>LR738714.1:800824333-800862696 GCA_902687465.1 Secale cereale
GAGTGGGGGCTCCAGAGCCGCCAGGAGCGACCCGGGAGGCGAGGTCACTCACAAGCGGAGAGCTGTTACATGACCTTGGGCTCGCCACTACTACAACTAACCAGGCAACAAACTCCACTAAGCTAGTACATGCACTAAGACTAGGTAGATTAGTTATAGGGAGAGGCTACGTGAGAGAGAATCACGTAGGGGCACTCTGCGGGATAGGAGGTTTCCATCACCCGGCAGTCACAACGTCGCCATTGGAGACACAAAGGCTGGACATGAATTCGTCGAAGACAGTAGCTGGAAGCCCTTTAATCATTTTCTCAGCAAACGGTTGCAATGTAGGAACATGTAGTACGCGGACTTGACCAAGAGCCACCTTTTCCAGAGCAAAATGGATGTCGAGCTCGATGTGTTTCGTGCGGCGGTGATGTATTAGATTTCGCGCGAGGTAGACTACCGAGATATTGTCACAAGACGATGGTTTCCTTCTGCAAGTCAGCTTGCAGCTCATGAAGCAGTTGCCGAACCCAGCAGCACTCAGCAAAGGCGTTGGCGACCGCCCGGTTTTAGCCTCTGCACTGGAGCGAGATGCGGTCGGTTGGCGGTTGGCGCTTACACGACCATGAGATGAGGGAGCCGCCAAGGAAGATGCAGTATCCGAACGAAGATTGACGGGTGTCTGGACAACCTGCCTGTGGGCCATGGTGTAGGCCACGAGCTCGGTCGGTGGTGAGACAGCGATGGTGAGACCGTGGGGCAGGGTGCCTCAAACGTAACGCAGAATGCGCTTGACCATCGCCCAGTGAGGTTGCCAGGGCGCATGCTTGTGTAGGCATACCTGCTGCACGGCATAAGTGAGGTCGGTCCGTGTCGGAGTAAGAGACTGCACGGCGACGGAGATGCTACGTTGGAATGAGGCGGCGTCAGCAAGAGCTCCGCTCTGCTCGAGACCTTGGCCTTGGTGCACCGGAGTGGAGACAATGTGATAGTCGGTCATGCCTGCGCGCTGAAGTATGTCCTCGACATACTATCCTTGATGCAGAACGAACCCACGGAACGAGCGATGCATAATGCCAAGAAAAACTGGAGTGGCCCCATGTCCTTGAGGGCAACGAGTGCAGCTGGGTGATGATGCGATGCATGAGCTCCATGGATGATGCCGTAAGTAAAATATCGTTTACGTAGAGAAGAAGATACACCATATCGCATGCTCGGTGCAGAACGAAGAGCGAGGCGTCCGATCGCATGGCCGTGAACCGAAGGCCGCTGAGTGGTGAAATGTCAATGGTCAACATGTGTATTGTCACAGTCAATGCGTCACTAGTTGAGTGGTCAAATAAATCGTCTGGACGAGAGTGAATCTGAAACGAACGGGAGGGAGTTTTATTGGGACGGCCCATATAGCAAGCCCCTGTGCGGGCTTGCTGCATCTGCGTGGCCTTGTGGGGCCTGGACCAGTACTCTTCCCTCTAGGCTCCAGCATTTACACGATTTTGCAGGGCAAGTTTGAGCCAATCGAAGCGTGCCCGGTGGATTCGCCGACGGTTGCGTCCTAGGCCTGGGGGCGCTGCTTACATAGTCTTGGTTTGCCGCACCATTGTTGACGGTTAGATTTGATGATACGAATGGAACAACAATCCCCCGTCATAACCGAATCCACTCTTTCACACTGTCAACATCTGAAATCACTTGCCTTGCTGGTTTCACTCCAACATCTCATATTAATTAACTGCACGTATGTATCTAATAATGATCGATCGAAGAGTGGTTCTGAAACAATTAATAGTTACTCGACTGTCTAGCTACTAGCAATTACCACATGCTTCCACCAAGTAAAGCTAGCTAGCTGAGTTGCTACTTTTTTTTTGGAAATGGAGGCTTACCCCCGTTCTCTGCATCGTAGTGATGCATGCAACCATCTTATTAAAAAGTCTCGAAATAGTATATAGTGATAAAGTTATTACAGCTCGCGAGCGAAGCAAAACAAAGAAAAAGAGTGTATAAACTCTAAAAACGCAACCGGTAATGCAAAATAAGGATAAGCTCCCTAGACTCCTACCATATTGTGCGATCGCCATCCAAACCGGTTGAATATAGCCCGTGCTACCATCTCACACCGGTTGCACCCAGTAATCAAAGGCTCCCTGGAGTCCATAGAAGTGAGTAAGGACCACGTACAGATCCATGCGGTAGCTCTGAAGATAACCTGCAAGAAAGTTAAATTTTGTTGTCTGTTAAATATCAAATCATTTCTACAGTTTCATATAGCCCACAAAAGCACACATATTCCAATCCGAATACAAGCTGCAGTAATATGCTGAACCCCAGCTAACCATGTTCCAAACAACAATTCAATGTCAACCGGAGGATTAATGTTGAAGGCTATATGAATGGTTCTCCAAAGCAATTTGGTGAGTGGGCATTCAAGGAATAAGTGTTGTATTGTTTCATCATGATCACAAAAACATCAACGGGGACTACCTACCCATTGCCTCTTGATTAAGTTGTCCTTGGTGAGTATTACTTGCTTGTGGACAAACCACACAAAAATTTTAATATGCAAGGAACCTTAATCTTCCATATATGCAACGATCATGAGATTGGACCAGAATTAATCAAATCTATATATAGGGACTTCACGGTGAAAACCCCATTCTTAGCTAGTTTCCATTGTATTGAATCCGGCTGGTCCGACAATTTTACATCTATCAATCTTCGAACCAAGTGCAACCAGGTAGTCCACCTCTCGCCAACTAACGCACGCCTCAACTGGATATTCAAGGGAGTCGTTTGGAACACTGTGCCTACATAATCCTCCTTGCGTTGTACAATGTTATATAGGGTGGGATATTGTACAGCCAGTGGTGTGTCTCCTAGCCACGTATCCTCTCAAAATCTTGTTGACATCCCATTGCCGACCAAGAATTTGACCCTATGACAGAAAGAATCCTTCGTTCTCATAAGCCCTTTCGAGAATGGCGAGTCAGTTGGTCTTATGCTAAACTGAGCAAGCGTTTTCGACTGCAAATATTTATTGCGAAGAATCTGGGCCCTCCGATTACTGATTGTTAGTGGAGGAAGGAAGATGTACCCTTTGCGATGGCCTTTATATAAAACAGCCCAATAGGCCTAGGTAGATCATCTGATAGATAGGCATGTAGTCATGAGAACGTTAGTACACACCTAACTGCATGCAGTTTAGTTCACTTTGTATACCGTTTTCTCTTTCTCATCACATGAAGAAAGGATCCTCAAAACGGCCGGGCTGCTGAACAACATGTGTGACTCTTCCTGATAGCTTCTCGAAACGGCCAGGTAGCTCGGGCTCCCCTAGTTACCAAATTCATCACCTTCATTAGGGTTTGTGACCTAATCTAAAGAGGTATCCGTGCAGTGCTGGAATCTATAATTTTTTCCTCAGTGGCCACGCTTTGTGTCTTTCATGGATTTTTCCTAAATTTTATTTATATCCTGAGCAGCTCTTAAACTTCTTTGCTAGTAGGCTGGGTGGTCATTAGACCACTTTGATAACCGCCTAGTTAAGCCATTGCGTTGGTGTATAGGGCTATGGCGTTTTCATGTGTTATTAGCGATGACCTTGATTAAATATGTTGCGACATTGTGTTTCATGGAGACTGATCATCGGAAATCTAGATCGGTTATGGTAGAGCTGTGAGAATGCCCAGCCCGGCTGGATCTGTTTTCTTATTTTTATTTTATTTAGTGTTTGCAAGCACGCAATCACCCAACTTGGATGTATATCCAACAAAAAAGATAAGATACATCGTTGAACATCATGACCTAGTGCAACTCTAGGAGTCACAAATAACACAGTAACAATGCCGAAAGTTTGGGATGACTTCCATACAGTACGATTTTGTGACTTCGGGACCCCATTTTTTCATGCAGGAGAAACGGCATTTCAACTTCGTGCATAAAGTGGCTTCAAATGCAATTCCAATAAAGCAGTCCTCTGTAGAGAAGAACACACATCATTAAAAAAAAGTCCATATTGTGAAAAATCCAAGAAAGTTCGTGTTGTTTGCCTGAAAATATTATTCTACTCTCGTTGACATGAGAAATGAAACATATAGTAAAAGGGAGATCAATTTCGTACTTCCATTAATGGAATTTCCGAGCAGCATAATCACCATGAGGCAAAGAAGAATAGCTTTTCCTTCCATAAGACCAGACACAAAGTTTTTCTTCTCCTCTCTATTTGGTCGTCCGAAAGCTTACACGATTATATCTTTATATATAAAGTTGCAGCTAGAGATCATTTACACCCTATCTCACTCAATTAATATCAGAAAGATCTCAGCATATCACTATCCATAACTTTTTTAAATGATTTTATCTTTAAGATGGTATCCTTTTAACATCCTTTAAAAAAATGGTTCTATCTTTAAGATGGTATCCTTCAAACATCCTTTTAAAAAATGGTTCTATCTTTAAGATGGTATCCATTTAAGAATTCTTCTTCCTTCGTACGGATGACACCCATGGTGGCATCTTACATTGCACTGCACAATGTAACAACTCCTATGATACCCTGTTGACCGGCAGGTTAGTGGGCCCGGGATGATTACTTTAAGATTTACATGATGATCATTCTTTCCCATGGCTTCTGGCCGCCGACTTCAACATGATCATAAAGTTGCCGACAAGAATCAACCAACAAATTGTGATCCAGTTCGATCGTTTCCTTGCTACTGTGGAACCCCGTGACATCTACATCCACGACCACCGTAACACCTCGTTAAGGGACAATGGGTGTGCACTCAGAGCTTGGTGGCAATGAGCAGAGCAATTGCGAGTTGCCTTTGCTCGCTGCTTTCTTGCATTCCCACTGGTGGCCTGTTGAAACAACAATGCATGAGCAGGTAAGGTACTTCTTTTGCGAGGATAAATTTTGATCTATGCAGGTAGTACAATGAACACCTGAAGTAAAAAATAAACGTAAGGTAGGGCTACAACGACGGTATGTACCATGCCAACATATAGTGTTTTGTCGTAAGCATAGATGCCTGCCTGAAAGGATGGACAACTCTAAAGCTGCACGTACGAGGGCATTCACCAAGCACCATGCATGTGCATGCGGAGTGTCTTGTGACCTATCTGCATCTTCTTGTGATCTCATTGAATGAAAATTACAAGGGTTAGAGGTTACATTGCTACGGTGAAACCGCTTGGGCTGTGTTGAACTTCTTTAGGATCAATAATAATTAACTAACTAGCAGCGTGACCCGCGCATTTGCGCGGCTAGAATATATACATGTTCAGTAGCATTAATTGTTCTCTTGAATCTTACATTCTTAAGAAGTTGCTCCCCACTACAAGGTATTCTCTTAACATGCAAATGGTCCAACTCAGCATGCCATGTCATCAGATACCAACCAATCACAATTCAGCGATTACAAGAGAGACCCACCATAGGTTGACAACAAATCATGTGATTAAATTATAATTTGCATGTAATCATTTCCTGGTCACCGAAGAGACCATCATTTCATCTTCAATTCAGTTACAGCTACAAAACGCACCCACCACAAGATAATCAGCGTTAAATGATGCACTGAAGCCCAACAAAGAAACTCAATCGTCTCAAGTCCAACCGTCTCTTTCCATCTCCCTGATCTATAAAGAAGCAGTCTTTCCCTGAACAAACAACCCCAATTGATCTATAAAGAAATCGATCCAACCCAGCCTGTCACTACCGGATCGCCGCCCATCCTCAGCCGTTCCTCCTCTCCTGCCTCTGGTTTGCCCTTCCACCCGCTATGCGCTGCGCCCACGGCGCCCGTGCCTCCATCTCCTCCTCCATCGTCGGGCTGAATCCCACTGCCACCTACACACCAGCGCCGGTGCTCCCCGCGCCTTGGCCGTCCCCTCGCTTGCTCACGCCACTGCTCACCGTGCCTTGGCCAGGCCAGCTCTGCTACTAACCGCGACATGGCTGCCCCCTCGATTGCTCGCGCTGCCCGTCCACCACCGCACCCTACCGACATTTCCGTCTACTTCGACCGACCCACGGCGGACGGTACGGCGTCTCTTGGGCGCTGGGACGCTGACCTGGCGTGGTTCCGTTGCTGCTGCCCCAGGTAGTCGAGGTGCAGCACCATCGAGCTGGGCACACCCCCTTCCCCTGCTGCAAGGTGCGGTTGGGATGCAGGCCATCCGCCGTTTGCTCACCGGCTAGGCTAAGTTGTTGTGATCTGCTATTGTCGTCGTTGGCGAGGAATCCGGTTCTATTTACGTCTTCCCAATGACTCCAAATTCCGGTTTGCCACATAGCTTTATAGGTGAGCACCGCCCATCTACTTCACTGCATCTGACTAAGCTTCTCGATGTGGAGGTCATGTGATCCCATTGTTCTTGGGTAGTTTTTAGCTTGCTGAGACTGAATCACAAGTTCACCACTAATGTATGCGTGCACACTATGTACTAGCCTTACTTGCAATCTAGCTAAATCATCGTGGATTTTTATGGTAATTTCACGGTTTGTGCAATGATCCCGATTACCGTACACTGGAGTGCTACCCCGGTGAGAGCCTCAGCCATGGTGTGGACTGAATCCAGCACCTGCAGTTATGGAAATTTTTCTCCCTCCAGATGCAACTTTCTCCTGAAACAATTAGGGATATACAGCCGGGAAACAATTATTTTTGTAGTTTTTCACCACAAATACCATCTCATGTTTTTTTATGGTATTGAATCTCATGTTTCATAACCTTTGTTTCTTCGTGTTTTTCAGTGGATGTCTATTCTTCTGCTTAAATCCTTTGTTGGCTGTAATTTGATTTCTGGGGTTTAAGGTAATTATTATTTATTTTTGTTGAGATATATTGCCATGATCAACTGCATAACCTTTCGTTTATCTTTATGATGATAACATCTCTTTTATGAAAGACCAGATTATTGAAGAATTGATCAGCTGCACTCTGTTGAATATCTTAACATGACAAAAGAGATCCGTGAATTTTGTTATTGAAGAATTGATCAGCTCCACTCCGTTCAAGATCTTGACATGATCAAAAAAATACTTTGTCAAAAAATAAAAGCACGATTTAGTAAATAGCATCTATAGACAAAATAATATCATCAAAATTTCAGCCACCTTATATGGAATGCCTCTACTACTATATATGTATTAAAAAAAATCCTTTTGGTATGTAAGTATCGCTATTGACTATAAGTATGTGTGCCATATAGTACTGTTATGTACTTAGATAAGATGTAACACTCACAAATTATGATAAACTTTGTGGTTGACTTTATTGTAGTTACATAGTGATATTGGGTTCACTAATTATGTAACACTCACAGGAAACATATCTTTTCAGCACAACTTTGTGGTTCACTAATTCTTCATATTCCTTGTTGACATGGATTTTGACCTAGATAAAATAAATGTTTAAACCACATAATATATAAATTCAAAACGGCAAAAATCCGTTTTTATAATGAGAGGAATCAATATGTCGAAACACATAAACAATCATCAAGAATTCATTGCTCAATGTGAGGACTAAAAAAGGCGTATTATATATTTTTGAATGTCGATAATGCACACATTAAACCGCCAATTATGAAATATGTCGAAACACATAAACAATCATCAAGTTTTCACTTATAAGAAAATGTACGCGCGGTGTCGCTGACGTATACAGGTCTAAAATTTCACCATCAACGACGACATCAATATTGTTGAAGCATCGTGTGGTATGTTCCTCCATCAAATATCACATCATATTAACCATGTGTATACAGAATATAAATAAAGAAAATATCAATATCAACTAAATTTAGCTAGCACGTTCTTGCATATGCGCTAATGCATGCAGGCTAAATGAACATACATGCATGGCATCTATATGTATTATGGCCCATATGGCCCCACGCTAGCTAGCCTCTTCCAGAGTCATCCATACATTATTCGGCCCTAAGTAAAGAATTAGAGCAAAAGCCCATATGTTGACAGAACGTGACCTAATTAAGCCCATACTGATGGGACGTTGCCGGTCGATTAGCGATTAAACAAATAAAAAGAAAACGGGAGCAGTCCCGCTCCTGCACGATCTCACACGATCGCACGATCCACGACGTGGATGGGCGTGCGCGCATGCGGCCGGAGCCCGCGCTGTGCTCCCCCGCTCCATATAAATACATGACCGCAAGTCTGCTCTCCTTTTTCCCATCGCTCCGCTGGCTGCCGCTGCTACGCTGCTGCTACTCTCAATCACACATACACACAGCCTGTTCTCCTTTTTCCATCGCTCCGCTGTGCTGCCGCTAGTGTTGTTGCGCTGTCGCTGCTGCTCTCATCTGCATATACGCCGCCGCCGCTGCAAGGCCGTCGTTCGGCGAGGAGCGTGAGGAAGGTAGACAAGGTGGGAATCATGCTCCTCCTCTAATCTTCTTGCTCCTCCCTATATCTCTCATCGTGTTCATGTTTTTTTCCTTGGTTGATCATTGTGATACAAACCAAGGAGCATGCCCATGTGTCCTCATCTTGACATCTTGCCTTGGCTGATCATCGCGATACGAGCCAAAGTGAAATTATGTTCAGGAAAGGAAAATTTGTCCTTGGTTGATCATCGCGATACGAACCAAGGAACATATCTCACATATTTTCATCTCGACAAAAAATACTCCTTGGCGGATCATCGTGATACAAGCCAAAGTGCGAATATGTTTAGGAGAGGAAAATTTCCCCTTGGTTGGTCATTGTGATACAAGCCAAGGAGTATTCTCCATATATCTTCATCTTGATATTTTGCCTTGGCTGATCATCATGATACGAGCCAAAGAGCACTTATATTTAAGAGAAGAAAATACGTCCTTGGTTGGTCATTGTGATACAAGCCAAGGAGTATTCTCCATATATCTTCATCTTGATATTTTGACTTGGCTGATCATCATGATACGAGCCAAAGAGCACTTATATTTAAGAGAAGAAAATACGTCCTTGGTTGATCATTGTGATACAAACCAAGGAGCATTCTCCATATAGTCTCATCTTGACATTTTGCCTTGGCTGATCATCGTGATACAAGCCAAAGTGCGAATATGTTTAGAGCAACAAAATTACTCCTTGGCGGACCATCAAGATACAAATCAAGGAGCATACAACATATATTTCCATCTTGTCATTTTTGCCTTGGCTGATCATCGTGATACGAGCCAAAGTGCGATTACGTCAAAGAGGAAATCCACTCCTTGGTTGATCATGGCGGCCCAAACTAAGGAGGACATATTTTCCCTTCCATTATAGATGAGAGCGATGCAAAACTAAAGCTCAGGGGAAAACAAAGATGAAACATACACAAACCCTAAATGACCATCTACATAAAATCATCAAATAAGTATGTGCCTACAAAAAATGTACTCTTCATTTGTTTGAGTTGCATAAAACAAGACAATGTAAATTGTGCGTGTATCTTCAATCTAGAGCATGAAAATGTATAAATTAGATTATCACCAAATTATGTTTCATACCTCTTGTTGGTTACACTGCGGACATACATGCTATGCCACGCCAGTAGTAATACAAACAGGAAGATACACATGTTATTTACATCTATCATATAGATTATGAAATGAGCATACTCTAATGCATATGGAATATGCTAAGTGAAATCTAATATGTGAACATGAGATAATAAAAATGTTAGTTGTCTCATTTTGCACTAAAATAAAATATGCCCATAAATGAAAATGAATGCATGTAGGTTAAATAAAAAATATAATCCTACATATCTAAAACTATGAAATCTAGAGCATATAGACTATGCAACATGCATATATATACTGTCCACCAATAGTTACAGTATATGCATGTGACCCATGATAAAATAAAAGATATTGCATCTACCTCGCTTAGAATACGCTATCATCAAGCGTACCTGATACGTCTCAAACGTATCTACTTTTCCAAACACTTTTGATATTGTTTTGACCTCATTCTTGCATGATTTGAACTAAACTAACCCGGACTGACGTTGTTTTCAGCAGAGCTGCCTGTATAGTTTTATTGTGTGCAGGAAAACGGATTTTTAGGTATCTCAGAAAATTGCACGAAAAATCACAGAAAATCCACGCACCCGAAGGAACCTGGTGCCAGAAGAGGGGCCAGAGGGGGGGCCAGGGGGGCTCCAGGCGCCCTGGTGGCGCGGCCCACCCCCTGGCCGCGCCGGGAGGCCGCCTGGGTGGGCCCCACCTCCCCTGCTACCCTACTTTGACCCGTATTTTAGCTCGTGACGGAGAAATCCCAGATCAGAAGTTCTTTTCCCAGTTTTCGTCGCGGAGCCGCCGCCACCCTCTGTTCTTCTTCGGGAGGGCTAATCTGGAGGCTGAATTGGCCTCCGGAGAGGGGAGATCGTCGCCATCGTCATCATCATCACCACTCCATCCTCCCTCCGTGACTTCTCCTTCCATGTGTGAGTAATCCCCTGCTGTAGGCGAAGGGGATGGTAGGGATTGGATGAGTTAGATCATGTAATAGTTTGTCAGATCGTTGGGGGCATGTTGCCTATCATCTACTATGGTGTTTATCATCTTTGCTTCAACTTGTTATTCTTAATGCTTGTCACTTAGGGCCCGAGTGCCATGATTTCAGATCTGAACCATATGTGTTTGCATGAATATATTTGTGTTCTTGATCCTATCTATGAGTTGTTTGCACCTATTACGGTTCGGAACCGGCGATCCCAAAAGTGACAGCTTGGGACATCAAAGGGGATGGTCCGTAGTTTGAGGATTACATTTATCCATAGAGTTCATTGCTTTGTTCCGGTGCTCTTTGACATGAGCACCTTAATCTCCATAAGTTCCTTTTGGCCCCGTTCGTAGCGGGATGGTAGGACAAAAGATGTTGTGCAAGTTCTTATTGCAAGCACGTACAACTACCTACGGGATACATGCCTAATGTTTGATATTTGCCTAGATGATCATTACTTTTCCGTGTGCCTTGCCCCAAGTTGGAATCATGATATATCTCATCCATGCAGCGCCCAACCATCCGTCTCCCTAGCCTACAGTGTTTTAAATCCTGCTGGTTACTAGTTGCTACTTTTGCTATTTACTTCTGCTATTTACTTTTGCTGTTTACTTTCACTATCACTATCATCACTATCATATCACTGTTACCACTTATCTTTTGTTGCAAGTAAGTATATTTCAGGTGTGGTTGAATTGACAACTCAACTGTCAAAGCATATAAATACTCTTTGTCTCCCCGTGTGTCGAATCAATAAATTGGGTTACTATTACCCGCGAAGACTATCTCGATCCCTTACGGTTGAGGGTTATCAAGTACCATTTTCTGGCGATGTTGCTGGGGAGCATAGCAATATTTACAAGTCTACTTGAAGTATCCTACCTGCTGCACTTCATTCGCTATGGGTAAGAAAGGAGACCCCAAGGTTTCGATCTTACTATCCACTACAAGAAGAGGTACTGTTCTAAGCACTAGTGCTACACTTGATTCACCCTCTGTTATGAGTAAGTTTGCCTCACCGCCACCATATGATGCTCCTACTGTATCTGTTACTATGTCCGATACTCTTGATGATGCTTCTACTACTATTGATGATATTAGTTCACTTGGTTATGCTCTTGAGAAACAGATCGCTGCTGCTGCAAAAAAGTCTGGAATTGAAATTCCTGTTACTCGCTACCCTATTGGTGAAACTTATGATTATCCTGATTTGAGTAAACTCAAGGAGAGACTCCTTGATGATGATTACTATATGCTTGATGAAGATTTATGCAGGGAACTGACAGAGTTTTCTGGCTCTGACCCTGAAGTTATTAAGAAGCTGTTTGAAAAACACTCTTTGAAGAACAAAACCGTTCCTGATCCTGAATTTGCTACATCTCCTATATGCATTGATGATCCTGATTATAATTTCTCTGTTGATCTTTCACTTATAACTATGGTTGAAGCTGACCCCTTTTATGGCAGAGAAAATGATGATGCTATTGCACACCTGACTAAACTCGGTGAGTTGGGTGGCTTGTTTACCACGGATGAGAAGATACGATACTTTTATGTGACCAAGCTTCTTCCTTTCTCCTTGAAAGAAGGTGCTAAAGCATGGTATGATTCACTCCCATGCGGTTCCATTAGGAGTCCTCAAGACTTAGCTCACTCTTTTGTTGATAAGTACTTTCCTGCTCACATGCAACATGCTGCTTTACAAAGAATTTATAACTTTAAACACTTGCAGGATGAGCACCTCCCTAAAGCTTGGGGGAGGTACTGTGGTCTGATTCGGGCTAGACCAGGACATGAAGTCCCTAAGAACGAATTAATCGATATATTTTATGCTGGTCTAACTGATGAATCCAGGTCCTATTTGGACAGTTGTGCTGGTTGTGTTTTCAGGAAAAGAACACCGGACGATACCGAGGATTTGATGGGCAGGATTGCCAAAAACCATGAAGATTGGTCCGTCCCTGAACCACCTCCTCCACCAAAGAAGAGGGGCATGTTTGTTCTAAGCCCCGAAGATATGCAAGAAGCAAATAAGTCTATTAAAGAGAAAGGTATTAAAGCTGAAGATGTGAAGAATCTACCCCCGATTGAGAAGCTGTGTGAGCCTACCACTCACCCTCCTATGGTAGAGGTACACTCTCTTTTAGATTTCAACGCAAGTGACATCCCTCATGGTAAGCCTCCTGATCAATGTTTAGATGAGTTTGATAATTTTATTATGAAACAAAATCATTTTAATGAGAGGATACAAAGTCAATTGCATGATAATTCCCTTGCTATCAAAAGTTTGCTTGATGTTTTAGGTAGAACAGTTAATGATGTTCAATGTCTTGTGAATCATTTTCATATGGTTCAAACTCAGCTTGAACAAATTTCTAATGTGCAAAAAGATTTGCTTGCTAACAATGCCAAACAAGATGATTTGCAGGCCTTCGGGATTAAGACCCGAGGAGGAACTAGCACTAAAGATCCTCTCTATCCAGAGGGGCATCCGATGAGAATCGAGCAAGATTCTCAAATGCAGGAAGAAGAAATTGTTGGCTCTCCAAAGAAGAAGAAGAAACATAAGGAGGCTGACAATTCCAATGATCCTATTACAAATGAAGAGCCAGCTGTTGATCCCAACAGTGTATCTATCTCCGATGCTGAGATTGAAGACTGTGCTGAACCTGAAGGTAAGGATAATGAGAAGAATGATCCGCCTGAAGTTCGAGAAGAAGAAGCACCTGACAAACGTAAGAGGTACACTAAAGAAGACTTCATCGCAAGAAAACATGGGAAGGAAAGAGAACCATGGATACAGAAACCCATGCCCTTTCCAGGTAAGTCCATCAAATCTAAAGAAGAAGAGCTTTACAATAAGTTTTGTTAGTGGATTAAACCTCTTTTTCTTCAAATTCCTTTGACTGATGCTATTAAGTTACCTCCTTATTCAAAATATATGAAAGATATTGTCACTAATAAAAGAAAAGTTCCTAATGAAGCAATATCTACTATGCTTCCTAACTACTCTTTCAGTGGCAAGATTCCTGAGAAGCTCGGTGATCCAGGTATACCCACCATTCCTTGCTCCATAAAGAATAATTATGTCAAAACTGCTTTATGTGATCTTGGAGCAGGAGTGAGTGTTATGCCTCTCTCTCTTTACAAGAGGCTTGGTTTAGAGAAACTAATTCCTACAGATATCTCTCTTTAGATGGCTGACAAGTCAACCGCCGTTCCGATAGGTATTTGTGAGGATGTTCCAGTAGAAGTGGCTAATTGTTTGATTCTTACTGATTTTGTTGTGCTTGACATGCCCGAGGATGGGAGCATGTCCATTATTCTTGGTAGACCTTTTCATAACACCGCAGGTGGTATTATTGATTGCAATAAAGGGAAGGTTACCTTCAATGTGAATGATAAAGAACACATGGTGTATTTCCCAAAGAAGACCGACAGGAGACATGGCCTCAACTCTATAGAAAATATCGAGACCGTGAAGATTGGAGAATGGGACTGTCCACTACATGTGCATCACAAATACAAAACTATCATGGTGGGGACAATGTCCATTAAAGTAAAGGTTCAGTGATTACTTCGTAAGAGGTGAGACTTTTTCCTCTATATATCGCTTGTTTGTTGGTAAGACTTGATCAACCTTACTAGTAAACATGTTTTATATAGATAAAAAGTTGAGCTGGTTATGTTTTCATTTGTTTTAGTTTTTTGTTCTCCTTGCTGTACCAAGTGTTTATGTTTTGAAGCTTCACAATACTAATCACTGGTTCAAGTTTTCAGAAAGTTATGCAGCTTTTTGAACTTCAAAAAAATTTCAACAGTGAAGTTTTCAGAAAAATTCCCAAAAAATAAAAATAAAAATTTCCATACCAGGAGTGACCCAGAGGTGCCTTGGGCCAGCCAGGGGGACCCACCAGTGGCCCAGGTGGCCAGCTGGCGCGGCCTGCCCCCTGGCCGCGCCCACAGGGCGCCTGGGGCCCACAAGGCCCCCCTCCAGGTAAGTCTTCTTCCTCCCTCTCTCTTTCTCTCCAAAAACGCGAGTTCTCCATTTGTTCTTGCGTTCTTGCTGCTCTTGGAGGCGATTCTTCGATCTCTCTCTACAGCCCATCATTTGAGCTGAGATTTTGAACAAATACTCCCTGGTATGTGACTCCTCCACCCCTCCAATTAGATTTCTGATTGGTGGCTTCATTTGTGAGTATTTAGTAGTTCTTGGTGCTGTATAGATGAGCTTGCATGCATGTGTAGAAAGTTATTTTCCAAGTTTTGATGCAAGTTTATGCCTTGGGCAAGTGAGTTGAGTAGTTTGCCTTAACTCACCTTGTTTTAATCCTTGTTTTTGTAATTTGCCAAAAATTTCAGAAATGAGTTTGTTAGGAAGGGCAAAGGGGTGGCTTGAGAAGAGGAGGCCCACGCACTCCGATCGAGTCACTAGAGCCGCAACTTCACCCTCGACTGCTAGGGTGAGATATAATGAAGATCATGTGCCCCTAGAGTTGTTGGAAGACACAAGTACAGCACGTGCGATGACGTTTCCATGTGATGAATTCCTTGAAGCTGCGGGAATCAAGGATGAGTTTTATAATATTTGTGCTAATGCAGGTCTGACACAGCTCGTCACGTGCCGTGTTACTCAGTATCAAAAACTCACCTCCAGTTTCATTAACAGTTTTAGATATAATCCTGATTCAGGTGCTATTGAGTTTAAAATTTACAATGATCTTATCACCGTGCCTTTGGGAAAGTTTTGTGAAATAATAGGTGTACCAAACGTTGGGAGGACAGCTAGGATGGCGTCTCAGCCCTCCGAGCTGAAAACCGTCTTCAACTCTCTCTACAACATGGGTACGAGGGATATTCATCGGTCAAAGATCTCTAGCATCTTATTCCGTCACCTCAGGTATTTTGCATATTATGTTGCTAGAGGGGTGTTAGCTCGTGACAACACGAGCAACACTTCTGCGCCGGATATTGCTATCCTTGCAGCCGCCTTCTCAGGGAGGTCTGATTATAATCTGGGTGCCTTAATTGCTCGACGCCTTGCTATGAACGGTAACAAGGGAGACTTATATGGTGGTGTTTATGCCACACTTATCTTAGAACATCTTGGAGGCACCCCACACCCTGATGATAATCCTTTTACTTATTTAAGTTTTGATCTTGCTGCTATGAAAAGGCATAAGTTTGTTACCATGACTTCTGAGCTTGATAATCTTGTTTATATCTTGTGTTTCGGAACTACCACGGAACGCGAGATCCGTCTACCTGCACCTCTTTTGTTTGATTTTTCTCGCAGGAACGGATGGTCCTTTGATGTTATTCAGTTCGATGAGTTCATGGCCCAGCATCAGTTTCATAACCCCATGGAGGGGGTTGTGCCCGACGAGGAGGAAACCGCCACCGAGTTTGGTGAAGGGTCTTCCTCTGCTTGGCGTACGGACCCTTCCTCATGGGAAACTCCGAGGAGTTCGGTGTACGCGCCAACATCCTTCTACGACCCTTGGACTCACCACCATACCCCCGGAGCAAGAGGCTCCTGGGGGCAGTAGCTGCTACCAACTTAGGCCAAAAGCCTAAGCTTGGGGGAGTACGTGCCCCTCTCACTTTTCCATTGTATTATCCATTTTATTCGCTTTGATCTTTTCGAAGGTTTTGCCCGTTCTTCTTTATTTCTCTCTTCGCAAAAACAACAAAAAGAATTTCTCTTTCTTTTTGCTTTCGTTCAACCTTTGAAATAATCCAAAAAGATTTCCTTTTTCTCTTTAGTTTGCTTTGTTTTCAGAGATCAGCTCGAGTCCGTGATGGCATTTAATTATATTTCCTACGTTCGACCGTGCAAGTGACGAAGCAGTAACGACGAAGATCGACTGAAGGGAAGCAATAAGGAAGACCGGTATGAACTCTTCTTGTTTCTACTTTTGTACATATGCCTGTACTTATGATCTAGAGACCAACTTGTAGCGACAAAGTGCTATGTTTACAATGCTCTTCCAGTGGTTCATGCTTTCCTTGTGGCTAGTCTCGAATAGCTAGAGTATATAATGTGTTATTGAAATGATTTACATGCATTGCATTGTTCATAGTTCGGTATACTAAGGTGGTATTTCCCTTTGGAGAATTTTTGGATTGACTTGGCACATGTTTACACATGTTTGAGACTAAAAAGTCTGCTCTGCCTTGATGATCTTTGAGTTTTAGAATAGTTATATCACTTCCATGCCCGATTCAATGTTGCTTTGTAGCTCTGCATGATTATGACCGTTATTGCTCTCTAGTTGGTCGCTTCCCAGTCTTTTGCTAACCTCCACCTGTACTAAGCGGACTGACTGCTTGTTGATGGCTTCCCGCCCCTCGTTGGTTACCCCAAATGGAAGGTTTGAGATGCAGTGTAGCGGTAGTTTTCTCTTGGCAAAGATACCAAGGATCGATTTCCCTTGAGACTCCCAGTTTCAACAAGAAGGTGTCAACTGCTAACGGCGCCATATATTAGCAATCAACGTGGACCTGCACACAGATACAAATAACTTTGCTCCCAACGAGTACAGAGAGGTTGTCAATCCCTCCGGCCTTGTAGTTTACAAAGGATCAAACACAAGTGATAGTAGTGATAGGTATTGCTGCAATAGTAAGTAAAAAACGGAAAGTAAATAGCGGATGTGATCAATGATGGTAATATGGACCGGAGTCTCATGATGTTCACTAGTGATGTCTCTCTCCCAAAAGATGATAAAACAGCTATGTGAGGTAAACGAATTACAGCTGGGCAATTGACAGGACCATGTGCGCAAACCAATGCTGACTAAGTTGCAAGAAAGGTAGAGGTTCAAAGCATGGGTGGTACGCCAAGGCAAGTAGACCGAAATCCATCTGCATCTACTACTAATCATCCACCTTGAGATATCTATCCAGAACATCTCGCTGGTATTAAGTTGCGAGTCCCACCCATAGTGTAAACTCAAAGCAACAGACAACTGCATTAAAAGAACTTTGCGTAAAGTAAACAATCCTTGCACCCACGGGCACAAGCACCGTTGTTTTCCCCCTTGTGGCAACAGCACATCACCTAGACTCATGTTTCTGTCACTCAAGCTAGTCATCGAGGGGCATGAACCCACAATCAAGCATAACGTTCCCTCATGGAGTCACTACCTACTACTTTGCCAAAGCAATAAATAACAACGCAGAACATGCAAGAATTACTTACGAACATAAATAGAAAAGAGGTGAATCAAATATATTACTCAAACACAATCTGAACATAATCTCACAATCCATCGGATCCCAGCAAACTCATCATAGCAACAGCATAAGGATTACATATGTGCCTCGATCATGTAGGGCAGCTCACGAGGACTAATTAGTGAAGCACAAGAACGGGAGGAGAACATCACATAGCTACTGGTCATGGACCCATGGTCCAAGGGAGACTACTCACAACTCATCCGGGAGGCGTCCATGGTGGTGGAGAAGCTCCCGGTGGTGATCCTCCCCTCCGGCAGGGTGCCGGGAAGAGTTCTCTTGGTGCTCCCGATCATGGAAGCGCGGCGGCGGCAGAACAGAGATGAGATCGCGAAAAAGGGTTCCCGTCTCGAGGGTTTCAGGAGACGATATAAATATATGCCAAAGGGGGGCATCAGCGGAGGCCTGTGGGGCCCAGGCGCCCCCCGACGCAGCCAGGAGGGGGGCCGCGCCACCAGGGCGCCGGGAGCCCTGGTGGCCCCCTCCGGCTGTACTTCGGGTGCCGGGAAGCTTCTGGAACGCTGATTTTTTATATAATTTTTCCGTGATTTTTCTGGCAGTTCTCGTAATGGGAAAACCTGAAATACAAAAACAGCCAAAAACAGAAACTGGCACTGGGGTGCACTGAGTTAATAGGTTAGTCCAAATATGATCAAAAGTGTATGGAAGTGTATAAATAACATAGCAATATCACCCAAAAGAGGCATGTATCAAGCAGAAATTATAGATACGTTTTGGACGTATCAACATCCCCAAGCTTAATTCCTACTCGTCCTCGAGTAGGTAAATGATAACAAGAATAATTTCTGTGGTGACATGCTATTAACCATATAGGACTTTTTCATAGTCACATGACAAAAGCTTACTAAGACAATGAATCTATAGTAATTAAGTTGCCTCATGAGAAAATCACAAAGAACTGAAAGTTTTACAACATGATACTGAAACATCAAATAGATTTGTAATGAGCATGGTGTGCAAATATGATAAAGTGATATCTCGCTTGCCCCCTTTAGTGAGGCAAAACATAAATGCAGGGGCACCTCCAAGGTTTAAGTGATGACTAGATACAATGATATCAAAATAAACGATATCACAATCATGCAAAAGACAATGCTACTTTGGGACAATGCACATTACACTCAGAATGACAATCATGCTCTCAGTAGTTGGTGCTTTAAAAAGAAGGTGGAGACTCTCGAACCGGGGCTTTTGTTGGCAAGGTTGAAAAACCGTAGTCGGAAACAAAGACAAAACATGTACCAGAGCTCCTGGTTTTAAAAAAAAGAGGTAATAATTATTTTTTTGATTATGCATGTTCCGTCAACGAATGCTAGCAGACAACTCAATCACTTCTTGAGAGGGACAAGTTTCGAGGAACGGCTCCCGAATGAGGATGATCACATCCTCTTAATCTCCTTTGTTTATCACTGCCAAAGTTTTCTAATTTCTCATGAACAAAGCGTGAAGGAGGGTTTGTTTGTTATATTATTTTTGAGCCGGGCACACTCAATGCCAGTTCCTTCTCGTATTATGGGTTTGCACATTATACATGCAATCCCGGGGTGAAGCTTGTCCAACTTAAAAAGATCATGAATTAACTACTACTTCCTCATGAACTTAAAACAGAGGCACAAAATAGGAATGCTTTTCTTTGAATAATTTCGAGATGGTACATGAAAGTCTCCGTTAGGAATGGCAGGTAAATACCATGTAGGAAGGTATGGTGGACTCATATGGCATAACTTGTTTAAAGGATTTGGATGCACAAGCAGTCAGTCCGCTTAGTACAGGCGAAGGTTAGCAAAAGACTGGGAGCGACCAACTAAGAGAGCAATGACGGTCATAATCATGCAGAGCGACAAAGCAACATTGAATCAGGCATGGAAGTTATATCGCTACTCAGAAACAAAAGATCATCAAGGCTTGACAGACTTTCTTTACAGTCTTAAATATGCGTGAGCATACGCCAAGTCAATCAAAAAAATTCTTTAAAGGAAGATATTACTAAACCATACCACATCATAAGCAAACAAATCATGTTGGTACTCCAATAACACATTGGGAATCCCCCAGCTATTTGAGATTAACCATAAGAAAACATGAACTGCTAAGCGCCATTATGCACGTAGCATCTTTATCATAGACATATCAACCAATGCAACGGAAGCAAACTCTGTTAATAAGATAAGAATGATAACTAAAGATAGTTCAAGAAACCAACTAAACAAAAGCTCTTTAAAAAGATAAGCATGAAAACTAAGAGCTAATTATGATAGTAGCTATTAAAAGACAAAGAACACACAAAGCAAGGATAGACATTAAAATTCTATGTTATGTTCTAGGTAGAAGTGGAGCGTGTTTCTATCCCACATAAAGAAAGCTGAGTTCCGACTCATTATGAAAAGCTAAAGAAAAATAAAAAGGAAACTAAGAGCAAGACGCTCCAAGCATAGCACATAACACATGAAGTGATTAAAATATAGTGGAACGAAAGACGAACTCATAATGTTGATGGAGAAGGGGATGCACGGGGGCATCCCCAAGCTTAGACGCTTGAGTCTCCTTGAATATTTCTTGGGGGTGCACGAGGGCATCCCCAAGCTTGAGCGTTTGACACTCCTGAATCTTTTTATCATCTTCCCTCGCACACTTGAAAACTCCCTTCATACATAACTCATCATAATCTGATTAGCGAGGTTAGTACCCATAATAAAATAATTGTTCCTTGCTGGAAATAAGGATATTCTTAAAGGTCTACTGTTTCTCAAGATTGCCAAAAGGTTTTTGCAAAGAAAAAGCAAGCTCTAGGTTTGCAAAATGAAGGAATGGCAAAACAGGACAGAATCTGTGAAAAACAGAACAGCAGGTAGTAAATGATTTTTTCGGGGCACTTCTGCAACTCCAATAAAAAACTCAGAACAGACGCACGAAAGACAATTATAGAGCACACTGTCGAAAAAATTCAGACCAAAAAGATGATCTGGTGATTTTATACGAATTTTTCTATCCAAGGACAGAATCTGTTTCCTGGACAGCACGTCACAACTTTTGAACTTTCTCGCAATCAGAGGCTACACTTGGCACAAAATTTGAAAAGCAAAGATACAATGATGATGCTACTGTAGTAACAACATCAAGACACAACAAAAGCAAAATAAAATTTATTTATGTGGGCTGCCTCCCAAAAGCGCTTTCTTTTATGCCTTTAAGCTAGGCATAATGCATAAAGATCAAGTTTTATCAAGAGTAAAAGAATAGCTAGCCCGTATAACGGACTCAAAAGGTAACTTAATCTTCTTTCGAGGGAAGTGTTCCATCCCTTTCTTGAGAGGAAACTGGAATTTTATATTCCCCTCTTTCATGTCAATGATAGCACCAACGGTGCGTAGAAAAGGACGTCCCAAAATAATTGGCCACGAAGGTTCACATTCAATATCCATAATAGTAAAATCAACGGGAACATAGTTGTCATTGACAATGATAAGAACATCGTCGATCCTCCCCAAAGGTTTCTTTATGGAAGAATCAACGAGACGAACACCAAAAGAACAAGAATCAAAAGGTTTCAATTTAAGCATATCATATATTCTTTTGGGCATAACAGAGGTACTAGCACCAACATCACATAAATCATAGCAAGAGAAGTTATTCAACTTAATTTTTATCATAGGATCCCAACCATCTTCTAGCTTTCTAGGTATGGAGGCTTATACTCTAAGTTTCTCCTCCCTAGCTTTGATAAGAGCATTAGTGATATGCTCTGTGAAGGCAAGGTTAAGCGTGCTAGTGCGGGGATCTCTAGACATCTTGTGAAGGAAATCAATAACTTCGGTAAGAGTGCAATTATCAAAATCAAGGTCACTACTATCAAGTAAGATGGTAGTGGTGTCCTTTAGGTTCACTTGTTTGGTAGTTTCTATAGTCATAGCATCACCATTAATAGGTCCATTGGGACCAGGAGTGCATTGGGTGCTAAGAGTTTGGATATCCTCAACAATTTGGATAGTAGCAACAGTGTGGTGGGTAGGAAGGCTCTTAATTCTATCTTCTTCCTCCCTTTCTCTAGCCCATCTCTCTTTAAGTTTAGCCATCATCCTAATGTTTTCATTAATTTGCACATGGATAGCATTCATAGGAGTGACCTTCCTCTCCTCAAGAGGAGAAGTTCTAATTTTAAGCAATTCTACTTCATTGGCTAAGTTGTCTACCTTCGAAGAGAGATCACCTAGTTTGTTTAGTTTTTCTTCTACACTATTATTAAAAGCTTTTTGGGTAGTGATGAAATCTTTAAGCATAATCTCTAGTTCAGTAGTGGAGTTCTTGGTGCTAGGATAAGCATTGTTGTTCCCATAGGAATTAGAGGGGAACGGTCTAGGATTGCTACCAAAATTACTCCTATAAGCGTTGTTATTAAAATTGTTTCTAGAGATAAAGTTCACATCTACTTGTTCTTGAGCAATCAAAGAATTTAAAGGAACATCACGAGGATCAACAGAAGATTGCTTCGAAAGTAGAGACATGATCTAGTCAAATTTTTCATTTAGGGAGGAATTCTCCTCGACAGAGTTTACCTTCCTACCTGTTGGAGCGCGTTCGGTGTGCCATTGGGAATAGTTGGTCATCATCTCATCGAGAAGCTTTGTGGCAGCACCAAGTGTAGTTGACATAAAGGTTCCTCCCGCGGCCGAATCTAACAAGTTTCGCGAGGTAAAGTACAAGCCTGCATAAAAAGTTTGGATAACCATCCAAGTAGTCAAACCATGATTAGGGCAGTTCTTGATAAGAGATTTCATACATTCCCAAGCTTGGGCAACGTGTTCATTATCCAATTGTTTAAAATTCGTTATGTTACTTCTTAGTTGGATAATTTTAGGAGGTGGATAGTATTTTCCAATAAAAGCATCTTTGCACTTGTCCAATGAACCTATGCTATTTCTAGGCAAAGACTGAAACCAAATTTTAGCTCCTCCTCTCAAGGAGAAAGGAAAAAGCTTAAGCTTAACAATATTACCATCTATTTCTTGGTACTTTTGCATATCACAAAGTTCAACAAAATTGTTTAAGTGTAAAGCAGCATCATCTCCAGCACCGGAGAATTGATCTTTCATGACTAAGTTCAGTAAAGCAGGTTTAATTTCATATGAAGGTGCTGAAGTGGCAGGTGTAGTGATAGGTGTGCAGATAAAGTCATCATTGTTGTGACTAGTGAAGTCACACAACTTGGTGTTCTCGGTGGAACCCATAGTAGCAAGCAGGCAAGATAACTATTTTTGTGATTTCCGATAAAAGATACTAAAGCAAAACTTAAAGGTAAACTAACAAGACTAAAAAGCAAAGGTAAAAGATAGCATGCAACTCCCCTATCCTGAAGAGTGGAGTCCCCGGCAACGGCGCCAGAAAACTTTGCTTGATGGCTTCTCGCCCCTCGTTGGTTACCCCAAGTGGAAGGTTTGAGATGCAGTGTAGCGGTAGTTTTCCCTTGGCAAAAATACCAAGGATCGATTTCCCCTGAGACTCCCAGTTTCAACAAGAAGGTGTCTACTGCTAACGGCGCTAGATATTAGCAATCAACGTGGACCTGCACACAGATACAAATAACTTTGCTCCCAACGAGTACAGAGAGGTTGTCAATCCCTCCGGCCTTGTAGTTTACAAAGGATCAAACACAAGTGATAGTAGTGATAGGTATTGCTGCAATAGTAAGTAAAAAGCGGAAAGTAAATAGCGGATGTGATCAATGATGGTAATATGGACCGGAGTCTCATGATGTTCACTAGTGACGTCTCTCTCCCAAAAGACGATAAAACAGCTATGTGAGGTAAACGAATTACAGCTGGGCAATTGACAGGACCATGTGCGCAAACCAATGCTGACTAAGTTGCAAGAAAGGTAGAGGTTCAAAGCATGGGCAGTACGCCAAGGCAAGAAGACCGAAATCCATCTGCATCTACTACAAATCATCCACCTTGAGATATCTATCCAGAACATCTCGCTGGTATTAAGTTGCGAGTCCCACCCATAGTGTAAACTCAAAGCAACAGACAACTGCATTAAAAGAACTTTGCGTAAAGTAAACAATCCTTGCACCCGCGGGCACAAGCACCGTTGCTTTCCCCCTTGTGGCAACAGCACATCCCCTAGACTCATGTTTCTGTCACTCAAGCTAGTCATCGAGGGGCATGAACCCACAATCAAGCACAAAGTTCCCTCTTGGAGTCACTACCTACTACTTGGCCAAAGCAATAAATAACAACGGAGAACATGCAAGAATTACTTACGAACATAAATATAAAAGAGGTGAATCAAATATATTACTCAAACACAATCTGAACATAACCTCACAATCCATCGGATCCCAGCAAACTCATCATAGCAACAGCATAAGGATTACATATGTGCCTCGATCATGTAGGGCAGCTCACGAGGACTAATTAGTGAAGCACAAGAACGGCAGGAGAACATCACATAGCTACTCGTCATGGACCCATGGTCCAAGGGAGACTACTCACAACTCATCCGGGAGGCGTCCATGGTGGTGGAGAAGCTCCCGGTGGTGATCCTCCCCTCCGGCAGGGTGCCAGGAAGAGTTCTCCTGGTGCTCCCGATCTTGGAAGCGCGGCGGCGGCGGAACAGAGATGAGATCGCGAAAAAGGGTTCCCGTCTCGAGGGTTTCGGGAGACGATATAAATATATGCCAAAGGGGGGCATCAGCGGAGGCCTGGGGGGCCCAGGCGCCCCCTCGGCGCAGCCAGGAGGGGGGCCGCGCCACCAGGGCACCTGGAGCCCTGGTGGCCCCCCTCCGGCTGTACTTCGGGTGCCAGGAAGCTTCTGGAACGCTGATTTTTTATATAATTTTTCCGGGATTTTTCTAGCAGTTCTCGTAATGGGAAAACCTGAAATACAAAAATAGCCGAAAACAGAAACTGGCACTGGGGTGCACTGAGTTAATAGGTTAGTCCAAATATGATCAAAAGTGTATGTAAGTGTATAAATAACATAGCAATATCACCCAAAAGAGGCATGGAGCAAGCAGAAATTATAGATACGTTTTGGACGTATCACTTGTGCATCCAAAATCCTTAAAACCAGTTATGCCATATGAGTCCACCATACCTTCCTATACATGGTATTTACCTGCCATTCCTAACGAAGACTTTCGTGTACCATCTCGAAATTAATCAAAAGCATTTCTCTTTTCGTGCCTCTGTTTTAGCTCATGAGGAAGTAGTAGTTAATTCATGATCTTTTTAAGTTGGACAAGTTTCACCCCGGGATTGCATGTCTAATCTGCAAACCCATAATACGAGAAGGAACTGGCATAGAGTGCACCCGGCTCATTAAAAATTATATAACAAACAAACCCTCCTTCACGCTTTGCTCATGAGAAATCAGAAAACTTTGGCAGTGATAAACAAAGGAGATTAAGAGGATGTGATCGTCCTCATGCGTGAGCCGTTCCTCGAAACTTGTCCAGCTCAAGAGGAAATATGCACCTCTCAAAAACATTTCTACCTCTGTTTTTAAAACCAAGAGCTCTGGTACATGTTTAGTTTTTGTTTCCGACCACGGGTTTTCAACCTTGCCAACAGAAGCCACGGTTCGAGAGTCTCCACCTTCTTTCTTCAAAGCACCAACTAGGAGAGCATAATTGTCATTCTGAGTGTAATGTGCATTGTCCCAAAGTATTACATTGTCTTCTGCATGCTTGTGATATTATTTATTCTGAAATTCCTAGTTCTAGTCTCCTTTAAAACTCTGGAGGAGTTTCTGCATATATGTTTTGCTTCACTCATGGAGGCTAGCGAGATACCACCCTAATATACTCAAGCTATGTGCAATGTTATCTTGTCTTGATTTTCAATAGTATATTATTTACTTTTAGGTATTTGTGATTGGTCACTTGAAAGAAGGATTGCTCCGTGCATTGTCCTCGTAGCACTGTTTCAATACTTGCTAGACTCTTTTCGTAGTACATGCTTATATACATCTAATGAAGCAAAAGAGTTTGTCAAAGTTTTCTTTGTCGTGCCCAGTTCGTTGAACTGAATTGCTTGAGGACAAGCAATATGCTAAGCTTGGGGGAGTTGATACGTCTCAAACGTATCTTCTTTTCCAAACACTTTTGATATTGTTTTAACCTCATTCTTGCATGATTTGAACTAAACTAACCCGGACTGACGATGTTTTCAGCAGAGCTGCCTGTATGGTTTTATTGTGTGCAGGAAAACGGATTTTTAGGTATCTCAGGAAATTCCATGAAAAATCACAGAAAATCCACGCACCCGAAGGAACCTGGTGCCAGAAGAGGGGCCAGAGGGGGGCCAGGGGGCTCCAGGAGCCCTGGTGGCGCGGCCCACCCCCTGGTCGCGCCGGGAGGCCGCCTGGGTGGGCCCCACCTCCCCTGGTGCCCAACTTTGACCCGTATTTTAGCTCGTGACGGAGAAATCCCAGATCAGAAGTTCTTTTCCAAGTTTTCGTCGCGGAGCCGCCGCCACCCTCTGTTCTTCTTCGGGAGGGCTAATCTGGAGGCTGAATTGGCCTCCGAAGAGGGGAGATCGTCGCCATCGTCATCATCATCACCACTCCATCCTCCCTCCATGACTTCTCCTTCCATGTGTGAGTAATCCCCTGTTGTAGGCGAAGGGGATGGTAGGGATTGGATGAGTTAGATCATGTAATAGTTTGTCAGATCGTTGGGGGCATGTTGCCTATCATCTACTATGGTGTTTATCATCTTTGCTTCAACTTGTTATTCTTAATGCTTGTCACTTAGGGCCCGAGTGCCATGATTTCAGATCTGAACCATATGTGTTTGCATGAATATATTTGTGTTCTTGATCCTATCTATGAGTTGTTTGCACCTATTACGGTTCGGAACCGGCGATCCCAAAAGTGACAGCTTGGGACACCAAAGGTGATGGTCCGTAGTTTGAGGAATACATGTATCCATTGAGTTCATTGCTTTGTTCCGGTGCTCTTTGAAAGGAGCACCTTAATCTCCATAAGTTCCTTTTGGCCACGTTCGTAGCGGGATGGTAGGACAAAAGATGTTGTGCAAGTTCTTATTGCAAGCACGTACAACTACCTACGGGATACATGCCTAATGTTTGATATTTGCCTAGATGATCATTACTTTGCCCCAAGTTGGAATCATGATATATCTCATCCATGCAGCGCCCAACCATCCGTCTCCCTAGCCTATGGTGTTTTAAATCCTACTGGTTACTAGTTGCTACTTTTGCTATTTACTTCTGCTATTTACTTTTGCTGTTTACTTTCACTATCACTATCATCACTATCATATCACTGTTACCACTTATCTTTTCTTGCAAGTAAGTATATTTCAGGTGCGGTTGAATTGACAACTCAACTGTCAAAGCTTATAAATACTCTTTGGCTCCCTGTGTGTCGAATCAATAAATTGGGTTACTCTTACCCGCGAAGACTATCTCGATCCCTTACGGTTGAGGGTTATCAGTACCAAACAAAATCAAACAAGATAACATATGAGATGGTTCTGATATTAGAAACCCCTTTTATTAAATTTCAATGCATGCGCTGAGGCCAACATGGATTAAATCATGCACCTCATCATCTCATGCATGTTCATATGAGCATCAATAAAAGGTGTACCATGCATGTATTAAGTAGGTACTCTCCTAGTCGACTCATCACTCATCAAAATGAAATGACCTGAAAATTGGTAGTGGCGTGGTCATACTAGCATATGTTGGTTAAGTCGACTACACAAATTAGGTGTCCGATGCAAAAAGGCATGCACTGCACTCATACTCTATGTACCGATCACAATGGTATAAGAGCAAAATACAAATGAACAAGACACATGATAACTTGAAGAAAATAGAGGATGCCCCCGAGCACACCGGCGTCAACGACAGCGAGGAGGAGCGATTTTTCTTTATCATTTTGTAGTAGTCATGTGTTGCAATTCTATGTAATAGGATAGTTGGAATTCTTAATCAGGGGTTTTCTCTTCGGAGATGTAATTAACAGAATTTTTATGTAAATGTAAGAGTTCTGGAAATAAAGTACCTGCAATGTTTGATCTCAATTTTATTTATGCGCTTAAATTTATTAACTCTGTATCAATGACGTGGACGCTGTCTCATGCCCGCTATTTTCCCGTCATTAGATTCTGGCTCGCCCGGTGGGACCTATTTCTCCCCTCATCTTTGAATTCCAACGTAGGATTGCAACATATGAACTCCCATAGTACATAGAGCATAAAACATTATGTACCCATATAAAAAAAATCAAAGAAAACTAATATATGACTTTCTTTATTTTGAAGGTATGGAGGGCCAAGTGCAGCAGTTTGTGACTCTTCGCTTCGGTGACCTTTAGCTTGATATGCCAATTGGTCCTATTGTGACCTCATTGTGTGAAAGCTAGAAGACTACTGCCGCATCTCCAGCTGTTCCAAATCAAGTTGTCACTTCTCCACCAACGGACGAGTTCACGCCCGTTCTGTCAAAGTCGGCAAAGAGGAAAATGAGGGCCGCTAGAAACAGGGTTGCTCAGTGTTCTGCAAGAGGGGTTGCTCATGCTAATGTGACTTCAGCTCCAGTGTCAGGTACAAAGGGAAAGGCTGTAGAAGTGGGACAATCTTTCCGTCAATAGTCCAAGGACAAAGCAAAGACAGTAATGTTTTAGAAATCTGAGTTTCCACCACTCATGCACAAAGGAAAAGAAAAGATGGTCGAGGCACCTAACTTCAAGCTACCTGGGAAGAGGGGAAATGTTACGGCCATATTGCCGCCATCATCGTCTTCAGCAGGAAGGCCCGCGAATGCTCGGAACATACTCCGAGCCGATGCTCCTGAGTTTATTCCCTCATTGGTCTATAAATCCAGTGGGGAAAGCTCAGCAACAATGCCAAAATGCACCCTTGAATGGAAGGGAGTGTGCCTTCCATCTCATGAGCGCAATACATGCCATGTGAATCCAAAATCAACTTTACCAGTTCCTTTCATGGAAGAACCCAACCTACAAGAATCATCTGAAGATTCGTTTGATCCAGTACGACATCAACGACGACAGAGGGATGCCCGTCATAGTTGGGTCGATCTTCCAGTAGCAGTTGATCAAAGTGCAGCAACCCGACATCGGTCACGTGTGAGGAAGTCTATCAAAGGAAGAGAGAAGTGCACTCGCCCAAAGATGCGGGTGCGGAACCCAGATGACTCATATTTACCAGATGCATATGCCAAACACTAAGTTCACTCCTTCCCGGGGCATCCACCTCCCAAAATGATGAAGGCGGTGCCATCATGCGGCAGGCTGAGGCCTTGGCCAAACTGCCCGAGTACAAAGAATTCATTCGGCAACACCCGGAACATCAAGAGTATGTGGACCAAGTTTCTCGTGTTCGTTCAAGACGAGCGGCATATAAGGAAAGAGAAAGGGCAGTGCGGACAAGATTTGGGTCAAGCAGAGTACAAGGCCCAGAGCATGTCGCATCAAGTCAGGAAAGTTGGTCTAAGGTGGACAAATGGTTATCAAATCCATTAAATAGGATGGCCACGAGTTTGTCCCCATGGCCCTCCCGCAAGCAAACCAAGGATAATGCATTCGAGGTGTTCCAAGCAATGCCCGTTGGTGTCAGGGCTGCATCAGACAAGACCAGCGAAACATCCTCCACATCAATACATTTCAAGAGGAAGAAGCCGCGCAAAACCGTCGTAGAAGGTCCTCGTCGTATCACACGCAGCCAAAAGGGGTCAGATTATGAAGAACTTGGGTCAAGCAATGGCGAGTCTTATAATCCTCTCTCAGATAGTACCCCCTCTGAAAATGAGATAGAACTTCACCATGGCGCAGAGCATACAGAGCAAGTCCTAGCGGCGAATGAAACTCGTTCGGTTGAGGAGCAACTAGCCAACCTTACAGCAGCACTTCAACAAAAAGAAGATGAGCTAGCAGCTCTTCGAAATCAGATCAGTAATAACCAGAACAAAGGAAATGAAGGGGATGGTGGCGCAAGTGCCAGCAGCCAACATGGAGGAACATGGCTTAACCTTGAGGCGATCCAAAGAATGATCACTGAGGGGGTAAAGTCCCAGTTGATGCAAACTCAGTACTCGATGCGGCCAGGGTATGTTAAGCCATACCCACCTGATGTGGACCTCGTTCCTTTCCCAACAAATTACAGACAGCCGCAGTTTAGTAAGTTCAACGGGAGTGGATCTCCCCATGAGCACATAGCACACTTCCTTGCTGCTTGTCAGGATACAGCTAACAACGGAGCACTTCTCCTTAGGCAGTTTGTACAAACATTGTCTGGGCCTGCCTTCACTTGGTATAGGAAGCTAGCTCCAAGCTCTATAAAAACATGGGAGCAAATGCAAAATTCATTCCTCGAGCGTTTTTATAGCACGCAGAGGACGATGGGCATAACTGAGTTGACCCAAACTGAACAAGGGTTTAATGAAAAGGCGGCTGACTTCATAAATAGATGGAGAAACCTAAGTCTCCACTGCCCGCAACCAATCACTGAGCCAGAAGCAGTACGCATGTGTATGAACAATCTCCACTCGGAAGTGGCTGTCCTGTTACAAGGAGTGAGGCCCCTCACATTTGAAGAGTTGGCTTCAAAATCCACGGATATAGAAAATTATATGCATCTTGTCGCTCGTCGAACAAAAACGACGTTCAACAAGCCTACAGACGAAGGTGGTCAGCGTGAAAAGTTGCCGATGAAACCCAAGTCTGCACAAGCCATGGAGACAACAGCGGTAAAATCTCAGTTCCAGCCCGGAAGGGCACCTATAGGGAACCAAGGACCACGAGATGCACAGGTTGGTAGGAGACCAACTCTCAGCGAACGACAAAACAGGGAGTACTCTTTCCCTGTAGAAGAAATTGATGACCTTTTCACTGGTTTAAAGGAGTTGAGTCTGATAGAACTTCCCAGGCCCAAAAGACCAGAAGAAGCTTCAAAATTTAATGATCCAAATTTCTGTCACTACCATCGCATTTTGGGCCATACACTCAAAGATTGCTTTGTTGTGAAGAATATCATTCAGAAAATGATCGATGAGGCGACTATTGATGCAGATCTTCTCAAAAGCATGACAAAGGGAAAGAAAAAGGCTTCAGCAAATGTCGCCACCCTACAGGATGATGCGGTGAGTTCTGCGTCTTCAAATATGAAGGGTACTTATGATGATTCAGTACTAATTTCCAAATATGGATGTTCTCCTATGATAATTCCAGGCCTTGCCAAATCGCAAGATCAGCATAAAGGAGAGGCTTACATTCCCTTCAGCATTGGTGCAGCCCAAGGTTGGGGGCCACGGCGGTCAAAACGCCGTGTACTACCCCCAGTGATGGAAGAATACTAGTAGAAAATAATGTGTTGGTCCAGTCCATTAGCCCCGGTTCAATCTAGAACCGGGTCCAATGGGGGTACTGGACCCGGTTCGTGAGCCCAGGGGGCCGGCCGGGCCACGTGGGCCATTGGTCCCGGTTCGTCTGGACCTTTTGGTCCCGGTTGGAGCTAAAAACCGGGACCAATGGCTCTTGCTCCTGGCCCACCACTATTGGTCCCGGTTGGTGTTATGAACCGGGACCAAAGGCACCCCTTTAGTCCCGGTTTGTAGCACCAACCGGGACCAATGAGTTGCCTATATAAACCCCCTCACTCAAGAGCAGAGCTCACTGCTCTGTTTTTTTTCTGGCCAAGGGGGAGAGGGGTTAGTGGTGCTCTAGCTCACCTCCTATGCACACAACGTGTTCGGTGGAATGCCCGAGCCACACTAGTTAAGCTTTTCTCCTCTCGAAGCTCTATTTTCTCCGAGATTTGTCTAGGTTTAGCGGTCCGTCACGTCCCGTCCCCGTCTTCGCCGCCGTCGATCGCCCCCGCCGATCTCATCACCGGCACCACCGTGGTGAGCCTCTTGTTATGTCCATGCTTTTCTTACTTTTATTATTGCTTTAGATAGATATTTGTCTAATTTTCTTACGTTTATTATTGCTTGTTATTATATAGTGCGATGGTTTTGATATCCGCCCACGTGGGCCCTCGTCCGATCTACGATTCGGATGTGGTATATTATCTTTAATTTATAACTATTTGTTTTAGTGCTTATGATAGTTATGCCGACCAACCTGACATGCATAGATGTTTTATTATGTCTAGGAGGTAGTTGAACTGGAAATTCCAACCGACCCTCTTGTGGAGTGGTTAAATTTAGTTGAAGAGGAAAACATTTCGTTAAAGAAAAAATTGGAAAAAATGGAGGAGGAGAAGATGGAATTGGAGTTGCATGTTGCGGAAGTTATCGATGATCACAAGATCAAGATGGACCCTATTTTCTAAATTTAGTTGAAGAAGAAAACAAATTCTTGAAGGAAAAAATAAAAAAAATTGTGGACGAGAAGATGATATTGGAGTTGCATGTTGCGGATGTCGTCGATGATCACAAGATCAAGATGGATGCAATGCGGTTGAAGATTAAAAAGATTAGAAAATATGCCATTCATACCGAGGCTTGGTATCATTATGCCGTTGGATCAATTGTTACCTTGGTTGCGATTATGATAGCATTTGTTTTCGCGTTGAAATGTTTTACATAGTTTCGATGTGTATGGAGAGCTATATGTTGTTAGATGAGAACTATATATGTATGTACTTTGGTTTTAATGTGATGATGAACTTTTATCCATTTGGTCACTTAATTATCTATTTATGATGTTCTGTAATGGTTTTTGACACACTTAATTATATATAAATGCACGCAGATGAACCGGCAATGGATGTAGGGTGACAGACACACCTCCGAGTACATTAAGGGCGTGCGTGAGTTTCTAAATGCGGCTGAGGCAAACAAGCAGAATGGTTTTATGTGTTGTCCATGCACTAAATGTGTGAATACGATGTCTTACTCTAACCGGAAAATCCTTCACTCCCACCTGCTTTACAAGGGTTTCATGCCACACTATAATGTTTGGACGAGGCACGGAGAAATAGGGGTTATGATGGAAGACGGCGAAGAAGAAGAGTACGATGACAACTATGTGCCCCCTGAATACGGTGATGCTGCAATGGGGGGAGCTGGTGAAGATCAAGAGGAACCAGACGATGTGCCCAATGATGCTGCAATGGGTGAAGCTGCTGAAGATCAAGAGGAACCAAATGATGATCTTCGCCGGGTCATTGTCGATGCAAGGACACAATGCGAAAGTCAAAAGGAGAAGCTGAAGTTCGATCGCATGTTAGAGGATCACAAAAAAGGGTTGTACCCCAATTGCGAAGATGGCAACACAAAGCTCGGTACCGTACTGGAATTGCTGCAGTGGAAGGCAGAGAATGCTGTGGCTGACAAAGGATTTGAGAAGCTACTGAAAATATTGAGGAAGAAGCTTCCGAAGGATAACGAATTGCCCGACAGTACATACGCAGCAAAGAAGGTCGTATGCCCTCTAGGATTGGAGGTGCAGAAGATACATGCATGCCCTAATGACTGCATCCTCTACCGCGGTGCATACAACGATCTGAACGCATGCCCGGTATGCGGTGCATTGCGGTATAAGATCAGACGAGATGACCCTGGTGATGTTGATGCTGAGCCCGCCAGGAAGAGGGTTCCTGCAAAGGTGATGTGGTATGCTCCTATAATACCACGGTTGAAACGTTTGTTTAGAAACAGAGAGCATGCCAAGTTGATGCGATGGCACAGTGAGGACCGTAAGAAAGACGGGAAGTTGATAGCATCCGCTGACGGGTCGCAATGGAGAAAAATCGAGAGAAAGTACTGGGAGGAGTTTGCAAAGGACGCAAGGAACGTATGGTTTGCTTTAAGCGCGGATGGCATTAATCCTTTCGGGGAGCAGAGCAGCAATCACAGCACCTGGCCCGTGACTCTATGTATGTATAACCTTCCTCCTTGGATGTGCATGAAGCGGAAGTTCATTATGATGCCAGTTCTCATCCAAGGCCCTAAGCAACCCGGCAACGACATTGATGTGTACCTAAGGCCATTAGTTGAAGAACTTTTACAGCTGTGGAATGGAAACGGTGTACGTGCGTGGGATGAGCACAAACAGGAGGAATTTGACCTAAAGGCGTTGCTGTTCGTGACCATCAACGATTGGCCCGCTCTCAGTAACCTTTCAGGACAGACAAACAAAGGATACCACGCATGCACGCACTGTTTAGATGACACTGAAAGTATATACCTGGACAAGTGCAGGAAGAATGTGTACCTGGGCCATCGTCGATTTCTTCCGACCAACCATCAATGTCGAAAGAAAGGCAAGCATTTCAAAGGCGAGGCAGATCACCGGAAGAAGCCCGCCATGCGTACCGGTAATCACGTACTTGCTATGGTCAATGATTTACACGTAATCTTTGGAAAGGGCCCCGGCGCACTCGCTGTTCCGAATGACGATGAGGGACACGCACCCATGTGGAAGAAGAAATCTATATTTTGGGACCTACCCTACTGGAAAGACCTAGAGGTCCGCTCTTCAATTGACATGATGCACGTGACGAAGAACCTTTGCGTGAACCTGCTAGGCTTCTTGGGCGTGTATGGAAAGACAAAAGATACAGCTGAGGCACGGGAGGACCTGCAATGTTTGCACGAAAAAGACGGCATCCCTCCGAAGCAGTATGAAGGTCCTGCCAGCTATGCTCTTATGAAAGAAGAGAAAGAAATCTTCTTTGAATGCCTGCTCAGTATGAAGGTCCCGACTGGCTTCTCGTCGAATATAAAGGGAATAATGAATATGGCAGAGAAAAAGTTCCAGAACCTAAAGTCTCATGACTGCCATGTGATTATGACGCAACTGCTTCCGGTTGCATTGAGGGGGCTTCTACCGGAAAACGTCCGATTAGCCATTATGAAGCTATGTGCATTCCTCAATGCAATCTCTCAGAAGGTGATCGATCCAGAAATAGTACCAAGGCTAAGGAGTGATGTGGCGCAATGTCTTGTCAGTTTCGAGCTTGTGTTCCCACCATCCTTCTTCAATATCATGACACACGTCCTAGTTCATCTAGTCGACGAGATTGTCATTCTGGGGCCCGTATTTCTACACAATATGTTCCCCTTTGAGAGGTTCATGGGAGTCCTAAAGAAATATGTCCGTAACCGCGCAAGGCCAGAAGGAAGCATCTCCATGGGCCATCAAATAGAGGATGTCATCGGGTTTTGTGTTGGCTTCATTCCTGGCCTTAATAAGATAGGTCTCCCTAAATCGCGGTACGAGGGGAGACTGACAAGAAAAGGCACGCTTGGAAGGGACTCAATAATATGCAGGGACGGATATTCTTGGTCTCAAGCACACTACACAGTTCTACAGAACTCTACATTGGTGACCCCGTATGTCGATGAACACAAGAACAGTCTGCGCTCCAAACACCCGGAGCAGTGCGACGACTGGATTACACGTGAACACATCAGGACTTTCAGCAGTTGGTTGGAAACACGTCTCAGAGGTGACAACACTGTTTGTGATGAGTTGTACTTGTTGTCCAGGGGACCATCTTCGACTGTATTGATTTACAAAGGTTACGAGATAAATGGGAATACATTTTACACGATTGTCCAAGATCAAAAGAGCACCAACCAAAACAGCGGTGTCCGCTTTGATGCAACAACCGAGAGGGGAAAGGACACATATTATGGTTACATAGTGGACATATTGGAACTTGACTACGGACATGATTTTAAGGTCCCTTTGTTTAAGTGCAAATGGGTCAATCTGTCAGGAGGCGGGGTACAGGTAGACCCATAGTACGGAATGACAACAGTGGATCTAAAAAATCTTGGGTACACTGACGAACCATTCGTCCTAGCCAATGATGTGGCACAGGTTATCTATGTGAAGGACATGTCTACCAGACCGAGAAAAAGAAAAGATAAGGAAGCGAATACGTCATACGATGAGCCAAAGCGCCACATAGTTCTTTCAGGAAAAAGGGACATCTTGGGAGTGGAGGGCAAGACAGACAGACATGTTTGAAGATTATGAAAAGTTTCATGAAATTCCTCCCTTCAAAGTCAAGGCTGACCCAAGCATCCTGATAAACGATGAAGATTATCCATGGTTACGGCGCAATAAGCAAATGACACAAGCGAAGAAAAAATGAAGACTTTTTTCCGCAACTATTATGATGATACCATGCCAACTTTGTAACAAACGAGTATGATACCATTGTCCGTTTGTACTATTCAAATTTGCACTAACAGAAAGTTTGTAATTGGTTTTACCAGAAAGAATTAAAAGATAAAACAAAAAACAAAAGAAAATAAATAATGCAGAAAACAAAAAAAAACTTGCAAAAAAATAAAAAATAGCAACAATAAGTATTTCATTGTAAGTAGAAACAAAATAAAATAAATAAAGCAACAAAGAAAAATAATAATTTCAAATTTAAACTATTCAAATAAGAATACTACTTGCACTAACAGAAAGTTTGTAATTGGTTTTACCAGAAAGAATTAAAAAATAAAGCAAAAAACAAAAGAAAATAAATAATGCAGAAAACAAAACAAAAGAACTTAAAAAAAAATTGCAACAATAAGTATTTTTTTGTAAGTAGAAACAAAATAAAATAAATAAAGCAACAAAGAAAACAAATAAATAAAAATAGCAACAGTAAGTATTTTGTTGAAAGTAGAAACAAAACTAAAAAATAAAGCAACAAAGAAAAAAAATAAAAAATATGCCACCTACTGGGCCCACACGGCCTGAATACGACTAGAAACCCAACCATGGGCCAGGATTCAGGCCCGTAGAAAGCCCAGCAAGCCCACAGGCAAAGCAGTGTCAGTTTAGGCCCTTAGGCCTGCAGTTTAGAGGAGTTCGAGAGGAAAGAGGCAGCGAGGCTTATAAACTGGTGCTGGCCTCTCTCAACTAGCGAGGTGGGACTAAACTTCCCACCGCACCGCAGCAAGGCCTTTCGTCCCGGTTGGTGGCACCAACCGGGACTAAAGGGTGGCTTTAGTCCCGGTTGCTGCCACCAACCGGGACTAAAGGCCCCTCCTTCCCGCCCTTTGGGCTGCTGAAAAGGCAACTTTAGTCCCGGTTGGTGGCAGCAACCAGGACTAAAGGGGCGTATTAGTCCCGGTTTCAGCCACCAACCAGGACTAATGCCCCTCATATATAACCAGGACATGCGAAATTTTGGGCAGTTTCCTTCTTCCGCGTCCCCGACGCCTCCCTCTCCTTCCCCGCCTCCGTCGCCCCGTCGCCGTCGCCGTCGCCCCCGTCGCCCCGTCGCCGTCGTCGTCGCCCCCGACGCCGCCCCGACGCCGCCTCGTCGCCGTCGCCCCGCCCCGCCACCCCGTTCCGCCCCGCCCCGCGCCGTCCCCGCGCCCCGGCCCGTCGCCGTCGCGCCGCGCGCCCCGCCCTGCCGCCGTCGCGCCGCGCGCCCCGCCCCGCCGCCGTCGCGCCGCCGCGCCCCGACGCCGCCTCGTCGCCGCCCCGCCCCGCCGCCGTCGCGCCGCCCAGCCCCGCCGCGCGATGTGAGCTAGGGCTCCCTTTTTTTATGTTTATATAAAATTGCTGTATATATATATAATTGCTGTGTATATATGTATATATGTGTATATATTTTTTATATGTTTATATAAATTGCTGTATATATAGTTGATGTATATATATGTATGTGTATATATATTTTTTTCTTAGGAATTTGCTAAATATATATGTTAAATATATATGTATGTGTATATAATTTTTTTTTTTCTTAGGAAGTTGCTGTATGTGATGTGTGTATGTGATGTATATATATGTGTATGTGGCTATATAGTTTTTTGTTTATATATGCTAAATATATATAGAAAGTTTTATATATGCAAAAGTTACAAATTTAGAAAAAGAAGGATAGGAAGAATAAAATAAGAAAGAGGAAAGAAAGAAGAAGAGGAGAGGAAGAAGAGGAGAAATAAATAAGAACAAGAAAAAAAAGAAAAAAAGAGGAGAAGAAGAAAGGAATAGAGGAGAAGAAGAGAAATTTTCACTTCTTCTCCTCTATTCCTTTCTTCTTCTCCTTTTTTTTCTTTTTTTCTCTTCGATCTTCTCCTCTAGCGGTTCCTTTTTTCTTCTTCTTCCTCTTTTTTTTATCGGATATGTCTATGTCGATATACACCCTCCCCGATAACTTCGACATTAGGGGGGGTGCGGGGTTGATGGTCGTCGAGGGACCGAGGGACCGGTCGAGAGATCGTCGAGGGGCCGAGGGTCGTCGAGGGGTCGAGAGGCCGAAGGTCGAGGGGTCGAGAGGTTGCCTAGCAGTCGGGGGTCTAGGGTTGTGGATCGCCGAGCAGTCGGGGGTCAAAGTATTGAAGAATTCCATGACTTCATCAGTTGCCAGAAGTAACCGGGGCATTTTGGTACAAAGTTATGCAAAGTTATTCTGGAACGGAGTTCCTGATAGAATAATCCGTCTTTTGTTACGAATTATCCTATCTGGGACTCCGTTCCAAAATAACTTTGGAGAGCTTCGTACCATCATGCTACTGTTACTTTGGCCTAATGATGAAGTATTGGTTTTGTTGAATCCTTTGACACTCGACAAAATGTGACATGAGGGGGTCTAGGGTTGTGGATCGCCGAGCAGTCGGGGGTCGAGGGGTCGAGAGAGGTTGCCTAGCTAGTGTCA
>LR738714.1:800873760-800910326 GCA_902687465.1 Secale cereale
ACCCTCACGAGTCTAAACTGGGGCACAAAAAAGATAATTACTCCAACAACTTACGAGTATAAACTGTGGTACGAAGGAAAGAAATCATCAAGCGCACTCCATACCCTCACGAGTCTAAATTGGGGCACAAAAAAGATAATTACTCCAACAACTTACGAGTATAAACTGTGATACAAAGGAAAGAAATCATCAAGCGTACTTCATACCCTCAAGAGTATAATCTGGGGCACATAAAAATTTACTCCAATATCCTATGAGTCTAACCTATGGCGTAAAAAAAAAAGACTCCAAATTCTCATAAGCTTGAACTGTTGTACAAAAGGGGAGTGTATATAAAAATATAAATAAATTTGTAAAAGATAAAAAAAAAGAACAATGAAATAAAGTAATAAAGCTTCAAGCAAAAAAATGTAAATAATTAAAGGGGTTACCCAAGCTAGTAGCACGGTGTATCCATTCCACACAAAGAGCAGGGCTATACGAATAACATTGCATAGTCCATCAGTACACATGAATAAATCCCATGCAAACATACGCGAATGGTGCTACTGGCATGCGAGAAGACACAAGAAAAATGGGTTTGCCGATTGGCCGCCTTATGCAAGTCTGAGTAAAAATGTAAATAGACAACATGTCTGATTTATTAAGAACAAAAAAAAAATCAGTTGGATATGGAGCGCCAGTCCTTCAGACTTCTAATAATAGACTTGGCTTCGTCCTCCAGCGTCGATGTCTTCCTTTTAAGAGCCTCCAATTCCTCGGAAGCTTTCACATTAGCTTCGAGCAAATCCTCATGCAACTTCTTGGCTTCAGCTTGCTTGGCGGAACGGTCTGACTCCAGTTGCTTTACCCTTTCTTCAGCTGTACACAACTCAGCAGTAGCTTCTTGTAGTTGAGCGGAGAGGGCCTCCACACGTTCCTTCTTCTCAACTTGTTTCTCCAGCATGGATGACATCTCTTCCGCTGAAGTTTACAGAGGCGCTTCAATGGATACAGCCCTTCTCTCCACTGCAGTAACAAATTCAGACTTTTGCTCTGACTGATCCTCAATGGTTATGCGGGCTTCTTGCACTGTATCTGAGATCGAGACAAATTTTTCCCAAGCCGCACGGACAGGGGCAATTTGAGGAACAATATCACCAACCGGGAGCATCGACCGAACTGCCTGGAAAATCTCATGGCGCTGAGAATCTGTTAATGTAGGGGCATCTAAAGTTTTAAAAGCATTCTTCAGCAACAAATCGATAGCATCCAGAACTGGCTTGGTAATAGCGGAAGTATCCATGGATGGCGCTGGAATCTGTGTCATTATTCCCTCGCCACTGACGAGATTAGAAGCTCCTTCCATACCACCTGGCGATAAGAGGGAGGGGAAGATAAATAATGTTGCAATGAAATTAATAAATAGAAAAAGATGCAAAGTACGAATAAAGCTACCATGCGTTGAGATAGGCGAAATGTTTGAAATATCAGCCTCCGAGGCCACGCCTGAGTATAGATACGTAGGGGGAGTTGGAAGATTAAGAGAGGGTTCTGATATATCAAAATCCTCAAATGATAGATCAGAACCTATGACATTATCATCAGTCCCTGTATCATCAAGTTCATGCATAAAATCAACCAACTCGTCAAGATTACATGGGCTTCCTCCAAGAGAAATTTCAATCTTCCTTTTTACAGCAGGTGTTTCCTCCCCACTGGAAGAGATTGTTGCATTTGGATTAGGTTCCTCTGAGCTCCTATCAACCAAAATGTCTGTACCCTCCTTCCTTGCATTTAAACGTTTGTCTGATACTGTCACGTTTATAAGTGGCCGGGGATTGGAAGAGGAATTTGCAGCAACATCATTTGGATTATTTTTCCGCTTCTAAAAAAATAGAAAAACATAATAATAATATCAGTTAGTAGATAGTGGTGTTGGCGCATAATAGTAGCAGCAAAAATATATATACATATATATATTACCTGACGCAACAAAGGTGGCGGGGCATTTTTATCCAAGTGATAACCTCTTAAGATGTCCCTCCAATGATTCACTGCCGGCCTTTCTCTCGCCTCAACAGCTGCAAGATATTCCTTTTGCCGTTCAGCAGACACCTTCTTTACTACGACAAGATCCCCTTCCAAAATGTTCCGAGGAAAAATATGTTTCTTCCCATTATTCACATATTTTGCAAGCCTTTCTTCATAGGAATCTCGCCCGTGCATGTTACCTTGACGAAGTTGGCCTAGAATGCTGGTGAAAGGTTGGATAAAAATGGTCCACCAGTTTGTCCATGCCACTGAGGAATTGCCCACAAATTCCTTGTTGGGAATATAGTGAGGCTGTTTTGGATTCGAGCGCAATAAATGCCACCAGTGTGCATAAGCAACACTAATGTCATCTATTATATATAAACTGCGCAATGGAGTATATGGTACTTGCTGATCCAATTTGAATTGTCGAGCCACCCGGTCGGGATGATACGGCTCAATAATGCACAAGTCGTCATCATAATTGGACCTTCTCCATGGTAGCATCCCTCGACGGATGGAAATGGTGAATGCTTTTTGCAGCCAACGGGTGCTAGCCAAGTCAGAGAAATTTGAGGGGTACCACACAATATTCTTGTGCTTCTCGAAGAAATCGTGCGCTTGTTCAGGGCTAAAATAGTGTGGAATCCTAAACATAGTCCCCACCATAGATAATTTCCCTGGACAAAGCTTAGGAGTTGGAAATTTGCTCACTTTTGCTCGTTTACCAAATACATTCTTCAGATAAACCCCCATCCAGCCGATAATGAAATGGACGGGCCATCCCCTAATCCGGTAGCAGGGTCCTACAGGATGGGTGCTGATGCGACGAAGAGAAAAATAGATAGAACAAAGTGCTGGTGGAGCTAATGAAATTCGATGCCCTAGAGCGATCCAGGATGCCATCACAAGGACACCAGCGCGAATGTAGGCTCCTCCGCCAATGCCAACAAAGTAGCACAACCAAACAGGAATGTACGCTGCGACATACAAGCGGACCTCACGAAGAGACGCGAAAGGAACGGAGTGGTCTCGCCGGTTGTGAAAATAGTCACACCAGACCTGAAAAGTCACGTGGCCGCCATTGTTCTTGGCAAGCTGATCATGTGCGGATAATAGGTCCGGCAAGAAGTCAGGGAATTGGCAAAGGGAGGGGTCTAGTGCATGTTCTGGTGGGATGAATTCTTCATATAAGTCTCCATCCAGAGGGAGACCAGCCATTTGATACATATCAAGGAGTGTAATAGTACGTTCACCACATGAGAATTGGAACGTGTTGGTTTTTGGATCCCATTTTTCTAACAGAAATCTTAGCAAGGCAGGAGAAATAGAATAATCACCCAAAGAGCAGTAAATAGCCCCACAAAGGTAATCTGAACCTTCATCAAGTCCTTTTAAGGAAAAAGAATGATTTCGTAAAATGTTTGCCCCCCATTCATTATAGCCTGAAGGACGTGGCACATACTAAATATCATGACGTTCCCAAGTCAGGCCTTTGGATACGATCCTAGTACCAGACATAAAGTTGTATCAGTTCGCGGTGAAGCCGCCAATGGGTAATATGAGTAAGCTAGTTTGGACTGTCTCGCTCGCCAACCGCGAGGGCCGTAGTCAAGTTCACCCTTTGGTATACTTATAGCTTTAACTATGGGGCAATCTTGGTCATCGGAGCTAGGTTCATATAGTTTCTGTTGCTTGGCTAGCTCGACAAGGGATAGTCGATGTGAAGGAACCGTGGGCGAATGATGCGCCATCTCTATACAAAAAAATATACGTGTGTCGGTACAGGTACAAGTCATGTTCAAAACATCAAAATAAACGAACCATGGTAAATGAATGGAAATTTTACCACGAAGGCGATAGCCCGAGCGAAGCCAGCCCTTGATGAAGAAGAAAGCATTTGCACTCTAAAAAAATGATGATGACTGTTAGTGCTAAAAAATTATGCAAAGGTCAAATATCAGCAAAATGAATGATCCTCCAAAAAAGAGATACATGCATAAAGCCCAATCTAGGATTTCTAGAATGACAACTTTGAAAGGGTTGATATATGCAAAACTTTGAAAGAATTGATAACTCTAGCATCAAATAAAGGGGGGTTCCATTGATCTCGCAGTTTGTACGTCAGACCAAGTTCATATAAACTTGCCGGCACGTCAATTGCGAGAAAGATATATGTGTGTAGCTTGAAAATGAGCTCTACAATTTGTACGTCGGACCAAGTTCATATAAACATGCCGGCACGCCAACTGTGAGGAAGATATAAGTTTGCATCTTTAAACGACCATCTTTCAAATAAATAAAACATTGATCTCACAGTTTGTACGTCGGGCCAAGTTCATATAAACATGCCGGCACGCCAACATGTGATCCTTAAACGAGCATCTCATATAAACTTGGAAAGAGTTGATAATTCCCGCATGAAATAAAGGGGAGTTCCATTGATGGTATGACAGATCTCACGGTTTGTACGTTGGGTCAAGTTCACATCAACTTGCCGGCATGCCAACTGTGAGAAAGGTGTATACGTTCGATCTTTAAAACGAACATTTAAATATATAAAAAAATGATCTCTACAATTGTACGTCGGGCTAAGTTCGTATATAACTTGCCGGCACGTCATTGCAAGACCAAATTTCCGCATATATATGGGACAAGATGCATAATCATTGTGGCCTAAAGGGAGCCTACGTGCATGGATTCATCTATAAATTATTCATCCAATCTGTGATGCTGATATACAAATAAAAAAGACAGCAGATATAGTACCTAAGCAGAGAGCAAGTATAGGTCCGAAACCAAAATATGATTGCTTTGCCAGATTGTACCTAGACCTTCCTGCAATATTGAGGGAACAAAAATTAAGGAGCAATCAGAGAACGTCAATCATGTGCGTAGATCTCTATCTGAATGAACTAGGTACAAACTTACCAACACAAGATCTGTGCTTCAGCGGCAGATGCTAATCTTATTCATACAAAGAAAGGAAAGGGAGTCAGAGATGAGAATCATGCACAATGATGAGGAAAAGGCAATCAACGATTGCACATCAATGCGTACCTAGTAATCCAAAGAATAGCAGGTCAATCATAGGAAGGATCTGGACTCTTGGCAGGAGTCATGCGTGAGGTATATAGAATCCCCTTGCCAAACGATAGGAAGAAGACATATATAAGGAAAGGTATGTGCTCCGGCCGGACGCAACTACATGGCGGAAGGCCAGCGCCTTGTAACAAATTTTCAAGATTGAGTCCTTATCCAACGAAGGGACTTACAAACATTCAAAAAAGGCAGGGCTAGATAAGTAACTAGCTGGATATTTTAAACAAAATAAATGTGCCGCCAACGCTAAAACAAATATTCTGGACACACGCATGAAATGCAATATGTCTATATATATTTTCGTCTACATATATTTTCGAGTTCCGAAAGTGAATCAGAGAAATATTCCCTTCCAGAACTCGAGGGGCATCTGTTGACATGGATTTTGACCTAGATAAAATAAATGTTTAAACCACATAATATATAAATTCAAAACGGCAAAAATCCGTTTTATAATGAGAGGAATCAATTTAAAAAAGAATTCATCGCTCAATGTGAGGACTAAAAAAAGGGGTATTATATATTTTTGAATGTCGATAAAGCACGCATTAAACCGACAATTATGAAATATGTCGAAACACATAAACAATCATCAAGTTTTCTCTTATAAGAAAATGTACGCGCGGTGTCGCTGACGTATACTGGTCTAAAATTTCACCATCAACGACGACATCAATATTGTCGAAGCATCGTGTGGTATGTTCCTCCATCAAATATCACAGCATATTAACCAAGTGTATACAGAATATAAATAAAGAAAATATCAATATCAACTAAATTTAGCTAGCACGTTCTTGCATATGCGCGAATGCATGCAGGCTAAATGAACATACATGCATGGCATATATATGTATTGTGGCCCATATGGCCCCACGCTAGCTAGCTTCTTCCAGAGTCATCCATACATTATTTGGCCCTAAGTAAAGAATTAGAGCAAAAGCCCATATGTTGACAGAACGTGACCTAATTAAGCCCATACTGATGGGACGTTGCCGGTCGATTAGCGATTAAACAAATAAAAAGAAAACGGGAGCAGTCCGCTCCTGCACGATCTCACACGATCGCACGATCCACAACGTGGATGGGCGTGCGCGCATGTGGCCGGAGCCCGCGTTGTGCTCCCCCGCTCCATATAAATACATGACCGCTAGCCTGATCTCCTTTTTCCCATCGCTCCGCTGGCTGCCGCTGCTACGCTGCTGCTACTCTCAATCACACATACACACAGCCTGTTCTCCTTTTTCCATCGCTCCGCTGTGCTGCCGCTAGTGCTGTTGCGCTGCCGCTGCTGCTCTCATCTGCATATACGCCGCTGCCGCTGCAAGGCCGTCGTCTGGCGAGGAGCGTGAGGAAGGTAGACAAGGTGGGAATCATGCTCCTCCTCTAATCTTCTTGCTCCTCCCTATATCTCTCATCATGTTCATGTTTTTTTCCTTGGTTGATCATTGTCATACAAACCAAGGAGCATGCCCATGTGTCCTCATCTTGACATCTTGCCTTGGCTGATCATCGCGATACGAGCCAAAGTGCAATTATGTTCAGGAAAGGAAAATTTGTCCTTGGTTGATCATCGCGATACGAACCAAGGAACATATCTCACATATTTTCATCTCGACAAAAAATACTCCTTGGCGGATCATCGTGATACAAGCCAAAGTGCGAATATGTTTAGGAGAGGAAAATTTCCCCTTGGTTGGTCATTGTGATACAAGCCAAGGAGTATTCTCCATATATCTTCATCTTGATATGTTTCCTTGGCTGATCATCATGATACGAGCCAAAGAGCACTTATATTTAAGAGAAGAAAATACGTCCTTGGTTGGTCATTGTGATACAAGCCAAGGAGTATTCTCCATATATCTTCATCTTGATATTTTGCCTTGGCTGATCATCATGATACGAGCCAAAGAGCACTTATATTTAAGAGAAAAAAATACGTCCTTGGTTGATCATTGTGATACAAACCAAGGAGCATTCTCCATATAGTCTCATCTTGACATTTTGCCTTGGCTGATCATCGTGATACAAGCCAAAGTGTGAATATGTTTAGAGCAACAAAATTACTCCTTGGCGGACCATCATGATACAAATCAAGGAGCATACAACATATATTTCCATCTTGTCATTTTTGCCTTGGCTGATCATCGTGATACGAGCCAAAGTGCGATTACGTCAAAGAGGAAATCCACTCCTTGGTTGATCATGGCGGCCCAAACTAAGGAGGACATATTTTCCCTTCCATTATAGATGAGAGCGATGCAAAACTAAAGCTCAGGGGAAAACAAAGATGAAACATACACAAACCCTAAATGACCATCTACATAAAATCATCAAATAAGTATGTGCCTACAAAAAATGTACTCTTCATTTGTTTGAGTTGCATAAAACAAGACAATGTAAATTGTGCGTGTATCTTCAATCTAGAGCATGAAAATGTATAAATTGGATGATCACCAAATTATGTTTCATACCTCTTGTTGGTTACACTGCGGACATACATGCTATGCCACGCCAGTAGTAATACAAACAGGAAGATACAAATGTTATTTACATCTGTCATATAGATTATGAAATGAGCATACTCTAATGCATATGAAATATGCTAAGTGAAATCTAATATGTAAACATGAGATAATAAAAATGTTAGTTGTCTCATTTTGCACTAAAATAAAATATGCCCATAAAAGAAAATGAATGCATGTAGGTTAAATAAAAAATATAATCCTACATATCTAAAACTATGAAATCTAGAGCATATAGACTATGCAACATGCATATATATACTGTCCACCAATAGTTACAGTATATGCATGTGACCCATGATAAAATAAAAGATATTGCATCTACCTCGCTTAGCATACGCTATCATCAAGCGTACCAAACAAAATCAAACAAGATAACATATGAGATGGTTCTGATATTAGAACCCCCTTTTATTAAATTTCAATGCATGCGCTGAGGCCAACATGGATTAAATCATGCACCTCATCATTTCATGCATGTTCATATGAGCATCAATAAAAGATGTACCATGCATGTATTAAGTAGGTACTCTCCTAGTCGACTCATCACTCATCAAAATGAAATGACCTGAAAATTGGTAGTGGCGTGGTCATACTAGCATATGTTGGTTAAGTCGACTACACAAATTAGGTGTCCGATGCAAAAAGGCATGCACTGTGCTCATACTCTATGTACCGATCACAATGGTATAAGAGCAAAATACAAATGAACAAGACACATGATAACTTGAAGAAAATAGAGGATGCCCCCCGAGCACACCGGCGTCAACGACAGCTAGGAGGAGCGATTTTTCTTTATCATTTTGTAGTAGTCATGTGTTGCAATTCTATGTAATAGGATAGTTGGAATTCTTAATCAGGGGTTTTCTCTTCGGAGATGTAATTAACAGAATTTTTATGTAAATGTAAGAGTTCTGAAAATAAAGTACCTGCAATGTTTGATCTCCATTTTATTTATGCGCTTAAATTTATTAACTCTGTATCAATGACGTGGACGCGTGTCTCACGCCCGCTATTTTCCCGTCATCATTCCTATGTAAAACAATTCTTTTTAAATTGGCGAAGCTTATCTGTATTTGTATCAATCATGCATGTTTAGAAGCAAGGTTGTTTGTTAGTCATAATCTGATGGACTTTCAATGATAATCTATAGTTCTCCACCTGATAACTCAAGTAAGGATCTTAATATTTAGCATGTGCTCCCGCAGCAATGCGCGGGGTATTATCTAGTTTCAATAATTTTAACACGCTTTTGACCGCGCAACTTTGCTCATTATTTATATATGGTTATAGTGTCTTTCATCCACCAATTAAAATGTTTGATATATTACACAATGTTAAATTAGATATTTATATACCATTTGTGCATTTATTTAGGGGAAATGTGCTTCTTTCCATTTTATTACTTTATAAATTATGTAAAAATAGGTTTATTAGGCATCCATGCATTAATTACTATTACTCATAACTTATTTTCAATTGGTTATTAAGGTTTTGAGACTGTGTTTGTACAAAAGCTAAATCCCTTATGATATACTACCTCCATTTCTAAATATAAGATGCCGGGGCATTTTAAATTAAACTGCCCCAACTTCTTATATTTAGGAATGGAGGTAGCATTTTAGTTTTTACGTAAATCGAGTTACATTGTTTAAATTAGAGAACAATTTCCAATGCATCGGCATGGCTAGATTTAATGGGCATGGACACGCACACACATGCACACACACCTCTCAACGCACACACTTGTGGGTGTTCTTTTAGCCTTTTAATTTGGTCTCAAGTGCAGAAGTTTTTTAGAACTAATTTTATTTTTCGGATGTTTTAGAACTAGTTTCACATGAATATGTTTTGATAAAAATTTAAATACGACAGTACTTCACAAATCATATGCAAGGACTATAATTATATAATTTCTTCTTGGAAATTTGAATATTTCTATATTAATTGCTAATCTTATGTAAGTTTGGGTACACCCATTCTTGTTTCCATCTAGGCATGTGTTATTCTTTGTGTATCACCCCGCAAAAAAAAAAAAACTTTGTGAATAACACGGGAATGTTGCCTTGTAAATAGCTACTTCACAGTTTTCAACCTAGAATTGGACAATAATAATTTTCTTTTATGTTGATTAATTACTAACATCCGCAATCAATACACAAATTCATATATGTAATTATGATACGCATAATTGTGTATTCAAACACTAAGTCTATATTTTTCTTCTCTAGTTATTTTATTTAGATTTCCTTTTTGGGCGACATGTTTAGGTTTCAGCTATCATATTTAGTAGACACCAAAATATTGGGGTGGGAGACTATTTTTTCGTCCCAGGGCAAAACAAATGCTTATTGGAAGGGAGTTGTTACTCACGTATGATGTGGTACGTGTCTAGAAGGGAGTTGTTACTCACGTATTGTAATAGAACTTGATTCGTCAGTTTTTTGTCTTCAGTTTCCACCGTTCCAGTACATTATTCTGCACCGAAGTTGTTACCCTTACAAAAATCTGCACCACTATTTAGTCTTTTCATGGTTTTTTTTTTTTTGAAAAGGGGGAATTCTTTGCATACGGCCATCCTTATTAATAAGCAAGAAGGTTCAACACAAGCCATCATGTCTCCAAACAACAAGAACGAAGAGTGCTCACGAAGAGCACGAAAACAAAGGTAAAGCCACAACCGGCTAGCATAATGAAGATAGAAAAACTAATTGCCTATCCTATTACATAGCCGTCATCCAAACCGGTTGAAAATAGCCCGAGCTACCATCTCCCACCGGATAGATCCAGTAACCATACACTCCCTGGCCTCTGTCGGAGTGAGTAACAACCACATACGGATCAACGCAGTGGCTCAGAACATAACCTGCAAAAAATGAATGTTTGTTTTTCTCTTAAAGACCAAATCATTTTGCAGTTCCAGACTGCCCACAATAGCGCGCATACTCCTACACGAATGTGTCTCGCTATTTTGACATTTATCCCGTCCAGCCACGTCCCAAATAACGTGTTGATAGTATTCGGTGGAGTAATATTAGAGGCAATGTGAACCGTACACAAGAGGTGTTTGATGGATTCATCCTGATCGCAAAAACTACATCTAGTAGATCCTATCCAGTTGCGTTTTACCAAGTTGTCCTTTGTTAAAATGACTTGTTTATGTACAAACCACATAAACACTTTAATTTTCAAAGGAACTTTGACCTTCCAAACATATTTCGAGCTGGGGATGGAGCTAGAATTGATAACATCCAGATACATGGATTTAACCGTAAACTCTCCATTCCTAGTTAGCTTCCAGCACAACTGGTCAGGCCGTTGAGAGAGTTGAACATCCATCAGTCTTCTCACTAGATGTAGCCAGGCTTCCCAACGGTTTCCGGCTAAAGTCCTCCGGAAGTGAATATTGAGAGGAGTGGACTGAACTACCGTTGCAACGAACGCGTCTCTCCGTTGAACAATGCTATAAAGCGAAGGATATTGAAGCGCGAGGGGCGTTTCCCCTAGCCATGTATCCTCCCAGAATCTCGTAGCGGTCCCGTTTCCAACTGTAAACTAGATCCTATTGAAAAAAAACTGATTTCACTCTCATCAGTCCTTTCCAAAAAGGCGAGCCCGTCGGCCTCACTGTCACCTGAGACAAAGTTTTGGAATGAAGGTATTTATTACTCAGAATATGCGCCCAAGTGGCCTCTGTCTCAACAGGAAGCTTATACAACCACTTGCTGAGAAGACATTTCTTCTTGACCTCAAGATTTTCAATGCCTAGACCCCTTGGTCCTTCGGTCGACAAATAATATCCCATTTAGCGAGTCTTTATTTTCTCTTGAGTTCATCATTCTGCCCGAAGAAACGAGATCGATAAAAGTCAAGCCTTTTTCGAACTCCAACTGGTACCTCGAAAAAGGACAAGAGAAACATGGGCATACTCGTGAGAACCGAATTAATAAGAATTAGTCGGCCTCCGTATGACATCAGCTTGCCCTTCCAGCAGCTCACTTTCTTCTCAAGTCGATCCTCAATACACTTCCATTCTCTATTGGTCAGCTTATGATGGTGGATTGGTATACCCAAATACGTGAAGGGTAAAGCTCCCAATTCACACCCGAAAAATTGTTTATAAGCATCTTGTTCCTATTTGGCTCTTCCAAAATAGAACAATTCGCTTTTATGAAAGTTAATCTTTAATCCAGTCAATTGTTCGAATAAACATAGCACCAGCTTCATGTTTCGCGCTTTTGCCAAGTCATGCTCCGTAAAAATGATAGTGTCATCAGCTTACTGTAGGATAGACACACCTCCATCAACTAGATGAGGAACCAGGCCGCCTACCTGACCAGCCTCCTTAGCCCTTCCTATTAGAATCGTCATCATATCTACTACTATGTTGAACAGAACAGGTGACATCGGATCTCCTTATCTCAGGCCCTTATGTGTTTGGAAATAGTGACCCAAGTCTTCATTTACTTTAATTCCAACACTCCCTTGCTGCGTGAAAGATTCTACCTGGCGTCTCCAGGACTGATTGAAACCTTTCATACGCAAGGCCTGTTGAAGAAAGGGCCATTTGACTTTATCATACGCTTTCTCGAAATCCACTTTGAAAACAACCCCGTCTAGTTTTTTCGTGTGAATTTCATGGAGTGTTTCATGAAGGACCACAACCCCTTCTAGGATGTTTCCGTCCGGCATAAAAGCGGCTTGGGACGGCTGCACCACCGAGTGCGCTATCTGCGTCAGTCTGTTAGTCCCAACCTTGGTGAAAATTTTGAAACTTACATTAAGAAGACAGATCGGCCTAAACTGCTCAATTCTCACGGCCTCTGTTTCCTTAGGAAGCAAAGTTATCATTCCAAAATTCAAATGAAACAACTGAAGCTGCCGAGAGAATAAGTCATGGAACATCGGAATCAAATCTCCTTTAATAATATGCCAACACTTTTTATAAAACTCCACCGGAAAACCATTCGGCCTAGGAGCTTTATTATTCTTCATCTGTGAAATAGCCTTAAACACCTCTTTCTCCGTAAATGGGGCAGTCAAAATGTCATTTTCATCAGCAGCAAGTTGAGGAACATCCTCAACCCTCGACTCGTCCAAGGATACGAAATTATCCTCCGGAGGCCCAAACAGCTGCTTGTAGTAATTTGTAATATACACCTTAAGGTTTTCCTGACCTAAGATTGTCCCCTCGTCTTGCTCTAGCTGAAATATTCTTTTCTTTCTGTGCTTGCCATTGGAAATCATATGAAATAATTGAGTGTTATCATCCCCCTGGACAACTTTGCGAACCTTAGCTCGTAATGCCCACTACAATTCCTCTTCCCACAGCAGCTCTTTCAAACGCATTTCTGCACGCATTTAGAGTCTAGCTCCGTGGTGTCTAGAATTGCGGACTCGGCTTTTACATCTAGGGACTGAATAAGTGTAAGGAGCCTTTCCTTTTCCACCTTATAAATCCCACTCAGATGCTTAGCCCACCCACGTAAGAAACTTCTTAAGTGTCTTATTTTATTCTGCCATCTTTCAACAGAGGTCCTCCCTCCTGCATCTATAGCCCATTACCTGGCTATCAGATCCAAGAAGCCCTCCCTTTAGAACCACGCCAATTAGAAAGAGAAGGTGTTTTTATTCCCCACATGCTTTGCCTCACCAGAGTCAACTAGCAAAGGGGTGTGGTCGGAGATTCCACACGATAACGCTTGGATAGTTAGTAGGGGAAATTTCTACTCCCACTCGACGTTCGCGAGGACACGATCCAGCTTGTCAAATGCCGGGTTTGGCAAAGTATTGGACCAAGTGAATTTTCTACCCGAAAGCTCTATCTCTCTCAGATCCAAGCTTTCAATAATGGCATTAAATATAAACGACCATCTGCCGTCAAAGTTATCATTGTTCTTTTCCTCTCTTCATCTGATAATGTTGAAGTCGCCCCCAACCAAGATTGGAAGCTGCTCAGAACCACAAATACGGACAAGGTCCGCCAAAACCTCGGGTTTGAGTTCTGGCAGCGCGGCGCCATATACCGCCACCAGCGCCCAATTAAACCCATCGAACTTCGATCTAACCCGGAACTTAACCGCGAAATCGACCATAACCACACTTCTAACTTCCAAGGACTCACATTTAACCCCGAGTAAGATCCCACCGGATCTTCCTCTCAGTGGTAGACAATGCCAATCAAACTCAACACCTCCCGTAAAAGTACTAAGAAACTGGGGGGGGGGGTTGAAATTGTCACTTCCAGTTTCAGAGAGAGCGATAAAATCTAATTTACGTTCAATAGAAGCATCCGCTAGAAACCTTCTTTTAGCCAAGTCTGTTAGACCTGTGCTATTCCAATAGATTCCTTTCATATATCATCATGGAATTTTTTTTGGAGTACGGATTCTAGCACTTCTACGCACGTCCGATGCTTGATAAGTCTTTCGTTTCCACTTGCGTTTAGGCTTGTCTTGAGCCTCCACGTTTCCACTTGCATTTAGGCTTGTCTTGAGCCTCCACCCGGTCCTCACAACCGGGTTCCGTGGACCTAGCTTCCTGAGAAATGAAAGGGGTAGAGTCTCTAAGGGAATTAAGACCATCCTCCTCTATCTTAGGAACGGATAAATCAAGATCCTTGCAAAAACTATCGAGCACCCTGACTCCCAACACATGAATATCGGAAACGTTCATAGGCTTGACCGCAGCTAAGTTGCGAATCAGCTCTAATGCTCATTCCGCTTCGAGATCCAGGATATCATTAATGGAATTACATATTTCACTATCATTGCCACCTAGTGAAACTCCTAACTGGTTTGCATTATGAACGATTTCATCATAAGAAAAGTGCAAAATGGAATTGGAAGTGTTGAACGACATACCCTTAGTGACCTTAATGTCACGGAGCTTGGCCGCCCGCATGGCGCACCTCAGCTGCATGTCATCAACATCCGGCTAATCCTGGAGGCGACAGCTCATCCGTCGCCCCTCGGATACAGGATCCGGGATCCCTCCAAAAGTGATGAACTCCTCCTGAGTGACCATGTTTGGGGTAAAGCCAACATCCTCACCCCCAACATTGCCCCATCGACCTAGATCTGACACAGGCACCGGCATGGAATCCGAGGATACAGCGAGGGGTGCCTCCTCAACCATCATGCGAGGGGAAGTGAGAGCGGGGGCCTCATGCCCGCGCCCTCCACTCGGCAGGGCCCCGGGGCTGGAGGGAGACACGGCCACCACAGGTAGTGTCGCCTTGCACGGCAACTGCAGCTCTTGGGATGTCGGCCGCCTCCTTGAGCTCATGGACGTCCCAGACGCGGCCACCATGGCCGCCTCGTGAGAGGGAAGGACCGAGTCCACCTGCCCGGACCCCCCTCCCAAACCGGACCCTACCAAGATCCGAGACTCAGCCAAAACCGCATCCGGCACCATCAGAATCCTCATCTATGACGGAATAATAGAAGCAGTGGAGGAAAGGGGGGCCGTCTGCCCAAGATCCTCCCCACCCTCGACGGAAGTCAAGTTAGTGGCGATTGCATCCAGGCACCCGACCATAGAACCATCTGAAGGACCAAAGTCCAGGGGAGGGAGCGTGTGTTCTAACACGTCATCATTCTCCACCCGCTCACTCCAAAGTCTGTGAGGAGCCGAAGCTGGCTCAAACGAACCAAATCTGAGAGTGTTCATAGGTACAGTAGTAGATGGTACAGTCCCATTACTGGGCGTCTACGCAGCTGAACCCGGGCCTTTGGACAACTCTCGTCCACGATCCTCCTTTCTCACCTCCTTGTTACCCGAGCCATCATCCTTATCAAGCATATCAACATCAGACCCTGCCAAAGCCTCAGCGAAAAGGTCGAGATCCTCACACTCAATCTCAAGGGTATATATCTGGCCCCTGTGATTCCACTTAACCACGTACGGCACAGACTCGATGTCCAGCACACTGACCAGCAATCTAGCCACCCTGTTAGCTCTGGTAAAGGCCATATCCACCCTCTCAGGTTTCCCAACTAGCATCTCCAAGCTAGTAATAACTCTAGCATCATGCATCAGTTTCGATGGAGCCCCCGAGAATCGTAGCCAGACCTGAGAAAGAGGCTTGCCCTTTGGCTCAACCCTCTTCCACTCATGGAACTCAAGAATGAAGTCTGTGCCAGGCAGTTTGCATAACCCAAAGCTCAGGAGTCGCTGCAAGGTCTCAACTGTAGGAAAGTCAACCTTTTACAAATTTGGCTCAAGTCAGATAAGCTCCAAATGGAAGTTACCTGGAGCTAACTCATTAAGCCTCTGCATAATCTGAGCCTCAGACACGTCACCTTTCGTGACCTTGACCACCCCCGTGGTCATGCTCAGGGGCTCCTCTGGGACATCTACCGCACAAGGAGACTCAAAGAACATCAGCTCAGCACAACACACTCCATAAATAGTAATACCTGGTAGCGGTTCACGCAAAATCGGGCACTCCCCATTATCATGCGCTGGTTTGAGGTTGTTATCACATAACTCAGTCACACATTCAGCAATAAAATGCCCCTTCTCACCACAACGATAACAAATCATCTTCTCCTTTTTACAAGCCCACTTGGAAACTTTATCACCATCCGGCTTGTGAGTGGTTCCTACAGAGCCCATCGCCGAGGGCTCAGTCTCAAGTACCTCAACATTAGCCAGAGTCGTCACCGCGTCCATAACCTGCACAGACAACTCTGGTGCCTGACCGGAAGCAGCCACCTACGAGGAGACCGTCGGCTCAACGAGGACGGGCGGAGGAGGCAGACGGTGGTTCCTACCCCCGCGACCACCGCGATGACCTCGGTAACCACCTCACTGCCGATAATCTGGGTCAGATGCCCCCTCCACAAATCCCCCCGAGGGTCGTAAAAAGTCCACTCTGTCGATCCATCACTCTGTCGTGCATACCCACGCCCGCCGCCCGCCGACGACGAGCCACGATGGTGGCCATCACCATAAGCATTGAAACCATCATCGCCCATTGTCCCCGAGGCGGTCCATTACTACGGCGGTTTGCCGGGTAGCGGTTATGACAAGCACCTCTATCGCCCCCAAGCTCCGGCTGCCCACTCATAGGCGCGGAAGGCATCCTTGCACCTTGAAACGTCGGCGCGTGCATCGTCTGCACCGGCCCTGTAGCTGCTGCTTCCGAGGGGGCACTACGCCCGTCCCAGGCGCCGGCGGCCTTCGCCCCTACGAGCCCACACCGCGCCCAGCAGCGGAAACCGCGGTCTGCACCACGGTTGCCTCAGGCGCCGGTGGCCGCGGCCCCTGCAAGCCACCGCCGCGTCCCGCGGCAGCCGGCACGGGCGCCGGAGGCCTCGATCCTGGCATCCCACCACCTCCACGCCCAGCCATTGGCGCCAGTGGAGGAATACGAGCGCGCGACCAAGTCCACAGGCAGGGAAGCCCGGCACCGCGCAGCGACAGGAAACCCTAGGAAGCGGCGGAGACGAGGACCGAGCACTGCGATCGCAAGTCGACGTGCATGGTGCTACGTACGGGATGAGAGTCGGGTCCGGTTTAGCCTGGGCCTCATACCCAACTAACCCCAGCCCACTCCGAATCAGACACATCTAGGCCGGGAGCCTACCATCACTCCGGCCCACATTTGCCACGCCCACGTCCAGCCCATCTGCGTGAAGCAGCGAATTCAAACGCTGGATCCGCGCTTCGCAGATGTCAGGTGACCGGCCGGCCGGCGGCGGCGGTGTTTCTTCCTCTGAACCACTTTCCACGACCCTTCCGAGAAGTAATCTGACAAGGTAGATTTCAGGAGACATACCTTAGGTAAAGGACCTCGCCAAGGACGAATTGTCGTTGCCGCCGTTCGTCGATGCACGACTCGCCGGACCAACTCCAGCTTCTCCTCTGAACACAGCCCCTGCCTTGCCGGATCATCCATTGGGACGACTGCGTCGACGATCTCCGCGTCCTCCTCCTCATCATATTCGAGGGCAAAGGCCTCACAGATCAGATCTGATGGCGTAGGTGAGTATGCCGCCGGCGACCCTCCAGAGCAGATCTCGTCCTCGTCGTCTGCATCTGCTAGGGCCCAGAACCGTCCGCCAACCTGCCGGCGATTGCCAGGGGCGGTGGCGAGGGCCGCCAGGGACGTCCTCATCGCGTGCGGCTTCAAGCGCATCCACTCATATAGGATCCCGTACGTGACCCATGTTAGACATGACATGCCCAGTGGAAACTGGCCTGTTTTTTAGACGTGCACAAAGAAGACATTGTGTGACGTGACTTATGTTGTTGCCGCTCTCTCTCTCTCGCGCCAGACGGAGGTGGAAGAAGGAGCACATTTTTTTTTCCCGGCGACCAACGCCCCGGCGACGAACGCCCCGGCGCCCAAACGCCTCCTTTATATTCAGCACACAGGCTACATCACGGCTGGCTACACTCGGCTCAACCAGAACGAAGAGATTACATGGCCTTTTATAACCGCGGCACCTAGCAACTACTTCCTGCCGCACTTGCGCACACACACGCACGAGCTCCTGGAGACCCGGCCTGCCCAGGTACGCACTAATCCAGCTAACAAGCCAACGACTTGCATGCATCCCTATCTACTGCGCGCTAGCTTTCCTCAACAGCCGGCCACTAACCAGCTAACTACATGCATGCAACTAACTAATCAAGATTACTACTAACATTTCCTCCTAATCTTGACTTGCCGTGGCCCGGAGTTGCTGCCGAGGAACGTCCTTCTTCGTCTCCTAGGAACACCGCACGCTCGCCGTCGCCGGAGTTGACGTTGCTGCTCCCATTGTCATCCTGACCCAGCCCACGGATCCAACCTGGCGCACCGACGCCGGTCGCACCGTGCTCCGTCGCGACTCCGACGACACACGCCGAGATCCTTCTTTGCCGGCGACACACGCCTGGCGTCCCACTGCGCCCCGCTCGTCCCGCGCGCACCCGACGCGCCGGACGAGCCCGATCGCACCAGTGCGTCCCACACGTCCCGCGCGCATCCGACGCGCCCGACGAGCCCGACTGCACTAGACGCTCACCGCGTGCCGCGATCCCGACGCGCCCGACGCGTCCCGTGCGCACCCATAACACGCACCGGTCGCGCCCGGCTCGCCGCCGCGGCTTATTGCCCTGCACCGCCGCGGCCTCCATGCCGCCATGCAGTGCCTCCACGCCGCCACGCCGTGCTGCGCTGCCTTGCCACCACGCAGCGCCTCGGCGGCCTCCGCGGTCGCCGCACGTACGACGTCACCGGCCGCTACCTCCGCCACGCGCCATTACAGCCACAGCGCCGCCCACCTCCATGGGCCGACACACGGCCCGGAACTCCGTCGCGCGCCGCCATCGCTGCCACGCCTCCGGCACGGCAGGCACGCCCAAGACACCAAGCTCATGATACCAATTGTTGTTGCCGCTCTCTCTCTCTCGCGCCAGACGGAGGTGGAAGAAGGAGCACACTTTTTTTTCCCGGCGACCAACGCCCCGGCGACGAACGCCCCGGCGCCCAAACGCCTCCTTTATATTCAGCACACAGGCTACATCACGGCTGGCTACACTCGGCTCAACCAGAACGAAGAGATTACATGGCCTTTTATAACCGCGGCACCTAGCAACTACTTCCTGCCGCACTTGCGCACACACACGCACGAGCTCCTGGAGACCCGGCCTGCCCAGGTACGCACTAATCCAGCTAACAAGCCAACGACTTGCATGCATCCCTATCTACTGCGCGCTAGCTTTCCTCAACAGCCGGCCACTAACCAGCTAACTACATGCATGCAACTAACTAATCAAGATTACTACTAACAACTTATTTGTCTCGTTGGGTTAGTCAATGCCGGTAGGACATCTACTTGTACTTGGGCATAATTCCGATTCTGCGTTGGCAATGTTTTTTTTTCTGCAGGGTCCTGCGTTAATCTAGTCCGTTCATATTTCTTAACTTCTGAGCGGTGAATCTCTGCCGTTACTTTTTTATCGTTTTATAAGTATATAATAGATAGAAGATACTAAGATACACTATAGCACAGATACCATGGTAAATCATCAATATCATTGGAACCTCTCCTTTATTTGCTGAGTCTGCCTTACACGGAGTGTTCTGATGGAGGTGGCTCGTGACCATAAGGATAAACAACGTAACCTGCAGAGGAGAAAGAGTTTCTCGTCATTAATTAATTTCATTATCAGGTTCACCAAGATTGGTACATTTAATAAAGCATTAAAAAGACTAAGCATATCTTTCTCGGCTATGCCCTCATTTAATAGTCATAGGTGTGTTGCACATTTGCATTTATGGCTGAAAGATCAGTGGGTGTATCGTAGCAAGTATCATGAGGTGGCCTGTCATTAAATGAAGAAAGGTATGATATGGTATCTTGTGAGGATATTGTATCATATTAAAGGAAGAAGATTTCTTAAATGGATACCTAGAACAATTTTTAAAAGGGTACTGAAAGGATACCATCTTAAAGGTAGAACCATTTTTATAAATTATGGATAGTGATATGCTCAGATCTTCCTCATATTAATTGAATGAGATTGTGAGTAAATGCTTTCTATCTGCAAATCTATATATAAACATATAAGTGTTTAAGATTTTGGACAACCAAACTGAGAGGAGACGAAGAACTTTATGTGGTCTTATGGAAGCGAAAGTTATTGTTCTTTGCCTTTTGGTGATTGTGCAGCTTGGAAATTCCATTCATGTTGGTACAAAACTGATCTCCCTCTCCCTATATGTTTCCTTTCCCATGTCAACAAGAAAAGAATAATATTTCCAGCCAAACTTCACAAATTTTCTTGGATTATTCTCAATATGGCATCTTTTAATGATGTATGTTCTTCTCTACAGAGCAATGCTTTACTGGAATTGCATTTGGAGACATTTTATGCACGAAATTGAAATGTCGGTTGTCCTGCATGAAAAAATGGGGACCTGAAGTCAAGAATTCTTACTGTAGGGAAGTCGTCCCATACTTTTGGCATTGTAATTGTGTCGTTTGTGACTCCTAAAATTTCACTAGGTCATGATGTTCAACGATGGATAATGATGTGGTCCAGTAATAAAACCTTCTTCTCGCACGCATGCATGTTCAACATGAGTTTGGAACTGAAGAAATAGATTTCTGATTTTCACTTAAGAAAATAGAGCGCAATGAAGCGACTATATGCATCAAGAAAACTGACATAATAATTATGACCACGAACAAAGGTTTGGGCGGGGCCTCGTACATCTGAAAAAACAATTTCAGGAGGATGTATAACTAGTAGATACTGTAAATGGATGTTGATGACTCTTTCCTAGTTGAACGGCATCGCACACTGAGACATCCATTTTGCTGGACACCGCCGGGTCCTAATGTTGATGAAGAACATGGCGCACAATGGGGGAAGAGGGATGAACAAGGCGCGAATGCCATTGAGATGGCTGGACACAAACACTGCTGAAGACCTGGGACGCTTGAGGTGCATCAAGTGGATAGAGTCCATGTTGATAATGACCGCTAACAAGAACGTCCCTCGTTGCATGATCCGTAAGAAAAACATCATTTCCATGAGTAAGTTTAGGACCAGACAGAAGATTACGTGTAACATCAGGAACATAAAGGACAACACAAATTTGAAGGTGCCTAGAGGTACTAGTGGGAAGGGAAGCTTGAGCAATATGTTCGATGTCCATTCCTCACCCATTCGCAGTGTGCACCTTGTCTAAACCATGGTAGGGCTCGCGGTAGTGAAGCTTGTCAGGTTCATTTGTCAAATGATCGGTGGTTGTCATGTCCATGTACCAATTTGCATCAATGAGATAAGCAGTAGTGTGGCCTTCAGATTCAGCGGATGTTGTTAGTGTCTCGTAAAGGTGAATTTGTAAGATGTAGTTGAAATGCTCCTTTGATTTTTTGACACTTAAAACAGTAGGAGAGGCTCCTACTGTATATACTAAATATAGTATCAAAAAGGTCTTACAAAATTTGCAAGGTGTAGTTGAAATGCTCCTTTGTGGGTTTTGATGCCTCCCCCTTTGGCCACATTGCCTTCGGCGACGGCATGCCAATCTATGGATGGTGATTTCACGCAGAGGGTATGGTTGTGCATCAGTAGTGGTGTGGTTCTTAGCCCACTGCATGTAGGTCTTGCGATCGAGGGAAAGTTGTGGTGACAACACATGATTGACTTTAGTTTGGTGGTGCGTTTTGAGTATCTTGTATGGAACTCTGAGGTTAAAATCCTTGGTATGAATCTTTTTGGTTATACCTGGTCATGGCAATGTTTTTTTTTCAGTTATCTTGTTGAACGCATTACTCGGATATGGTAAACCTGTTTTTCATGGTCAAAAACGTTAATCTAGCGTTTTATCGCTGGATCTAGTAATGGCACTGTTTGAGTTGTGTTCCCATACTAATGGAGTTGCTGTTGAAAAACTACATCGTCCTTGTTGAGTGAAGAGATGGTTGGTGCGGATAAGGTCGTTGACTTACTTTGTGGATCGTTTTTTTCACCGATTCCATTTTTTTCTTTTTCCATTCAAAGACATAGATTTGGTAATATATGACTTTGCTATTTGTCGGCTTTATTTTGTGTGTGCGTTTTCATTGGCAGTGTGCATCCTAACTATATAGAGGCCATGTGTCCTCATTATGTTTGGATTCACTTCAATTTAACCTAACAAATCCAACCTTTACCAAAGAAAAAAGTCATTCGCCATCTAGACATGATACCTGTCCAGGCAGCCACTTGCTTCCGGCCAGATTCCCCTGTTACAAGGAGCACCAGTAAAACAACAAGATGGCCCGCCATGTGGTGGAGTGCCGCGAGATCAACCAGGGTGTAGCGACACGCGCCGTGAGCCTACTCATGGACCGTCTCTATCGCACCCCCCTGTATGCCGAGTTGATTTATCATGTACGAAGTTAGTCGCTGAATTGATCGAAACGCTGGGTTATTTTGTTCTACGTACCGAGTAATGGATATCTCACTATGAAAGCGATACGGCTGAACGATGGTGTGCCGCCTCGAGGTGTCCCGTTGTGTACAAGATGTGTTTCGCTTGTCATCGTTCGATTGGCCTGGCGAGAATCTCTTGACTGTGGCTGAAAATGGAGACAGGCGGAGGAAATAGAAAAAAAAGCAGGGCATAAAAGGCAATAGGAAAAAATGTACAAAAGAAACAAAACGAGGCTCGCTTCGGTAGACCCCCCCCCTCCACAAACCGTATATCACCTTACTTGTTTTTACTTTGTGCGGAGGGCCTCTCATGTTTGGTCAACCATGCGGAGGAAATTGGTAACTTGATGGGGGTGCGAGTCTGTAAGGATGCATCAGCCATCTCTCATCTCCTTTTTGCGGACGACTTCCTCATTTTGATGCAAGCAGATGTTACTAATGCCGTGAGCATTGGTCGTGCTCTTGATGACTACTGTGCTGCCTCTAGCCAGCTGGTGAGTGAAGCAAAATTGAACATCTTTTTCAGCCCTTGTACACCGGTGGAAGTTTGGGCAGAGGTTTGCACGACACTGAATATTATGGCGGAGGCGATTACGGATAAGTATTTGGGGTTGCCCCCAATTGTTGGGGTGGAGCGAACTGATTGTTTTCAGCATATTGTGGACAGAATATTGAACAGGATAAGAGGATGGAAGGAGAATATGCTCTCTTTCGGAGGAAAAGAAGTGTTGCTGAAGGCTATTATTCAAGACATTCCTTCATACGCCATGCTAGTTTTCAAGCTTCCAAAACAAATTTGCAATGCGATAACAACCGCTATGTCTCAGTACTTGTGGGGAGATGAGGATGTGAAGAAGCACATGCATTGGTTTGCGTGGTGGAAGATGTGCATGCCTAAGATCCATGGAGGTATGGAGTTCAGAGATGTACACTTTTTAACTTGGCTCTTCTAGCTAAAAAGTGTTGGAGATTACTAGCAGAACCAGAATCTTTATGTGCTAGAGTGTTGAGAGAAAAATACTTCCCGGATGATGATTTACTAAATTGTACCCTCAAGAAAGGAAGCTCATATACTTGGGAGATTTTGTGGAGTGGTGTTCAGACGTTCAAAAATGGGCATATATGGAGAGTTGGGGATGGCATACAAAAAAAAACATTTGGGATGATTGTTGGGTTCCTGGCGGCCCAAATAGTAAGGTAATGACCCGAAGAGGGAACATCATTCTCACTAAAGTTTCTCAACTGATTGATATGGAAAATAGATGTTGGGATGAACAACTTATCAGACAAATATTCTGGCCCATTGATGCAAATCTGATTTTGAATATACCCCTAGCTATGGGGATGATGGAGGACTTTGTGTCCTGGCACTATAAAAAACAGGTATTTTCTTGGTCAAGACGGCTTACCACGTGGAGTGGGATCACCAACATGGACGAAAGTTGAGATAAACAAATTCAGTATTGTCACCAAGTACTAGTCCAGTCTGGCACATTCTATGGAAGCTTCAAGTACTGGCGAACATTAAAGTGCATGTATGGCGAGCTTTCTATGGGGCAATTCCATGTCAGGGTGTTTTGGCCAATTGGCATATGATCACAACCTCAGACTGCCCAATATGTGCCACATATTGCAAGAGTGTGTTCGTCACTCTTTCATCAGATGCCGCATAGTGCAAGAGATTTGGGCAAAGCTGGGTTTGATTTCTAATATAAATGAGCTTTGTGAGACTGATTTAGAGGGATCCTCAGTCCTTGGAGATTTGCTGCTGATGCCCAACTTTGCTTTCCTGTCGCTCCCGGGCGTGTCCAAGAAGGAGCTGGCGGCGGTGGCCATGTGGTACATATGGTGGGAACGTCGGAGATTCACGCATGGGGAGCCCATCCAGAAACCTGCACGATCGGCCCAAGCTATTGCAACGTTGACTACGAATTTCATGAGGGCAAGGAAGCATGGGGCGGGCCGGATCTAGAGAGGCAGAGACATGGATGGGTAAGACCAACAGAAGGATTCATTAGTCTAAATGGTGATGCCTCCTTTGATGCAGATAGTGGCACCAGTGCGACGAGGGCCATTATACGAGACACCATGGGATCCTTCATAGCGGCATCCGTGAGTAACATCCCGTTCGTCGAAGCCGCAGCGACGGCGGAGGCTAGAGGCCTCAAAGACGGTCTGATCCTGGCAAACAATATAGGGGGCAACAAGGTGAAGATCAGGGCGGACTGCATGGAGGTCATCGATATCATCAAAGTTTTTATTGCCCGGTGCAAAAATACAAGAAACTTGGCAAAGATTTCTTTACACAGTGCAAAATTAAATTATACTCAGCAAACATGGTGTTTGGCTAGGTCCCCGATAAAAAGAACTCGACAAACATTTAAAACCGCGCAAAATCTCATATTCCAGTAGTGATAGGTACAATATTTGGATGCCAAGAAGCTTCTCCTAGAGGAAGGATACGAGATGACTGCAAATCTTATTCTCCCAAAATATAGATATATGCGTGTATAATATAACAGTTTGGTCGTGCAAGAAGGAGAGTATGAATTTTTTCTATCTTTGAACTGATAAGCGTGCCAGTGCGTTGCAACTAGAGAAAAAAAATATACATGTCCTCTAATTCAACATGGTGCCTTATATTCTCTCAGTCCATGAAGAGATTACAAGATTCAGACGTAGACACATGTCTCACAGTGAAACTCCCATTTGGTTAATTAAAACTCCCTTGTTGAGCTTCGATAGAGGAGGGAAGTAGAGAACAATATACGTAACCAAACGAATCATATGGTTAATTCTCTGTAGTATAAAAAATTGATTTAATTAAAACAAATTATCAATCGCATTAGTAAAAGGTGTGGTTTTCTGTAGCTCAGGCTACATGGTACCCCTTATCTTTGCCATTCATTTGTGCATCGTGATCCGTGCAGACGCATTTGTCTTTTCTGTTTTTCTCAAACTACACAACGTATAAACTTCAAATTTTGCAGAACAACAATAGATTCTAACTACAATCTGGGAAAAAACATTCAGATTTTTTCATGCATTTTAAATACTTAAAATATTTTTAGTCAAACAAAATCTCATTTTATATATTTATGTCAGACCAAAAAATTTGAAAGTTTTTTCACACATTGATGTTCTAATATTTGTTCGATCTGCAAAGTTTGAAGTTCATATGTTGTTTCATTATAAAGAAACAAAAAAGAGAAATGTTCTTGTTGTAAATTAGTTGTAGAGTACGGATCTCAAAGCATGGTTGAAGGGGTGAGGATAAGAGGTTCCATGTAGTCTGAGCTACAAAGAAACTTTGTGCAAAAACAAACAAACAAAAAAGCAATCCCCTTCTTTTCGTCTTGGCCCAAGTCTATCTCATCAAATCACCAAAACATGGAAGCACTCGGGGTGCCGCAATCACCGCCGCCGGCTACGGTGGCCACCACGGCCGTGCTCAGCGGCGACGATCTCCTCTGCGAGATCCTCGTTCGGGTCGCCTTCCCGCCCAGCCTCGTCCACGCTGCTCTCGTCTGCAAGCGCTGGCTCCACATCTCCTCCGTCAACGTCTTCCACCGGATAGATCCAGTAACCATACGCTTCCTGGCCTCCGTCGGAGAGAGTAACGACCACATACGGATCAACGCAGTGGCTCGGAACATAACCTGCAAAAAGTGAATGTTTGTTTTTCTGTTAAAGACCAAATCATTGCTGAATATGAGATGGGCTTTGGGCCCATTTAGCAATTACAGAAAAAATCCCTAAGGGCCCATGCTGCCTAGCAAGTGGTGGGAGTTTAGTCCCACATTGCTAGTTGAGAGAGATGTACACCAACATATAAGGTGAGATATTCTCCCACTAGTATGAGTTGGTGTGAAGGAAGGAGAGGTGTTCCACACGCGCGCTCCTCCTCCGCCGCCCGCCCGTCTCGTCACGACGCGCCGCGCCGCGCCGCGGGTCGCGGGAATCTCGCCGAGCCGATGTGTTCTTTTTGTCACGCATGATTGGAATTTGAACAGTCAACTGAAAACGATCAATGGAAAATGAATACGAGCTGAAACGTTTCGTCTTAAGTACGGCCGTTACCAGAATTCATTGTGATTCATTATGTTCGTTTATGCTGGACCGTTTGTCTCCTCCTCTCCAGAGAAAAACACAGATCACATCTGCTCTGCCACCACCACCTCTGTCGTTCCTCTTGCTGCTGCTGTCGCCGGTGACTCCATCCCGTCTTCCGCGTACACGGCCGACGGGAGAGCAGGCCTCCGAAACCCCGCCTCTCCAGATCCTGTACGGGAGAGGGGCGATTAGGTTTTTGGGGAGCGTCTTCTACGCGACTGCTCGCCTCGGTTCGACTGCTTCCTCGACGTCGACTACATCTTCGTCCGCGTCGCCTTCGCCTTCACCATGAGCACCAGCACCGACGCTGACAAGGCTGCTGCCGACAAGGCCGCCTCCGACAAGCGCATCGCCGACGAGGCTGCCGCCTCTGCTGCTGATCCGGCCAACTGGCCTACTGGAGGGTATAACATGCTTACCCTTATCCTGATTATTTCCATGTGTGCAATACTAGTGGTTTGCGTAGATGTTTCTACTGTATGTCTAGTATGTGCGTACATCATGAATTTTCAGTATGTCATTAGCACTGTCTATATCATGTTCATGATTTATTCTTGGATTAAATTAATCGAACAATTGCTTAATTTCTCAACAAGAGAGACGATTTCCTATGCATGGTGGTAGCTACGCACGCATGGTGACAGCTACACACTCTTTGGCATAAGTGTCTTTTTATATATATGAGGTGTCAGGTTTCTTATGGCATTGATACAAGTGCATTTTTGTTGTATAGAAATGAAGCTTTTCTCACTTCTCTTTGTCTTTTTTATTTCCTTTTTGACACAAGTGCCTTTTCGTTGTGTGGAATGGGCCTGTTCTCACTTCTCTCGGTCTTTTTGCTTGCATTTTTCACATAATTGCATGTTTGCTTGCCTAGTTGATCCAAAGTCACGATATTTTCATTATGGAGTTATTTTCATAGTCCGAAATAATTTTTCAAAATAATTAGAGTTAAAAATTGGGGACGTGCGTAGCTACCACCATGGGTAGCAAATTATTTCTGTTCTCAACAATCCAAAAACCTAATTTGTGTAGGCAATTTTCGATCCATGGTTTTGCTGCTGCACTGAAACCTGCCCCGTTTACGGGGACGTAGTTTAAGCGTTGGCAGACCAAAACCGTCTTATGGCTCATGGCGATGAACGTGTTCTGGGTCGCCGGTGTGACTCCCACGGAAACGATTGCTCCTGAACAGGAGAAGGCGTTCAGGGAGGCCACCATCGTCTTTGTTGGATGCGTTCTGAGCGTGATCGGAGATAAGTTGGTTGATGCATATTTACATATGCGGGTTGCCAAGGACTTGTGGGAGGCGCTCGAATCTAAATTCGGCGCAACCGATGCTGGAAGCGAGATGTATATTATGGAGCAGTTCCACGATTACAAGATGGTTGAAAACCGTCCTGTATTGGAATAGGCTCATGAGATACAGTGCATCGCTAAGGAACTTGAGGTTCTGAAGTGTGTGCTGCCGGGCAAATTTGCCGCGGGATGCATCATCGCTAAGCTACCAAATTCCTGGAGGAATTTTGCTACCACTCTGAAACATCAGAGGCGTGAATTCTCAGTTGAGGATGTCATTGGCCATCTGAGTGTTGAGCAGAACTCGAGAGCAAAGGACTCGAATGGAAAAGGGAACGAAGGGACCTCTGTCGCCAACATGGTGCAGAAGAACTTCAACCCCCACAAGCCCAAGGGAAAGACTGGTGTCCAACTGAATACCGAGTTTAAGAAGAAGGGCAAGAAGCCTTTCAAGAAGGATAAGAAGAAGGGTGGCTGTTTCACTTGTGGTTCTGATGAACATTGGGCTGTCAAGTGCCCACACAAGTTCAAGAAGCCAGGAGAGGACTCCAAGACTGTCAACATGATTGTGAGCAACAATGAGAGTGGGCCATCTGGGTACGGTAATTTGTTTACTGTATTTTCAGTTTGCCAGTCTACCGATTGGTGGATTGACACATGTGCAAATATTCATGTGTGTGCTGACATTTCATTGTTTTCTTCTTATCAGGCCACAGGAAACGGGTCCGTACTGATGGGGAATGGCGCGAGTGCTTCTGTTCATGGTGTTGGCACGGTCGATCTGAAGTTTACTTCGGGAAGGATCGTGCAACTGAAGAATGTGCAGCATGGCCCCGCCATCAAGAAGAATCTCGTTAGTGGTTCCCTTCTATGTAGAGAAGGGTTTAAGCTGGTATTCGAGTCTAATAAAGTAGTTGTTACGAAATATGGACTGTTTGTTGGAAAAGGTTATGAATGTGGAGGTCTATTCCGCTTTTCCCTCGCTGATTTTTGTAATAAAGTCGTGAACAATATTCATTCAAATGTTAATGAAACAGAAGTTTGGCATTCACGTCTTTGTCACATTGGTTTTGGTTGTATGACGCGGTTAGCAAAGTTAAATTTAATCCCAAGTTTCACTTTAGCCAAAGGTTCTAAGTGCCATTCGTGTGTGCAAGCAAAGCAACCTCGCAAGCCCCATAAGGCTGCGGAGGAGAGACACTTGGCGCCATTAGAACTCATAAATTCTGATCTTTGTGAGATGAATGGTGTGTTGACTAAAGGTGGAAAGAGATACTTCATGACACTGATAGATGATTCTACTAGATACTGCTATATATATCTTTTAAACACTAAAGATGAGGCTCTACACTACTTTAAAATCTATAAGGCAGAAGTTGAGAATCAACTTGAAAATAAAATAAAATGAGTCCGGTCAGATCGTGGTGGAGAGTATTTCTCTAATGAGTTTGATTCCTTTTGTGCGGAACATGGTATTATTCATGAGAGGACGCCTCCCTACTCACCTCAGTCAAATGGGGTTGCCGAACGGAAAAACCGTACTCTAACTGATTTGGTTAACGCCATGTTAGATACATCGGGTTTATCCAAGGCATGGTGGGGGGAGGCTATATTGACATCATGTCATGTCCTGAATAAAGTTCCGACAAAAGACAATGAGATCACTCCCTATGAACAATGGGGAAAGAGAAGAACAACACTCTCATACTTACGTACTTGGGGCTGTTTGGCGAAAGTCAATGTTCCGATCCCCAAAAAGCGTAAGCTTGGACCAAAGACTGTGGCTTGCGTTAATTTGGGCTACGCTAAGAATAGCGTCGGCTATAGATTTCTGGTAGTGAAATCTGAGGTACCTGACATGAAAGTCGGTATGATTATGGAGTCTAAAGATGCTACATTCTTTGAGGATATTTTTCCTATGAGAGATATGCAAAGCACTTCTAGACTGGAATCTGATGAGACTTCTGAACCTGCCATTCCGGTGGAATATTATGAACAAACACATGATGAAAATCCTGAGGAGGAGGACAAGGAAACCCTTGGTAGGGGCAAGAGACAGAGGACTGCAAAGTCCTTTGGTGATGATTTCCTTGTGTACCTTGTGGATGATACTCCCACTTCTATTTCAGAAGCTTATGCGTCTCCGGATGCTGACTACTGGAAAGAAGCGGTCCGTAGCGAGATGGACTCCATCTTGGCTAATGGGACATGGGAAATCACAGAACGTCCCTATGGCTGTAAACCATTGGGATGTAATTGGGTGTTCAAAAAGAAGCTTAGGCCTGATGGTACGATTAAAAAATACAAGGCTAGGCTTGTGGCCAAGGGTTATTCCCAGAAAGAAGATGAGGATTTCTTCGATACTTATTCACCTGTGGCCAGACTGACCACCATTCGAGTATTACTCTCGTTGGCGGCCTCGCATGGTCTTCTCGTCCACCAGATGGATGTTAAGACAACTTTCCTGAATGGAGAGCTAAACGAGGAAATCTACATGCAACAGCCAGATGGCTTTGTGATAGATGGTCAGGAAGGAAAAGTGTGTAGGTTGATAAAATCTTTATATGGCCTGAAACAAGCACCTAAGCAATGGCATGATAAGTTTAATACAACACTGACATCTGTTGGCTTCGTTGTTAATGAAGCTGACAAATGTGTATACTATCGCCATGGTGGGGGCGAAGGAGTTATACTGTGCTTGTATGTTGATGACATACTAATATTCGGAACCAACCTCAAAGTAATTGAGGAGGTCAAGTCGTTTCTATCTCAGAACTTTGAGATGAAAGACCTTGGTGTGTCTGATGTTATCTTGAACATCAAGCTACTGAGAGATAATGAGGGTGGGATTACACTTTTGCAATCCCATTATGTTGAGAAGGTGTTGAGTCGTTTTGGATACTCGGACTGCACACCATCTCAAACACCATATGATCCTAGCGTGTTGATTCGAAAATCCAAAGGCACGGCTATAGATCAATTGAGATACTCTCAAATCATTGGTTCACTGATGTACCTAGCTAGCGCTACGAGGCCTGACATCGCTTTTGCTGTGAGCAAACTGAGTCGGTTTGTATCAAAACCGGGTGATGTACATTGGCATGCTGTTGAAAGAGTTATGCGTTATCTAAAGGGTACTATGAACTATGGACTTCACTATACCGGATACCCGTCGGTACTTGAAGGGTATAGTGATGCGAATTGGATCTCTGATGCTGATGAGATGAAGGCCACAACTGGGTATATGTTTACTCTTGGAGGTGGCGCTGTTTCCTGGAAGTCTTGCAAGCAAACGATCTTAACGAGATCGACAATGGAAGCAGAATTAACAGCATTAGACACATCTGGTGTCGAAGCGCGATGGCTTCGAGATCTCTTGATGGACTTGCCATTGGTTGATAAACCGGTTCCGGCTATCCTTATGAACTGTGACAATCAGACCGTCATCACCAAGGTGAAGAGTTCAAAGGACAACATGAAGTCCAACAAACACATAAGAATGAGATTAAAAGCTGTCAGAAAATTGAGAAACTCCGGGGTGATAGCGTTGGAATATGTCCATACGGCTAAGAATCTTGCAGATCCCTTTACAAAAGGGCTATCACGTGTTGTGATAGATAATGCATCGAGGGAGATGGGCATGCGACCCACATGAGTTGCCATGGTGGTAACCCAACCTATGTGATCGGAGATCCCGTGAAGTAGGACCTGGGAAAACAAGCCAGTGGTGAACTGAGGAGAGTAACTATACTAACCCACTCCGCTGGAGATGCAATACTCTCAATACTGTATGGGAGGATGACTACTGTCTTAATGTGTTCCAAGGCTTATATGTATAAGCAAGATGCTATCCTACAGAGCGATCTTTGGAGGAACACACCTATATGAGCCCGACTGCTGGTCACAGTCTATGAGATTGGGGTGATCTCTAGTAAGCTCATGAACAGGCCAGGAGTGTGACTTATATGCTCCACCCGAGGGGTCAGCCTTCGGCAGCCTAGTATTAGTAAGACATGTGGTGAAACTTCTTTACGCCAAACTGACAATTCAAGGCTTAGTCCATTGTTCAGTTGTGGAGGGGTGTAGCTATTTGCTCTAGGTGGATGTTCAATCTTAACAGGTCTCCACTGAAATACTGGTATATCAAAACAGAGTTTGGAACAGAGGACAACACCATGGGCCTTTGGGATCTGGTGGGGGATTGCTGAATATGAGATGGGCTTTGGGCCCATTTAGCAATTACAGAAAAAATCCCTAAGGGCCCATGCTGCCTAGCAAGTGGTGGGAGTTTAGTCCCACATTGCTAGTTGAGAGAGATGTACACCAACTTATAAGGTGAGACATTCTCCCACTAGTATGAGTTGGTGTGAAGGAAGGAGAGGTGATCCACACGCGCGCTCCTCCTCCTCCGCCGCCCGCCCGTCTCGACGCGACGCGACACGACGCGCCGCGCCGCGGGTTGCGGGAATCTCGCCGAGCCGATGTGTTCTTTTTGTCACGCAGGATTGGAATTTGAACAGTCAACTGAAAACGATCAATGGAAAATGAATACGAGCTAAAACGTTTCGTCTTAAGTACGGCCGTTACCAGAATTCATTGTGATTCATTATGTGCGTTTATGCTGGACCGTTTGTCTCCTCCTCTGCGCCTATATAAGAGAGGTCGCTCCTCTCCAGAGAAAAACACAGATCACATCTGCTCTGCCACCACCACCTCTGTCGTTCCTCTCGCTGCTGCTGTCGCCGGTGACTCCATCCCGTCTTCCGCGTACACGGCCGACGGGAGAACAGGCCTCCGAAACCCCGCCTCTCCAGATCCTGTACGGGAGAGGGGCGATTAGGTTTTTGGGGAGCGTCTTCTACGCGGCTGCTCGCCTCGGTTCGACTGCTTCCTCTACGTCGACTACATCTTCGTCCGCGTCGCCTTCGCCTTCACCATGAGCACCAGCACCGATGCTGACAAGGCTGCTGCCGACAAGGACGCCTCCGACAAGCGCATCGCCGACGAGGCCGCCGCCTCTGCTGCTGATCCGGCCAACTGGCCTACTGGAGGGTATAACATGCTTACCCTTATCCTGATTATTTCCATGTGTGCAATACTAGTGGTTTGCGTAGATGTTTCTACTATATGTCTAGTATGTGCGTACATCATGAATTTTCAGTATGTCATTAGCACTGTCTATATCATGTTCATGATTTATTCTTGGATCAAATTAATCGAACAATTGCTTAATTTCTCAACAATCATTTCTGCAGTTCCAGACTGCCCACAATAGCGCGCATACTCATACACGAATGTGTCTCACTGTTTCGACATCTATCCCGTCCAGCCACATCCCAAATAACGTGTTGATAGTATTCGGTGGAGTAATATTAGAGGCAATGTGAACCGTACGCCACAATTTTTTTGCCAAAGGGCAATCAAGAAAGAGGTGTTTGATGGATTCATCCTGATCGCAAAAACTACATCTAGTAGATCCTGTCCAGTTGCGTTTTATCAAGTTGTCCTTTGTTAAAATGACTTGTTTATGTACAAACAACATAAACACTTTAAGTTTCAAAGGAACTTTGACCTTCCAAACATATTTCGAGCTAGGAATAGAGCTAGAATTGATAACATCCAGATACATGGATTTTACCGTAAACTCTCCATTCCTAGTTAGCTTCTAGCACAACTGGTCAGGCCATTGAGAGAGTTGAACACCCATCAGTCTTCTCACTAGATGTAGCCAGGCTTCCAAACGGTTTCCGGCTAAAGTCCTCCGGAAGTGAATATTGAGAGGAGTGGACTGAAGTACCATTGCAACGAACGCATCTCTCCGTTGAACAATGCTATAAAGCGAAGGATATTGAAGCGCGAGGGGCGTTTCCCCTAGCCATGTATCCTCCGAGAAGCTCGTAGCGGTCCCGTTTCCAACTATAAACTAGATCCTATTGAAAAAAAAACTGATTTCACTCTCATCGGTCCTTTCCAAAAAGGCGAGCCCGTCTGCCTCACTGTCACCTGAGACAAAGTTTTGGAATGAAGGTATTTATTACGCAGAATCTGCGCCCAAGTGGCCTCTGTCTCAACAGAAAGCTTATACAACCACTTGCTGAGAAGACATTTGTTCTTGACCTCAAGATTTTCAATGCCTAGACCCGCTTGGTCCTTCGGTCGACAAATAATATCCCATTTAGCGAGTCTGTATTTTCTCTTGAGTTCATCATTCTACCTGAAGAAACGATATCGATAAAAGTCAAGCCTTTTTCGAACTCCAACTGGTACCTCGAAAAAGGACAAGAGAAACATGGGCATACTCGTGAGAACCAAAATAATAAGAATTAGTCGGCCTTCGTATGACATCAGCTTGCCCTTCCAACAGCTCAGTTTCTTCTCAAATTGATCCTCAATGCACTTCCATTCTCTATTGGTCGGCTTACGATGGTGGATTGGTATACCCAAATACGTGAAGGGTAAAGCTCCCAATTCACACCCGAAAAATTGTTTATAAGCATCTTGTTCCTATTTGGCTCTTCCAAAATAGAACAATTCGCTTTTATGAAAGTTAATCTTTAATCCAGTCAATTGTTCGAATAAACATAGCACCAGCTTCATGTTTCGCGCTTTTGCCAAGTCATGCTCCATAAACATGATAGTGTCATCAGCTTACTGTAGGATAGACACACCTCCATCAACTAGATGAGGAACCAGGCCGCCTACCTGACCAGCCTCCTTAGCCCTTCCTATTAGAATCATCATCATATCTACTACTATGTTGAACAGAATAGGTGACATCAGATCTCCTTGTCTCAGGCCCTTATGTGTCTGGAAATAGTGACCCAAGTCGTCATTTACTTTAATTCCAACACTCCCTTGCTGCGTGAAAGATTCTACCTGGCGTCTCCAGGACTGATCGAAACCTTTCATACGCAAGGCCTGTTGAAGAAAGGGCCATTTGACTTTATCGTACGCTTTCTCGAAATCCACTTTGAAAACAACCCCGTCTAGTTTTTTCGCGTGAATTTCATTGAGTGTTTCATGAAGGACCACAACCCCTTCTAGGATGTTTCTGTCCGGCATAAAAGCGGCTTGGGACGGCTGCACCACCGAGTGCGCTATCTGCGTCAGTCTGTTAGTCCCAACCTTGGTGAAATTTTTGAAACTTATAGTAAGAAGACAGATCGGCCTAAAATGCTCAATTCTCACGGCCTCTGTTTACTTAGGAAGCAAAGTTATCATTCAAAAATTCAAATGAAACAACTGAAGCTGCCCAGAGAATAAGTCATGGAACATCGGAATCAAATCACCTTTAATAATATGCCAACACTTTTTATAAAACTCCACCGAAAAACCATCCGGCCCAGGAGCTTTATTATTCTTCATCTGTGAAAGAGCCTCACACACCTCTTTCTCCGTAAATGGGGCAGTCAAAATGTCATTTTCATCAGCAGCAAGTTGAGGAACATCCTCAACCCTCGACTCGTCCAAGGATACGAAATTATCCTCCGGAGGACTAAACAGCTGCTTGTAGTAATTTGTAATATACACCTTAAGGTTTTCCTGGCCTAAGATTGTCCCCTCGTCTTGCTCAAGCTGAAATATTCTTTTCTTTCTGTGCTTGCCATTGGAAATCATATGAAATAATTGAGTGTTATAATCCCCCTGGACAACTTTGCGAACCTTAGCTCGTAATGCCCACTACAATTCCTCTTCCCGCATTAGCTCTTTCAAACGCATTTCTGCACGCATTTTAGAGTCTAGCTCCGTGGTGTCCAGAATTGCGGACTCGGCTTTTACATCTATGGACTGAATAAGCGTAAGGAGCCTTTCCTTTTCCACCTTATAAATCCCACTCAGATGCTTAGCCGACCCACATAAGAAACTTCATAAGTGTCTTATTTTATTTTGCCATCTTTCAACAGAGGTCCTCCCTCCTGCATCTATAGCCCATTCCCTGGCTATCAGATCCAAGAAGCCCTCCCTTTCCAACCACGCCAATTCGAAAGAGAAGGTGTTTTTATTTCCCACATGCTTTGCCTCACCAGAGTCAACTAGCAAAGGGGTGTGGTCGGAGATTCCACACGATAATGCTTGGACAGTTAGTAGGGGAAATTTCTACTCCCACTCGACGCTCGCGACGACATGATCCAGCTTCTCAAACGTCGGGTTTGGCAATGTATTGGCCCAAGTGAATTTTCTACCCGAAATCTCTATCTCTCTCAGATCCAAGCATTCAATAATGGCATTAAATATAAACGACCATCTGCCGTCAAAGTTATCATTGTTCATTTCCTCTCTTCTTCTGATAACGTTGAAGTCGCCCCCAACCAAGATTGGAAGCTGCTCAGAACCACAAATACGGACAACAGTCCGCCAAAACCTCGGGTTTGAGTTCTGGCTACGCGGCGCCATATACCGCCACCAGTGCCCAATTAAACCCATCGACCTTCGATCTAACCCGGAACTTAACCGTGAAATCTACCATAACCACACTTCTAACTTCCAAGGACTCACATTTAACCCCGAGTAAGATCCCACCTGATCTTCCTCTCAGTGGTAGACAATGCCAATCGAACTCAACACCTCCCGTAAAAGTACTAAGAAACTCGG
>LR738714.1:800912937-800971859 GCA_902687465.1 Secale cereale
AATTGCCTACGGTGAAACCAGCCATTGTTGCCATTCTCTTTACAGTTCAGATCCCAAACAAGCTGTTGTTGTTCCACCACCGCCGACCGACAGAGCCACACTGCTCGCTGCCGACGCAAATTTCCCCTACTCACAATGTCTGTCCAGGCTGTTTTCCCGGTCGGTTGCGGCAAAACTCCTTGATGCGAACAAAATGACTTTGCTCACACCGGCCAGATGAGGCCAGGCTCTTTACGTCGGGCAAGTCCGTTGCACGCCGCCGGCGCGAGTTCTCTTGCTTGTCTCGGCACCGGAGCGGTCGAAAAAACTCATTCTACTGAGGGAAGACTAACGACAACGGAGTTGGCTGCATCCGTCTGCCCGTGTCACGACCGTCTTGCCTCGATGCCTTTTTTTACGGAAGGTTTGCATTATTCATCAGATGACGGTTACATCATTGGTTAAAAATTTCACTAGAAAACAAGGGAGTGCATCCGCCCCAACAGATGGAGTTTCGCACGTCCCCATCTAGCTAGCTCATAAGCTACTACAGTCGACTCTCTAATACAATGCTCAATTTCAACCTTCCCGAATTCGGTGAAGCTACCATGGTTGGCACGATGACGTTTTCGTCAGGAACGAGCACACCGAACCCAGACCGGATTTGACAACAGGGAAGGAGGTACCTTATTGCCCCAGGATTTTTTTTCCTTCTTAATTAGCCCAGACCGGATTAATCCACGTCGTCATAGAAAACCTCCGAAACCCTAAATTATCTGTCCCGATTCCTTCCAGGGCCGCTCCCATCCTCTCCTGCTCCCCCACGATCCACTCCTCTCCATCCCCAATTCCACGATCCCAACCTCGTCGAGCCTCTATCTGGCCATACCCTGCGGAGCTACACAATTCATTCATGTGAGCCTCGATCTGGGCGGATCACGCCGCCCTGCCGCTTCTTTCTTTCCATCCCACTCCCGCTACTTTTCTATCTCCGCGACACGACATCTGATTGCCTGCGTGCTATTTCTAGCGTTTCTCCCTCGAACTGACACCCGCTTCTTCCTTGGTTGCCAGGATGGGAGAGGCCAAGGAGAACGACGTGTACAACCAGGAGCTCCTCAACTACCACAAGGCTGTCGACGCCGCCGTCAAGCCGCCCGCCGGGCACGCAGCCGCCAGGAAGTAATTATTCTTTCAACTTCCTTGTTTCTATTATGAAAAAGGGTCCCCCGCTTTGTATTACAAAGCAACCAATCTATACAACCAACGATAGGTGCTGGGGCGGAAGCAGCACAGACACGCCCAAAAGAACTGAAAAAGAAAGACAAAAGTAACAAATGCCGACAACGGTGGATCGACAAAAACGAAGAAGCCTCGCGACCACTGCGTCCACCGGAAATCTCCCACCTAGCTCCTAGACTCCGAAGCGTCGATACCAATCAACACCTCCAAGAAGGGACGCGACGGTGACGATGCTGCTGCCAAGGGTTTCCCCTGATACGCGACGAGGAGAGAGTCATGGTAGCCCCCGATGACCTCCAGGGAGGTCCGGTGGCACCCTCAGGCGCCACCGCATCGGTGTCAAGCCGACTGGGATTTCTCCCGATCCCAACCTTCACCTCGGGTGCTCCGGAGCCCGCCACCATACGACCACCATCCTGCACCAACATGGTCTTGAGGCTTCCACGCCATCACACCACGGCAACACGAAGAGACGTCTGCACACCGAAGAGCAGGAGCCGGGACTAGAGGCAGCAACACCGTCGGCACGTGGGAGGGCTCAACCTCCACTGTCAATGACGGTAGCCGACCGGACGCGATAGAAGGAGCCCCGGCCGGGCCCTCATAGGCCCGTGAAGCTCCCACCTTCGCGCTGCAGCAGGCATGTCGTCGGCGTCGCCGCCCCCCGTCCAAGCTGCTCCTCCTCCCCACCACGTAGAAGACACCGAAGCTGCGCTGGAGGTCGGCCCACTAGGACCTAGATGGGGCCCGCAGGGCCAGATCTGGGTCGGGGGGCGCACCGCCGACAACCCCGCACCACCAAGCCGTCTCGCAGCGAAGGAGTCGCGCCGCCACCTCGCTCGCCGCCGGCCACCTCCGCAGGGCCGGACCGCCGCCAAACCGAGCTGCACTTGCCGCCGTCTGCCTCGGGAAGAAGAAACGAGCGCGCGGGGAGTGGAAGTCCCGCCGCTGCCGACACCACCTCCCGTCCACCTCCCGGGGAGGCGGCGGCGGGGGAAAGGGGGGAGGGGGTCGCCTAGAAGGAGGAGGCCGCGCGCCGTCCCGGCCACCTCCCGGGGAGGCAGCGGAGGGGCGGATCCCAGAGGGAGGAGGGCGGGGCGGGGCCAGGCTCGAGCAACCGGTGGCCGGCGGCGGTGGGGAGGAACCCTAGCGAAAGCGGGGTCGGGAGCTGGGTCAATGGTGTTAACTTGATTTGTGCACTTCCTTGTTTCACTTCATCTTACCTTCACATTGATTGCTCTCATTCTGACGGACGTCCTATATATGCGCGCAGGGGCAACGTCGGCATCCACAGATCCGGCTTCAGGAACTTCATACTCAAGCCCGAGCTGCTCCGGGCTATCCAGGACTGCGGCCTTGAGACCAGGACTAACGCTTGGAGCAACGGCCCCCGGAAGGCAAGTTCGTTCGATTGCTTAGCATGTAGTACCACGCTTAGCTATTTCCCCTAGGACCTACTAATCGTCACCTATCATCTTTCAGATTTCAAACCCATAACAGATAGACTGCTAGGGATAATTTGTAAGGGAGTGCCTAGAACTCATCTAGATGAGACATAATTTGGTCTCATTCACATGATAGACATAAATAGATACAAAGAAGTACCAACCCACGCTGTGGCGTACCCAGGGGGTGTGCGATGGCACACCCAGATTTCTGGAAAATATTTTTTCACCATGTAAAAATTAGCTTATTTTTAAGGCCCATGCAAGCTAATTGAAATAGACTTCACTTTTTTTAAGTGTGCACACCCTCTATTTTATTTTTAGGTCGGCCACTGAACCCACGTCAGCACACACGCATATTATAGCATTACATCCAATGGCTATAAAAGTGAATGAGACATAACTATATCTCAGCTAGATGAGTTCTAGCAAAACTGTTAGTAAAAGGCAACCCTTAATTCCACGCCGTCTACCATGCTCCAACTAGCGCTACCCTCTGTCTTAATCTGTTGCTATTCATGAGAGCATGTTTGGAACCTGTCAATGTATTCTAGCAAAGATGCTGATCACGTTGATCATTCCCTTCATATATCTCAGACACTTTTTGACGGAGGGGCTAAGCCGGCAAGGCCGCTTGAATGCGTGGAGGAGGATAACAAGGCCGTCCTCGCTGCCACCAAGCCTGCCTAACAAGTACTCCCTCCGTAAAGAAATATAAGAGCATTTAGATCACTATTTTAGTGATCTAAACGCTCTTATATTTTTTTTACAGAGGAAGTAATTATTAATTCCATTATTTTTCTTCTCCCGTCACTTTTTTTGTCCTTTTCTAATGGACGCCTATGCACGCAGGTGTAGTGTCGGCACCCAGAGCTCCGGCTTCAGTGACTTCATACTCAAGCCCGAGCTGCTCCGGGCCATCCACAGCTTCGGCCTTGAGCACCCATAGCCAGTTTAGTTCGAATGATTAGCATGTAATTGTATGATGCTTAGGAGACCGTTGCTCCAAGCGTTAGTCCTGGTAGGATGAGATTGCTTCAACCGTTAGATTAGTAGGAGCGTGGGTCTTTTTCTTGGTAGTTTCCATGTAATCAGCTGCTTGGTAGAATTAATTGCTCCCAAAAATCACGCTTGGTCAGAATTGAACGCGGGTCCACATTTGTTTCCATATAATTGTGGGCATCAATAGGCGCCGGTGCGCTGGACGAATCGTTCGGCCGGTCGAGCCCCAACCATTGGATGTGAGCCGCGCAGTCTTTGGATCTGGTAAAAAAAAAATTTAAAAACACGCCCCAACAGCTTCCTCGCGTGGTCAGGCTAGATCCGCATCTCTCGCTCGGGGGAGCGTGGCGCGGCGGCTCCAGCCCCCTTCGGTGGCCATCCTCGTCGCCGGGCCCCACCCCTCGCCGGCCTTCCTCATCGCCGGTCCCCGCCCTCGCCGGTCGTCCTCGTCGTCGGTCCTCACCATCCCGGCCGTCCTCGTCGTCGCCTCGACCGATGCAACAGCTCTACCTGTGGCTGCAGCTCTCGACGGCGATGGTTGTAGCTCCGCCGTCGCCCTCGCCATTGATGCTGGCTGCAGGGGATTGCATCAACGACGGTCGTCAGTTAATCAATGCCGTTTGAATGGATGTAGCAAAAACTTCACCGGTAGTAGCAAAAAACAACTACGGTTGCAGCAAAAATCTTCTAGCCGCCGTCGCGAGGTCGCAGCTCCGTCTAGATGGACGTAGCAAAAACCTTCGGCGGTAGTATCAAAATCCTATTATGGTTGCAGCAAATCGTTGTCGCCGTCGCGAGGTCGCAGCTCCGCCTTGATGGATGTAGCAAAAAACTTTGCCGGTGGTAGCAAAAATCGGCTACGGTTGAATCTCTATTATCAACGGTTGAAGCTTTTTGTGACACCTTGAAGATTTTTCCTTGACAGTAGCCGGCCCCTAGCATTGGCATTCAGTTTGAAGCTTTTTCCATCTCCGGTTGAAGCTTTGCGCGATACCGGATGTAGCCTTTTGTTGTGGTAGTGGTTGGTTCCGGCATATGTCATCCCTGGTTGAAGCTTTTCGCCGCATCGGTTGTAGCTTTCTAGAATGCCGGTTGTAGCAAAAATGCGATGCAGTTGTAGCAAAAACCAGCTGTGGTTCCAGCTCGCTTGTTGGTTGAAGCAAAAACCAACTGTTGTTCCAGCTTTTTCTTTGGTCGATTGTATCAAAAAAGTGGTTGGTTCCAGCTTCGGCGTCTGCTCCTCGGGGATGCAACCATAGGACTAGGAGGAGGGCAGTTCCAGCATAGGAGGAGGGTGGCGCTCGCCGGAGCAGTGCCGACAGAGCCAGCCTGGGGCATCTTGGAGTGGTTGTTGGCCATGGCGATGACGACGCAAGCAGCCTCGCTGGTCTAGCTTGGTTGCAGCGGCTGCGGAGGTCGCCGTCGTCGGAGTGGAGCCAGATGGGATGGACGGAACGGATGCCACGGCGGTGCTGCGGGGATGCGCGGCCGGCTCGCCGGCGTCGAGCTGAAAATTGGAAGAAGGGAGCGGGCTTGCAGGCGTGGAAGAGAGAAAACAGATAAGAAAGAAATGAGCGGTTGAAAAGATGAAGGAGAAGATAAGGCAACGATTGGGGTGTGGGCCCTATACATACATATCGCTCGGGGGTAGGAGGACCGCTTGCTCGCGTGGCCGCGACCGGCCGAGCGTTCGGCCGGTCAGCCGGTAGCAAACGTTTCACAGGAGATAAGGCCGCGGGGTGTCGGTGGGCTAGGCCCGCATAGGATACACATGGAGCCACGAGCAACGATGGATCCAAGTGAATTCTACAACGCACGAGCGACCGGCGCGTCGTTTCGGCCGGTCCGCCGGAAGCCAACGTTTCCCTATAATTTTGTTCCTCGAGTTAATCACGCCCAAAAATCAAGCAAAGATGCTAACCCATGCACCTGCAAAATTTTGTTTCCATAAATAGAAAATATGCTTCCATAATATTCGTACACATTCTATAATATGCTGCTTCCATATATTCTTCCGATATTCGCTCCATGTCCATATAATCACAGTTGCTTCCACATATGCATGATGCTTCCAGTATTTCATACTTGTTTCAAATATTTATGCTAAAAATATGCTTCCAACAGCACAACGCATGCTTCATACTTCATGGTCACATTTTTCTCCAACCATTATCGTTATTTCTTTTATGGCACTAGTAACAGTGCACGTGCAACGCACGTGTTCCTTCATCAGGATCCGACAAGTTAACATGGGATAAAAATCAAATGGATATCAACCACGTTGTACTCCATATGCATGTGCTCATTCTTGGTGGAGGTAATTATCTTCCTTTGAGGTCATTCAGTTCTGATGGAGCAAATGCACAATTAATATTCCAACACAAAGCATACTAATACTTGTATATTACTGCCATTACACGACTTAGAAGTGGCATAACACCATCAGCAACATGTATATATGAAATCTCATGAACTACCGAACATAGTATGTCCGCACCAACGTTAAGCCTAGTTAGCAACGCAGATGAAAAACATGGAACCCATGGTAGGGTCAGAGAATAGAAAAGCAGAGATGAATCGGTCATGGTAACCTGATGGCAACAGCTGAGCATGATGACGGATCGTTGGATGATGTAGAGCTTGATTTAATGCTTCATGCACATTGTGCAAAGCAATAATTCCAATAGTAAGAAGTTCTGTGAGCAAATGCTTTATATCACCTAAAATAGAACATCAGATAAGATGAACATCTTAAATGTGTAGGTGTGAGGTTAATTTAGAACATATTAGACCGAGAAGTAGAAAAGGTGCTGCAATACAACAAAAGAAGAGTGCACAACAAGGTCACATCATTATTAAAACACATCAAAATTTCCTAAGTCAAGACTTTAACAATGATATGCGCTTAAAGGCTACCCAAATATGTCCCAAGTTAAACATTTTCAGAGATTCCAAACTTGGGAGCATGTCTTGAATTTTAAGATATATGATCCTGTATATGTAACAAGCAAAACATTGATGTGTAAATAATTTGAGCTGCTTATCTGGACGAATATAAGGATAGCAGCTACATCATATGATGGACTACACCGGTTCTGAAGGATATCTATGCATATGTTCCATCAGCATAAACTGCAAACCATAAGAAAAAATGTCAGTACAAATTTAAACTGAAGGGTATAAGATTAGTATTCTTTGTTTTGGATTTCTGTCAACATATTAGTAGAGAAAAGTATGACTGTCGTCTATTCAAAATCATGAGCAACACATGTATTCAAAATATGATGTAAAGGATGTATTATCCTTGCTCGAGGTAACCAGCAAGTCATCACAAAATCAATATCAAGCCTTCAGAAAGAATGCATCATACGTGTGAGCGGTCTCGGCATAAAATTGGACGTACCTGATGACATGGCTACTGGTGGTTATACAGAGTTTCATTACCATTGTGAGATGCAGATTCAACTTATGATTTCAGGCTTTACACCTCCTTAATATGTCATCTCTGTTTCATGCATACCTCTCCCTTTCCCTTTGTCTTTTTAATTCTTTCAGATCTGCCCTTTGTCCTGCAGATAACAACTTCAGTATTTCCAAGCATGATGCATGAAAGATTGGTGATACATTTATCAGAATTGCCGTTGTTCATTAGGTCCTGAAATGGCGTACATAACTCATTACTATGAGAGGCTGTCATAGGCGGTTGTGAGTCAACAATTGAGAGAAAGCATCAACTTGAATGACATATTAAATACAAAAGCGGTGCTAAGATGTTTTATAATTTACATCCATCTGTCTACATGAATCCTCTCCTATGATCTTATTAGTTTGTCAGAAAATCAGACCGAAAGATCAATGCAGCATTAACTGATCTCGATAGGGCAAAACCGGATCGGACCAAATCGACAATACGGGCAACAACTACAGAATACAATTCATCCAATTAATGAAAATGCCCCTAAATAGTTGCTTCAGAACTTGGCGCTAGGCAAATAGAAGATAGTACAATGGAGGGCAGCAGAACCGAGGTAGAGCCGCATAGACACCATGTCGAGCTCGGCCACACCGAAGGATTATTGTTGCTGTTATGTTGCCAGGCTAGTGTAAAGTTGGCATCCGTCCTTTGCACAACAAATTGGACTAAAATCTAGCACATATTGTTTACTTGAGTAATCACAAGCTTCATCTCGCCGACACTTCTTTTCATCTCGCTAGTGAATGCGGAGAAATTCAGAGGAAGGGGCAGACTTGGGTAGCTAGTGATCTGTACAACCCACGGTCTGCATTATCCACATCTAAATCAAAGTGTTTGCTAGTGAATGGGGAGAAATTCAGAGGAAGAAGCATACTTGCTAGAAGAAGAAGAAGAAGAAGCAATATACGCCTGGAAATTGCAGCCACGGAGCAGCACGGGTTCGTCGGCCGCGCTATGTCCTGCTCCCTGGGATTCACCGATGGTTGTGCTCCCTAAGATTGTACCATGGTCGTGCTCAATGGGCCGCGCGCCACCACCCTGAGAACCTCCGACACAGCTCGACGGTGCGGATCCGGACGGCGGCCGTGAAGCGCATATGCCCCTGCGCGCTGAAACTGGGCTGCCGCTACCCGTCGCTCTGCTACGCTTTCGTCGCCGCCGACACCACCACGAGGATTGTCCGGGAAGCTCGGGCACGGCTCGATGGCACGGATCCAGACGCCAGCCATGAGGAGCATCTCCGCCCGCATGTTGGCCCAGCTGGGCCACTGCCACCAGCCGCTCCGCGACCGTGGTAGCCTACACCTCGCCCGGGTGCGGGAGGATCTGTGCTCAGGGGCCTAGATCTGAGCGAGGAGTGTGCCGCCGGAAACGCCTCTGTTTTTTATCTGGTCGCGTAAAAAAGAACTGTCGAATCGGCCTGTTTTGCGGGCGAAGATTGGCAGACCACCGCGTCTGCTCGGCGGCAGAACATTTGATCTCAGTCGTTGATCTAGATAACAGATCATTGACTTAATCTGGACAGTAGGATGTGTTAAAACTGATTTGATCTGAGGGTCCTGGTTATCTTGTGTACAATTTGTTGTGTGGCTTTAGATGAGTTTATGTTTGCTCTTTTAACAGTAGTATAGATGACTGTGAAGCACATATGGTTTTGTTGCGAAGCACAATTTTGTTAGGTTGAAGCATGAGAAATGTAGTTCCAAGTTCCACATACTATCGTAATTAATGAAGCATGTAGTATTCTCCAGGAAACGTATCAAGTCAAATATATACAGATTCATTTTATGTCGTATTGAGCCATCAAAAACAAGTTTTGCCGAATGTTGAAGCATGAACAAAATAGTTCCAAAGCATTACCAATTTACCATATCTGATACTTGGAAAAGATGCCACATATGATACGGAAGCACATATCTGATACTAAATTGAAGGAAGCATATACATAGGTTGTATGAAACTTAATACAAAAATCTGACACTACTAGGAAAAGGGCTATAGATGATATAGCCACTAATGGCGCACCAAACATGTGGTGCGCCATTACTATATACTAATGGCGCATCATGTGTTGATGCGCCATTAGTGTCCAAATACTAATGGCGCACCACATCCACGGTGCGCCATTAGTAACAATTTTTTTTTCAACGCCACTAGTAATTTTTTTTCCATTTTTTATTATTTTTTTTTACAAAACTAGTAATGGCGCATCGTCTGTGTAGTAATGGTGCACCACTCCCACGGTGCGCCATTACTAACTTGGCCCAAAAATTCCACCGAATGCACCCCCCTGGACCGCCTTTTCAGTTAAAAAAATGAAAATGATGGAAATGTCAAAAAGATATAAGAAACTAAGTTTCCCAAGTGATATGTGGTCTACTTGTTGGGAAAATTTACAAATATGAATTTCAACTTTATTTGCAAAATATCTCTGGAATTTGTAAAATGGGCATAACTTTTGCTTACGAACTCGGATTAAAAAGTTTTTATATGAAAAATCATCTACTCGAAAACTTTGGAGCCGACGGTCTGTGGTAAATTACTCGCAACTCATCAAAGGGGCTATGGTGTTGATGTAGAAGCCCTCCGTGATCGACCCCCCTCCGGTGGAGCTCCGGAACAGGCCCCAAGATGGGATCTCACGGTAACAGATGGTTGCGGCGATGGAATTAGGGTTTTGTGGTGCTCCCCGATAGTTTCAGGGTACGTAGGTATATATAGGAGGAAGAGGGGCGTCAAGGGAGCAACAGGGGCCCCATGAGGGTGGGGGGCACGCCTACCCCCTGGGCGCGCCCCTGCCCTCGTGGCCGCCTCTCTCGCTTCCTGGCGTGTACTCCAAGTCTTCTGAGTTGATATCGTTCCAAAAAATAACTCTCCCGGAGGTTTCATTCCGTTTGGACTCTGTTTGATATTCCTTTTCTGCGAAACACTGAAATAGGAAAAAAAAACAGCAATTTGCACTGGGCCTTGGGTTAGTAGGTTAGTCCCAAAAATAATGTAAAGCTGTATAATAAAGCTCATTAAACATCCAAAACAGAATATATAATAGCATGGAACAATAAAAAATTATAGATTCATTGGAGACGTATCAAGCATCCCCAAGCTTAATTCCTGCTCGTCCTCGAGTAGGTAAATGATAAAAGCGGAATTTTTGATGTGGAATGCTAACCAACATAATTCTCAATGTAATTTTCTTTATTGTGGCATGAATGTTCAGATCCGAAAGATTCAAGACAAAAGTTTAATATTGACATAAGAATCATAATACTTCAAGCATACTAACAAAGCAATCATGTCTTCTCAAAATAACATGGTCAAAGAAAGCTATCCCTACAAAATCATATAGTCTGGATATGCTCTATCTTCATCACACAAGATATTTAAATCATGCACAACCCCGGTTTCAGCCAAGCAATTGTCTCACACTTCAAAAAATATTCAAACTTTTCAACTTCCATGTGTTACATGAGCGCGAGCCATGGATATAGCACTATAGGTGGGATGGAGTGGTGGTTGTGGAGAAGACAAAAGAGGAAGATAGTCTCACATCAACTAGGCGTATCAATGGGCTATGGAGATGCCCATCAATAGATATCAATGTGATTGAGTAGGCATTGCCATGCAACGGATGCACTAGAGCTATAAGTGTATGAAAGCTTAACAAGAGAAACTAAGTGAGTGTGCATCCAACTCGCTTGATCACGAAGTCCTAGGTCATTTTGAGGAAGCCCATCATTGGAATATTTTAAACCAAGTTCTATAATGAAAATTCCCACTAGTATATGAAAGTGACAAGACAAGAGACTCTCTATCATGACGATCATGGTGCTATTTTGAAGCACAAGTGTGGAAAAAGGATAGTAACATTGTCCCTTCTCACTTTTTCTCTCATTTTTTTCTCCCCTTTTTTATGGACTCTCTTTTTTCTTTCCTTTTGTCCAGAGTCTCATCCCGACTTGTGGGGCAATCATAGTCTCCATCATCCATTCCTCACTGGGACAATGCTCTAGTAATGAAGATCATCACACTTTTATTTACTTACAACTCGAAGCTAGAACAAAATATGACTCTATGTGAATGCCTTCGGCGGTGTACCGGGATGTCCAATGAATCAAGAGTGACATGTATGAAAATTATGAACGCTGGCCTTGCCAAAAAATATGATGTCAACTACATGATCATGCTAGGCAATATGACAATGATGAAGCGTGTCATATGATTAGAACGGTGTAAAGTTACATGGCAATATATCTCTGAATGACTATGAAAATGCCATAATAGGTAGGTATGGAGGCTGTTTTGAGGAAGGTATATGGTGGGTGTATGGTATCGGCAAAAATTGCGTGATACAAAAGAGGTTAGCAATTGTGGAAGGGTGAGAGTGCGTATAATCCATGGGCTCAACATTAGTCATAAAGGACTCATATACTTATTGCAAAAATCTACGAGTTATCAAAAGAAAGTATTCCATGCATGCTCCTAGGGGAAGAGTTGGTAGAAGTTAACCATCGCGTGATCCCGACCTCCACACAAAGGATGACAATCAATAAATAAATCATGCTCAAACTTCATTACATAACGGTTCATCATACGTGCATGCTATGGTAATCACAAACTTTAACACAAGTATTTATCAAATTCACAATTACTCCACTAGCATGACTCTAATATCACCATCCTCATATCTCAAAACAATCATAAGGTATCAAACTTCTCATAATATTCAATGCACTTTATATGATTTTTTTACTATACCCATCTTGAATGCCTATCATATTAGGACTAATTTTATAACCAAAACACACTACCATGCTGTTCTAAAAGGCTCTCAAAATAATATAAGTGAAGCATGAGAGATCAATAATTTCTACAAAATAAAACCACCACTGTGCTCTAAAAAGATATAAGTGAAGCACTAGAGCAAAACTATCTAGCTCAAAAGATATAAGTGAAGCACATAGAGTATTCTAATAAATTCCTATTCATGTGTATCTCTCTCAAAAGGTGCGTCCAGCAAGGATGATTACGGTAAACGATAGATGAAGACGAAAGAGGGGATGCCTTCCCGGGGCATGCCCAAGCTTAGGCTTTTGGTTGTCCTTGAATTTTACCTTGGGCTGCCTTGGGCATCCCCAAGCTTAGGCTCTTGCCACTCATTGTTCCATAGTCCATCAAATCCTTACCCAAAAACTTGAAAACTTGAAAACACAAAACTTAGCCAAAACATCCCGTGAGCTCCGTTAGTATAAGAAAACAAACCACCACTCAAAGGTACTGTAATGAACTCATTATTTGTTTATATTGGTGTTAAACCTACTGTATTCCAACTTCTCTATGATTCATACCCCCTGATACTACTCATAGATGAATCAAAATAAGCAAACAACACACGAAAAACAGAATCTCTCAAAAACAGAACAGTCTGTAGCAATCTGTAACTTTCGAATACTTCTGTAACTCTAAAAATTCTGAAATAAATTGATGGACGTGAGGAATTTGTCTATTAATCATCTTCAAAAAGAATAAACTAAAAATCACTCACCAGTAAAAAATGGTAGCTAATCTCGTGAGTGCTAAAGTTTAGCTTTTTTACAGCAAGATCGCATAAGCTTCACACAAGTCTTCCCAAAGATTCTACTTGGCACATACACTAATTAAAACACAAAACCACATCTAAACAGAAGCTAGATGCAATATTTATTCCTAAACAGAAGCAAAAACAAATAAAATAAAATTGGGTTGCATCCCAACAAGCGCTATCGTTTAACGCCCCTAGCTAGGCATGATACAAGAATAGATCTACGTATTGCCATCTTTGGTAGGCAATCCATAAGTGGCTCTCATAATGGATTCATAAGGTAATTTGATTTTCTTTCTAGGAAAGTGCTCCATGCCTTTCCTTAATGGAAATTGGAACCTAATATTTCCTTCCTTCATATCAATAATTGCACCAATCGTTCTAAGGAAAGGTCTACGAAGAATAATAGGACATGTAGGATTGCAATCTATATCAAGAACGATGAAATCTACGGGCACATAATTCCTATTTGCAACAATAAGAACATCATTAATCCTTCTCATAGGTTTCTTAATGGTAGAATCCGCAAGATGCAAATTTAAAGAACAATCATCAAGTTCATGGAAACCTAACATATCACACAAAGCTTTTGGAATTGTGGAAACACTCACACCCAAATCACACAAAGAAAAGCATTCATGATCTTTCTCTTAATTTTAATAGTAGGTTCTCACTCATCGTAAAGCTTTCTAGGGATATAATTTCTAAGTCAAGTTTTTCTTCATAAGATTGCATTAAAGCATCAACGATGTGTTTGATAAAGGCTTTATTTTGACTATAAGCATGAGGAGAATTTATCACGGATTTCAACAAGGAAATACAATCAATTAAAGAGCAATTATCATAATTGAATCCCTTGAAATATAAGATAGTGGGTTCATTGCTATGTAAAGTTTTAACCTCTTCAATCCCACTTTTAACAATTTTAGCATCGAGATCTAAAAACTCTGAATCATTGGAACACCTTTTCACAAAAGTAGACTCATATCCAGTCCCATCTTTATCAAGATTCATACTAGAAAACATGGATTTAATAGGAGCCACATCACTTACGTTTAGATCTTCATCTTTATTATCATGAAAGCTAGAAGAACACGCTTTCACAAAGCAATCTTTTTTTGCACGCATCCTAGCGGTTCTTTCTTTGCACTCATCAATGGAAATTATCATGGCTTTGAGAGACTCATTGATATCATGCTTAGGTGACATAGATCTAAGTTTCAACGAATCAACATCAAGAGAAATTCTATCCACGTTCCTAGCCAACTCATCAATCTTAAGCAATTTTTCTTCAAGCAAAGCATTGAAATTCTTTTGCGAATTCATAAATTCTTTAACACTAGTTTCAAAATCAGAGGGCATCTTATTAAAATTTCCATAAGAGTTGTTGTAGGAATTACCATAATTGTTAGAGGAATTACTAGTGAAAGGCCTAGAATTAAAGTTTCCTCTATAAGCGTTGTTACCAAAATTATTCCTACCAACAAAATTCACATCCAAAGATTCATTATTATTCTCAATCAACGTGGACAAAGGCATAACATTAGGATAAGAAGAAGCACTCTTAGAGCAAATAATTTCATAAGTTCGTCCATCTTTCCACTCAAAACACTAATCTCTTCAATAGCATGTACTTTTTTACTAGTACATCTTTCTGTGTGCCATTGGGAGTAGTTAACCATAATATTATCTAGGAGTTTAGTAGCTTCTCCTAAAGTGATTTCCGTGAAAGTGCCCCCCGCGGCCGAATCTAAAACATTTCGAGAAGCAAAATTGAAGCCAGTATAAAAGTTTAGTATAATCATCCATAAGTTGAAACCATGTGTAGGGCAATTATGTATCATTAACTTCATTCCCTCCCAAGCTTGTGCAACATGCTCATGATCTAGTTGCTTAAAATTCATGATATCGTTTCTAAGAGAGATAATCTTAGCGGGAGGAAAATACTTAGAGATAAAGGCATCTTTGCACTTATTCCATGAATCAATACTATTTCTAGGCAAAGAAGAGAACCAAGTTTTAGCACGATCTCTAAGGGAAAACATAAATAGCTTCAATTTAACAATATCATTATCCGCATCTGTCAGGGATATGACTAGCAGGTATAAACCGGCTAGTATAAACCGGCTTTGTTAATATTATACTTGTTTGTAATATTTAGTAAAGGCTACGGCCCATAAGATCTTAGGGCCCATGTATAGAATTAAGGTTTGTAAACCGCCCCGTGATGTAACTTGAGAGATAAGGAAGAAAAGACAGAGACCGAGGCGGACACAAATATGAGTCGGCCTCGGGACTCTGTAAACCAGACCAAGCGTACCCTCTATATAAAGGGGCGACCCGGCGACGGTTCAAGGACAAGCAACAATCAACCCGTCGAGACGCAGGCAAGCGAATCCGCTCCCTGTAATCCGACGCCCAAGCAATACCAAACCAACTAGACGTAGGCTTTTACCTTCATCGAAGGGGCCGAACTAGTATAAACCTTTTGTGTCTTTTGTATGCTATGAACCCCTTCAAGCTAACCCGTGCGATGGTTCCATCATCAAGTCCACTAAACCGGACATCTGCCGTGCTATTTCCACGACAGTTGGCGCCCATCGTGGGGCCTGCGCACGATGGTTTCGAGTTCTTGAAGGGCAGCTTCGAAGGGCTAAAGGGTTACGCGGTCGGCTGGATGACCAAGAGTCGCCGCGGCCGGATCTACATCGACGACGCAGATTGGGGACCGGAAGCCGATTCGATTGAATACGGGTACCGGGTTCCCTTCGGCATCATCCAAGTCTTCATTGGCAAAATCGGCGAACCGGGACCTGAGCCGGACGTCTTCCATAACATCGTCGAGCCGGCTCGGCGTACGAGATCGGCCCGGATTCAGCCCGCCGTGAAGCACATGTTCGTTGGAGCAATCCACAGAGGTCGAGTCCAGGACGGATCGGAATCTGATGGTGCAACAGTTGTCTACTCAGACGACGAGTCTTCATCCGGAGAAACTGAATCTCTATATCAGTTGCAGGACGGCCGGTCTGAGGGCGAGTCCGATGGAAACAGTATTCCGGGCCCCTTCGCCCCGCCAAACCGGGTGGCCGTCTTTATGGCCGGTTCACAGCCCCCAGTGAACGGGACGACAGCGGAAGCTGGTACAGGGGGGAAGCGTCCCAACCCCCTCGCTTACGGAAGTTCTTTCCACCTTGATCGAGGAGTTCACAGCTAAAGCGGTGGAAACGGTAGCTCCAGCAGACAAGGCGCATCATGATGCAGAGCTCCTTCAGTTGAAAGACCGGATTCATCAGTTAAAGGAAGACCTGAAGGCAGAGAGAGAGATGATAGCAGTGAGACAAGCGGAATTGGATGATCAAGCTTTTTACTTAAGGATGGAGCAAGCTTCTATGGAAGGAGTAAGGGGACGAAAGTACCTGTCTCGTATACCGCCGGTTTATGAAGCAACGAATCTGTTCAGGACACCTGGGGCTGGGACTAGTAACAATCCGGCTTCAAACCGGAGGGCACCCCCAGCCAGGGAGGAGCCGGTTCAGCAACCCACCGCAGAGCGAGAGCGCCGGATTATGTCGGCACCTTATGTTCCCGTCCCTCCAGGTCATTATTCAAACCCTTTGGACAACATCGCTATAGCAGCGGCACGTTTGGCCGCTTTACCTGCGGAAGAAACGTCTCCGGTGGCGATAGAGGCGCGCAGGGTCCTGAAGCTACTTAATACGGCGTTGATACAACAGCAGGCATATTCTCATAGCAGGGAGAGGTTACATTCAACACCACGTCCCAGCCGAAGTTATACTAGGCATTGGGAGGAGCCAGAAGTATCTAGCAGTGAACGCAGGAGGCATCAGCGCAGGCAGGATAATCCGACAGGTGCGGCAGTACAAGCTCCGGAGATAAACCGGGTTAGATCAGGAGCCAGGGAGGAGATTCGTCAAACAACGCCGGTTCACACAGCCACTGCAGAAACAGGGGTTATGGCGAGTTCCTTCGGGGTGCAGTGTCTTATCCCCGCTTTACGGAGTGTCAAGCTGCCCAAAGATTTCAAGGGGCCCCGCAAGGTACCTAACTACACAGCCGATTTAGCACCGGAAGCTTGGGTTGAAGGTTATGAGATGGCTATGGAGATGCTGGACGTGGATGAATCGGCTTGTGCTAAATATTTTACTATGATGCTCGAAGGCACGGCCCGGACCTGGCTGAAAGCTCTACCCCCGAACTCTGTTGGGTCATGGGGGGAACTACGTAGCCAGTTTATCAAAAACTTCAAGGATATGTGCAAACAGCCGATGTCGGTGGTGGATCTAGCAGCTTGTGTGCAAGGAGAGCATGAGTCTACAACAGCTTGGGTACGGAGAGTAGCAGAGATTTTACACTCTTCGAATGGTATTAATCCTAGTACAGCAATAGTGACTTTGGAGAACAATTGCCGGTTTGAATCTTTAAAATTAAAACTTGGACGACTTAAAAGGGACTGCAATGATATGGGAACTCTCATGAGTGCCCTGGTGAAATACGGAGATTCTGATAATACCAAGTATCCAGAAGCGGAAGGAGACAAGACTGGAAAGGTTAGCAAGTCAGGTAAACCGGCGCCAATTAATCCGGCTACCTCAAGTTTTTTGGGCAAACGGAAAGCAGAGGGCGGCTCTGACTTCATGGCCAACACTCAAGTTCAAGGGGATTTTCAGCGTAGCCTGGGAGATCCGTCTTCGCAAACCGGCGGAGGAGCTCTTAGCTGGGATCAGGAGTTAGACCAGCCTTGTCCGAAGCATAGCGTGAAAGGGAAAGTAGCAAGGCATACCATGAGAGAGTGCATACCCCTTATGAAGGCAGTGGCGGGCCGTTTCAATCCTCACAATCGACCCCCAAATGGTGGTTCAGGTCCTGGATTTTATGGTCCGGGTCGTCAAGGGAACAGCTCCGGATCAGGATATAGGGGCAATAGCAATGGTTATCAAAACCGGGCAGGTGGCCAAAATAATCAAGCAAACTATAATGGTCAGGGCAATCAATCACATCATCAAGGTGGTTACAATAATCAGAATAATCAGCAGCAGGGCCAAGGGAACTATAATAATCAAGGAAATCAGCAGCAACAGCATCAGCAACAGCAGCCGCAATCTGGATATCAGAGTAATCCGAAGGAGTTAAGCAGTGGGCAATATCATGTCTTCACCACTAGTCTGTGTAAGAGAGACCAGAAGGTTTTGAAGCGAGCTGTTCATGCAGTGGAACCGGCGACACCGCAATTTCTTCGGTTGTCGGAGCAGCCCATTATATGGAGCAGAGAAGACCACCCAATGCGTGTGGATAATCCGGGCCATTTAGCCTTGGTGGTAGCACCTCAAGTGGGAGGTTACAAATTTACTAAAGTTCTCATGGATGGTGGTAGCAGTATCAATATCTTATATTATGAGACTTTCCGTCGTATGGGTTTGACAGATAAGAAGCTAAGGCAATCAAACACAGTGTTTCACGGAGTGGTCCCAGGTAAGTCAGCTTATCCGGTGGGAAAGATTGACTTGGAAGTTACCTTTGGGAACGAATATGACTCCAGGTCAGAGATGATCACTTTCGAAGTCGTCAAGATCAAAAGTCCATATCATGCTCTGTATGGAAGGACGGTTTATGCTAAGTTTATGGCTAGGCCGTGTTATGTTTATTTGCAGCTTAAAATGCCGGGTCATAAAGGCACGATTACGGTTCATGGAAGTCGCAAGATAGCAGTGGAATGTGAGGAAGGTGATGCAGCTTATGCAGAAGCAGTATGTGCCACAGAAGAGTTGAAATTTTATAAAGATAATGTTGATCCGGCAGATATGACTCCGCTGAAGAAGCCAACTACCGAGCATGATCCGGCGTTGAAGTTTAAATCAGCTGAAGAGACCAAGCAAGTCGATTTTGTGCCTGGAGATTCGTCTAAGCAATTCACTATTAGCGCTAACCTTGATCCTAAATAGGAAAGCGCGCTCATCGAGTTCATCCGTGAGAACCGGGATATCTTTGCATGGAAACCTTCTGACATGCCAGGTATACCGAGGGAACTCGCTGAGCACAAGTTAAACATTGATCCGAAGTTTAAACCGGTTAAGCAGTATCTGCGCCGCTTCAACGAGGAGAGGCGCAAGGCTATAGGGGAATAAGTGGCCAGACTTTTGGCCGCAGGGTTCATAGTAGAAGTTTTTCATCCAGAGTGGTTGGCTAATCAGGTGCTGGTGTTAAAGAAGAATGGGAAGTGGAGGATGTGTGTGGACTACACGGACCTCAATAAAGCTTGCCCAACTGATCCTTTTGCTCTACCTCGCATTGATCAGATCATCAATGCCACGGCAGGGTGTGAGCGGCTAAGTTTTTTGGATGCATATTCAGGGTATCACCAGATCAAGATGGCGGTGGAAGACCAAGAGAAGACAGCTTTCATAACTCCTTTTGGTGCTTTTTGCTATGTGTCTATGCCTTTTGGGCTTAAGTGTGCACAGGCAACTTATCAGCGTTGCGTTCAGAATTGCCTGAAGGGGCAGATAGGGAGGAATGTTCATGCCTACGTGGATGACATTGTGGTCAAATCGAAGAAAGAAGGAACGATGATAGAGGATCTTAAGGAAACCTTTGATAATCTTCGGGCTTATAGGATGATGCTTAATCCAGAAAAATGTGCCTTTAGTGTTCTGGCAGGTAAACTACTGGGATTCTTGGTCTCAAACAGAGGAATAGAAGGTAATCCAGAGAAGATCAAGGCCATCACGTCTTTGACTAAACCGGTTTGCATCAACGATGTTCAGCGCATAGCTGGCCGGATCACAGCATTAAGCCGGTTCATCAGTCGCTTAGGAGAGAAGGCGATCCCACTTTACCAGATGTTAAGGAAAACAGACCGGTTTATCTGGAGTGATGAGGCAAACGCAGCATTTGAGGATCTGAAACGGCAACTAGCAAAACCACCGGTTTTAGCTGCTCCTATTGACAAGGAGCCTTTGCTGTTATACGTTGCTGCTAATACACGGGCAGTCAGTGTTGCAATTGTGGTTGAGCGCAAGGAAGCAGGGAAGGAGTACCCGGTTCAGCGCCCGGTTTATTATGTGAGTGAAGTACTCATTGAATCCAAGCAGAGATACCCTCATTGGCAGAAGTTGGTATATGGTGTGTTCATGGCAAACCGGAAACTGAAGCACTATTTCCAAGGACATCCAATAACTGTGGTTAGTTCAGCACCGTTGGGGGATATAATCCAGAACAGGGAAGCTAAGGGCAGAGTAGCAAAGTGGGCCATTGAGCTCAGCCCGCATGAGTTGAAATTTGTACCACGCACTGCTATAAAATCTCAGGCATTGGTAGACTTCATCAATGACTGGACAGAATTGCAGACTCCTGAGGAGAAGCCGGATCTTACTTACTGGACGATTCACTTTGACGGTTCAAAACAGTTGGAGGGCTCGGGGGCTGGAGTTGTTTTAACTTCCCCCAGAGGTGATAAATTTTGTTATGTCCTCCGCTTATTGTTTCCTTGTACTAATAATGCAGCAGAATATGAAGCATTACTTCATGGTTTACGGCTAGCAAAGGAAATGAACTTGAGCCGGGTTAAGTGCCTGGGCGACTCAGATCTGGTGGCACAGCAAGTTTCTGGCAAGTGGGATTCAAGAGATCCCCTCATGGCGGCTTATAGACGAGAGGTCGAAGCAGTCGCAGGATACTTTAAAGGATATCAGGTGGATCATATAGACCGGCGGAGGAACGAAGCGGCTGACGCTTTAAGCCAGCTAGGGTCGCAACGTAAACCGGTGCCACCAAATACCTTTTTGGATGAATTGCACAGGCCGTCGGTTCAAATACCGACGGAAGAAGACCTAGCTGTTCCGGACCCAGAGGCACAGTTAGTTGCAGCACTCCATATTATTCCGGATTGGACGCTGCCCTCTTTGGCATACCTGAGCCGCGGAGAGTTGCCAGATGACGAAGAGGAAGCACGACAGATAATCCGGCGCTCCAGGTCCATGACAATTGCAAACGGAGAACTTCACCATCCCAGTACCTCTGGAGTATTTCAGCGGTGTGTTTCAGCTGAGGAAGGTTGTGAGATTCTTCGCGAAATTCATGAAGGGGATTGTGGTCATCATGCCGGTTCAAAATCATTGGTGGCTAAGGCATTCCGGCATGGTTTTTATTGGTTAACCGCTCATGCAGATGCGGCAGATTTAGTCCAGAAGTGTGACGCTTGTCAGAAATTCTCGAGACGTGCTTTGGTTCCAGCACAGGAACTCCGGATGATACCAATAACTTGGCCGTTTGCGACTTGGGCGCTTGATATGGTTGGACCTTTCAAGCGATCTCAAGATCAGAAAACTCATCTACTAGTGGCAGTAGACAAGTTTACAAAGTGGGTTGAAGCGGAGCCTATAAGCAACTGTGATGCGGCAACGGCAGACAAATTTATCAAAAAAGTAATATTCCGGTTTGGCTTTCCGCACAGCATCATCACAGACAATGGTACCAATTTATCTCAGGGTGAGATGGAAGAGTTCTGTCAACGAGAGCATATTCGTTTGGACGTATCTTCTGTGGCCCACCCCCAATCCAATGGTCAGGCTGAAAGGGCAAATCAGGAGATTTTGCGAGGAATCAAACCTCGGCTTACGACACCTTTGCAGAGAACCCCGGGATGATGGGTTGAGGAATTGCCATCTGTTCTTTGGAGTATTAATACTACACCCAACCGGTCTACAGGTTACACACCTTTCTTCATGGTTTATGGTGCTGAAGCAGTTCTTCCGAGCGATATACGTCATGATTCACCAAGGGTGACGGCCTATGTGGAAGCAATCAACGAGGAGTCAAGGCAGGACAGTTTAGACTGGCTGGATGAAGAGCGTGATATAGCTGCAGCACGATCGGCGATTTATCAGCAAGACTTGCGCAGATATCATAGCCGCCGGATTAGAACAAGGACGTTCCAGGAGGGTGACTTGGTACTCCGGCTCATCCAAGATCAAACAGATATGCACAAGCTAGCCCCACCTTGGGAAGGGCCCTTTGTGGTCAGCAAGAATCTACACAACGGCTCATATTACTTGGTGGACGTTCGGGAACACAAGGACTCACGGACATCAGAAGAAGAGACAAAGAGGCCATGGAACATCGCCCATTTACGGCCATACTATACTTGAGCTACGTGCTCCAATGTATCCTATGTATATATTATGAGTAATGAATAAACTGGCACCCTCGGTAAACCGAGGGCTTAGCCCTTTTTCCATATGCAAAAATCTTGTGAAAGCAACCATACAAGTTTATTGTCAGATATTATATTTTAATATATTGTCTGGTTTAGAAATTATTTTTTTGCAGAATATGCAAAGGAGCAGTAAAACTCTCTAAAAAACATGAGATCATATCCGGTTCAAGGAGAGAAGGCCTCACAATTTACCCACCGGTTCAGGAGAGAACCTGGAGACCCTCTGAAAAGTTGGATAATTCCATGTTCAGTGATTGGTTTGAATTTACCCACCGGTTCAGGAGGAACCCTGGAGACCCTCTGAAAAGATGGATAAATCCACGCTCAGTGATTGGTTTAAATTAACCCACCAGTTCAGGAGGAACCCTGGAGGCCCCCTGGGAATGGCAACGTCCATATCCCAGTGATCGCATCAAATTTTACGGTTCTTTCGGCCCCCTGAAAAGTTGGATAATGCCATGTTCAGTGATTGGCTAGGCCCCTTGGGAGTGTTGGACAAACCACGTCCCATTGATTGGCTCAATTTCTATTTACGGTTCTTTTGGCCCCCTGGAAAGTTGGATAAATACCACGTTCAGTGATTGGCTAGGCCCCTTGGGAGTGTTGGACAAACCACGTCCCATTGATTGGCTGAACCTTGCTTTGAGCCTGGCAGCTCTTAAAAAGCCTCGACTACATGGTCTTATTTGCAAAATTTGCGTATTTTTGGTATTTTGTGTTTTATAACCTTTTAAACCGGAGTGGAACAGCTACAAAAGTTGGCCACATTTCTATAAAGTGAATAGTCTGGATCATGAATACCAGCATAAGTAAACCGGCGTTCATTAAAACCCGGATCATATATCAGGCAAAAAGCTACGACTTTCCGAGCAAAGTCTTGAAGAACAAAGGCGAACTGGATTTATCATCAAGATGGACCGGAGAAATTCGGGTTTTTACTTGGATCCATGAAGGTCTTCATAAAGTGATTTTAAAGTCCTAACCGGATTAAGAATATTGAGCATATATAAATCTCAGGTATAAAAAGTTATTTTTAGTATGAAGATATACTTATTTGCCGTTTTAAGAGAACAATTTAATCCGTCCAGTGGTAAGCCACTAGGACATATTTTCAATATTTTTTCTGCAGGAGCAGAGGATATGGAAGGCAACCAATATCAGACAACATTTCAACCGGCAAGTATTTCATAAAGACAAAATATCCGGATTGAAGCACATCAAGTTTCGGCTAGCCTATTACAAGGCATAGCAAGCCCAACAGTTTGGAAACATTGTTTGGCGGAACACAGATTACGGTTACAGCAATAAAATTCGAAGTTATGCTTCTCCTTGCTGAGACGGCTGGCCATCGCCTTGATCCGGAACATCTTCATCTTCGTGAAGCGGTTGGAAGTCCGGCGCACGCCAGTCAATCTTCATCAAGGCCCGGAAATACACCACGTCGTTGATAAGTTCAGAAGGGTCAATGTCAGGAGCAAAGGTGTGAGGACGAACCGACGGAATTAAGTTGACGGTATCATAGACCGGTCGCTCCACCCGCTCGTTCTGCAAATTATATACCGGATGGTATCTGGACAAGTCAGATTCAGCTGCAAGCTTGCTGGCGAGGGGACGCATCTCCTTCGTCAGGGCATAGAGATCCTTTTCGGTAAAGGCTGAGCCGTCATCTTTTGTATCTGGAAATCCGGTTAAAGCCTCCTCCGGATCAAGATCCGGGACCCAAGCCTTAGCCCTCGTAAGGGCCAGAAGAGCACCACCCCGAGCGGCAGATTTCTTGACTTCTTCAAGACCAGCCGGCAAAACAGATAACTTGTTCAAAGTATCTTGGATCGTCGTAGGGGCCGGTTTACCAAAAGAAGTGGCACTGATGATCCTCTGAGTACCGGAGAACAGCTGCTCGACCAAGGTGTAGCATGCTTTAAGTTTCTTCCGTAAGGCATCCCCAAGATGGGAGACACGGCGCCCTACACACAACTATTATAGTTAAACCGGCACAAAACGGAAATTACAAAGATAAAAGCAGGAGTTCAGATTATACTTACCAAAGACAGCAGAGGTCATCAAGTCAATTTGCCGTCTTAAACCGGTCAATTCTTCTGTAACCGGATTAAGCGCTCCTTCAGCGTCCTGAACCCGTTTTTCCAGATCTTTCTTTTGGACCTCAAAAGCGGTCCACTCTTCTTCAAAGTATTTCTTCAGGTCTTCAGCAGTCTTTAAACTCACCTGAAGGTCTTTTTTAGCCTTTGAAGCGGCAGATTCTGTTTCAGTAAGACGGCTACGAAGTTCATTGATTTCAATAGCATTCCGGTTCAACTCAGCCTGCGAGCACAGTTACAAAACAAGAGGTCAAAATCAGACAAGTCTCAAGCACACAAACAAGTTGTCTACTTGACACTTGGGGGCTAATGGCAGTTGAAGCAGTAAACAACAACAATTCAAAGTTACAAGTCTCAAGCACACAAACAAGTTGTCTGCTTGACACTTGGGGGCTAATGTATGGTTGAAGTATCGTCAGCAACTTTTACAAGTATCAAATACATAAACAAGTTATCTACTTGATACTTGGGGGCTAATGTAAAGATCAATTGTCAATCTACAAAGTTCCGGTTCACCTTCAGCACGCAGCTAAACCGGAACTTGGGGGCTGTTATGAGATAGAAACACATCAAAAGAACAAAGTCAGAAGAAGAGGTTTACCTCATATTTTCCCTCATTAAGTTAACCAGGCTGGCTTCATAATCCCGGCTGCTGTGGAGCCGGTTTAGATACCCGGAGTAAATTTCTTGGGCGCTCATATCGGAAAGGCTGGATATCTCAGTACTCCATTTCCCCTTTTCTTGAGATAGCTTTTCCGTTTTAGCCGTATGTTTGGCTAAAACGGTGGGCTCAGCCGGAGCAACAAAGGCAGCCCAAGTTACCGCAACATCAGGAGAGGCAGGTACGTTTGGGGGAGTGGCAGTATGAGCCGGATTAGGAGACGCCGGATGGATCTGAGGAGAGTTAACCCGGGCCAGACTTGGTGGATTATGGGCGTCTTCAGCAGTAGGATTCTCAGGAGCAGAGATGTGATCTGTAGGCACAGGGTCTTCAAGAGGAGCTACGGGCTCGCCCTCTGAAGGAACAGTGGTTGACGGATTAGCAGCCGGATCATCTGCAGTGGGCTCGACAGGAGGCTTATTTGCCTTGGGATTCTTGCTGGGTTTTGGTTTGCTGGAAAAGTATGCAAAATGAGTTGACATTATAAAGCAAAAGGGATCATAAACCGGAAAAGGTGAGAAAAGTTTGTTGGGGAACGTAGTATTTTAAAATTTTCCTACGATCACGCAAGATCTATCTACTAGATGCATAGCAACGAGAGGGGAGAGTGTGTCTACGTACCCTCGTAGACCGGGAGCGGAAGCGTCAAGTGACGCGGTTGATGTTGTCGAACTTCTTCGCGATCCAACCGATCAAGCACCGAACGTACGGCACCTCCGCGTTCAGCACACGTTCATCTTGATGACGTCCCACGAGCTCTTGATCCAGTTGAGCTTCACGGGAGAGTTTCGTCAGCACGACGGCGTGGTGACGGATATGATGTATCTACCGGCGCAGGGCTTCGCCTAAGCACTGCGATGGTATGACGGAGGTGTGTTTCTGTGGAGGGGGGCACCGCACACGGCTGGAACAATTCAACTTGTGTGTCTTTGGGTGCCCCCTGCCCCCGTATATAAAGGAGCAAGGGGAGAGGCCGGCCGGCCCTTGTTTGGTGCGGCTAGAGGTGCAACAATCCTACTAGGAATAGGATTGCAATCCTATTCCTAGTAGGAATCACCAAAGAAGGAAGAGAGGGAAAGGAAAAGAGGGAGAGGTGGCGCCCCCCCCCCCCAATCCTAGTCCAACTAGGAACCCTAGGTGGGGCGCCGGCCAGCCCTATGGGCTGCCTCTCTCTTTCCCTTAAGGCCCACTATGGACCATCCCCCTTCGTAGGGGGTTCCGGTAACCCCCTCCGGCAATCCCGTTAAATCCGAAACTTTTCCGGAACACTTCCGGTGTCCGAATATAGTCGTCCAATATATCAATCTTTATGTCTCGGACATTCGAGACTCCTCGTCATGTCCGTGATCTCATCCGGGACTCCGAACTACCTTCGGTACATCAAAACTCATAAACTCATAATACCGATCGTCATCAAACGTTAAGCGTGCGGACCCTACGGGTTCGAGAACTATGTAGACATGACCGAGACTCATCTCCGGTCAATAACCAATAGCGCAACCTGGATGTTCATATTGGCTCCTACATATTCTACGAAGATCTTTTATCGGTCAAAACCGCATAACAACATACGTTGTTCCTTTTGTCATCGGTATGTTACTTGCCCGAGATTCGATCGTCGGTATTTCCATACCTAGTTCAATCTCGTTACCGGCAAGTCTCTTTACTCGTTCCGTAACACATCATCTCGTGACTAACTCATTAGTCTTTTGCTTGCAAGGCTTATTGTGATGTGTGTTACCGAGAGGGCCCAGAGATACCTCTCCGACACTCGGAGTGACAAATCCTAATCTTGATCTATGCCAACACCACGAATACTTTCGGAGACACCTGTAGAGCATCTTTATGATCACCCAGTTACGTTGTGACGTTTGATAGCACACAAGGTGTTCCTACGGTATTCGGGAGTTTCATAATCTCATAGTCATAGGAACATGTATAAGTCATGAAGAAAGCAATAGCAGTAAAACTAAACGATCATAGTGCTATGCTAACGGATGGGTCTAGTCCATCACATCATTCTCCTAATGATGTGATCCCGTTGATCAAATGACAACTCATGTCTATGGCTAGGAAACATAGCCATCTTTGATCAATGAGCTAGTCTAGTAGAGGCATACTAGGGACATACTATTTTGTCTATATATTCACACATGTATTAAGTTTCCGGTTAATACAATTCTAGCATGAATAAAAGACATTTATCATGATATAAGGAAATACAAATAACATCTTTATTATTGCCTCTAGGGCATATTTCCTTCAGTCTCCCACTTGCACTAGAGTCAATAATCTAGCTCACATCGCCATGTGATTTAATACCGATAGTTCACATCGTTATGTGAATAACACCCATAGTTCACATCGCCATGTGACCAACACCCAAAAGGGTTTACTAGAGTCAATAATCTAGTTCACATCGCTATGTGATTAATACCCAAGAGTAATAAGGTGTGATCATGTTTTGCTTGTGAGAGAAGTTTAGTCAACGGGTCTGTCACATTCAGATCCGTATGTATTTCGCAAATTTCTATGTCTACAATGCTCTTCATGGAGCTACTCTAGCTAATTGCTCCCACTTTCAATACGCATCCAGATTGATACTTAGAGTCATCTGGATTAAGTGTCAAAGCCTGCATCGGCGTAACCCTTTACGACGAACTCTTTATCACCTCCATAATCGAGAAACATTTCCTTAGTCATCCAGTTACTAAGGATAATTTTGACCGCTGTATAGTGATCTACTCCTGGATCACTATTGTACCTCCCTGTCAAACTCATGGCAAGGTACACAACATGTTTGGTACACAGCATGGCATACTTTATAGAACCTATGGCTAAGGCATAGGGAATGACTTTCATTCTCTCTATATTTTTCTGCCGTGGTCTGGCTTTGAGTCTTACTCAACTTCACACCATACAAGTCAGGCAAGAACTCCTTATTTGACTGATCCATTTTGAACTACTTCAAAATCTTATCAGGGTATGTACTCATCGAAAGTCTTATCAAGCGTCTTGATCTATCTCTATAGATCTTGATGCCCAATATGCAAGCAGCTTCACCAAGGTCTTTCTTTGAAAAACTCCTTTCAAACACTCCTTTATGCTTTCCAGAAAATTCTACATCATTTCCGATCGACAATATGTCATTCACATATACTTATCAGAAAGGTTGTAGTGCTCCCACTCACTTCTTGTAAATACAGGCTTCACCGCAAGTCTGTATAAATCTATATGCTTTGATCAACTTATCAAAAGCGTATATTCCAACTCCGAGATGCTTGCACCAGTCCATAGATGGATTGCTGGAGCTTGCACATTTTGTTAGCACCTTTAGGGTTGACAAAACCTTCTGGTTGCATCATATACAAGTCTTCTTTAATAAATCCATTAAAGAATGCAGTTTTGTTATCCATTTGCCAGATTTCATAAAATGCGGCAATTACTAACATGATTCGGACAGACTTAAGCATCGCTACGGGTGAGAAAGTCTCATCGTAGTCAATTCCTTGAACTTGTCGAAACCCTTTCGCAACAAGTCGAGCTTTGTAAACAGTAACATTACCGTTTGCGTCAGTCTTCCTCTTGAAGATCCATTTATTTTTGATGGCTTGCCGATCATCGGGCAAGTCAACCAAAGTCCATACTTTGTTCTAATACATGGATCCCATCTCAGATTTCATGGTCTCAAGCCATTTTGTGGAATCTGGGCTCATCATCGCTTCCTCATAGTTCGTAGGTTCATCATGGTCTAGTAACATGACTTCCAGAACTGGGTTGCCGTACCACTCTGGTGCGGAACGAACTCTGGTCGATCTACGAAGTTCAGCAGAAACTTGATCTGAAGTTTCATGATCATCATCATTAGCTTCCTCACTAATTGGTGTACGAATCACTGGAACGAGTTTCTGTGATGTACTACCTTTCCAATTCGGGAGAAGGTGCAATTAACTCATCAAGTTCTACTTTCCTCCCACTCACTTCTTTCGAGAGAAACTCCTTCTCTAGAAAGGATCTACTCTTAGCAACAAAGACCTTGCCTTAGGATCTGTGATAGAAGGTGTACCCAACAGTTTCTTTTTGGGTATCCTATGAAGATTTACTTCTCCGATTTGGGTTCGAGCTTATCATGTTGAAACTTTTTCACATAAGCATCGCAGTGCCAAACTTAAAAAAATGACAACTTAGGTTTCTCGTCAAACCACAGTTCATACGGTGTCATCTCCACGGATTTAGATGGTGCCCTATTTAACGTGAATGTAGCTGTCTCTAATGCATAACCCCAAAAGCGATAGTAGTAGATCGGTAAGAGACATCATCGATCGCACCATATCTAATAAAGTACGGTTATGATGTTCGGACACACCATTACACTATGGTGTTCCAGATGGCGTGAGTAGTGAAACTATTTCATATTGTTTTTACTGAAGGCCAAACTCGCTAACTCAAATATTTTACCTCTACGATCATATCGTAGAAACTCTTATTTTCTTGTTACGATGATTCTCCACTTCACTCTGAAATTCTTTGAACTTTTCAAATGTTTCAGACTTGTGCTTCATTAAGTAGATATACCCATATCTGCTCAAATCATCAGTGAAGGTCAGAAAATAACGATACCCGCCGCGAGCTTCAACACTCATTGGTCCACATACATCTGTATGTATGATCTCCAACAAATCTGTTGCTCGCTCCACAGTTCCGGAGAACGGAGTTTTAGTCATCTTGCCCATGAGGCATGGTTCGCAAGCACCAAGTGATTCATAATCAAGTGATTCCAAAAGTCCATCACTATGGAGTTTCTTCATGCGCTTTACACCAATATGACCTAAACGGCAGTGCCACAAATAAGTTACACTATCATTATTAACCTTGCATCTTTTGGCTTCAATATTATGAATATGTGTATCACCACGATCGAGATCCAACAAACCATTTTCATTGGGTGTATGACCATAGAAGGTTTTATTCATGTAAACAGAACAACAATTATTCTCTAACTTACATGAATAACCGTATTGCAATAAACATGATCAAATCATATTCATGCTCAACACCAAATAACACTTATTTAGGTGCAACACTAATCCCGAAAGTATAGGGAGTGTGCGATGATGATCATATCATTCTTGGAACTACTTCCAATACACATCGTCACTTCATCCTTTAACTAGTTTCTGTTCATTATGCAACTCCCATTTCGAGTTACTACTCTTTAGCAACTGAACCAATATCAAATACCGAGGGGTTGCTATGAACACTAGTAAAATACACATCAATAATATGTATATGAAATATACCTTTGTTCACTTTGCCACCCTTCTTATCCGCCAAATATCTAGGGCAGTTCCACTTCTAGTGACCATTTCCTTTGCAGTAGAAGCACTTGTTTCAAGCTTGAGTTTAGCTTTGGGTTTCTTCACGGGAGTGACAACTTGCTTGTCATTCTTCTTGAAGTTCCCCTTCTATCCCTTTGCCCTTTACTTGAAACAAGTGGTCTGGTTAACCATCAACACTTGATGCTCTTTCTTGATTTCTACCTTCGCTGATTTCAGCATCGTGAAGAGCTCGGGAATTACTTTCGTCATCCCTTGCATATAATAGTTCATCACGAAGTTCTACTAACTTGGTGATAGTGTCTAGAGAACTTTGTCAATTACTATCTTATCTGGAAGATTAACTCCCACTTGATTCAAGCAATTGTACTACCCAGACAATCTGAGCACATGCTCACTGTTTGAGCTATTCTCCTCCATCTTGTAGGCAAAGTACTGTCAGAGGTCTTATACCTCTCGACACGGGCATGAGTATGAAATACTAATTTCAACTCTTGGAAAATCTCATATGCTCCGTGGCGTTTCAAAACGTTTTTTGAAGTCCCGGTTATAAGTCGTAAAGCATGGTGCACTAAACTATCAAGTAGTCATCATATCGAGCTTTTGTCAAAACGTTCATAACGTCTACATCTGCTCCTGCAATAGGTCTGTCACCTAGCGGTGCATCAAGGACATAATTCTTCTGTGCAGCAATGAGGATAATCCTCAGATCATGGAACAATTCCGCATCATTGCTACTAACATCTTTCAACTTGGTTTTCTCTAGGAACATATGAAAAATAAACGGGGAGCAACATCGCGAGCTATTGATCTACAACATAGATATGCTAATACTACCAGGACTAACTTCATGATAAATTAAAGTTCAATTTAATCATATTACTTAAGAACTCCCACTTAGATAGACATCCCTCCGGTCATCTAAATGATCACGTGATCCAAATCAACTAAACCATGTCCGATCATCACGTGAGATGGAGTAGTTTCAATGGTGAACATCTTATGTTGATCATATCTACTATATGATTCACGCTCGACCTTTCGGTCTCCAGTGTTCCGAGGCCATATCTGCATATGCTAGGCTCGTCAAGTTTAACCCGAGTATTCTGCGTGTGCAAAACTGGCTTACACCCGTTGTATTTGAACGTAGAGCTTATCACACCCGATCATCACGTGGTGTCTCGGCACGACGAACTTTCGCAACGGTGCATACTCAGGGAGAACACTTATACCTTGAAATTTAGTAAGGGATCATCTTATAATGCTACCATCGTTCTAAGCAAAATAAGAAGCATAATAAGATAAACATCACATGCTATCAAAATATGTGACATGATATGGCCATCACCATCTTGTGCTTTTGTTCTCCATCTCCAAAGCACCGTCATGATCACCTTCGTCACCGGCGCGACACCTTGATCTCCATCGTAGCATCGTTGTCGTCTCGCCAACTATTGCTTCTATGACTATCGCTACCGCTTAGTGATAAAGTAAGGCAATTACATGGCGATTACATTTCATACAATAAAGCGACAACCATATGGCTCCTGCCAGTTGCCGATAACATTACAAAACATGATCATCTCATACAAAACCGTATAACTCATCATGTCTTGACCATATCACATCACAACATGCCCTGCAAAAACAAGTTAGACGTCCTTTACTTTGTTGTTGCAAGTTTTACGTGGCTGCTACGGGCTTAGCAAGAACCGTTCTTACCTACGCATACAAAACCACAACAATGTTTCGTCAAGTATGTGTTGTTTTAACCTTCACAAGGACCGGGCGTAGCCACACTTGATTCAGCTAAAGCGAGAGAGACAGACACCCGCCAGTCACCTTTAAGCAACGAGTGCTCGTAACGGTGAAACCAGTCTCGCGTAAGCGTACGCGTAATGTCGGTCCGGGCCGCTTCATCTCACAATACCGCCGAAGCAAAGTATGACATGCTGGTAAGCAGTATGACTAGTATCGCCCACAACTCATTGTGTTCTACTCGTGCATATCATCTACGCATAGACCTGGCTCATGATGCCACTGTTGGGGAACGTAGTATTTTAAAATTTTCCTACGATCACGCAAGATCTATCAACTAGATGCATAGCAACGAGAGGGGAGAGTGTGTCTACGTACCCTCGTAGACCGGGAGCGGAAGCGTCAAGTGACGCGGTTGATGTTGTCGAACTTCTTCGCGATCCAACCGATCAAGCACCGAACGTATGGCACCTCCGCGTTGAGCACACGTTCAGCTTGATGACGTCCCACGAGCTCTTGATCCAGTTGAGCTTCACGGGAGAGTTTCGTCAGCACGACGGCGTGGTGACGGATATGATGTATCTACCGGCGCAGGGCTTCGCCTAAGCACTGCGATGGTATGACCGAGGTGTGTTTCTGTGGAGGGGGGGCACCGCACACGGCTGGAACAATTCAACTTGTGTGTCTTTGGGTGCCCCCTGCCCCCGTATATGAAGGAGCAAGGGGGGAGGCCGGCCGGCCCTTGTTTGGTGCGGCTAGAGGTGCAATCCTACTAGGAATAGGATTGCAATCCTATTCCTAGTAGGAATCACCAAAGAAGGAAGAGAGGGAAATGAAAAGAGGGAGAGGTGGACCCTACGGGTTCGAGAACTATGTAGACATGACCGAGACTCATCTCCGGTCAATAACCAATAGCGGAACCTGGATGTTCATATTGGCTCCTACATATTCTACGAAGATCTTTTATCGGTCAAAACCGCATAACAACATACGTTGTTCCTTTTGTCATCGGTATGTTACTTGCCCGAGATTCGATCGTCGGTATTTCCATACCTAGTTCAATCTCGTTACCGGCAAGTCTCTTTACTCGTTCCGTAACACATCATCTCGTGACTAACTCATTAGTCTTTTGCTTGCAAGGCTTATTGTGCTGTGTGTTACCGAGAGGGCCCAGAGATACCTCTCCGACACTCGGAGTGAGAAATCCTAATCTTGATCTATGCCAACACCACGAATACTTTCGGAGACACCTGTAGAGCATCTTTATGATCACCCAGTTATGTTGTGACGTTTGATAGCACACAAGGTGTTCCTACGGTATTCGGGAGTTGCATAATCTCATAGTCATAGGAACATGTATAAGTCATGAAGAAAGCAATAGCAGTAAAACTAAACGATCATAGTGCTATGCTAACGGATGGGTCTAGTCCATCACATCATTCTCCTAATGATGTGATCCCGTTGATCAAATGACAACTCATGTCTATGGCTAGGAAACATAGCCATCTTTGATCAATGAGCTAGTCTAGTAGAGGTATACTAGGGACATACTATTTTGTCTATATATTCACACATGTATTAAGTTTCCGGTTAATACAATTCTAGCATGAATAAAAGACATTTATCATGATATAAGGAAATACAAATAACATCTTTATTATTGCCTCTAGGGCATATTTCCTTCAAAGTTACCCTGGGACAGTTTTCAATGGAGGAAGCTGTGTGGCGGTCGATTCACCAGAAGAGGACAGTGGAGTTTCCTGATAATCAGGGTCATACGGCTTAAGAGGTTTTCGGATAAGCCCGGCCTTGGGATGAAGGGGAGTCGGAGAAAGTATCACCTCAGCACGGCGTTTTCGAACCGGAGTTAAAGAAATCCCGGATGATTCCACCGCCAGGCCGCTGTGGCGAGTGGTCCGGCGAAGAGCTTCGTGCTGCTGCTTCTTCAAAATAAAATTAGGATCCAACTGAGCATAAGGGTGAGAAAATTGGTATTTCCGGACGGTTCGACGACTTTTTTGTGGAAGAGGTTCTGAGTCAGAGGAAAGAATGGTTACCTCAACTTCGGCCGGATTATCACCTTCAGGCAACTCCTGTGGAAAAGTTATCGTTAGATACAGTTATAAGTACACGAAAGTAAAATCTAAACCGGATTAAAGCATACCTCAGAATCCGGATCATCATCTTCAGTGGGAGAACCGGCGTCAACAGCTGCTTTTCTTTTCTTATTGGCAAAGGTTTTCCGGCGAACCTGTTTGCCGGTTTTCTCCTGAGGTTTTCTCTTCCAGAAAGGGTCATCAGCCTAATCAAAAGAAAGAAAGACAATTGAAAAAGATGGTTTAAAAGAAACGGATTACAAATACAGGGTAAAGTAAAACTTACTGCAGGTGGCTTGTTCTTCTTATAATATGGAGCTAACCCGACCTTGCTGCAGTCTGCCAAAGAAACACTGAGAATTTTCTTGGCTGATTCTACAACTTCCGATTCAGAAAGCTTTTCCTTGGTAAACCTTTGAGGATCATCCGGTTTGCCAGAATATTTGCACATTAGCTGTGATCGCCGGCTCAAGGGAAGGATGCTCCAAGACAACCAACAACATAGAAAATCAGTTCCAATCAAACCATTAGCTATGAAGGCTCTTAACTTGGAGAGTTGTGATGAAAACCGGGTCCGTTCAACAGAGCCGAGCCGTTGCGGTAAAGGATGATTCTCCGGAATACGGGTTTCACGGTAACCCGGCAGAGGGTTCTCCCCTTCAGGAGAAGTGTCAATGCAGTAAAACCATGACTTATTCCAGTCTTTTGGATGAGTGTGTAAAGCTGCGTGAGGAAAAACAACGTCTCTCCTCTTCTGAATACTAACGCCACCAAGCTCCTGATGTGGTCCGCTGGTAAACTCGGTGCGCCGGTTTAAATGAAAGAAGTCCCGGAACAGATCGACGGACGGTTCTTCTTGCAGATATACCTCTGAAAACACTTGGAAGTCACAGATGTTTGAAACAGAGTTGGGTCCAATATCCTGAGGGTGCAGTTGGAAAGCAGCAAGAACATCCCGGAAAAACTTTGAACCGGGGGGAGAGAAGCCTCGAGATATATGATCAAAGAACACAATGACCTCCCCGGACCTGGGAGTAGGGGGACATTCATTCCCCGGGGCCCGCCACTTCAAAACAGACTGAGGGCCTAACGTTCCAATTTCAGAAATCTTGACCAAATCGTCCTCAGTAATGATAGAAGGAACCCAATCGCAACAGACATACTGCTTGGCCATTGCAACGGAAAGACGAGTACTGGAAAAGATAAAGTGCAGAAAACGGATTATGAAGATACAGCAGTATAAACCGGAAACTATCTATGAAAGTTACGCAACGGTTTAACTGAGGACTAATGGCATGGTTAAACCGGCAATTACGACAAGCTACACCATTTCCGGTTAATGGCAGTTGAAGGGGAACGGCTAAACCGTCGTGTTTAAATTACAGAGTTTCGCAAGAGCAGGGCATAACAGTTTAAACCGGAACATACTTAGCAGATCTACCAAGGAGAAAAACAGGTTTTTAAATGACAGCTAAGGAGGAATAGATCTGAGCATACTAGGAAAAGAGAAACAAATGTAAGAGTATACGGGAAGAACTACAAGGGCTTTATACCGAGCGGATAAATCTACAGGTTAGACAGGAACGACGGAGATCTGAAGCATTTACAGCAGGGTAAAAGTACAGTTTAAAGGGCAAGATCTGAAGGTGAAGGTTACTAGAAATCATCGGCTTAAGGTTGAACAAGGTGAAGCTTCTATTGAGGCTCTAATGGCGGAGGCCTGGGAAGAAACCCTAGAAGTTGCAGACCTATAATGAAGAAGAAGGACGTACCTGGAGCGGCAAGGATCGGCGGCGGAGGTTCTCTGGTCAAGCTCAGGGTGATGCAGCGGCCGGCGAGGGCTTGGATCCAGAGGTTGACGGCGGCGGTTCGAGCTCGGGCGATGATGGAGTTGGGCGACGGAGGAAGAAGACGGAGCAGGAAGAAGATAACGAATAGGGATAGCAGTATTTATAAAGGAGAGTCAGATCTGAAGCGACAGGTGCGGGATTCGAGGCGGCAAAAAATCGGATAAAGATCCTCTGATGCCTCGATTCTCGGGATAACCCTTAAAACAAGCTACAGTACAACTCGCGGCGTTAAATGCGGAGATGATGTCACGGTCAGATTTAATGATCCCTGAGGATGACGTCAGAGCCGGTTTATAAGGATGTGAAGACAGAAGAAAATTATACAAGAGAAGACTGATATGAACAAGTTCAAATCATTCTGGGGCCTAATGTCAGGGATATGACTAGCAGGTATAAACCGGCTAGTATAAACCTGCTTTGTTAATATTATACTTGTTTGTAATATTTAGTAAAGGCTACAGCCCATAAGATCTTAGGGCCCATGTATAGAATTAAGGTTTGTAAACCGCCCCGTGATGTAACGTGAGAGATAAGGAAGAAAAGACAGAGACCGAGGCGGACACAAATATGAGCCGGCCTCGGGACTCTGTAAACCGGACCAGGCGTACCCTCTATATAAAGGGGCGACCCGGCGACGGTTCAAGGACAAGCAACAATCAACCCGTCGAGACGCAGGCAAGCGAATCCGCTCCCTGTAATCCGACGCCCAAGCAATACCAAACCAACTAGACGTAGGCTTTTACCTTCATCGAAGGGGCCGAACTAGTATAAACCTTCTGTGTCCTTTGTATGCTATGAACCCCTTCAAGCTAACCCGTGCGATGGTTCCATCATCAAGTCCACTAAACCGGACATCTGCCGTGCTATTTCCACGACAGCATCCCTCTTCTTTTGCATATCGCACAAATCAACAAAGTTGTTTAGATGGGTAGCGACATCTTCACTAGGAAGGCCGGAAAATTGATCTTTCATGACAAGATTCAACAGAGCAGCATTGATTTCACAAGATTCAACATCGGTAATAGTAGAAATCGGAGTGCTAATAAAATCATTATTGTTGGTATTGGAGAAGTCACACAATTTGGTATTTTCTTGAGCCATAGTGATAAACAAGCAATCCAACACACAAGCAAACAAGAAGCAAGCGACATGAGGTGAACAGAAAAAGATGAGCGAATAAAACGGCAAAGCTGAAGTGGGGGAGAGGAAAGTGAGAGGCAAATGGAAAATAATGGAATGCGAGGGATAAGGGTTTGTGATAGGTACTTGGTATATGACTTTTGCGTAGATCTCCCCGGTAACGGTGCCAGAAATTCTTCTTGCTACTTCTCAAGCTTGCGTTGTATTCCCTCGAAGAGGAAAGGGTGATGCAGCACAGTAGCATAAGTATTTCCCTCAGTTTTTGAGAACCAAGGTATCAATCCAGTAGGAGACCACGCGCGAGTCCCTCGCACCTGCACAAACAAATAAGAACCTTGCAACCAACGCGATAAGGGGTTGTCAATCCCTTCACGGCCACTTGCAAAAAGTGAGATCTAATAGATATGATAAGATAATATTTTTGGTATTTTTTATATGTAGATTGAAAGTACAGATTGCAAAGCAAAAGTAAAGTAAAGATAAATAGTTGATGGAAGATTAATATGATGAAGATAGACCCAGGGGCCATAGGTTTCACTAGTGGCTTCTCTCATGATAGCAGATTTCTACGGTGGGTGAACAAATTACTATTGAGCAATTGATAGAAAAGCGCATAGTTATGAGAATATCTAGGCATGATCATTGTATATAGGCATCACGTCCATGACAAGTAGACCGAAACGATTCTGCATCTACTACTATTACTCCACACATCGACCGCTATCCAGCATGCATCTAGAGTATTAAGTTCATAAGAATAGAGTAACGCCTTAAGCAAGATGACATGATGTAGAGGGATAAACTCGTGCAATATGATATAAACCCCATCTTTTTGTCCTCGATGGCAACAATACAATACGTGCCTTGTTGCCCCTGCTGTCACTGGGAAAGGACACCGCAAGAACCCAAAGCCAAGAACTTCTCCCATTGCCAGAACTATAGATCTAGTAGGTCAAACCAAACCGATAATTCGAAGAGACTTGCAAGGATATTTAAAACATGCATAAAAGATTTCAGAAAAGAATCCAATATTGTTCATAGATAATCTTGATCATAAACCCACAATCCATCGAATATCGACAAACACACCGCAAAAAGAATTACATCGAATAGATCTCCTCGAAGATCGAGGAGAACTTTGTATTGAGATCCAAAGAGAGAGAAGAAGCCATCTAGCTAATAACTATGGACCCGAAGGTCTGTGGTAAACTACTCACAACTCATCAGAGGGGCTATGGTGTTGATGTAGAAGCCCTCCGTGATCGATCCCCCTCCGGTGGAGCTCTGGAGCAGGCCCCAAGATGGGATCTCACGGGAACAGAAGGTTGCGGCGGTGGAATTAGGGTTTTGTGGTGCTCTCCGCTAGTTTCAGGGTATGTAGGTATATATGGGAGGAAGAGGGATGTGAGGGGAGCAACAGGGAGCCGACGAGGGTGGGGGGTGCGCGTACCCCCCTGGGCGCGCCCCTGCCCTTGTGGCCGCCTCTCTCGCTTCTTGGCATGTACTCCAAGTCTTCTGAGTTGATATCGTTCCAAAAATGACTCTCTCGAAGGTTTCATTCTGTTTGGACTGCGTTTGATATTCCTTTTCTGCGAAACACTGAAATAGGCAAAAAACTGCAATTTGCACTTGGCCTTGTGTTAGTATGCTAGTCCCAAATATAATATAAAAGTGTATAATAAAGCCCATTAATCATCCAAAACATAATATATAATAGCATGGAATAATCAAAAATTATAGATACGTTGGAAACGTATCACCCTCCCGTCGGCACCTTGCTGGGGCCCCACGCTTCTAGCGGCCCTCCACACCGCCCCCACGCCGCAGCAGTACACTGGCGGTGGCGACTGGTACATGGATACCGGAGCCACGGCTCAAATGGCCGCCACCACCTGTAATCTTCTTACCGCTCACCCCGTTCACACCACTGCTTGCATTACCATGGGTGACGGTTCCTCCATGCCTATTACTCATGTCGGTCATGCTTCCTTTCCTTCTAACTCCATGCCTCTATCTCTTTCTAACGTACTTGGCTCTCCTAACATCATTAAAAACCTTGTTTCTGTTCGTTCTTTTACACGTGAAAATCTTGTCACCATTGAATTTGACATGTTTGGCTTTTCTGTTAAGGATGCCCATACCCGGATGGTGCTCCACCGACGTGAGAGTCTCGACGAGCTCTACCCGGTCCACTCGTCCACTTCCTCCGTCGCTGCACCCATGGCGCTTTCCGCCGGAGTGAACCTTTGGCATGCTCGTCTCGATCATCCCAACATGCCACCCTTCGCCATATTCTTCTGTGTTTTTCCTTCCCGTGTAATAAGATCGACAATCACACATGTCATGCTTGTCGTGTCGGCAAACATGTTCGTCTTCCTTTTAGCACTTCATCGCATGTTGCATCATACCCGTTTGGTTAATTCATAGTGATGTTGGGACCTCTCCTGTTGCAAGTAACACGGGCTACCTTTATTATCTTGTCATACTTGATGATTTTTTGCACAATGTGTGGACCTTCCCATTGCGGCGAAAGTCCGATGCTGTTGCCACCCTCACCGCATTTTACTCCTATGTTTCCACGCAATTTGGATGTCCCATCCATGCATTGCAAACAGAAAACGGGCCGGAGTTTGATAACCTTGCGATCCGCAACCTTCTTGCCACACACGGCATGATTTTTCGTCTCACTTGGCCATACACTTTGCAACAAAATGGCAGTGCTGAGCGCGTGCTTTGCACTCTCAATGACTGCGTCCGCACCCTCCTCTTTCATTCCAATGTGCCACCATGTTTTTGGCCCGATGCGCTGGCCACCGCATCACTACTCATCAACATTCGTCCCTGTCGCACTTGTGGGAATTTTGCCTCTCATCACCTTTCGTTCGGCACGCCACTTTCCTATGCTGAGCTCCGCATCTTCGGTTGCATGTGCTACCCTAGCATCGCTTCCACTACTCCTCACAAGCTCGCACCTCGGTCTGTGGCTTGCATCTTTCTCGGCTATCCCCCCAACACCAAAGGCTACAGCTGCTATGATCCTATCTCACTTCGAGTGATCACTTCCCGACACGTTTACTTTGATGAGATGGTTTTTCCCTTTTAGCAAGTACCTTCGGATGTTGCGGCTTTGCCCGCTCCCGGTGACGGCCGCCCGCGTGCTTCTCTTGGGCCACCTCCCGGTTTTGAGGATGCCTCCCGCACCACGGTTCGAGTTTCTCCCCGGATGGCTGCCTTAGGGGCTGCACCTTCCCCGGCCCCGACCGCGCCGTCGGCCTCCCAGTAAGCCGCGCCACCGTCGGCCTCCCCGGCGGCCGTGACACCAACCGCGCCGTCACCGGCGTCCCACACGGCCTCGCCTGCGGCCTCGACCACGGCGATCTCGCCCGCGGTCTCGTAGGCGGCAGGCTCTTCTTCATCCTCGCGCGCCGCCACCCCGGACTCGTTGCCCCGCCCGATGACTCGCTCTCAGGTTCACCTTCCGCCCGAGCACGCAGTACACCAGCGATATGAGTACCCCCTCGCTGCTTCCGTCTCTGAGCCGTCCCCTCTCCCATTGTCAGCTAGAGCAGCCATTCGGGATCCTCATTGGCTCGCTGCGATGCAGGAAGAGTTTGACGTGCTCCAGTAGAACCGCATCTGGCAGCTTGTCTCTCGGCCGCCTTGGGCCAACATCATCATGGGCAAGTGGGTGCTTCGGCACAAGACTCGTCCGGATGGCACTCTCGAGCGCTATAAATCTCGCTGGGTTGTTCGGGGCTTTCGGGAACTTGCAGGCGTGGACTTCACCGACACCTTTGCCCCAGTCGTCAGACCAGGCACGATCCGCATCGTGCTTCAGCTAGCCGTCTCCCGAGCTTGGCATGTGCATCAATTGGATGTTTTCAACGCCTTCTTGCACGAACACCTCGCTGAGCAGGTGTTCTATGAGCAGCCCATCGGCTTCGTCGACACCACACATCCAGACCATGTGTGCTTGCTCTCTTGTTCCCTTTACGGGTTGAAGCAGGTGCCTCGGGCTTGGTACCAGCGCATCGCTGCATTCCTGCAGACGCTCGAATTTACATTGGCTCGCTCTCATGCGTCCTTCTTCATGTATCGTCATGGAGTTGACGTGGCCTACTTGCTGCTAAACGTCGATGACATCATCCTGACAGCATCCACTGTCGCGCTCCTCCAGCGGATCACTTCTCGTCTTCGCAATGAGTTTGCCTTGAAGGACTTCGGGCCCCTTCACTACTTCCTTGGCATTGAGGTGATTCGACGGCTAGATGGGTTCTTCCTGCACCGGCAGCGCTACGCCCATGAGTTTCTCGATCGAGCCGTCATGCTTAACTGCAAGCCCGCTCCCACACATGTTGACACCAAGGCCAAGGTTTCCGCTCTGGAGGGTTCTCTCACATCTGATGCTGCCTTCTATCGCTCAATTGTGGGTGCCTTGCAGTACCTGACCCTGACGCGCCCCGACTTGCAGTATGATGTTCAGTAGGTCTGTCTTCACATGCATGCTCCGCGTGACTCTCACTGGACCCTGGTGAAGCGTATTCTCCATTACATATGCGGCACCATGTCCATGGGACTTACGCTGACAACCTCCGCCTCCACCGACCTCGTCGCCTACTCTAATGCGGACAGGGCCGGCTGCCCGAACACATGGCACTCTACTTCGGGGTACTGTGTCTATATTGGGCCGTCTTTGATCTCTTGGTCCTCCAAGCGATAGCCCACCGTCTCCCGCTCGAGTGCCGAGGTAGAGTATCGGGCAGTGGCTAACGTCGTTGCTGAATGCTCTTGGCTTCGTCAGCTGCTCCAGGAGTTGCTTTGTTATGTCCACAAGGCCACGCTCGTCTATTGCGACAACGTCTCCGCCATGTACCTCTCTGCCAACTCGGTCCATCATCGTCGAAGGAAGCATATTGAGCTCGACATACACTTTGTTCGCAAGCAGGTGGCTCTTGGGCGCATTCGTGTCCATGACGGCGTAGAGCTCCATGGCGGCACATAATCATATACTTAACATGGAGCTCTGACGGTGCCGGTGGACGTGAGGTCGATGGTGGATACAACGTGGGAGGATCCGCCGTCCATCACGACGCAGTTGCACCGCTTGGGCTGGTCATGCACCATATGGGGTACTGTAGAATGTGACTCCGTCTGGCCAACGTCCACCGCCGCGAGGGCCGCCGCCGTCTCCCGTGCCTACGTGGTTCCTCACACTCCAGGCATGCCACGCCATACTTGTGTCCGACGACGCCTGTCCGTTCACGTCTGCCTCGGCGCGCCAATCGGAGGGACTGCACGTCCAGCGTCTGACAGGAAGAAGATATACAAGAAAACACTATAGTTCGGGTGAGAACTGTTTACCGATTAGAAAACAGTCCTTTTCTTGAATGACAAAGAAAGACAAAAGAATCTCCGTTCTTGTTATATTGTATGTACAGGTAAGATTGAACGGACTGTTTACGGGTTAGACATCAAGTCCTGAATGAAGGTGAACGTAAAACCCTAACCCAATACAATTGCCAATCTGAGAGTTTGCCCTGGCGACCCAATTGTCAATCTGCGAGTGGTGTAAAACCCTAACCTTGAGCGGTGATGGAAGGAAAGGAGGAGCCTCCATCGGTGATCTCTGCTATGCTCAAAGATGATGATCTCCTCTACGAGATCCTCCTCCGCGTCGCCTTCCCCACCAGCCTCGTCCGCGCTGGCTCCGCCTCGCCTCCGCGCAGGCCGCAATTATTTATTGCGTTTACCGGGTTTTGAACCCTGGACCTCTTGGTTGTAAGTTTATGCACCTAACCAGTTCATCCATCAGACCGATCTGATGGAAGAGACTAGCCAGCACATTATACGTCAACGCTCCCCCTCACGTGTGGCTCCCTCATGCCTAAACGTGGACCGAAAGTGGGCTGCAAATTTAATTACGTCAGCTGGGTCTTGAACATGAGACCTCTTGGCTCTGATACCATGTAGAAGTGCACACTCTAGCTAATGCAACCAAAAGACCGATCTGAGGGAGAGGGCCGGACATTATACTCCAACACAAACCCCCACGCTTTGTGGCGTTGCCTCAGCCCCCGGAGCTCGTCACCGTCGTCCGCCGTGCTAGCTTCGATTTGGACACACTGGGCTGCGACTAGCACAGCGTGGATTGCTGGAATGGCCTCCTCCTCCTCACATCTGGCATGCACTGTCATCGTGGTGCCACACCCACACACACGAGAGGGTTGCGCTGCCCCCTATACCCTGCAAGGTATATAGCCATCCTCCCAACAGTGCCGGACACCAGCATCCATGACGGCTTCAAGTACTTCCACTGTGAGATCCTCCCCAAGTGCGGCGGCAGCTATGTCCTGTCCTACTTCTGTTTCGCAATTGGGTGTAAAGACCAGCTATCAGTTATGGATGTTTATGTGTTACGCGAATACGCTGGGCCATCAACTCTTTGGCTATGACTGAAATCAATGAAATGGAACTGCTATTGACCAGTTTGATTTTTTATGACAAGATCTATAATCTGATCCGCGTGAGCGGCATTTTGAAGTTAGTCTCGCTAGATCTCGTGTCGTCATGCTTGTCGCTGGTTAACCTCCCGGGAGAAGTGGATTATATGTGAACGGATCTGTCGCTGGCAAATGATTCCCGGGTCCATCTGATCCATGTTAAAGGATGCCAGCTTCGCATCTGGCACAACTACATAGTGGATAAGAAGGGTCTGGCCGATTGGTTACTTGTTGATACCATTTTTTTGCACGAGATATGTTTTAATCATATGATATCAATTAGAATGTTTGAGGATGTAGGTAATTCTGCTCTTATTGTACATTCTGTTGGGGCCAATCCTGGGTTTATTTTCTTGGAGACGGATGGTGTCCTCTACCTGTTTGATCTTGAACGCAAGGCGGTAAACAAGGGTTATGAGTTCACACAAGAGGATATATACTTATATAGAGTCACTCCCTTCATGATGGTTTGGCCTCCTAAATTCCCTGTGATGAAGGAAGGGTGTGATCCAAAAGAATGACACCCTTTTGCAAGCTTTAATTTGCCTCTTATTGATATGTCTCGTACCATGATCTTCTATTTATTTCTGCTTGTTTTGTAAGTCGAGAGGCACCAAGCTAATCTTTAGTGCAGTTATGCGCCCTTGTAGTTTAGTGATAGCAAGCTTAACAAGACTGACTTTTTTAATCATTCTATATTACATATTATATTTTTATCTTGAAAAACAAATATTTTTTGGCGTAAGAAGAAAAATCCTTTTAGCATCCATGTTGCAGATTGACTTTTAAATAAAATTATGTCTGTAATTATAATATCATCTAGATATAGAAGCTTGCTTGCCACCCCATTACTCAAGCTTTAGATTCTCGATTCTTCGGAGTCGAGTAGTTTCCATATAGAAATAAGATGGTTTATCATCCTTGAGTGTTGGGCTGGTTAAATTTGTATTATGTATGTCAGGAGTGCCAACATTTTTTTTCAATCCGAAGTGCCGAACACCATGTGTATCTGTATAGTCTACAAAGGAGATACATGTCCCAGCTAAGTTGCGAATCAGCTCTAATGCTCATTCCGCTTCGAGATCCAAGATATCATTAATGGAATTACATATTTCACTATCATTGCCACCTAGTGAAACTCCTAACTGGTTTGCATTATGAACGATTTCATCATAAGAAAAGTGCAAAATGGAATTGGAAGTGTTGAACGACATACCCTTAGTGACCTTAATGTCACGGAGCTTGGCCACCCGCATGGTGCACCTCAGCTGCATGTCATCAACATCCGGCTAATCCTGGAGGCGACAGCTCATCCGTCGCCCCTCGGATACATGATCCGGGATCCCTCCAAAAGCGATGACCTCCTCCTGAGTGACCATGTTTGGGGTAAAGCCAACATCCTCACCCCCAACATGGCCCCGCCGACCTAGATCTGACACAGGCACCGGCATGGAATCCGAGGATACAGCGAGGGGTGCCTCCTCAACCATCATGCGAGGGCAAGTGAGAGCGGGGGCCTCATGCCCGCGCCCTCCACTCGGCAGGGCCCCGGGGCTGGAGGGAGACACGGCCACCACAGGTGGCGTCGCCTTGCACGGCAACTGCAACTCATGGGATGTCGGCCGCCTCCTTGAGCTCGTGGACTCCCCAGACGCGGCCACCATGGCCGCCTCGTGAGAGGGAAGGACCGAGGCCGCCTGCCCTCCCAAACCGGACCCTACCAAGATCCGAGATTCAGCCAAAACCCCATCCGGCACCATCGGAATCCTCATCTGTGATGGAACAACAGAAGCAGTGGAGGAAAGGGGGGCCGTCTGCCCAAGATCCTCCCCACCCTTGACGGAAGTCAAGTTAGTGGCGATTGCATCCAGGCACCCGACCATAGAACCATCTGAAGGAGCAAAGTCCATGGGAGGGAGCGTGTGTTCTAACACGTCATCATTCTCCACCCGCTCACTCCAAAGTCTGTGAGGAGCCGAAGCTGGCTCAAACGAAACAAATATGAGAGTGTTCATAGGTACAATAGTAGATGGTACAGTCCCATTACTGGGCGTCTACGCAGCTGAACCCGGGCCTTTGGACAACTCTCGTCCATGATCCTCCTTTCTCACCTCGTTGTTAGCCGAGCCATCATCCTTATCAAGCATATCAACATCAGACCCTGCCAAAGCCTCAGCGAAAAGGTCGCGATCCTCACACTCAATCTCAAGGGTATAAATCTGGCCCCTGTGAGTCCACTTAACCACGTATGGCACAGACTCGATGTCCAGCACACTGACCAGCAATCTAGCCACCCCGTTAGCTCGGGTAAAGGCCATATTCACCCTCTCAGGTTTCCCAACTAGCATCCCCAAGCTAGCAATAACTCTAGCATCATGCAAAAGTTTCGATGGAGCCCCCGAGAATCATAGCCAGACCTAAGAAAGAGGCTTGCCCTTTGGGTCAACCCTCTTCCACTCATGGAACTCAACAATGAAGTCTGTGCCAGGCACTTTGCATAACCCAAAGCTCAGGAGTCGCTGCAAGTCCTCAGCTGTAGGTAAGTCAACCTTTTACAAATTTGGCTCAAGTCTGATAAGCTCCAAATGAAAGTTACCTGGAGCTAACTCATTAAGCCTCTGCATAATATGAGCCTTGGACACGTCACCTTTCGTGACCTTGACCACCCCTGTGGTCATGCTCAGGGGCTCCTCTGGGACATCTACCACACAAGGAGACTCAAAGAACATCAGCTCAACACAACACACTCCATAAATAGTAATACCTGGTAGCGGTTCACGCAAAATCAGGCACTCCCCATTATCATGCGCTGGTTTAAGGCACGTATCACATAACTCAGTCACACATTCAGCAATAAAATGCCCCTTCTCACCACAACGATAACAAATCATCTTCTCCTTTTTACGAGCCCACTTGGAAACTTTATCACCATCTAGCTTGTCAGTGGTACCTATAGAGCCCATCGCCGAGGGCTCAGTCTCAAGTACCTCAACATTAGCCAGAGTTGTCACCGCGTCCATAACCTGCCCAGACAACTCTGGTGCCTGACCGGAAGCAACCACCTACGAGGAGACCGTCGGCTCAACGAGGACGGGCGGAGGAGGCGGACGGTTGTTCCTACCCCCGCGACCACCGCGATGACCTCGGTAACCACCTCGCTGCCGATAATCTGGGTCAGATGCCCCTCCACACACACCCCCCGGGGGGCGTAAAAAGGCCACTCTGTCGATCCATCACTCTGCCATGCATATCCACGCCCGCCGCCCGCTGATGGCTTCTCGCCCCTCGTTGGTTACCCCAAGTGGAAGGTTGAGATGTAGCGTAGCGGCAAATTTCCCTTGGCAAAGATACCAAGGATCGAATCCCGTGAGACTCCGGGGGTCGACAAGTAGGTGTCAATGGCGCCAGAAACTTAGCGGTTGACGGGACCTGCACACAAATACAGATAACTTTGCTCCCAACGAGTACAGTGAGGTTGTCAATCCCTCCGGCCTTGTTGTTTACAAAGGATCAAACACAAGAGATAATAATGATAGCTATGACTGCAACTAGGAAATAAAAACAGGAAGTAAATAGAAGGTGTAATCAGCGGTGGTAATATGGACCGGGGTCCCATGATGTTCACTAGTGATGTCTCTCTCCCAAAAGACGATAAAATAGCAAAGCGAGGTAAACGAATTACAGCTGGGCAATTGACAGTTTTATGTGCGCAAACCAATGCTAACTATGCTGCAAAGAAAGGTAGAGGCTCAAAAGCATGGGCGGTGCGCCAAGGCAAGTAGACCGAAATCCATCTGCATCTACTACTAATCATCCACCTTGAGATATCTATCCAGAACATCTCGCTGGTATTAAGTTGCGAATCCCACCCAAAGTGTAAACTCAAAGCAACAGACAATTGCATTAAAAGAACTTTGCGTAAAGTAAACAATCCTTGCACCCGCAAGTACAAGAACCGTTGTTTTCTCCCTTGTGGCAACAGCACATCCCCTAGACTCATGTTTCTGTCACTCAAGCTAGTCATCAGGGGGCATGAACCCACAATCAAGCATAACGCTCCCTCTTGGAGTTACTACCTACTACTTGGCCAAAGCAATAAACAACAACGGAGAACATGCAAGAATTACTCAAGAACAAAGATATAAAAGAGGTGAATCAAATATATTACTCAAACACAATCTGAACATAGTCTCATAATCCATCAGATCCCAGCAAACTCAGCAAAGCAACAGCAGAAAAATTACATATGTGCCTCGATCATGTACATTTTTGTCTTCAGTTTCCACCGTTCCAGTACATTATTCTGCACCGAAGTTGTTACCCTTACAAAAATCTGCACCACTATTTAGTCTTTTCATGGTTTTTTTTGAAAAGGGGGAATTCTTTGCATACGGCCATCCTTATTAATAAGCAAGAAGGTTCAACACAAGCCATCATGTCTCCAAACAACAAGAACGAAGAGTGCTCACGAAGAGCACGAAAACAAAGGTAAAGCCACAACCGGCTAGCATAATGAAGATAGAAAAACTAATTGCCTATCCTATTACATAGCCGTCATCCAAACCGGTTGAAAATAGCCCGAGCTACCATCTCCCACCGGATAGATCCAGTAACCATACACTCCCTGGCCTCTGTCGGAGTGAGTAACAACCACATACGGATCAACGCAGTGGCTCGGAACATAACCTGCAAAAAATGAATGTTTGTTTTTCTCTTAAAGACCAAATCATTTTGCAGTTCCAGACTGCCCACAATAGCGCGCATACTCCTACACGAATGTGTCTCGCTATTTTGACATTTATCCCGTCCAGCCACGTCCCAAATAACGTGTTGATAGTATTCGGTGGAGTAATATTAGAGGCAATGTGAACCGTACGCCACAATTTTTTTGCCAAAGGGCAATCAAGAAAGAGGTGTTTGATGGATTCATCCTGATCGCAAAAACTACATCTAGTAGATCCTATCCAGTTGCGTTTTACCAAGTTGTCCTTTGTTAAAATGACTTGTTTATGTACAAACCACATAAACACTTTAATTTTCAAAGGAACTTTGACCTTCCAAACATATTTCGAGCTAGGGATGGAGCTAGAATTGATAACATCCAGATACATGGATTTAACCGTAAACTCTCCATTCCTAGTTAGCTTCCAGCACAACTGGTCAGGCCGTTGAGAGAGTTGAACATCCATCAGTCTTCTCACTAGATGTAGCCAGGCTTCCCAACGGTTTCCGGCTAAAGTCCTCCGGAAGTGAATATTGAGAGGAGTGGACTGAACTACCGTTGCAACGAACGCGTCTCTCCGTTGAAAAATGCTATAAAGCGAAGGATATTGAAGCGCGAGGGGCGTTTCCCCTAGCCATGTATCCTCCCAGAATCTCGTAGCGGTCCCGTTTCCAACTGTAAACTATATCCTATTGAAAAAAAAACTGATTTCACTCTCATCAGTCCTTTCCAAAAAGGCGAGCCCGTCGGCCTCACTGTCACCTGAGACAAAGTTTTGGAATGAAGGTATTCATTACTCAGAATATGCGCCCAAGTGGCCTCTGTCTCAACAGGAAGCTTATACAACCACTTGCTGAGAAGACATTTCTTCTTGACCTCAAGATTTTCAATGCCTAGACCCCTTGGTCCTTCGGTCGACAAATAATATCCCATTTAGCGAGTCTTTATTTTCTCTTGAGTTCATCATTCTGCCCGAAGAAACGAGATCGATAAAAGTCAAGCCTTTTTCGAACTCCAACTGGTACCTCGAAAAAGGACAAGAGAAACATGGGCATACTCGTGAGAACCGAATTAATAAGAATTAGTCGGCCTCCGTATGACATCAGCTTGCCCTTCCAGCAGCTCAGTTTCTTCTCAAGTCGATCCTCAATACACTTCCATTCTCTATTGGTCAGCTTATGATGGTGGATTGGTATACCCAAATACGTGAAGGGTAAAGCTCCCAATTCACACCCGAAAAATTGTTTATAAGCATCTTGTTCCTATTTGGCTCTTCCAAAATAGAACAATTCGCTTTTATGAAAGTTAATCTTTAATCCAGTCAATTGTTCGAATAAACATAGCACCAGCTTCATGTTTCGCGCTTTTGCCAAGTCATGCTCCGTAAAAATGATAGTGTCATCAGCTTACTGTAGGATAGACACACCTCCATCAACTAGATGAGGAACCAGGCCGCCTACCTGACCAGCCTCCTTAGCCCTTCCTATTAGAATCGTCATCATATCTACTACTATGTTGAACAGAATAGGTGACATCGGATCTCCTTGTCTCAGGCCCTTATGTGTTTGGAAATAGTGACCCAAGTCTTCATTTACTTTAATTCCAACACTCCCTTGCTGCGTGAAAGATTCTACCTGGCGTCTCCAGGACTGATCGAAACCTTTCATACGCAAGGCCTGTTGAAGAAAGGGCCATTTGACTTTATCGTATGCTTTCTCGAAATCCACTTTGAAAACAACCCCGTCTAGTTTTTTCGTGTGAATTTCATGGAGTGTTTCATGAAGGACCACAACCCCTTCTAGGATGTTTCCGTCCGGCATAAAAGCGGCTTGGGACGGCTGCACCACCGAGTGCGCTATCTGCGTCAGTCTGTTAGTCCCAACCTTGGTGAAAATTTTGAAACTTACATTAAGAAGACAGATCGGCCTAAACTGCTCAATTCTCACGGCCTCTGTTTCCTTAGGAAGCAAAGTTATCATTCCAAAATTCAAATGAAACAACTGAAGCTGCCCAGAGAATAAGTCATGGACCATCGGAATCAATTCTCCTTTAATAATATGCCAACACTTTTTATAAAACTCCACCGGAAAACCATCCGGCCTAGGAGCTTTATTATTCTTCATCTGTGAAATAGCCTTAAACACCTCTTTCTCCGTAAATGGGGCAGTCAAAATGTCATTTTCATCAGCAGCAAGTTGAGGAACATCCTCAACCCTCGACTCGTCCAAGGATACGAAATTATCCTCCGGAGGCCCAAACAGCTGCTTGTAGTAATTTGTAATATACACCTTAAGGTTTTCCTGACCTAAGATTGTCCCCTCGTCTTGCTCTAACTGAAATATTCTTTTCTTTCTGTGCTTGCCATTGGAAATCATATGAAATAATTGAGTGTTATCATCCCCCTGGACAACTTTGCGAAGCTTAGCTCGTAATGCCCACTACAATTCCTCTTCCCACAGCAGCTCTTTCAAACGCATTTCTGCACGCATTTAGAGTCTAGCTCCGTGGTGTCTAGAATTGCGGACTCGGCTTTTACATCTAGGGACTGAATAAGTGTAAGGAGCCTTTCCTTTTCCACCTTATAAATCCCACTCAGATGCTTAGCCCACCCACGTAAGAAACTTCTTAAGTGTCTTATTTTATTCTGCCATCTTTCAACAGAGGTCCTCCCTCCTGCATCTATAGCCCATTCCCTGGCTATCAGATCCAAGAAGCCCTCCCTTTAGAACCACGCCAATTAGAAAGAGAAGGTGTTTTTATTCCCCACATGCTTTGCCTCACCAGAGTCAACTAGCAAAGGGGTGTGGTCGGAGATTCCACACGATAACGCTTGGATAGTTAGTAGGGGAAATTTCTACTCCCACTCGACGCTCGCGAGGACACGATCCAGCTTGTCAAATGCCGGGTTTGGCAAAGTATTGGCCCAAGTGAATTTTCTACCCGAAAGCTCTATCTCTCTCAGATCCAAGCTTTCAATAATGGCATTAAATATAAACGACCATCTGCCGTCAAAGTTATCATTGTTCTTTTCCTCTCTTCATCTGATAATGTTGAAGTCGCCCCCAACCAAGATTGGAAGCTGCTCAGAACCACAAATACGGACAAGGTCCGCCAAAACCTCGGGTTTGAGTTCTAGCAGCGCGGCGCCATATACCGCCACCAGCGCCCAATTAAACCCATCAACCTTCGATCTAACCCGGAACTTAACCGCGAAATCGACCATAACCACACTTCTAACTTCCAAGGACTCACATTTAACCCCGAGTAAGATCCCACCGGCTCTTCCTCTCAGTGGTAGACAATGCCAATCAAACTCAACACCTCCCGTAAAAGTACTAAGAAACTGGGGGGGGGGAGTTGAAATTGTCACTTCCAGTTTCAGAGACAGCGATAAAATCTAATTTACGTTCAATAGAAGCATCCGCTAGAAACCTTCTTTTAGCCAAGTCTGTTAGACCTGTGCTATTCCAATAGATTCCTTTCATATATCATCATGGAATTTTTTTTGGAGTACGGATTCTAGCACTTCTACGCACGTCCGATGCTTGATAAGTCTTTCGGTTCCACTTGCGTTTAGGCTTGCCTTGAGCCTCCACGTTTCCACTTGCATTTAGGCTTGTCTTGAGCCTCCACCCGGTCCTCACAACCGGGTTCCGTGGACCTAGCTTCCTGAGAAATGAAAGGGGTAGAGTCTCTAAGGGAATTAAGACCATCCTCCTCTATCTTAGGAACGGATAAATCAAGATCCTTGCAAAAACTATCGAGCACCCTGACTCCCAACGCATGAATATCGGAATCGTTCATAGGCTTGACCGCAGCTAAGTTGCGAATCAGCTCTAATGCTCATTCCGCTTCGAGATCCAGGATATCATTAATGGAATTACATATTTCACTATCATTGCCACCTAGTGAAACTCCTAACTGGTTTGCATTATGAACGATTTCATCATAAGAAAAGTGCAAAATGGAATTGAAAGTGTTGAACGACATATCCTTAGTGACCTTAATGTGAGCTTGGCCGCCCGCATGGTGCACCTCAGCTGCATGTCATCAACATCCGGCTAATCCTGGAGGCGACCATGTTTGGGGTAAAGCCAACATCCGTCGCCTCAGCTCATCCGTCGCCCCTCGGATACAGGATCCGGGATCCCTCCAAAAGTGATGAACTCCTCCTGAGTGACCATGTTTGGGGTAAAGCCAACATCCTCACCCCCAACATTGCCCCACCGACCTAGATCTGACACAGGCACCGGCATGGAATCCGAGGATACAGCGAGGGGTGCCTCCTCAACCATCATGCGAGGGGAAGTGAGAGCGGGGGCCTCATGCCCGCGCCCTCCACTCGGCATGGCCCCGGGGCTGGAGGGAGACACGGCCACCACAGGTAGCGTCGCCTTGCATGGAAACTGCAGCTCATGGGATGTTGGCCGCCTCCTTGAGCTCATGGACGTCCCAGATGCGGCCACCATGGCCGCCTCGTGAGAGGGAAGGACCGAGTCCACCTGCCCGGACCCCCCTCCCAAACCGGACCCTACCAAGATCCGAGACTCAGCCAAAACCGCATCCGGCACCATCAGAATCCTCATCTATGACGGAATAATAGAAGCAGTGGGGGAAAGGGGGGCCGTCTGCCCAAGATCCTCCCCACCCTCGACGGAAGTCAAGTTAGTGGCGATTGCATCCAGGCACCCGACCATAGAACCATCTGAAGGACCAAAGTCCAGGGGAGGGAGCGTGTGTTCTAACACATCATCATTCTCCACCCGCTCACTCCAAAGTCTGTGAGGAGCCGAAGCTGGCTCAAACGAACCAAATCTGAGAGTGTTCATAGGTACAGTAGTAGATGGTACAGTCCCATTACTGGGCGTCTACGCAGCTGAACCCGGGCCTTTGGACAACTCTCGTCCACGATCCTCCTTTCTCACCTCCTTGTTACCCGAGCCATCATCATTATCAAGCATATCAACATCAGACCCTGCCAAAGCCTCAGCGAAAAGGTCGGGATCCTCACACTCAATCTCAAGGGTATATATCTGGCCCCTGTGATTCCACTTAACCACGTACGGCACAGACTCGATGTCCAGCACACTGACCAGCAATCTAGCCACCCTGTTAGCTCTGGTAAAGGCCATATCCACCCTCTCAGGTTTCCCAACTAGCATCTCCAAGCTAGTAATAACTCTAGCATCATGCATCAGTTTCGATGGAGCCCCCGAGAATCATAGCCAGACCTGAGAAAGAGGCTTGCCCTTTGGCTCAACCCTCTTCCACTCATGGAACTCAAGAATGAAGTCTGTGCCAGGCAGTTTGCATAACCCAAAGCTCAGGAGTCGCTGCAAGTCCTCAACTGTAGTAAAGTCAACCTTTTACAAATTTGGCTCAAGTCAGATAAGCTCCAAATGGAAGTTACCTGGAGCTAACTCATTAAGCCTCTGCATAATCTGAGCCTCAGACACGTCACCTTTCGTGACCTTGACCACCCCCGTGGTCATGCTCAGTGGCTCCTCTGGGACATCTACCGCACAAGGAGACTCAAAGAACATCAGCTCAGCACAACACACTCCATAAATAGTAATACCTGGTAGCGGTTCACGCAAAATCGGGCACTCCCCATTATCATGCGCTGGTTTGAGGCTGTTATCACATAACTCAGTCACACATTCAGCAATAAAATGCCCCTTCTCACCACAACGATAACAAATCATCTTCTCCTTTTTACAAGCCCACTTGGAAACTTTATCACCATCCGTCTTGTGAGTGGTTCCTACAGAGCCCATCGCCGAGGGCTCAGTCTCAAGTACCTCAACATTAGCCAGAGTCGTCACTGCGTCCATAACCTGCACAGACAACTCTGGTGCCTGACCGGAAGCAACCACCTACGAGGAGACCATCGGCTCAATGAGGACGGGCGGAGGAGGCAGACGGTGGTTCCTACCCCCGCGACCACCGCGATGACCTCGGTAACCACCTCACTGCCGATAATCTGGGTCAGATGCCCCCTCCACAAATCCCCCCGGGGGTCGTAAAAAGTCCACTCTGTCGATCCATCACTCTGTCGTGCATATCCACGCCCGCCGCCCGCCGACGACGAGCCACGATGGTGGCCATCACCATAAGCATTGAAACCATCATCGCCCATTGTCCCCGAGGCGGTCCATTACTACCGCGGTTTGCCGGGTAGCGGTTATGACAAGCACCTCTATCGCCCCCAAACTCCGGCTGCCCACTCATAGGCGCGGAAGGCATCCTAGCACCTTGAAACGTCGGCGCGTGCATCGTCTGCACCGGCCCTGTAGCTGCTGCTTCCGAGGGGGCACCACGCCTGTCCCAGGCGCCGGCGGCCTTCGCCCCTACGAGCCCACACCGCGCCCAGCAGCGGAAACTGCGGTCTGCACCATGGTTGCCTCAGGCGCCGGTGGCCGCGGCCCCTGCAAGCCACCGCCGCGTCCCGCGGCAGCCGGCACGGGCGCCGGAGGCCTCGATCCTGGCATCCCACCACCTCCACGCCCAGCCATTGGCGCCAGTGGAGGAATACGAGCGCGCGACCCAGTCCGCAGGCAGGGAAGCCCGGCACCGCGCAGCGACGGGAAACCCTAGGAAGCGGCGGAGACGAGGACCGAGCACTGCGATCGCAAGTCGACGTGCATGGTGCTACGTACGGGATGAGAGTCGGGTCCGCTTTAGCCTGGGCCTCATACCCAACTAACCCCAGCCCACTCCGAATCAGACACATCTAGGCCGGGAGCCTACCATCACTCCGGCCCACATTTGCCACGCCCACGTCCAGCCCATCTGCGTGAAGCAGCGAATTCAAACGCTGGATCCGCGCTTCGCAGATCTCAGGTGACCGGCCGGCTGGCGGCGGCGGTGTTTCTTCCTCTGAACCACTTTCCATGACCCTTCCGAGAAGTAATCTGACAAGGTAGGTTTCAGGAGACATACCTTAGGTAAAGGACCTCGCCAAGGACGAATTGCCGTTGCCGCCGTTCGTCGATGCACGACTCGCCGGACCAACTCCAGCTTCTCCTCTAAACACAGCCCCTGCCTTGCCGGATTATCCATTGGGACGACTGCGTCGACGATCTCCGCGTCCTCCTCCTCATCATATCCGAGGGCAAAGGCCTCACAGATCAGATCTGATGGCGTAGGTGAGTATGCCGCCGGCGACCCTCCATAGCAGACCTCGTCCTCGTCGTCTGCATCCGCTAGGGCCCAGAACCGTCCGACAACCTGCCGGCGATTGCCAGGGGCGGTGGCGAGGGCCGCCAGGGACGTCCTCATCGCGTGCGGCTTCAAGCGCATCCACTCATACAGGATCCCGTACGTGACCCATGTTAGACATGACATGCCCAGTGGAAACTGGCCTGTTTTTTTAGACGTGCACAAAAAAGACATTGTGTGACCTGACTTATTTGTCTCGTTGGGTTAGTCAATGCCGGTAGGACATCTACTTGTACTTGGACATAATTCCGATTCTGCGTTGGCAATGTTTTTTTTTTCTGCAGGGTCCTGCGTTAATCTAGTCTGTTCATATTTCTTAACTTCTGAGCGGTGAATCTCTGCCGTTACTTTTTTATCGTTTTATAAGTATATAATAGATAGAAGATACTAAGATACACTATAGCACAGATACCATGGTAAATCATCAATATCATTGGAACCTCTCCTTTATTTGCTGAGTCTGCCTTACACGGAGTGTTCTGATGGAGGTGGCTCGTGACCATAAGGATAAACAACGTAAACTGCAGAGGAGAAAGAGTTTCTCGTCATTAATTAATTTCATTATCAGGTTCACCAAGATTGGTACATTTAATAAAGCATTAAAAAGACTAAGCATATCTTTCTCGGCTATGCCCTCATTTAATATAGTCATAGGTGTGTTGCACATTTGCATTTATGGCTGAAAGATCAGTGGGTGTATCGTAGCAAGTATCATGAGGTGGCCTGTCATTAAATGAAGAAAGGTATGATATGGTATCTTGTGAGGATATTGTATCATATTAAAGGAAGAAGATTTCTTAAATGGATACCTAGAACAATTTTTAAAAGGGTACTGAAAGGATACCATCTTAAAGGTAGAACCATTTTTATAAATTATGGATAGTGATATGCTCAGATCTTCCTCATATTAATTGAATGAGATTGTGAATAAATGCTTTCTATCTGCAAATCAATATATAAACATATAAGTGTTTAAGATTTTGGACGACCAAACTGAGAGGAGACGAAGAACTTTATGTGGTCTTATGGAAGCGAAAGTTATTGTTCTTTGCCTTTTGGTGATTGTGCAGCTTGGAAATTCCATTCATGTTGGTACAAAACTGATCTCCCTCTCCCTATATGTTTCCTTTCCCATGTCAACAAGAAAAGAATAATATTTCCAGCCAAACTTCACAAATTTTCATGGATTATTCTCAATATGGCATCTTTTAATGATGTATGTTCTTCTCTACAGAGCAATGCTTTACTGGAATTGCATTTGGAGACATTTTATGCACGAAATTGAAATGTCGGTTGTCCTGCATGAAAAAATGGGGACCTGAAGTCAAGAATTCTTACTGTAGGGAAGTCGTCCCATACTTTTGGCATTGTAATTGTGTCGTTTGTGACTCCTAAAATTTCACTAGGTCATGATGTTCAACGATGGATAATGATGTGGTCCAGTAATAAAACCTTCTTCTCGCACGCATGCATGTTCAACATGAGTTTGGAACTGAAGAAATAGATTTCTGATTTGCACTTAAGAAAATAGAGCGCAATGAAGCGACTATATGCATCAAGAAAACTGACATAATAATTATGACCACGAACAAAGGTTTGGGCGGGGCCTCGTACATCTGAAAAAACAATTTCAGGAGGATGTATAACTAGTAGATACTGTAAATGGATGTTGATGACTCTTTCCTAGTTGAACGGCATCGCACACTGAGACATCCATTTTGCTAGACACCGCCGGGTCCTAATGTTGATGAAGAACATGGCGCACAATGGGGGAAGAGGGATGAACAAGGCGCGAATGCCATTGAGATGGCTGGACACAAACACTGCTGAAGACCTGGGACGCTTGAGGTGCATCAAGTGGATAGAGGCCATGTTGATAATGACCGCTAACAAGAACGTCCCTCGTTGCATGATCCGTAAGAAAAACATCATTTCCATGAGTAAGTTTAGGACCAGACAGAAGATTACGTGTAACATCAGGAACATAAAGGACAACACAAATTTGAAGGTGCCTAGAGGTACTAGTGGGAAGGGAAGCTTGACCAATATGTTCGATATGCATTCCTCACCCATTCGCAGTGTGCACCTTGTCTAAACCATGGTAGGGCTCGCGGTAGTGAAGCTTGTCAGGTTCATTTGTCAAATGATCGGTGGTTGTCATGTCCATGTACCAATTTGCATCAATGAGATAAGCAGTAGTGTGGCCTTCAGATTCAGCGGATGTTGTTAGTGTCTCGTAAAGGTGAATTTGTAAGATGTAGTTGAAATGCTCCTTTGATTTTTTGACACTTAAAACAGTAGGAGAGGCTCCTACTGTATATACTAAATATAGTATCAAAAAGGTCTTACAAAATTTGCAAGGTGTAGTTGAAATGCTCCTTTGTGGGTTTTGATGCCTCCCCCTTTGGCCACATTGCCTTCGGCGATGGCATGCCAATCTATGGATGGTGATTTCACGCAGAGGGTATGGTTGTGCATCAGTAGTGGTGTGGTTCTTAGCCCACTGCATGTAGGTCTTGCGATCGAGGGAAAGTTGTGGTGACAACACATGATTGACTTTAGTTTGGTGGTGCGTTTTGAGTATCTAGTATGGAACTCTGAGGTTAAAATCCTTGGTATGACTCTTTTTGGTTATACCTGGTCATGGCAATGTTTTTTTTTCAGTTATCTTGTTGAACGCATTGCTCGGATATGGTAAACCTGTTTTTCATGGTGAAAAACGTTAATCTAGCGTTTTATCGCTGGATCTAGTAATGGCACTGTTTGAGTTGTGTTCCCATACTAATGGAGTTGCTGTTGAAAAACTACATCGTCCTTGTTGAGTGAAGAGATGGTTGGTGCGGATAAGGTCGTTGACTTACTTTGTGGATCGTTTTTTTCACCGATTCCATTTTTTTCTTTTTCCATTCAAAGACATAGATTTGGTAATATATGACTTTGCTATTTGTCGGCTTTATTTTGTGTGTGCGTTTTCATTGGCAGTGTGCATCCTAACTATATAGAGGCCACGTGTCCTCATTATGTTTGGATTCACTTCATGCTTCAATTTAACCTAACAAATCCAACCTTTACCAAAGAAAAAAGTCATTCGCCATCTAGACATGATACCTGTCCAGGCAGCCACTTGCTTCCGGCCAGATTCCCTGTTACAAGGAGCACCAGTAAAACAACAAGATGGCCCGCCATGTGGTGGAGTGCCGCGAGATCAACCAGGGTGTAGCGACACGCGCCGTGAGCCTACTCATGGACCGTCTCTATCGCACCCCCATGTATGCCGAGTTGATTTATCATGTACGAAGTTAGTCGCTGAATTGATCGAAACGCTGGGTTATTTTGTTCTACGTACCGAGTAATGGATATCTCACTGTGAAAGCGATACGGCTGAACGATGGTGTGCCGCCTCGAGGTGTCCCGTTGTGTACAAGATGTGTTTCGCTTGTCATCGTTCGATTGGCCTGGCGATAATCTCTTGACTGTGGCTGAAAATGGAGACAGGCGGAGGAAATAGAAAAAAAAGCAGGGCATAAAAGGCAATAGGAAAAAATGTACAAAAGAAACAAAACGAGGCTCGCTTCGGTAGACCCCCCC
>LR738714.1:800971886-800987118 GCA_902687465.1 Secale cereale
ACTGTGCTGCCTCTAGCCAGCTGGTGAGTGAAGCAAAATTGAACATCTTTTTCAGCCCTTGTACACCGGTGGAAGTTTGGGCAGAGGTTTGCACGACACTGAATATTATGGCGGAGGCGATTACGGATAAGTATTTGGGGTTGCCCCCAATTGTTGGGGTGGAGCGAACTGATTGTTTTCAGCATATTGTGCACAGAATATTGAACAGGATAAGAGGATGGAAGGAGAATATGCTCTCTTTCGGAGGAAAAGAAGTGTTGCTGAAGGCTATTATTCAAGACATTCCTTCATACGCCATGCTAGTTTTCAAGCTTCCAAAACAAATTTGCAATGCGATAACAACCGCTATGTCTCAGTACTTGTGGGGAGATGAGGATGTGAAGAAGCACATGCATTGGTTTGCGTGGTGGAAGATGTGCATGCCTAAGATCCATGGAGGTATGGAGTTCAGAGATGTACACTTTTTAACTTGGCTCTTCTAGCTAAAAAGTGTTGGAGATTACTAGCAGAACCAGAATCTTTATGTGCTAGAGTGTTGAGAGAAAAATACTTCCCGGATGATGATTTACTAAATTGTACCCTCAAGAAAGGAAGCTCATATACTTGGGAGATTTTGTGGAGTGGTGTTCAGACGTTCAAAAATGGGCATATATGGAGAGTTGGGGATGGCACACAAAAAAAACATTTGGGATGATTGTTGGGTTCCTGGCGGCCCAAATAGTAAGGTAATGACCCGAAGAGGGAACATCATTCTCACTAAAGTTTCTCAACTGATTGATATGGAAAATAGATGTTGGGATGAACAACTTATCAGACAAATATTCTGGCCCATTGATGCAAATCTGATTTTGAATATACCCCTAGCTATGGGGATGATGGAGGACTTTGTGTCCTGGCACTATAAAAAACAGGTATTTTCTTGGTCAAGACGGCTTACCACGTGGAGTGGGATCACCAACATGGACGAAAGTTGAGATAAACAAATTCAGTATTGTCACCAAGTACTAGTCCAGTCTGGCACATTCTATGGAAGCTTCAAGTACTGGCGAACATTAAAGTGCATGTATGGCGAGCTTTCTATGGGGCAATTCCATGTCAGGGTGTTTTGGCCAATTGGCATATGATCACAACCTCAGACTGCCCAATATGTGCCACATATTGCAAGAGTTTGTTCGTCACTCTTTCATCAGATGCCGCATAGTGCAAGAGATTTGGGCAAAGCTGGGTTTGATTTCTAATATAAATGAGCTTTGTGAGACTGATCTAGAGGGATCCTCAGTCCTTGGAGATTTGCTGCTGATACCCAACTTTGCTTTCCTGTCGCTCCCGGGCGTGTCCAGGAAGGAGCTGGCGGCGGTGGCCATGTGGTACATATGGTGGGAACGTCGGAGATTCACGCATGGGGAGCCCATCCAGGAACCTGCACGATCGGCCCAAGCTATTGCAACGTTGACTACGAATTTCATGAGGGCAAGGAAGCATGGGGCGGGCCGGATCTAGAGAGGCAGAGACATGGATGGGTAAGACCAACAGAAGGATTCATTAGTCTAAATGGTGACGCCTCCTTTGATGCAGATAGTGGCACCAGTGCGACGAGGGCCATTATACGAGACACCATGGGATCCTTCATAGCGTTATCCGTGAGTAACATCCCGTTCGTCGAAGCCGCAGCGACGGCGGAGGCTAGAGGCCTCAAAGACGGTCTGATCCTGGCAAACAATATAGGGGGCAACAAGGTGGAGATCAGGGCGGACTGCATGGAGGTCATCGATATCATCAAAGTTTTTATTGCCCGGTGCAAAAATACAAGAAACTTGGCAAAGATTTCTTTACACAGTGCAAAATTAAATTATACTCAGCAAACATGGTGTTTGGCTAGGTCCCCGATAAAAAGAACTCGACAAACATTTAAAACCGCGCAAAATCTCATATTCCAGTAGTGATAGGTACAATATTTGGATGCCAAGAAGCTTCTCCTAGAGGAAGGATACGAGATGACTGCAAATCTTATTCTCCCAAAATATAGATATATGCGTGTATAATATAACAGTTTGGTCGTGCAAGAAGGAGAGTATGAATTTTTTCTATCTTTGAACTGATAAGCGTGCCAGTGCGTTGCAACTAGAGAAAAAAATATACATGTCCTCTAATTCAACATGGTACCTTATATTCTCTCAGTCCATGAAGAGATTACAAGATTCAGACGTCAGACACATGTCTCACAGTGAAACTCCCATTTGGTTAATTAAAACTCCCTTGTTGAGCTTCGATAGAGGAGGGAAGTAGAGAACAATATACGTAACCAAACGAATCATATGGTTAATTCTCTGTAGTATAAAAAATGGATTTAATTAAAGCAAATTATCAATCGCATTAGTAAAAGGTGTGGTTTTCTGTAGCTCAGGCTACATGATACCCCTTATCTTTGCCATTCATTTGTGCATCGTGATCCGTGCAGACGCATTTGTCTTTTTTGTTTTTCTCAAACTACACAACGTATAAACTTCAAATTTTGCAGAACAACAATACATTCTAACTACAATCTGGGAAAAAACATTCAGATTTTTTCATGCATTTTAAATACTTAAAATATTTTTAGTCAAACAAAATCTCATTTTATATATTTATGTCAGACCAAAAAATTTGAAAGTTTTTTCACACATTGATGTTCTAATATTTGTTCGATCTGCAAAGTTTGAAGTTCATATGTTGTTTCATTTTAAAGAAACAAAAAAGAGAAATGTTCTTGTTGTAAATTAGTTGTAGAGTACGGATCTCAAAGCATGGTTGAAGGGGTGAGGATAAGAGGTTCCATGTAGTCTGAGCTACAAAGAAACTTTGTGCTAAAACAAACAAACAAAAAGGCAATCCCCTTCTTTTCGTCTTGGCCCAAGTCTATCTCATCAAATCACCAAAACATGGAAGCACTCGGGGTGCCGCAATCACCGCCGCCGGCTACGGTGGCCACCACGGCCGTGCTCGGCGGCGACGATCTCCTCTGCGAGATCCTCGTTCGGGTCGCCTTCCCGCCCAGCCTCGTCCACGCTGCTCTCGTCTGCAAGCGCTGGCTCCACATCTCCTCCGTCAACGTCTTCCACCGGATAGATCCAGTAACCATACGCTTCCTGGCCTCCGTCGGAGAGAGTAACGACCACATACGGATCAACGCAGTGGCTCGGAACATAACCTGCAAAAAGTGAATGTTTGTTTTTCTGTTAAAGACCAAATCATTGCTGAATATGAGATGGGCTTTGGGCCCATTTAGCAATTACAGAAAAAATCCCTAAGGGGCCATGCTGCCTAGCAAGTGGTGGGTGTTTAGTCCCACATTGCTAGTTGAGAGAGATGTACACCAACATATAAGGTGAGACATTCTCCCACTAGTATGAGTTGGTGTGAAGGAAGGAGAGGTGTTCCACACGCGCGCTCCTCCTCCGCCGCCCGCCCGTCTCGTCACGACGCGGGTTGCGGGAATCTCGCCGAGCCGATGTGTTCTTTTTGTCACGCACGATTGGAATTTGAACAGTCAATTGAAAACGATCAATGGAGTCGTCTTAAGTACGGCCGTTACCAGAATTCATTGTGATTCATTATGTGCGTTTACGGGAGAGCAGGCCTCCGAAACCCCGCCTCTCCAGATGCTGTACGGGAGAGGGGCGATTAGGTTTTTGGGGAGCGTCTTCTACGCGACTGCTCGCCTCGGTTCGACTGCTTCCTCTACGTCGACTACATCTTCGTCCGCGTCGCCTTCGCCTTCACCATGAGCACCAGCACCGACGCTGACAAGGCTGCTGCCGACAAGCGCATCGCCGACGAGGCCGCCGCCTCTGCTGCTGATCCGGCCAACTGGCCTACTGGAGGGTATAACATGCTTATCCTTATCCTGATTATTTCCATGTGCGCAATACTAGTGGTTTGCGTAGATGTTTCTACTATATGTCTAGTATGTGCGTACATCATGAATTTTCAGTATGTCATTAGCACTGTCTATATCATGTTCATGATTTATTCTTGGATTAAATTAATCGAATAATTGCTTAATTTCTCAACAATCCAAAAACCTAATATGTGTAGGCAATTTTCGATCCATGGTTTTGCTGCTGCACTGAAACCTGCCCCGTTTACGGGGACGTAGTTTAAGCGTTGGCAGACCAAAACCGTCTTATGGCTCACGGTGATGAACGTGTTCTGGGTCGCCGGTGTGACTCCCACGGGAACGATTGCTCCTGAACAGGAGAAGGCGTTCAGGGAGGCCACCGTCGTCTTTGTTGGATGCGTTCTGAGCGTGATCGGAGATAAGTTGGTTGATGCATATTTACATATGCGGGTTGCCAAGGACTTGTGGGAGGCGCTCGAATCTAAATTCGGCGCAACCGATGCTGGAAGCGAGATGTGTATTATGGAGTAGTTCCACGATTACAAGATGGTTGAAAACCGTCCTGTATTGGAACAGGCTCATGAGATACAGTGCATCGCTAAGGAACTTGAGGTTCTGAAGTGTGTGCTGCCGGGCAAATTTGTCGCGGGATGCATCATCGCTAAGCTACCCAATTCCTGGAGGAATTTTGCTACCACTCTGAAACATCAGAGGCGTGAATTCTCAGTTGAGGATGTCATTGGCCATCTGAGTGTTGAGCAGAACTCGAGAGCAAAGGACTCGAATGGAAAAGGGAACGAAGGGACCTCTGTCGCCAACATGGTGCAGAAGAACTTCAACCCCCACAAGCCCAAGGGAAAGACTGGTGTCCAACAGAATACCGAGTTTAAGAAGAAGGGCAAGAAGCCTTTCAAGAAGGATATGAAGAAGGGTGGATGATTCACTTGTGGTTCTGATGAACATTGGGCTGTCAAGTGCCCACACAAGTTCAAGAAGCCAGGAGAGGACTCCAAGACTGTCAACATGATTGTGAGCAACAATGAGAGTGGGCCATCTGGGTATGGTAATTTGTTTACTGTATTTTCAGTTTGCCAGTCTACCGATTGGTGGATTGACACAGGTGCAAATATTCATGTGTGTGCTGACATTTCATTGTTTTCTTTTTATCAGGCCACAGGAAACGGGTCCGTACTGATGGGGAATGGCGCGAGTGCTTCTGTTCATGGTGTTGGCACGGTCGATCTGAAGTTTACTTCGGGAAGGATCGTGCAACTGAAGAACGTGCAGCATGTCCCCGCCATCAAGAAGAATCTCGTTAGTGGTTCCCTTCTATGTAGAGAAGGGTTTAAGCTGGTATTCGAGTCTAATAAAGTAGTTGTTACGAAATATGGACTGTTTGTTGGAAAAGGTTATGAATGTGGAGGTCTATTCCGCTTTTCCCTCGCTGATTTTTGTAATAAAGTCGTGAACAATATTCATTCAAATGTTAATGAAACAGAAGTTTGGCATTCACGTCTTTGTCACATTGGTTTTGGTTGTATGACGCGGTTAGCAAAGTTAAATTTAATCCCAAGTTTCACTTTAGCCAAAGGTTCTAAGTGTCATTCGTGTGTGCAAGCAAAGCAACCTCGCAAGCCCCATAAGGCTGCGGAGGAGAGACACTTGGCGCCATTAGAACTCATAAATTCTGATCTTTGTGAGATGAATGGTGTGTTGACTAAAGGTGGAAAGAGATAGTTCATGACATTGATAGATGATTCTACTAGATACTGCTATATATATCTTTTAAACACTAAAGATGAGGCTCTACACTACTTTAAAATCTATAAGGCAGAAGTTGAGAATCAACTTGAAAAGAAAATAAAACGAGTCCGGTCAGATCGTGGTGGAGAGTATTTCTCTAATGAGTTTGATTCCTTTTGTGCGGAACATGGTATTATTCATGAGAGGACGCCTCCCTACTCACCTCAGTCAAATGGGGTTGCCGAACGGAAAAACCGTACTCTAACTGATTTGGTTAACGCCATGTTAGATACATCGGGTTTATCCAAGGCATGGTGGGGGGAGGCTATATTGACATCATGTCATGTCCTGAATAAAGTTCCGGCAAAAGACAATGAGATCACTCCCTATGAACAATGGGGAAAGAGAAGAACAACACTCTCATACTTACGTACTTGGGGCTGTTTGGCGAAAGTCAATGTTCCGATCCCCAAAAAGCGTAAGCTTGGACCAAAGACTGTGGATTGCGTTAATTTGGGCTACGCTAAGAATAGCGTCGGCTATAGATTTCTGGTAGTGAAATCTGAGGTACCTGACATGAAAGTCGGTACGATTATGGAGTCTAAAGATGCTACATTCTTTGAGGATATTTTTCCTATGAGAGATATGCAAAGCACTTCTAGACTGGAATCTGATGAGACTCCTGAACCTGCCATTCCGATGGAATATTATGAACAAACACATGATGAAAATCCTGAGGAGGAGGACAAGGAAACCCTTGGTAGGGGCAAGAGACAGAGGACTGCAAAGTCCTTTGGTGATGATTTCCTTGTGTACCTTGTGGATGATACTCCCACTTCTATTTCAGAAGCTTATGCGTCTCCGGATGCTGACTACTGGAAAGAAGCGGTCCGTAGCGAGATGGACTCCATCTTGGCTAATGGGACATGGGAAATCACAGAACGTCCCTATGGCTGTAAACCATTGGGATGTAAGTGGGTGTTCAAAAGGAAGCTTAGGCCTGATGGTACGATTGAAAAATACAAGGCTAGGCTTGTGGCCAAGGGTTATTCCCAGAAAGAAGATGAGGATTTCTTCGATACTTATTCACCTGTGGCCAGACTGACCACCATTCGAGTATTACTCTGGTTGGCGGCCTCGCATGGTCTTCTCGTCCACCAGATGGATGTTAAGGCAACTTTCCTGAATGGAGAGCTAAACGAGGAAATCTACATGCAACAGCCAGATGGCTTTGTGATAGATGGTCAGGAAGGAAAAGTGTGTAGGTTGATAAAATCTTTATATGGCCTGAAACAAGCACCTAAGCAATGGCATGATAAGTTTAATACACCACTGACATCTGTTGGCTTTGTTGTTAATGAAGCTGACAAATGTGTATACTATCGCCATGGTGGGGGCGAAGGAGTTATACTGTGCTTGTATGTTGATGACATACTAATATTCGGAACCAACCTCAAAGTAATTGAGGAGGTCAAGTCGTTTCTATCTCAGAACTTTGAGATGAAAGACCTTGGTGTGGCTGATGTTATCTTGAACATCAAGCTACTGAGAGATAATGAGGGTGGGATTACACTTTTGCAATCCCATTATGTTGAGAAGGTGTTGAGTCGTTTTGGATACTCGGACTGCACACCATCTCAAACACCATATGATCCTAGCGTGTTGATTCGAAAATCCAAAGGCACGGCTATAGATCAATTGAGATACTCTCAAATCATTGGTTCACTGATGTACCTAGCTAGCGCTACGAGGCCTGACATCGCTTTTGCTGTGAGCAAACTGAGTCGGTTTGTATCAAAACCGGGTGATGTACATTGGCATGCTGTTGAAAGAGTTATGCGTTATCTAAAGGGTACTATGAACTATGGACTTCACTATACCGGATACCCGTCGGTACTTGAAGGGTATAGTGATGCGAATTGGATCTCTGATGCTGATGAGATGAAGGCCACAACTGGGTATATGTTTACTCTTGGAGGTGGCGCTGTTTCCTGGAAGTCTTGCAAGCAAACGATCTTAACGAGATCGACAATGGAAGCAGAATTAACAGCATTAGACACATCTGGTGTCGAAGCGGGATGGCTTCGAGATCTCTTGATGGACTTGCCATTGGTTGATAAACCGGTTCCGGCTCCTTATGAACTGTGACAATCAGACCGTCATCACCAAGGTGAAGAGTTCAAAGGACAACATGAAGTCCAACAAACACATAAGAATGAGATTAAAAGCTGTCAGAAAATTGAGAAACTCCGGAGTGATAGCGTTGGAATATGTCCATACGGCTAAGAATCTGGCAGATCCCTTTACAAAAGGGCTATCACGTGTTGTGATAGATAATGCATCGAGGGAGATGGGCATGAGACCCACATGAGTTGCCATGGTGGTAACCCAACCTATGTGATCGGAGATCCCGTGAAGTAGGACCTGGGAAAACAAGCCAGTGGTGAACTGAGGAGAGTAACTATACTAACCCACTCCGCTGGAGATGCAATACTCTCAATACTATATGGGAGGATGACTACTGTCTTAATGTGTTCCAAGGCTTATATGTATAAGCAAGATGCTATCCTACAGAGCGATCTTTGGAGGAACACACCTATATGAGCCCGACTGCTGGTCACAGTCTATGAGATTGGGGTGATCTCTAGTAAGCTCATGAACAGGCCAGGAGTGTGACTTATATGCTCCACCCGAGGGCTCAGCCTTCGGCAGCCTAGTATCAGTAAGACATGTGGTGAAACTTCTTTACGCCAAACTGACAATTCAACGCTTAGTCCATTGTTCAGTAGTGGAGGGGTGTAGCTATTTGCTCTAGGTGGATGTTCAATCTTAACACGTCTCCACTGAAATACTGGTATATCAAAACAGAGTTTGGAACAGAGGACAACACCATGGGCCTTTGGGATCTGGTGGGGGATTGCTGAATATGAGATGGGCTTTGGGCCCATTTAGCAATTACAGAAAAAATCACTAAGGGCCCATGCTGCCTAGCAAGTGGTGGGAGTTTAGTCCCACATTGCTAGTTGAGAGAGATGTACACCAACTTATAAGGTGAGACATTCTCCCACTAGTATGAGTTGGTGTGAAGGAAGGAGAGGTGTTCCACACGCGCGTTCCTCCTCCTCCGCCACCCGCCCGTCTCGTCACGACGCGCCGCGCCGCGGGTTGCGGGAATCTCGCCGAGCCGATGTGTTCTTTTTGTCACGCAGGATTGGAATTTGAACAGTCAACTGAAAACGATCAATGGAAAATGAATACGAGCTGAAACGTTTCGTCTTAAGTACGACCGTTACCAGAATTCATTGTGATTCATTATGTGCGTTTATGCTGGATCGTTTGTCTCCTCCTCTGCGCCTATATAAGAGAGGTCGCTCCTCTCCAGAGAAAAACACAGATCACATCTGCTCTGCCACCACCACCTCTGTCGTTCCTCTCGCTGCTGCTGTCGCCGGTGACTCCATCCCGTCTTCCGCGTACACGGCCGACGGGAGAGCAGGCCTCCGAAACCCTGCCTCTCCAGATCCTGTACGGGAGAGGGGCGATTAGGTTTTTGGGGAGCGTCTTCTACGCGACTGCTCGCCTTGGTTCGACTGCTTCCTCTACGTCGACTACATCTTCGTCCGCGTCGCCTTCGCCTTCACCATGAGCACCAGCACCGACGCTGACAAGGCTGCTGCCGACAAGGCCGCCTCCGACAAGCGCATCGCCGACGAGGCCGCCGCCTCTGCTGCTGATCCGGCCAACTGGCCTACTGGAGAGTATAACATGCTTACCCTTATCCTGATTATTTCCATGTGTGCAATACTAGTGGTTTGCGTAGATGTTTCTACTATATGTCTAGTATGTGCGTACATCATGAATTTTCAGTATGTCATTAGCACTGTCTATATCATGTTCATGATTTATTCTTGGATTAAATTAATCGAACAATTGCTTAATTTCTCAACAATCATTTCTGCAGTTCCAGACTGCCCACAATAGCGCGCATACTCATACACGAATGTGTCTCACTGTTTCGACATCTATCCCGTCCAGCCACATCCCAAATAACGTGTTGATAGTATTCGGTGGAGTAATATTAGAGGCAATGTGAACCGTACGCCACAATTTTTTTGCCAAAGGGCAATCAAGAAAGAGGTGTTTGATGGATTCATCCTGATCGCAAAAACTACATCTAGTAGATCCTGTCCAGTTGCGTTTTATCAAGTTGTCCTTTGTTAAAATGACTTGTTTATGTACAAACGACATAAACACTTTAATTTTCAAAGGAACTTTGACCTTCCAAACATATTTCGAGCTGGGAATAGAGCTAGAATTGATAACATCCAGATACATGGATTTTACCGTAAACTCTCCATTCCTAGTTAGCTTCTAGCACAACTGGTCAGGCCATTGAGAGAGTTGAACACCCATCAGTCTTCTCACTAGATGTAGCCAGGCTTCCCAACGGTTTCCGGCTAAAGTCCTCTGGAAGTGAATATTGAGAGGAGTGGACTGAAGTACCATTGCAACGAACGCATCTCTCCGTTGAACAATGCTATAAAGCGAAGGACATTGAAGCGCGAGGGGCGTTTCCCCTAGCCATGTATCCTCCCAGAAGCTCGTAGCGGTCCCGTTTCCAACTATAAACTAGATCCTATTGAAAAAAAAAACTGATTTCACTCTCATCGGTCCTTTCCAAAAAGGCGAGCCCGTCTGCCTCACTGTCACCTGAGACAAAGTTTTGGAATGAAGGTATTTATTACGCAGAATCTGCGCCCAAGTGGCCTCTGTCTCAACAGAAAGCTTATACAACCACTTGCTGAGAAGACATTTGTTCTTGACCTCAAGATTTTCAATGCCTAGACCCGCTTGGTCCTTCGGTCGACAAATAATATCCCATTTAGCGAGTCTGTATTTTCTCTTGAGTTCATCATTCTACCTGAAGAAACGATATCGATAAAAGTCAAGCCTTTTTCGAACTCCAACTGGTACCTCGAAAAAGGACAAGAGAAACATGGGCATACTCGTGAGAACCGAAATAATAAGAATTAGTCGGCCTTCGTATGACATCAGCTTGCCCTTCCAACAGCTCCGTTTCTTCTCAAATTGATCCTCAATGCACTTCCATTCTCTATTGGTCGGCTTACGATGGTGGATTGGTATACCCAAATACGTGAAGGGTAAAGCTCCCAATTCACACCCGAAAAATTGTTTATAAGCATCTTGTTCCTATTTGGCTCTTCCAAAATAGAACAATTCGCTTTTATGAAAGTTAATCTTTAATCCAGTCAATTGTTCGAATAAACATAGCACCAGCTTCATGTTTCGCGCTTTTGCCAAGTCATGCTCCATAAAAATGATAGTGTCATCAGCTTACTGTAGGATAGGCACACCTCCATCAACTAGATGAGGAACCAGGCCGCCTACCTGACCAGCCTCCTTAGCCCTTCCTATTAGAATCATCATCATATCTACTACTATGTTGAACAGAATAGGTGACATCAGATCTCCTTGTCTCAGGCCCTTACGTTTTTGGAAACAGTGACCCAAGTCGTCATTTACTTTAATTCCAACACTCCCTTGCTGCGTGAAAGATTCTACCTAGCGTCTCCAGGACTGATCGAAACCTTTCATACGCAAGGCCTGTTGAAGAAAGGGCCATTTGACTTTATCGTACGCTTTCTCGAAATCCACTTTGAAAACAACCCCGTCTAGTTTTTTCGCGTGAATTTCATTGAGTGTTTCATGAAGGACCACAACCCCTTCTAGGATGTTTCTGTCCGGCATAAAAGCGGCTTGGGACGGCTGCACCACCGAGTGCGCTATCTGCGTCAGTCTGTTAGTCCCAACCTTGGTGAAAATTTTGAAACTTACATTAAGAAGACAGATCGGCCTAAAATGCTCAATTCTCACGGCCTCTGTTTACTTAGGAAGCAAAGTTATCATTCAAAAATTCAAATGAAACAACTGAAGCTGCCCAGAGAATAAGTCATGGAACATCGGAATCAAATCACCTTTAATAATATGCCAACACTTTTTATAAAACTCCACCGAAAAACCATCCGGCCCAGGAGCTTTATTATTCTTCATCTGTGAAAGAGCCTCAAACACCTCTTTCTCCGTAAATGGGGCAGTCAAAATGTCATTTTCATCAGCAGCAAGTTGAGGAACATCCTCAACCCTCGACTCGTCCAAGGATACGAAATTATCCTCCGGAGGACCAAACAGCTGCTTGTAGTAATTTGTAATATACACCTTAAGGTTTTCCTGGCCTAAGATTGTCCCCTCGTCTTGCTCAAGCTGAAATATTCTTTTCTTTCTGTGCTTGCCATTGGAAATCATATGAAATAATTGAGTGTTATAATCCCCCTAGACAACTTTGCGAACCTTAGCTCGTAATGCCCACTACAATTCCTCTTCCCGCATTAGCTCTTTCAAACGCATTTCTGCACGCATTTTAGAGTCTAGCTCCGTGGTGTCCAGAATTGCGGACTCAGCTTTTACATCTATGGACTGAATAAGCGTAAGGAGCCTTTCCTTTTCCACCTTATAAATCCCACTCAGATGCTTAGCCGACCCACATAAGAAACTTCATAAGTGTCTTATTTTATTCTGCCATCTTTCAACAGAGGTCCTCCCTCCTGCATCTATAGCCCATTCCCTGGCTATCAGATCCAAGAAGCCCTCCCTTTCCAACCACGCCAATTCGAAAGAGAAGGTGTTTTTATTTCCCACATGCTTTGCCTCACCAGAGTCAACTAGCAAAGGGGTGTGGTCGGAGATTCCACACGATAATGCTTGGACAGTTAGTAGGGGAAATTTCTACTCCCACTCGACGCTCGCGACGACATAATCCAGCTTCTCAAACGTCGGGTTTGGCAATGTATTGGCCCAAGTGAATTTTCTACCCGAAATCTCTATCTCTCTCAGATCCAAGCATTCAATAATGGCATTAAATATAAACGACCATCTGCCGTCAAAGTTATCATTGTTCTTTTCCTCTCTTCTTCTGCTAATGTTGAAGTCGCCCCCAACCAAGATTGGAAGCTGCTCAGAACCACAAATACGGACAACGGTCCGCCAAAACCTCGGGTTTGAGTTCTGGCTACGCGGCGCCATATACCGCCACCAGTGCCCAATTAAACCCATCGACCTTCGATCTAACCCGGAACTTAACCGCGAAATCTACCATAACCACACTTCTAACTTCCAAGGACTCACATTTAACCCCGAGTAAGATCCCACCAGATCTTCCTCTCAGTGGTAGACAATGCCAATCGAACTCAACACCTCTCGTAAAAGTACTAAGAAACTCGGGGGGGGGGGGGTGAAATTGTCCCTTCCAGTTTCAGAGAGGGCGATAAAATCTAATTTATGTTCAATAGAAGCATCCGCTAGAAACCTTCTTTTAGCCAAGTATGTTAGACCTCTGCTATTCCAAAAGATTCCTTTCATAATTCATCATGGAATTTTTTTTGTAGTACGGATTCTAGCACTTCTACGCACGTCCAATGCTTGATAAATCTTTCGTTTCCACTTGCGTTTAGGCTTGTCTTGAGCCTCCACGTTTCCACTTGCGTTTAGGCTTTTCTTGAGCCTCCACCCGGTTCTCACAACCGGGTTCCGTGGACCTAGCTTCCTGAGAAACGAAAGGGGTAGAGTGTCTAAGGGAATTAAGACCATCCTCCTCCTCTATCTTAGGAACGGATGGATCAAGATCCTTGCAAAAACTATCGAGCACCCTGACTCCCAACGCATCAATATCGGAGTCGTTCATAGGTTTGACCGCAGCTAAGTTGCGAATCAGCTCTAATGCTTATTCCGCTTCGAGATCCAGGATAACATTAATGGAATTACATATTTCACTATCATTGCCACCTAGTGAAACTCCTAACTGGTTTGCATTATGAACAATTTCATCATAAGAAAAGTGCAAAATGGAATTGGAAGTGTTGAGGGGTGCCTCCTCAACCATCATGCGAGGGGAAGTGAGAGCGGGGGCCTCCTGCCCGCGCCCTCCACTCGGCAGGGCCCTGGGGCTGGAGGGAGACACGGCCACCACAGGTAGCGTCGCCTTGCACGGCAACTGCAGCTCATGGGATGTCGGCCACCTCCTTGAGCTCGTGGACGCCCCAGACGCGGCCACCATGTCCGCCTCGTGAGAGGGAAGGACCGAGGCTCAGCCAAAACCACATCCGGCACCATCAGAATCCGCATCTGTGATGGAACAACAGAAGCAGTGGCGAAAAGGGGGGCCGTCTGCCCAAGATCCTCCCCACCCTCGACGGAAGTCAAGTCAATGGCGATTGCATCCAGGCACCCGACCATAGAACCATCTGAAGGAGCAAAGTCCAGGGGAGGGAGCATGTGTTCTAACACGTCATCATTCTCCACCCGCTCACTCCAAAGTCTGTGAGGAGCCGAAGCTGGCTCAAACGAACCAAATCTGAGAGTGTTCATAGGTACAGTAGTAGATGGTACAGTCCCATTACTGGGCGTCTACGCAGCTGAACCCGGGCCTTTGGACAACTCTCGTCCACGATCCTCCTTTCTCACCTCCTTGTTACCCGAGCCATCATCCTTATCAAGCATATCAACATCAGACCCGGCCAAAGCCTCAGCGAAAAGGTCGGGATCCTCACACTCAATCTCAAGGGTATAAATCTGGCCCCTGTGAGTCCACTTAACCACGTATCGCACAGACTCGATGTCCAGCACACTGACCAGCAATCTAGCCACCCCGTTAGCTCGGGTAAAGGCCATATCCACCCTCTCAGGTTTCCCAACTAGCATCCCCAAGCTAGTAATAACTCTAGCATCATGCAGCAGTTTAGATGGAGCCCCCGAGAATCGTAGCCAGACCTGAGAAAGAGGCTTGCCCTTTAGCTCAAGAATGAAGTCCGTGCCATGCACTTTGCATAACCCAAAGCTCTGGAGTCGCTGCAAGTCCTCATCTGTAGGAAAGTCAACCTTGTACAAATTTGGCTCAAGTCCGATAAGCTCCAAATGAAAGTTACCTGGAGCTAACTCATTAAGCCTCTGCATAATCTGAGCCTCGGACACGTCACCTTTCGTGACCTTGAACACCCCCGTGGTCATGCTCAGGGGCTCCTCTGGGACATCTACCGCACAAGGAGACTCAAAGAACATCAGCTCAGCACAACACACTCCATGAATAGTAATACCTGGTAGCGGTTCACGCAAAATCGGACACTCCCCATTATCATGCACTGGTTTGAGGCAGGCATCACATAACTCAGTCACACATTCAGCAATAAAATGCCCCTTCTCACCACAACGATAACAAATCATCTTTCCTTTTTACGAGCCCACTTGGAAACTTTATCACCATCCGGCTTGTCAGTGATACCTACAAAGCCCGTCGCCGAGGGCTCAGTCTCACGTACCTCAACATTAGCCAGAGTCGTCACCGCGTCCATAACCTGCCCAGAGAACTCCGGTGCCTGACCGGAAGCAACCACCTACGAGGAGAACGTCGGCTCAACGAGGACGGGCGGAGGAGGCGGACGGTGGTTCCTACCCCCGCGACCACTGCGATGACCTCGGTAACCACCTCACTGCCGATAATCTGGGCCAGATGCCCCCTCCACAAACCGGGGGGGGGGGGGG
>LR738714.1:800987226-801075278 GCA_902687465.1 Secale cereale
CCAAATTGCCTACGGTGAAACCAGCCATTGTTGCCATTCTCTTTACAGTTCAGATCCCAAACAAGCTGTTGTTGTTCCACCACCGCCGACCGACAGAGCCACACTGCTCGCCGCCGACGCAAATTTCCCCTACTCAAAATGTCTGTCCAGGCTGTTTTCCTGGTCGGTTGCGGCAAAACTCCTCGATGCGAACAAAATGACTTTGCTCACACCGGCCAGATGAGGCCAGGCTCTTTACGTCGGGCAAGTCCGTTGCACGCCGCCGGCGCGAGTTCTCTTGCTTGTCTCGGCACCGGAGCGGTCGAAAAAACTCATTCTACTGAGGGAAGACTAACGACAACGGAGTTGGCTACATCCGTCTGCCCGTGTCACGGCCGTCTTGCCTCGATGCCTTTTTTTACGGAAGGTTTGCATTATTCATCAGATGACGGTTACATCATTGGTTAAAAATTTCACTAGAAAACAAGGGAGTGCATCCGCCCCAACAGATGGAGTTTCGCACGTCCCCATCTAGCTAGCTCATAAGCTACTACAGTCGACTCTCTAATACAATGCTCAATTTCAACCTTCCCGAATTCGGTGAAGCTACCATGGTTGGCACGATGACGTTTTCGTCAGGAACGAGCACACCCAACCCAGACCGGATTTGACTGTTAGGATTTAATTAATATAATAGATTAATTAAAGGGATAATCCTCCCATGTAATTCTATGTCGGTTTGCAATCTGGCAATCGACATATCTCGCACCCCCTCATACGGACGCGACCCTCTACTCGCGGCCCTTTCCCTTGTATATATACTCAGAATATTCAATGGAAAAGATACACTTCAATTCATTTGTTCTTTTGTCTCTCGCTCTCTCAGTTTCACTCGTTACACGTTATCAGCACGCTGCGCTCTCCCAGCGAAATCGATTCCGGCGAGATCGACAAGAAAAGGTGAGAAACATGCCTCGCCTGATGATGCAGTCGTTTCACCGCCGATTGAGCCAATTCGAGTCTCCCGACGAGAACGAGAAGAAGAGACCGACGGGCAAAAAGGTAAGAAAAGAAGCAATGCCTGGAGGTTTCCTCTCCACGTTTCTTCGATTCTTCCGCGACGATGATCGCCGTGGTCGCCTCATCGCCCGTCGCCGCCAAGGAGTGGGCGGTTTTCGCCGTCGCGTCAACCGCGCCTCTGCCCGTCGAATCGACTTCGGAGAAGGCCGCTACCTTGGCTGCCGCCACGGAGCAGGCGGGTACCGCGGCTTCCGCGGTTTTGTTGGCTTTTGATCGCTAGATCGATTCACCAAGAGCTGAAACACGTTCGTGCAAAGCTAGCAAGCAAGCAAGCTAGCAGCTTGATTGATTTTGTAGCTAGCTAGCACTACGTGCACGCGTACAGGATCGATACGAACTTGATCGATGGAGCTCCTCTCTCGGCGGAACACTCGCGAACTTGGCGACACGGGAAAACTGATCGATATAGATTGCCAAAGGCTCGTATCGAGCCTTGCTCTTGCTTTGTATTGCTTCGGTGGTGTTACAACGTGGGGTTACAGGGGCTATATAAAGGCTAAACAGCCCAAGCTAACTTAGTCGGTTTCTACTTGGAGTAATACTCGGATACGTACACACATGTATACATGGACTCGGATCGTCCTGTTTAATCCTAATATTCACCCCCTTAAACATGACGTACTCACCTTCTTGACCTGGATCCCAAATGCGACTACTTGTATGCTCTACTCTTGGCATTGCTTTTGCCGTCACTTGTAGCATTTCAGGGACCGTCTTTGCTGTCGTCAGCTCGTCCATAGCTTGACGCCAGCGCTCCTCCTTGATCGCGTCTTCAATCTTTACCTGTTCGTCGGTGCTTGGTAGACCATCTTTCGGATCATCGAAGGGACATCTTTTGAACCCGCATGAGACCAAACTTTGGTCTAACATTGAATTCCAAGCTCTTGGTGCTTGCTTCAGCCCATAAAGTGCCTTCTTGAGCTTGTAAACTTTCCCTTCTTCGCCTTTCTTCTCGTAGCCGTGGGGTTGTTCCACGTACACTTCTTCTGTGAGGTCGTCGTTGAGGAAAGCGGATTTCACATCCATATCATGAACCTTCCAATCTTCTTGTGCTGCCAAAGCTAGGAGCACTCTCACCGTCTCGATTCGAGCAACCGGTGCAAACACCTCCTCATAGTCAACTCCTTGACGTTGTACGTAGCCCTTTGCAACGAGTCTTGCCTTGTACTTCACAATGGCACCCTTCGTGTCCTTCTTCAACTTGTAAACCCACTTCAAACCTATGGCCTTTTGGTTCGGAGGTCGGGTTACCAAAGTCCACGTGCCATTGCTCTCAATCGCCTTCATCTCCTCATCCATGGCGTGCATCCAATTTGAACTTTTGCTCGCCTCTACGAAGTTTGCCGGCTCCTCAACTCCGAGTAAACACAAATCGGAATACTCGAGCGTAACTGGCTTTGCGTATTTGTAGACTTTCTTGAGGGTCTTGTAGCGATGAGGCCCGGAAGAATCCGTTGTGGCTTGCGAAGGAGGCGACACAAATTGTGTCGGCGTCGATGCACTTGAGGAAGACGGTTGAGTCTCAGGCGTGGTAGATGATGGGTCGTTGGCATCCGCGTCGTCGGCGTAGTCGTCGTGATCTTGACCATCATCTTGATTTTCATCATCACTATGCGCCTCATTGTCGTTGTCGTTGCCGAGATCTCCACCCATGTCTTGCGCGTCGTTGTCGCTATCACCTTGCGACCCATGCACGTCGTCGTCGGTGTCGGCACCAAGATGATCACTGCCATTGTGGTCACCTTGGTTGGGTGTCTTGCCAATCACCTGGACATCTTCCCCTGCATCATCATCAGTTGGAAATTCAACTGTGAATATGTTACCGTTTGGAGCATCGTGGGCTGCTGCGCTCCAATTCCATGCTTTGTTTTCTTCAAACACAACGTCGCGTGAAATCCGTAGACGCTTGGTTCGTGGATCGTAGAAGCGGTATGCCTTTGTGTCGGGACTCCTCTCGTATCCGATGAACACCATCTTGGTGCTACGATCGGCAAGCTTTGAGAGATGCGGCTCTGCCGTCTTCACATGGGCCACGCATCCGAACGTCCGTAGATGAGACACATTCGGCTTACGTCCGTAAATTGCTTCATACGGAGTCTTGCCAATCATCGCCTTCGTTGGAGCCCGGTTGAGAAGATAGACCGCCGTCGAGACAGCTTCTCCCCAAAAGGTCCCTGGCAAGTTCTTGCTCTTGAGTAAACTTCTCGCCATGTCAACGACGGTTCGATTGTGCCTTTCAACAACCCCGTTCTATTGTGGCGTATAAGGCGCCGTGAGGAACCTCTTTATGCCAATCTTCTCGCAGTAGTCGTTGAACTCGTTTGACGTAAACTCTCCGCCGCGATCTGTTCGTAGAGCGCGAACCTTCAGCTTGTGTTCCATCTCCGTTGCAGCCTTCAGCTTCTTAAACATTTCAAACGCCTCATCTTTAGATCGTAGGAGCACGACCCACATGTATCTCGAGTAGTCATCTACCACAAGGAAGAAATACTTCTTTCCTCCGTGAGTTGCTGGGGTGATAGGGCCACATAGATCACCATGGAGCAGCTCGAGTGCATCACTTGCACGATAGGTAGACTGAGCAGGGAACGGCCTGCGGTGCTGTTTTCCAACCAAGCACCCATCACATACTCGATCAACATGGTCGATAAACGGCATCCCAGATACCATCTCCATCTTCGACATCTTCTTCAAGGCGTAGAAGTTAACGTGTCCAAATCTAGCATGCCATAACCACGAATCATCATCACTCTTGTCGAGCCAACACTCCGGTTGAGATTGATCAAGGTTGAGGATATAGAGCCTGTTCCGCGTGTGATTCACGCGCTCTAGCACGTTTCGGAGGTTGTCGAAGATCGTCATCACTCCGTTCTCAATATCCACCTTGCATCCATTCTCGTCAAGTTTCCCGACAGAGATGATGTTGTTGCGAAGCCGTGGGATGTAGTATACTCCGGTGAGTATTCGATGTTCTCCTGTGAGACCCTCGAAGAGGACAGAACCTTGCCCGCAAATCTCCACATTTGAACCATCACCGAACTTGACCGAGCCTTGAACATCATATTCCAGCTCAAGGAACTTCTCCTTGCACCCCGTCATGTGGTTACTGGCACCTGTGTCTAGATACCACGACACGTTATGATTTCCGGATAGCTTTGGTATTACTTTCTTCTCATGAAGTAGCACCTTCCGGCTTGGTTTCACAACCACCGTTTGGGCGAGATCACAAACTCCGGCCATTAGAAGACCTGGACGTTCGTCTTCTTGCTTTGCCAAATTTGCCTTGATCTCCTGCTTGTTAGGCTCCACGAGATCACAAACATCGGCCATCAGAAGACCTGGACGTTCGTCTTCCTGCTTCGCCAAATTTGCCTTGATCTCCCTCTTGTTAGGCTCCGGACAATCCTTTGCAAAGTGACCCATCTCGTTGCAGTTATAGCACTTGACCTCAGACATATCCAAGTTCCGTGGCTTCCGCTCTTTAGATCGGTCGGCCTTACCACGACCTTGTGGCTTGCCTTTACCTTTGCATTCTTCGGTTTGTCCGCCGCGCTTCGCGCTACTTGAGCCTTCGCCAACATTGCGCCTTCCTTTGCTACTTGGGGACTCCCAATCTGCGCGCGAGTACATGAGTTGGTCACTACCTCCTCCGTTGCCTTTCCGACAACCACGAGCATTCTCTTCCCATGTCCGTAAGCGTCCTATCGCCTCCGTGATGGTCATGTCGTCGATGTCGTAAAGCTGCTCGAGCGTGCCGATGATGTACGTGAATTTATCAGTCACCGAACTGAAAAACTTCTCCACGATCTCGGCTTCCTTGAGCTTCGCACCAAGCGCGCGGATCTCTCCCACCAAAGTAGTCAGACGCATGGCATAGTCGTTCACCGATTCAGTTTCCTCCATCTGCAACTTGTGAAATTGGCGCTTCAACACTTGTGCCCGAGCCTTCGTGACGCGATCTTCTCCGATCCTCATCTCTTTGAGTGCGTTCCACGCCTCTCTTGCCGTCCCGTACTCCGCCAATGTCATCAGCACGGAATCCGGTACAGACTGGGCTATGGCGGCCATGGCACCTTCGTCGCACTCCTCGTCGACATCGTCGTCCGTGATGGCCTCCCACACTCGTAGGGTTCGGAGAATAATCTTCATCTTGACCGCCCACACGCCGTAGTTGGCGTCGGTGAGCATCGGGTACTGGATGGGGATGTTGCGATGCGCCAGTACGTTGGCGCCGCCCGTTCCGCCACTGGTAGTCGCTGACTTGCCGCCCTTCTTCACTTTGTCGCCGTTCTTGTTCGCCTTGGAACCGCCGCTGCTGGACTTGGCCGACTCAGCGTCGCTGTCCCCCATCGTAGATCGTAGATCGTCGAGGCTCTAGATACCAATTGTTGGCTTTTGATCGCTAGATCGATTCACCAAGAGCTGAAACACGTTCGTGCAAAGCTAGCAAGCAAGCAAGCTAGCAGCTTGATTGATTTTGTAGCTAGCTAGCACTACGTGCACGCGTACAGGATCGATACGAACTTGATCGATGGAGCTCCTCTCTCGGCGGAACACTCGCGAACTTGGCGACACGGGAAAACTGATCGATATAGATTGCCAAAGGCTCGTATCGAGCCTTGCTCTTGCTTTGTATTGCTTCGGTGGTGTTACAACGTGGGGTTACAGGGGCTATATAAAGGCTAAACAGCCCAAGCTAACTTAGTCGGTTTCTACTTGGAGTAATACTCGGATACGTACACACATGTGTACATGGACTCGGATCGTCCTGTTTAATCCTAATAGGTTTTTCCTCGTCGTCGCCACCAGCGCGGCGCCGCGAGGGCGCCGGTGCAGGCCCTTGAGCCGGCCGCGCCGCCCATCGCGCCCTGCCAGTGCCTTCGCTCGACGTCGACGCCATCGAGCCACGCCCGCCGTCTCCGACCCCGTGGTCGTTGAGGTCGGTAGTGGCGTGCTGCTCCTGATGCTGCCGTCGGTGGCGCGCCCCCCGGACGCGCCTCGCGTGCAGGTGCACGAGGGCGAAGCGCTCGCCTTCGTCTCGGCGCCCGACCGCCGACCGGAGCCTCCGCCTTCGCCTTCGGCTCAGGCCTGAGCAGCCTCACGGGCGCCGCAGTTGCCGACGCCGTCGCGCCACTGAGCCTGCCGTCCCCAACTACGGCCACACCACCTCCTTCAACGCGCGCAGGCGATTGCCGCCGCCTCCTGGCCCTCGGCCTCCCGCTCGCCAGTCCGTCGGCGGACTCGCCAACGAGCAGCCGCGGTCGCCAATTTGGGGATCGATTGACTCCGGTCCTTATCCTCTTGTACAGACGAACAGTAGAGGGAGACTAATCTAAAGTAGTGGGCTGCCCAGTACGGCACACCACAGCCGGCCTGTCTTTGCTAATTAATAGTTGATTTACTCAACATGCTAGCAGATTAGCTTCCTAACAGTGACTTCAAGCAGTAATTTACTTACTGTTTTAGAGACTGTTGATTGCAGTACAAGTTTTTAGTACTGTTTTTCTGTTGAGTACTATGTATTCCAGAATATGATTGCGATGTAAATACTTTCCATGTTTCCTACATGTTGAAATTAATTGCGTCCATTTTTTTTTGCAATTGAGATATTGAAATCTCTTGCAAATACAAATCAATTCATGATGTAATATATTTTCATGTTTCCGACATGGGAGATTAATTACGTCATTCATTTGCAATTGAGGTTTTACAAACTTCTTGCAAATAAAGATCAATAATGATGCGACATATCTCCATGTTTCCACATGTTGAGATTAAATCACATCAACTTATTGCAATTGAGATTTTCAATTTCTTGCAAATAAAATCAATTCATCGTCTTAATTGAGCCTTCGGCTTAACATGAGCACGAGTTGATATGCAAAATTCAAAGTGACTTCTTCAAATTGATGTTTTGGGACCAATAGGTAGTGTGAGGATCTACTGCATTGCAGACTATCTATCACTACTGAAGTGCTCTCCCATACATTTTATTAAGTGATGACATAAGGTACTAGAAACATGAGTATCTACTGATTTCATCAGATTATACTCTCTAGTGCTGCAAGATCTACTCCAAATTTATTTTGGAGATTATCTACAACGTGTCACACTTAACAATTTGAAGTTCACACTAGTGATTTTCAAGTCCACTTCTTGAAATATCATTAATTTTGCAATGCTCATTACAACATAACCATGATGGTTTTTGATTTACCATGGGTAAATTAATAATCTCTGGTTTACCCATGTAGGTGACCGATGGCTGGAAAAGAGTTCGATACACTCGAACTAGATGGCCACAACTACCCTACCTGGGCCATGGACATCAAGATCGCTCTTGCGTCCCGTGGATTAGTTCGTGCAATCCAGACCCCGGAGGATCCTCTCCCGGCTGGAGTCACGCCGCTGAGAGATGAACAGAAATATGCTGCCTTGTACATCATAAGGCACCATATCCATCTAGATCTTAAGTCTGAGTATTTGGAGGAGGAATCCCCACTTACTTTGTTTTAGGCCCTCAAAACGAGGTATGAACAGCAAAAGGCAGTTGTCCTGCCCGAAGCACTCCATGATTGGACACATCTCCGACTCCAGGATTTCAAGTCCATTGGAGACTACAATCATGAAGTTCATAAGATTAGTTCCAAACTGCGCTTTTGCGGGAAGGAGCCTACTGATGCGGAGAAGATAGAGAAAACTCTCTCTACTATGCTCCCATCTGAAAGGCGCCTCTAGCAGCAATATCGTACTGCCAACTACCAAGTCTACTCCGACCTCATTCATATTCTACTTCAGGCTGAAAAGCATGATGAGCTACTCGCAAAGAATGGCTCTCGTCGACCGGTTGGTTCCCAACCTTTGCCAGAAGTTCATATGAATGTCGTGAACAGACAAAAGTTTGATGGTGCCTTCGGCAAACCATCGAACTTCAAGGGTAAGCGAAAGCGCGGTAACCGGAACAAGAAGCCTAGAAACACAGACCGGGGCAATGGCACCGCAAAGCCCAAGTTTGACAACACTAAGCTTTGTGATAGGTGCGGATGCTACACGCATTTCACTAACAAGTGCAAGACCCCAGAGCATCTGGCAATTCTCTATCAACAGTCCCAGGGACGCAAAGTACCTCAAGGGAAAAGGTTTGAAGCCAACTTCAACCTTCATCCAGATGGCACCAATGGAGCTGGTTGTTCGCAAGATGTCCCTCCAGGACCTAGCAACGCCATGACTTTCCAGAAGTCAGAGGACCCTACGAGCACGGAGAACATGATGGTTGAGTATACCTCAACGGACATGTATGGAGACTTCGTCTAGTCCCATTATCTCCATAGTGATGAAATTAATTATTCATGTCCATTTGTGAAGTTGTAATAGAACATAAGTATTGTCGTCTTCTATATATTGTATCAGCACTCTGTTGATATAAATAAGATTGAATGTCTTCTATACATTCGATAAAGATTTCCATATGGAAACTCTTCAAATCAATATATATATTTCTACGGGAGTCAATCCTATGGACGAGGAACAACCCTCTCTATTGTTTGGATTGTACTACACGTACATCCAACCCGTAGCACATGTTGCATATAAATCAATTCCATTGGTCATGATTTGCATGAAGCTAAGTTTCCTCAATCATCAGATATTATCTAGCTCATTTTGAGGTCCTCATATACCTCAAGATCAAAGCTGGATCACTTAAGTCCCTCGATCAATTGCATTCGAGGTGATTTGTGGTTTCATCCAACCACTGCATGGACTGAAAAATGAATTAAAATCAATTCGAATGGACAATGTTGCAGAATTCTCTTCATGTGCCTCCAATAATCATTGTTTGGCTTTCGAAGATTGGAGTTCAGCACTTTGTCACATATGTCCATACGCAAAAGGTTTGGTTGAATATCTGAGCAAGAGGATGAGGCTCGTTGCACGACCTTTGTTAATGAGTTGATAATTACCAACTTCACGTTGGAGTCATGTGGTTTTACACGCTGCTGACTAACTAACTGCATATCGCAGTACTTCCCCTCTGCAATTGATACGTGGAAATCCTCCGAGCATTTCCCATCCGCGTCAGTTCAGAAGCGCTTCACGCATACCGATCTCACCACCGCAGCGTACATCATAGGCCCACAGATTAGGGATCTATGTGGGGTACACATCTCCGTCGAGCACTAAGTACCATGAACTCCTCATAAGGGATCTGTTCATAGCCTTGTACGCTGATTGCATATATTGAAGGATGGATACTTCCAGGCATTAGGGGGAGATTTCAAGTACCAAATAGAATGCCAGGAAATCAATTGGAGCTCCACGTTCCTCTTCATATCCACGTACTCAAGAATCTAGACTATACGTCTAGGATTCAATAATTTGCAACACATTGCAAATAACCTGCCAGATTCATTTACTGATTTCAAAGGTGTAACATAGTCCTTTAATCCAGTTAGAAATGCGCCCGAAAGAGTGGAGGTACCAATAAAAACCACTCAACTTCCCATTCCTGGAAACAGGGGGAGTAGTACGGCCTCCAACTAGGATCTAGCTTCCTGCAAGCAACAAAGGAAAATGAGGAGAAATCCTCCGGATCAGTAAATGCACATCAACCTAGCGTTGATTAACACCTGTTGGGTAGTATACACCCAGTGGAAGGGAAACCTCCGCAACCCAGCTTCAGCCTGCACACACTGGCTGGGACATCGGAACACCCGGACTCACGCGTATTGGGAAATCACGAAGAGCCATCATGGGTGCATGCGATTTCCTCCAACCATATCGATTCTGGAGAATCATCTAACCAAAGTCTACAACTGTCGACAACATTCTCTTGTAAGATTGCAAACAACCTTACAATGATTCAGATCCAAAGACCATGGCCATGGTAGAGTGTAAACCACTTGCTCGGACTGAAACAATCGAAGGACGCAATCCAAGCAGAATTAGCCTTGCTCCTCCAAATGAATCCATGCGATTCAATATGTTCTCTTTCATTAACGGAATGAGATAACAAGGTGGTGAGAAAGCAAGGCTTGTAGCATAAGGTCGGATTCACGCAGAGATCCGAGACCTACTCTCCAGACATGAGTGAAATCCTCCTTTCCGATACATTATATCATTGGCAGTGTAAAATCATCTATCTATGCAGTTGATGGATGTAGTGGCTACATATCCATGTGGATCACTAGATTTGGACATGTATGGTTCTTGATGGAATCTCAATCCGAATCGAAATGCAAATGCAACATATATTATGTAAAATTATTAAGTCATAACATGGCTTGTTGTCGGTATATTTTGGTACAACCGACGTAGTGAGTTCCTTATACACAAGGATTACTCCTAGAATGATGATTACCCATGCGTGTTCGTCATACACAAGGATTACTCATACAATGACAAAACATGTGATCATCGAAAAGACGGAATTTGAGATGAAGGATTTGGTTAAACCAAAACAGTGCTTGATACTACAACTCGAGCTACTTCACTCAAGTATTATGGTACACCAAGTTGCCTATATTATAAATATTGGGGAAACTTAATATGGACAAGTCATATCCGCCTCCCATGCTGGTTGTTCTATCTCTAGACGTAGAGAAAGATTTACTTAAACCACGGGATGATGTAGAAGGGATGTTGGAACTTTAAGTCTCATATCTCAGTGCCATTGGATCCACCAACACAATTGGTTGGGGTCAAGAATATCTTTCGATATCTCCAATGCACCACATTACTTGACATATTTTGTAATTTCAGAGAAATCTGAACTCCAATATCATCAGGACACTGATGATGGCTACTTATATAATCCCTACAATGTGTACTAACATGGTAGAATTGTTATTCCATTGATGTCTTCAATACAGACTCCGGTGACTAATCTACCAATCATTTTGAAATACAAGGCCACGTTAAAACGTGAAGCTTTACGGAATGATAAACCACATACATCAGTCATGTGGTATTGGTTCTCTTGAATCATCAATCATTATCTAAACAGATAATGTTGCTTGTGTTGCATGGTTGCAAACAGGATACCTCAAGAGCAATATCACTAAGCATATTGCCTCTAAACTGTGTTTTCCCCATGAACTCCAGCAGAGTCGGGGAATAAACACCTTGCAAGATCATACGATAATCTCGTTGGTCTGTTCACGAAGTCTCTACCAACTTCAACATTCCAGAAATATTTTTATTGAATTGGTATGCGACGGCTTCAAACTTTGCAAGAATCAGGGAGGGTATCTTCCTGAACTATCCTGTTCAAAGCATCATATTACACTCTTTTTCCCTTTTTGAGTTTACTACACAGGTTCTCATAAAGGTTTTTAATGAGGTAATATCAACACAAGACGATATGTCATACTTTCTATTTTCCCCACCGGGGTTTTTAGGAAAGTATACACGACATATTTATTGATCTCTAAATTCTATGGATTAACTTCATATCGAGTTAAGAGAGACAATAATCATTATATGCTGTGTTATTTTCTCCTTATTTTCCCACCGGGTTTGAAGGAGTTTTAACAGCATATACAATCATTATATGTTGCATCATTTTCTCCTTATTTTCCCACTAGGTTTAAAGGAGTTTTAGCAACATATCATACACACCACTCCTCGCATTTTTCCCACAGGGTTTTTGGAGGAGATTTCCAAAGATGATCGGTTGCAAGGACATGGAAGGATTAGGGGGAGTGTTAGGATTTAATTAATATAATAGATTAATTAAAGGGATAATCCTCCCATGTAATTCTATGTCGGTTTGCAATCTGGCAACCGACAAATCTCGCACCCCCTCATACGGACGCGACCCTCTACTCGCGGCCCTTTCCCTTGTATATATACTCAGAATCATCAATGGAAAAGATACACTTCAATTCATTTGTTCTTTTGTCTCTCGTTCTCTCAGTTTCACTCGTTACATTGACAACAGGGAAGGAGGTACCTTATTGCCCCAGGATTTTTTTTCCTTCTTAATTAGCCCAGACCGGATTAATCCACGTCGTCATAGAAAACCTCCGAAACCCTAAATTATATGTCCCGATTCCTTCCAGCGCCGCTCCCATCCTCTCCTGCTCCCCCACGATCCACTCCTCTCCATCCCCAATTCCACGATCCCAACCTCGTCGAGCCTCTATCTGGCCATATCCTGCGGAGCTACACAATTCATTCATGTGAGCCTCGATCTGGGCGGATCACGCCGCCCTGCCGCTTCTTTCTTTGCATCCCACTCCCGCTACTTTTCTATCTCCGCGACACGACATCTGATTGCCTGCGTGCTATTTCTAGCGTTTCTCCCTCGAACTGACACCCGCTTCTTCCTTGGTTGCCAGGATGGGAGAGGCCAAGGAGAACGACGTGTACAACCAGGAGCTCCTCAACTACCACAAGGCTGTCGACGCCGCCGTCAAGCCGCCCGCCGGGCACGCAGCCGCCAGGAAGTAATTATTCTTTCAACTTCCTTGTTTCTATTACGAAAAAGGGTCCCCCGCTTTGTATTACAAAGCAACCAATCTATACAACCAACGATAGGTGCTGGGGCGGAAGCAGCACAGACACGCCCAAAAGAACTGAAAAAGAAAGACAAAAGAAACAAATGCCGACAACGGTGGATCGACAAAAACGAAGAAGCCTCACGACCACTGCGCCCACCGGAAATCTCCCACCTAGCTCCTAGACTCCGAAGCGTCGATACCAATCAACACCTCCAAGAAGGGACGCGACGGTGACGATGCTGCTGCCAAGGGTTTCCCCTGATACGCGACGAGGAGAGAGTCATGATAGCCCCCGATGCCCTCCAGGGAGGTCCGGTGGCACCCTCAGGCACCACCGCATCGGTGTCAAGCCGACTGGGAGTTCTCCCGATCCCAACCTTCACCTCGGGTGCTCCGGAGCCCGCCACCATACGACCACCATCCTACACCAACATGGTCTTGAGGCTTCCACGCCATCACACCACGGCAACACGAAGAGACGTCTGCACACCGAAGAGCAGGAGCCGGGACTAGAGGCAGCAACACCGTCGGCACGTGGGAGGGCTCAACCTCCACTGTCAATGACGGTAGCCGACCGGACGCGATAGCAGGAGCCCCGGCCGGGCCCTCATAGGCCCGTGAAGCTCCCACCTTCGCGCTGCAGCAGGCATGCCGTCGGCGTCGCCGGCCCCCGTCCAAGCTGCTCCTCCTCCCCACCACGCAGAAGACACCGAAGCTGCGCTGGAGGTCGGCCCACTAGGACCTAGATGGGGCCCGCAGGGCCAGATATGGGTCGGGGGGCGCACCGCCGACCACCCCGCACCACCAAGCCGTCTCGCAGCCAAGGAGTCGCGCCGCCACCTCGCTCGCCGCCGTCCACCTCCGCAGGGCCGGACCGCCGCCAAACCGAGCTGCACTTGCCGCCGTCTGCCTCGGGAAGAAGAAACGAGCGCGCGGGGAGTGGAAGTCCCGCAGCTGCCGACACCACCTCCCGTCCACCTCCCGGGGAGGCGGCGGCGGGGGAAAGGGGGGAGGGGGTCGCCTAGAAGGAGGAGGCCGCGCGCCGTCCCGGCCACCTCCCGGGGAGGCAGCGGAGGGGCGGATCCCAGAGGGAGGAGGGCGGGGCGGGGCCAGGCTCGAGCAACCGGTGGCCGGCGGCGGTGGGGAGGAACCCTAGCGAAAGCGGGGTTGGGAGCTGGGTCAATGGTGTTAACTTGATTTGTGCACTTCCTTGTTTCACTTCATCTTACCTTCACATTGATTGCTCTCATTCTGACGGACGTCCTATATATGCGCGCAGGGGCAACGTCGGCATCCACAGATCCGGCTTCAGGAACTTCATACTCAAGCCCGAGCTGCTCCGGGCTATCCAGGACTGCGGCCTTGAGACCAGGACTAACGCTTGGAGCAACGGCCCCCGGAAGGCAAGTTCGTTCGATTGCTTAGCATGTAGTACCACGCTTAGCTATTTTCCCTAGGACCTACTAATCGTCACCTATCATCTTTCAGATTTCAAACCCATAACAGATAGACTGCTAGGGATAATTTGTAAGGGAGTGCCTAGAACTCATCTAGATGAGACATAATTTGGTCTCATTCACGTGATAGACATAAATAGATACAAAGGAGTACCAACCCACGCTGTGGCGTACCCAGGGGGTGTGCGATGGCACACCCAGATTTCTGGAAAATATTTTTTCACCATGTAAAAATTAGCTTATTTTTAAGGCCCATGCAAGCTAATTGAAATAGACTTCACTTTTTTTAAGTGTGCACAGCCTCTATTTTATTTTTAGGTCGGCCACTGAACCCACGTCAGCACACACGCATATTATAGCATTACATTCAATGGCTATAAAAGTGAATGAGACATAACTATATCTCAGCTAGATGAGTTCTATCAAAACTGTTAGTAAAAGGCAACCCTTAATTCCATGCCGTCTACCATGCTCCAACTAGCGCTACCCTCTGTCTTAATCTGTTGCTATTCATGAGAGCATGTTTGGAACCTGTCAATGTATGCTAGCAAAGATGCTGATCACGTTGATCATTCCCTTCATATATCTCAGACACTTTTTGACGGAGGGGCTAAGCCGGCAAGGCCGCTTGAATGCGTGGAGGAGGATAACAAGGCCGTCCTCGCTGCCACCAAGCCTGCCTAACAAGTACTCCCTCCGTAAAGAAATATAAGAGCATTTAGATCACTATTTTAGTGATCTAAACGCTCTTATATTTTTTTACAGAGGGAGTAATTATTAATTCCATTATTTTTCTTCTCCCGTCACTTTTTTTGTCCTTTTCTAATGGACGCCTATGCGCGCAGGTGTAGTGTCGGCACCCAGAGCTCCGGCTTCAGGGACTTCATACTCAAGCCCGAGCTGCTCCGGGCCATCCACAGCTTCGGCCTTGAGCACCCATAGCCAGTTTAGTTCGAATGATTAGCATGTAATTGTATGATGCTTAGGAGACCGTTGCTCCAAGCGTTAGTCCTGGTAGGATGAGATTGCTTCAACCGTTAGATTAGTAGGAGCGTGGGTCTTTTTCTTGGTAGTTTCCATGTAATCAGCTGCTTGGTAGAATTAATTGCTCCCAAAAATCACGCTTGGTCAGAATTGAACGCGGGTCCACATTTGTTTCCATATAATTGTGGGCACCAATAGGCGCCGGTGCGCCGGACGAATCGTTCGGCCGGTGGAGCCCCAACCATTGGATGTGAGCCGCGCAGTCTTTGGATCTTGTAAACAAAAAATTTAAAAACACGCCCCAACAGCTTCTTCCTCGCGTGGTCAGGCTAGATCCGCATCTCTCGCTCGGGGGAGCGCGGCGCGGCGGCTCCAGCCCCCTTCGGTGGCCATCCTCGTCGCCGGGCCCCACCCCTCGCCGGCCTTCCTCATCGCCGGTCCCCGCCCTCGCCGGTCGTCCTCGTCGTCGGTCCTCACCATCCCGGCCGTCCTCGTCGTCGCCTCGACCGATGCAACAGCTCTACCTGCGGCTGCAGCTCTCGACGGCGATGGTTGTAGCTCCGCCGTCGCCCTCGCCATTGATGCTGGCTGTAGGGGATTGCAACAACGACGGTCGTCAGTTAATCAATGCCGTTTGAATGGATGTAGCAAAAACTTCACCGGTAGTAGCAAAAAACAACTACGGTTGCAGCAAAAATCTTCTAGCCGCCGTCGCGAGGTCGCAGCTCCGTCTAGATGGACGTAGCAAAAACCTTCGGCGGTAGTATCAAAATCCTATTATGGTTGCAGCAAATCGTTGTCGCCGTCGCGAGGTCGCAGCTCCGCCTTGATGGATGTAGCAAAAAACTTTGTCGGTGGTAGCAAAAATCGGCTACTGTTGAATCTCTATTATCAACGGTTGAAGCTTTTTGTGACACCTTGAAGATTTTTCCTTGACAGTAGCCGGCCCCTAGCATTGGCATTCAGTTTGAAGCTTTTTCCATCTCCGGTTGAAGCTTTGCGCGATACCGGATGTAGCCTTTTGTTGTGGTAGTGGTTGGTTCCGGCATATGTCATCCCTGGTTGAAGCTTTTCGCCGCATCGGTTGTAGCTTTCTAGAATGCCGGTTGTAGCAAAAATGCGATGCAGTTGTAGCAAAAAGCAGCTTTGGTTCCAGCTCGCTTGTTGGTTGAAGCAAAAACCAACTGTTGTTCCAGCTTTTTCTTTGGTCGATTGTATCAAAAAAGTGGTTGGTTCCAGCTTCGGCGTCTGCTCCTCGGGGATGCAACCATAGGACTAGGAGGAGGGCAGTTCCAGCATAGGAGGAGGGTGGCGCTCGCCGGAGCAGTGCCGACAGAGCCAGCCTGGGGCATCTTGGAGTGGTTGTTGGCCATGGCGATAACGACGCAAGCAGCCTCGCTGGTCTAGCTTGGTTGCAGCGGCTGCGGAGGTCGCCGTCATCGGAGTGGAGCCAGATGGGATGGACGGAACGGATGCCACGGCGGTGCTGCGGGGATGCGCGGCCGGCTCGCCGGCGTCGAGCTGAAAATTGGACGAAGGGAGCGGGCTCGCAGGCGTGGAAGAGAGAAAACAGATAAGAAAGAAATGAGCGGTTGAAAAGATGAAGGAGAAGATAAGGCAACGATTGAGGTGTGGGCCCTATACATACATATCGCTCGGGGGTAGGAGGACCGCTTGCTCGCGTAGCCGCGACCGGCCGAGCGTTCGGCCGGTCAGCCGGTAGCAAACGTTTCCCAGGAGATAAGGCCGCGGGGTGTCGGTGGGCTAGGCCCGCATAGGATACACATGGCGCCACGAGCAACGATGGATCCAAGTGAATTCTACAACGCACGAGCGACCGGCGCGTCGTTTCGGCCGGTCCGCCGGAAGCCAACGTTTCCCTATAATTTTGTTCCTCGAGTTAATCACGCCCAAAAATCAAGCAAAGATGCTAACCCATGCACCTGCAAAATTTTGTTTCCATAAATAGAAAATATGCTTCCATAATATTCATACACATTCTATAATATGCTGCTTCCATATATTCTTCCGATATTCGCTCCATGTCCATATAATCACAGTTGCTTCCACATATGCATGATGCTTCCAGTATTTCATACTTGTTTCAAATATTTATGCTAAAAATATGCTTCCAACAGCACAACGCATGCTTCATACTTCATGGTCACATTTTTCTCCAACCATTATCGTTATTTCTTTTATGCCACTAGTAACAATGCACGTGCAACGCACGTGTTCCTTCATCAGGATCCGACAAGTTAACATGGGATAAAAAATCAAATGGATATCAACCACGTTGTACTCCATATGCATGTGCTCATTCTTGGTGGAGGTAATTATCTTCCTTTGAGGTCATTCAGTTCTGATGGACCAAATGCACAATTAATATTCCAACACAAAACATACTAATACTTGTATATTATTGCCATTACACGACTTAGAAGTGGCATAACACCATCAGCAACATGTATATATGAAATCTCATGAACTACCGAACATAGTATGTCCGCACCAACGTTAAGCCTAGTTAGCAACGCAGATGAAAAACATGGAACCCATGGTAGGGTCAGAGAATAGAAAAGCAGAGATGAATCGGTCATGGTAACCTGATGGCAACAGCTGAGCATGATGACGGATCGTTGGATGATGTAGAGCTTGATTTAATGCTTCATGCACATTGTGCAAAGCAATAATTCCAATAGTAAGAAGTTCTGTGAGCAAATGCTTTATATCACCTAAAATAGAACATCAGATAAGATGAACATCTTAAATGTGTAGGTGTGAGGTTAATTTAGAACATATTAGACCAAGAAGTAGAAAAGGTGCTGCAATACAACAAAAGAAGAGTGCACAACAAGGTCACATCATTATTAAAACACATCAAAATTTCCTAAGTCAAGACTTTAACAATGATATGCGCTTAAAGGCTACCCAAATATGTCCCAAGTTAAACATTTTCAGAGATTCCAAACTTGGGAGCATGTCTTGAATTTTATGATATATGATCCTGTATATGTAACAAGCAAAACATTGATGTGTAAATAATTTGAGCTGCTTATCTGGACGAATATAAGGATAGCAGCTACATCATATGATGGACTACACCGGTTCTGAAGGATATCTATGCATATGTTCCATCAGCATAAACTGCAAACCATAAGAAAAAATGTCAGTACAAATTAAAACTGAAGGGTATAAGATTAGTATTCTTTGTTTTGGATTTCTGTCAACATATTAGTAGAGAAAAGTATGACTGTCGTCTATTCAAAATCATGAGCAACACATGTATTCAAAATATGATGTAAAGGATGTATTATCTTTGCTCGAGGTAACCAGCAAGTCATCACAAAATCAATATCAAGCCTTCAGAAAGAATGCATCATACGTGTGAGCGGTCTCGGCATAAAATTGGACGTACCTGATGACATGGCTACTGGTGGTTATACAGAGTTTCATTACCATTGTGAGATGCAGATTCAACTTATGATTTCAGGCTTTACACCTCCTTAATATGTCATCTCTGTTTCATGCATACCTCTCCCTTTCCCTTTGTCTTTTTAATTCTTTCAGATCTGCCCTTTGTCCTGCAGATAACAACTTCAGTATTTCCAAGCATGATGCATGAAAGATTGGTGATACATTTATCAGAATTGCCGTTGTTCATTAGGTCCTGAAATGGCGTACATAACTCATTACTATGAGAGGCTGTCATAGGCGGTTGTGAGTCAACAATTGAGAGAAAGCATCAACTTGAATGACATATTAAATACAAAAGCGGTGCTAAGATGTTTTATAATTTACATCCATCTGTCTACATGAATCCTCTCCTATGATCTTATTAGTTTGTCAGAAAATCAGACCGAAAGATCAATGCAGCATTAACTGATCTCGATAGGGCAGAACCGGATCGGACCAAATCGACAATACGGGCAACAACTACAGAATACAATTCATCCAATTAATAAAAATGCCCCTAAATAGTTGCTTCAGAACTTGGCGCTAGGCAAATAGAAGATAGTACAATGGAGGGCAGCAGAACCGAGGTAGAGCCGCATAGACACCATGTCGAGCTCGGCCACACCGAAGGATTATTGTTGCTGTTATGTTGCCAGGCTAGTGTAAAGTTGGCATCCGTCCTTTGCACAACAAATTGGACTAAAATCTAGCACATATTATTTACTTGAGAAATCACAAGCTTCATCTCGCCGACACTTCTTTTCATCTCGCTAGTGAATGCGGAGAAATTCAGAGGAAGGGGCAGACTTGGGTAGCTAGTGATCTGTACAACCCACGGTCTGCATTATCCACATCTAAATCAAAGTGTTTGCTAGTGAATGGGGAGAAATTCAGAGGAAGAAGCATACTTGCTAGAAGAAGAAGAAGAAGAAGAAGCAATATACGCCTGGAAATTGCAGCCACGGAGCAGCACGGGTTCGTCGGCCGCGCTATGTCCTGCTCCCTGGGATTCACCGATGGTTGTGCTCCCTAAGATTGTACCATGGTCGTGCTCAATGGGCCGCGCGCCACCACCCTGAGAACCTCCGACACAGCTCGACGGTGCGGATCCGGACGGCGGCCGTGAAGCGCATATGCCCCTGCGTGCTGAAACAGGGCTGCCGCTACCCGTCGCTCTGCTATGCTTTCGTCGCCGCCGACACCACCACGAGGATTGTCCGGGAAGCTCGGGCATGGCTCGATGGCACGGATCCAGACGCCAGCCATGAGGAGCATCTCCGCCCGCATGTTGGCCTAGCTGGGCCACTGCCACCAGCCGCTCCGCGACCGTGGTAGCCTACACCTCGCCCGGGTGCGGGAGGATCTGTGCTCAGGGGCCTAGATCTGAGCGAGGAGTGTGCCGCCGGAAACGCCTCTGTTTTTTATCTGGTCGCGTAAAAAAGAACTGTCGAATCGGCCTGTTTTGCGGGCGAAGATTGGCAGACCACCGCGTCTGCTCGGCGGCAGAACATTTGATCTCAGTCGTTGATCTAGATAACAGATCATTGACTTAATCTGGACAGTAGGATGTGTTAAAACTGCTTTGATCTGAGGGTCCTGGTTATCTTGTGTACAATTTGTTGTGTGGCTTTAGATGAGTTTATGTTTGCTCTTTTAACAGTAGTATAGATGACTGTGAAGCACATATGGTTTTGTTGCGAAGCACAATTTTGTTAGGTTGAAGCATGAGAAATGTAGTTCCAAGTTCCACATACTATCGTAATTAATGAAGCATGTAGTATTCTCCAGGAAACGTATCATGTCAAATATATACAGATTCATTTTATGTCGTATTGAGCCATCAAAAACATGTTTTGCCGAATGTTGAAGCATGAACAAAATAGTTCCAAAGCATTACCAATTTACCATATCTGATACTTGGAAAAGATGCCACATATGATACGGAAGCACATATCTGATACTAAATTGAAGGAAGCATATACATAGGTTGTATGAAACTTAATACAAAAATCTGACACTACTAGGAAAAGGGCTATAGATGATATAGCCACTAATGGCGCACCAAACATGTGGTGCGCCATTACTATATACTAATGGCGCATCATGTGTTGATGCGCCATTAGTGTCCAAATACTAATGGCGCACCACATCCACGGTGCGCCATTAGTAACAATTTTTTTTTTCAACGCCACTAGTAATTTTTTTCCATTTTTTTTTTTTTTTTTTTTACAAAACTAGTAATGGCGCATCGTCTGTGTAGTAATGGCGCACCACTCCCACGGTGCGCCATTACTAACTTGGCCCAAAAATTCCACCGAATGCACCCCCTGGACCCCCTTTTCAGTTAACAAAATGAAAATGATGGAAATGTCAAAAAGATATAAGAAAGTAAGTTTCCCAAGTGATATGTGGTCTACTTGTTGGGAAAATTTACAAATATGAATTTCAACTTTATTTGCAAAATATCTCTGGAATTTGTAAAATGGGCATAACTTTTGCTTACGAACTCGGATTAAAAAGATTTTATATGAATAATCATCTACTCGAAAACTTTGGAGCCGACGGTCTGTGGTAAACTACTCGCAACTCATCAAAGGGGCTATGGTGTTGATGTAGAAGCCCTCCGTGATCGACCCCCCTCCGGTGGAGCTCCGGAACAGGCCCCAAGATGGGATCTCACGGTAACAGATGGTTGTGGCGATGGAATTAGGGTTTTGTGGTGCTCCCCGATAGTTTCAGGGTACGTAGGTATATATAGGAGGAAGAGGGGCGTCAAGGGAGCAACAGGGGCCCCACGAGGGTGGGGGGCACGCCTACCCCCTGGGCGCGCCCCTGCCCTCGTGGCCGTCTCTCTCGCTTCCTGGCGTGTACTCCAAGTCTTCTGAGTTGATATCGTTCCAAAAAATAACTCTCCCGGAGGTTTCATTCCGTTTGGACTCTGTTTGATATTCCTTTTCTACGAAACACTGAAATAGGAAAAAAAACAGCAATTTGCACTGGGCCTTGGGTTAGTAGGTTAGTCCCAAAAATAATGTAAAGCTGTATAATAAAGCTCATTAAACATCCAAAACAGAATATATAATAGCATGGAACAATAAAAAATTATAGATTCATTGGAGACGTATCAAGCATCCCCAAGCTTAATTCCTGCTCGTCCTCAAGTAGGTAAATGATAAAAGCGGAATTTTTGATGTGGAATGCTAACCAACATAATTCTCAATGTAATTTTCTTTATTGTGGCATGAATGTTCAGATCTGAAAGATTCAAGACAAAAGTTTAATATTGACATAAGAATCATAATACTTCAAGCATACTAACAAAGCAATCATGTCTTCTCAAAATAACATGGTCAAAGAAAGCTATCCCTACAAAATCATATAGTCTGGATATGCTCTATCTTCATCACACAAGATATTTAAATCATGCACAACCCCGGTTTCAGCCAAGCAATTGTCTCACACTTCAAAAAATATTCAAACTTTTCAACTTCCATGTGTTACATGAGCGCGAGCCATGGATATAGCACTATAGGTGGGATGGAGTGGTGGTTGTGGAGAAGACAAAAGAGGAAGATAGTCTCACATCAACTAGGCGTATCAATGGGCTATGGAGATGCCCATCAATAGATATCAATGTGATTGAGTAGGCATTGCCATGCAACGGATGCACTAGAGCTATAAGTGTATGAAAGCTTAACAAGAGAAACTAAGTGAGTGTGCATCCAACTCGCTTGATCACGAAGTCCTAGGTCATTTTGAGGAAGCCCATCATTGGAATATTTTAAGCCAAGTTCTATAATGAAAATTCCCATTAGTATATGAAAGTGACAAGACAAGAGACTCTCTATCATGACGATCATCGTGCTATTTTGAAGCACAAGTGTGGAAAAAGGATAGTAACATTGTCCCTTCTCACTTTTTCTCTCATTTTTTTCTCCCCTTTTTTATGGACTCTCTTTTTTCTTTCCTTTTGTCCGGAGTCTCATCCCGACTTGTGGGGCAATCATAGTCTCCATCATCCATTCCTCACTGGGACAATGCTCTAGTAATGAAGATCATCACACTTTTATTTACTTACAACTCGAAGCTAGAACAAAATATGACTCTATGTGAATGCCTTCGGCGGTGTACCGGGATGTCCAATGAATCAAGAGTGACATGTATGAAAATTATGAACGCTGGCCTTGCCAAAAAATATGATGTCAACTACATGATCATGCTAGGCAATATGACAATGATGAAGCGTGTCATATGATTAGAACGGTGTAAAGTTACATGGCAATATATCTCTGAATGACTATGAAAATGCCATAATAGGTAGGTATGGAGGCTGTTTTGAGGAAGGTATATGGTGGGTGTATGGTATCGGCAAAAATTGCGTGATACAAAAGAGGTTAGCAATTGTGGAAGGGTGAGAGTGCGTATAATCCATGGGCTCAACATTAGTCATAAAGGACTCATATACTTATTGCAAAAATCTACGAGTTATCAAAAGAAAGTATTCCATGCATGCTCCTAGGGGAAGAGTTGGTAGAAGTTAACCATCGCGTGATCCCGACCTCCACACAAAGGATGACAATCAATAAATAAATCATGCTCAAACTTCATTACATAACGGTTCATCATACGTGCATGCTATGGTAATCACAAACTTTAACACAAGTATTTATCAAATTCACAATTACTCCACTAGCATGACTCTAATATCACCATCCTCATATCTCAAAACAATCATAAGGTATCAAACTTCTCATAATATTCAATGCACTTTATATGATTTTTTTACTATACCCATCTTGAATGCCTATCATATTAGGACTAATTTTATAACCAAAACACACTACCATGCTGTTCTAAAAGGCTCTCAAAATAATATAAGTGAAGCATGAGAGATCAATAATTTCTACAAAATAAAACCACCACTGTGCTCTAAAAAGATATAAGTGAAGCACTAGAGAAAAACTATCTAGCTCAAAAGATATAAGTGAAGCACATAGAGTATTCTAATAAATTCCTATTCATGTGTATCTCTCTCAAAAGGTGTGTCCAGCAAGGATGATTATGGTAAACGATAGATGAAGACGAAAGAGGGGATGCCTTCCCGCGGCATGCCCAAGATTAGGCTTTTGGTTGTCCTTGAATTTTACCTTGGGCTGCCTTGGGCATCCCCAAGCTTAGGCTCTTGCCACTCATTGTTCCATAGTCCATCAAATCCTTACCCAAAAACTTGAAAACTTCAAAACACAAAACTTAGCCAAAACATCCCGTGAGCTCCGTTAGTATAAGAAAACAAACCACCACTCAAAGGTACTGTAATGAACTCATTATTTGTTTATATTGGTGTTAAACCTACTGTATTCCAACTTCTCTATGATTCATACCCCCTGATACTACTCATAGATGAATCAAAATAAGCAAACAACACACGAAAAACAGAATCTCTCAAAAACAGAACAGTCTGTAGCAATCTGTAACTTTCGAATACTTCTGTAACTCTAAAAATTCTGAAATAAATTGATGGACGTGAGGAATTTGTCTATTAATCATCTTCAAAAAGAATCAACTAAAAATCACTCACCAGTAAAAAATGGTAGCTAATCTCGTGAGTGCTAAAGTTTATGTTTTTTACAGCAAGATCGCATAAACTTCACACAAGTCTTCCCAAAGATTCTACTTGGCACATACACTAATTAAAACACAAAACCACATCTAAACAGCAGCTAGATGCAATATTTATTCCTAAACAGAAGCAAAAACAAATAAAATAAAATTGGGTTGCATCCCAACAAGCGCTATCGTTTAACGCCCCTAGCTAGGCATGATACAAGAATAGATCTACGTATTGCCATCTTTGGTAGGCAATCCATAAGTGGCTCTCATAATGGATTCATAAGGTAATTTGATTTTCTTTCTAGGAAAGTGCTCCATGCCTTTCCTTAATGGAAATTGGAACCTAATATTTCCTTCCTTCATATCAATAATTGCACCAATCGTTCTAAGGTAAGGTCTACGAAGAATAATAGGACATGTAGGATTGCAATCTATATCAAGAACGATGAAATCTACGGGCACATAATTCCTATTTGCAACAGTAAGAACATCATTAATACTTCTCATAGGTTTCTTAATGGTAGAATCCGCAAGATGCAAATTTAAAGAACAATCATCAAGTTCATGGAAACCTAACATATCACACAAAGCTTTTGGAATTGTGGAAACACTCGCACCCAAATCACACAAAGAAAAGCATTCATGATCTTTCTCTTAAGTTTAATAGTAGGTTCTCACTCATCGTAAAGCTTTCTAGGGATAGAACTTCTAATTCAAGTTTTTCTTCATAAGATTGCATTAAAGCATCAACGATGTGTTTGATAAAGGCTTTATTTTGACTATAAGCATGAGGATAATTTATCACGGATTTCAACAAGGAAATACAATCAATTAAAGAGCAATTATCATAATTGAATCCCTTGAAATATAAGATAGTGGGTTCATTGCTATGTAAAGTTTTAACCTCTTCAATCCCACTTTTAACAATTTTAGCATCGAGATCTAAAAACCCTGAATCATTGGAACACCTTTTCACAAAAGTAGACTCATCTCCAGTCCCATCTTTATCAAGATTCATACTAGAAAACATGGATTTAATAGGAGCCACATCACTTACGTTTAGATCTTCATCTTTATTATCATGAAAGCTAGAAGAACACGCTTTCACAAAGCAATCTTTTTTTGCACGCATCCTAGCGGTTCTTTCTTTGCACTCATCAATGGAAATTATCATGGCTTTGAGAGACTCATTGATATCATGCTTAGGTGACATAGATCTAAGTTTCAACGAATCAACATCAAGAGAAATTCTATCCACGTTCCTAGCCAACTCATCAATCTTAAGCAATTTTTCTTCAAGCAAAGCATTCAAATTCTTTTGCGAATTCATAAATTCTTTAACACTAGTTTCAAAATCAGAGGGCATCTTATTAAAATTTCCATAAGAGTTGTTGTAGGAATTACCATAATTGTTAGAGGAATTACTAGTGAAAGGCCTAGAATTAAAGTTTCCTCTATAAGCGTTGTTACCAAAATTATTCCTACCAACAAAATTCACATCCAAAGATTCATTATTATTCTCAATCAACGTGGACAAAGGCATAACATTAGGATAAGAATAAGCACTCTTAGAGAAAATAATTTCATAAGTTCGTCCATCTTTCCACTCAAAACACTAATCTCTTCAATAGCATGTACTTTTTTACTAGTACATCTTTCTGTGTGCCATTGAGAGTAGTTAACCATAATATTATCTAGGAGTTTAGTAGCTTCTCCTAAAGTGATTTCCATGAAAGTGCCCCCCGCGGCCGAATCTAAAACATTTCGAGAAGCAAAATTGAAGCCAGCATAAAAGTTTAGTATAATCATCCATAAGTTGAAACCATGTGTAGGGCAATTATGTATCATTAACTTCATTCTCTCCCAAGCTTGTGCAACATGCTCATGATCTAGTTGCTTAAAATTCATGATATCATTTCTAAGAGAGATAATCTTAGCGGGAGGAAAATACTTAGAGATAAAGGCATCTTTGCACTTATTCCATGAATCAATACTATTTCTAGGCAAAGAAGAGAACCAAGTTTTAGCACGATCTCTAAGGGAAAACATAAATAGCTTCAATTTAACAATATCATTATCCGCATCTGTCAGGGATATGACTAGCAGGTATAAACCGGCTAGTATAAACCGGCTTTGTTAATATTATACTTGTTTGTAATATTTAGGAAAGGCTACGGCCCATAAGATCTTAGGGCCCATGTATAGAATTAAGGTTTGTAAACCGCCCCGTGATGTAACTTGAGAGATAAGGAAGAAAAGACAGAGACCGAGGCGGACACAAATATGAGCCGGCCTCGGGACTCTGTAAACCGGACCAAGCGTACCCTCTATATAAAGGGGCGACCCGGCGACGGTTCAAGGACAAGCAACAATCAACCCGTCGAGACGCAGGCAAGCGAATCCGCTCCCTGTAATCCGACGCCCAAGCAATACCAATCCAACTAGACGTAGGCTTTTACCTTCATCGAAGGGGCCGAACTAGTATAAACCTTCTGTGTCCTTTGTATGCTATGAACCCCTTCAAGCTAACCCGTGCGATGGTTCCATCATCAAGTCCACTAAACCGGACATCTGCCGTGCTATTTCCACGACAGTTGGCGCCCATCGTGGGGCCTGCGCATGATGGTTTTGAGTTCTTGAAGGGCAGCTTCGAAGGGCTAAAGGGTTACGCGGTCGGCCGGATGACCAAGAGTCGCCGCGGCCGGATCTACATCGACGACGCAGGTTGGGGACCGGAAGCCGATTCGATTGAATACGGGTACCGGGTTCCCTTCGGCAGCATCCAAGTCTTCATTGGCAAAATCGGCGAACCGGGACCTGAGCCGGACGTTTTCCATAACATTGTCGAGCCGGCTCGGCGTACGAGATCGGCCCGGATTCAGCCCGCCGTGAAGCACATGTTCGTTGGAGCAATCCACAGAGGTCGAGCCCAGGACAGATCGGAATCTGATGGTGCAACAGTTGTCTACTCAGACGACGAGTCTTCATCCGGAGAAACTGAATCTCTATATCAGTTGCAGGACGGCCGGTCTGAGGGCGAGTCCGATGGAAACAGTATTCCGGGCCCCTTCGCCCCGCCAAACCGGGTGGCCGTCTTTATGGCCGGTTCACAGCCCCCAGTGAATGGGACGACAGCGGAAGCTGGTACAGGGGGAAGCGTCCCAACCCCCTCGCTTATGGAAGTTCTGTCCACCTTGATCGAGGAGTTCACAGCTAAAGCGGTGGAAACGGTAGCTCCAGCAGACAAGGCGCATCATGATGCATAGCTCCTTCAGTTGAAAGACCGGATTCATCAGTTAAAGGAAGACCTGAAGGCAGAGAGAGAGATGATAGCAGTGAGACAAGCGGAATTGGATGATCAAGCTTTTTACTTAAGGATGGAGCAAGCTTCTATGGAAGGAGTAAGGGGACGAAAGTACCTGTCTCGTATACCGCCGGTTTATGAAGCAACGAATCTGTTCAGGACACCTGGGGCTGGGACTAGTAACAATCCGGCTTCAAACCGGAGGGCACCCCCAGCCAGGGAGGAGCCGGTTCAGCAACCCACCGCAGAGCGAGAGCGCCGGATTATGTCAGCACCTTATTTTCCCGTCCCTCCAGGTCATTATTCAAACCCTTTGGACAACATCGCTATAGCAGCGGCACGTTTGGCCGCTTTACCTGCGGAAGAAACGTCTCCGGTGGCGATAGAGGCGCGCAGGGTCCAGAAGCTACTTAATACGGCGTTGATACAGCAGCAGGCATATTCTCATAGCAGGGAGAGGTTACATTCAACACCACGTCCCAGCCGAAGTTATACTAGGCATTGGGAGGAGCCAGAAGTATCTAGCAGTGAACGCAGGAGGCATCAGCGCAGGCAGGATAATCCGACAGGTGCGGCAGTACAAGCTCCGGAGATAAACCGGGTTAGATCAGGAGCCAGGGAGGAGATTCGTCAAACAACGCCGGTTCACACAGCCACTGCAGAAACAGGGGTTATGGCGAGTTCCTTCGGGGTGCAGTGTCTTATCCCCGCTTTACGGAGTGTCAAGCTGCCCAAAGATTTCAAGGGGCCCCGCAAGGTACCTAACTACACAGCCGATTTAGCACCGGAAGCTTGGGTTGAAAGTTATGAGATGGCTATGGAGATGCTGGACGTGGATGAATCGGCTTGTGCTAAATATTTTACTATGATGCTCGAAGGCACGGCCCGGACCTGGCTGAAAGCTCTACCCCCGAACTCTGTTGGGTCATGGGGGGAACTACGTAGCCAGTTTATCAAAAACTTCAAGGATATGTGCAAACAGCCGATGTCGGTGGTGGATCTAGCAGCTTGTGTGCAAGGAGAGCAGGAGTCTACAACAGCTTGGGTACGGAGAGTAGCAGAGATTTTACACTCTTCGAATGGTATTAATCCTAGTACAGCAATAGTGACTTTGGAGAACAATTGCCGGTTTGAATCTTTAAAATTAAAACTTGGACGACTTAAAAGGGACTGCAATGATATGGGAACTCTCATGAGTGCCCTGGTGAAATACGGAGATTCTGATAATACCAAGTATCCAGAAGCGGAAGGAGACAAGACTGGAAAGGTTAGCAAGTCAGGTAAACCGGCGCCAATTAATCCGGCTACCTCAAGTTTTTTGGGCAAACGGAAAGCAGAGGGCGGCTCTGACTTCATGGCCAACACTCAAGTTCAAGGGGATTTTCAGCGTAGCCTGGGAGATCCGTCTTCGCAAACCGGCGGAGGAGCTCTTAGCTGGGATCAGGAGTTAGACCAGCCTTGTCCGAAGCATAGCGTGAAAGGGAAAGTAGCAAGGCATACCATGAGAGAGTGCATACCCCTTATGAAGGCAATGGCGGGCCGTTTCAATCCTCACAATCGACCCCCAAATGGTGGTTCAGGTCCTGGATTTTATGGTCCGGGTCGTCAAGGGAACAGCTCCGGATCAGGATATAGGGGCAATAGCAATGGTTATCAAAACCGGGCAGGTGGCCAAAATAATCAAGGAAACTATAATGGTCAGGGCAATCAATCACATCATCAAGGTGGTTACAATAATCAGAATAATCAGCAGCAGGGCCAAGGGAATTATAATAATCAGGGAAATCAGCAGCAACAGCGTCAGCAACAGAAGCCGCAATCTGGATATCAGAGTAATCCGAAGGAGTTAAGAAGTGGGCAATATCATGTCTTCACCACTAGTCTGTGTAAGAGAGACCAGAAGGTTTTGAAGCGGGCTGTTCATGCAGTGGAACCGGCGACACCGCAATTTCTTCGATGGTCGGAGCAGCCCATTATATGGAGCAGAGAAGACCACCCAATGCGTGTGGATAATCCGGGCCATTTAGCCTTGGTGGTAGCACCTCAAGTGGGAGGTTACAAATTTACTAAAGTTCTCATGGATGGTGGTAGCAGTATCAATATCTTATATTATGAGACTTTCCGTCGTATGGGTTTGACAGATAAGAAGCTAAGGCAATCAAACACAGTGTTTCACGGAGTGGTCCCAGGTAAGTCAGCTTATCCGGTGGGAAAGATTGACTTGGAAGTTACCTTTGGGAATGAATATGACTCCAGGTCAGAGATGATCACTTTCGAAGTCGTCAAGATCAAAAGTCCATATCATGCTCTGTTTGGAAGGACGGTTTATGCTAAGTTTATGGGTAGGCCGTGTTATGTTTATTTGCAGCTTAAAATGCCGCGTCATAAAGGCACGATTACGGTTCATGGAAGTCGCAAGATAGCAGTGGAATGTGAGGAAGGTGATGCAGCTTATGCAGAAGCAGTATGTGTCACAGAAGAGTTGAAATTTTATAAAGATAATGTTGATCCGGCAGATATGACTCCGCTGAAGAAGCCAACTACCGAGCATGATCCGGCGTTGAAGTTTAAATCAGCTGAAGAGACCAAGCAAGTCGATTTTGTGCCTGGAGATTCGTCTAAGCAATTCACTATTAGCGCTAACCTTGATCCTAAATAGGAAAGCGCGCTCATCGAGTTCATACGTGAGAACCGGGATATCTTTGCATGGAAACCTTCTGACATGCCAGGTATACCGAGGGAACTCGCTGAGCACAAGTTAAACATTGATCCGAAGTTTAAACCTGTTAAGAAGTATCTGCGCCGCTTCAACGAGGAGAGGCGCAAGGCTATAGGGGAAGAAGTGGCCAGACTTTTGGCCGCAGGGTTCATAGTAGAAGTTTTTCATCCAGAGTGGTTGGCTAATCCGGTGCTGGTGTTAAAGAAGAATGGGAAGTGGAGGATGTGTGTGGACTACACGGACCTCAATAAAGCTTGCCCAACTGATCCTTTTGCTCTACCTCGCATTGATCAGATCATCAATGCCACGGCAGGGTGTGAGCGGCTAAGTTTTTCGGATGCATATTCAGGGTATCACCAGATCAAGATGGCGGTGGAAGACCAAGAGAAGACAGCTTTCATAACTCCTTTTGGTGCTTTTTGCTATGTGTCTATGCCTTTTGGGCTTAAGTGTGCACAGGCAACTTATCAGCGTTGCGTTCAGAATTGCCTGAAGGGGCAGATAGGGAGGAATGTTCATGCCTACGTGGATGACATTGTGGTCAAATCGAAGAAAGAAGGAACGATGATAGAGGATCTTAAGGAAACCTTTGATAATCTTCGGGCTTATAGGATGATGCTTAATCCGGAAAAATGTGCCTTTGGTGTTCCGGCAGGTAAACTACTAGGTTTCTTGGTCTCAAACAGAGGAATAGAAGGTAATCCAGAGAAGATCAAGTCCATCACGTCTTTGACTAAACCGGTTTGCATCAACGATGTTCAGCGCATAGCTGGCCGGATCACAGCATTAAGCCGGTTCATCAGTCGCTTAGGAGAGAAGGCGATCCCAATTTACCAGATGTTAAGGAAAACAGACCGGTTTATCTGGAGTGATGAGGCAAACGCAGCATTTGAGGATCTGAAACGGCAACTAGCAAAACCACCGGTTTTAGCTGCTCCTATTGACAAGGAGCCTTTGCTGTTATACGTTGCTGCTAATACACGGGCAGTCAGCGTTGCAATTGTGGTTGAGCGCAAGGAAGCAGGGAAGGAGTACCCGGTTCAGCGCCCGGTTTATTATGTGAGTGAAGTACTCATTGAATCCAAGCAGAGATACCCTCATTGACAGAAGTTGGTATATGGTGTGTTCATGGCAAACCGGAAACTGAAGCACTATTTCCAAGGACATCCAATAACTGTGGTTAGTTCAGCACCGTTGGGGGATATAATCCAGAACAGGGAAGCTAAGGGCAGAGTAGCAAAGTGGGCCATTGAGCTCAGCTCGCATGAGTTGAAATTTGTACCACGCACTGCTATAAAATCTCAGGCATTGGTAGACTTCATCAATGACTGGACAGAATTGCAGACTCCTGAGGAGAAGCCGGATCTTACTTACTGGATGATTCACTTTGACGGTTCAAAACAGTTGGAGGGCTCGGGGGCTGGAGTTGTTTTAACTTCCCCCAGAGGTGATAAATTTTGTTATGTCCTCCGCTTATTGTTTCCTTGTACTAATAATGCAGCGGAATATGAAGCATTACTTCATGGTTTACGGCTAGCAAAGGAAATGAACTTGAGCCGGGTTAAGTGCCTGGGCGACTCAGATCTGGTGGCACAGCAAGTTTCTGGCAAGTGGGATTCAAGAGATCCCCTCATGGCGGCTTATAGACGAGAGGTCGAAGCAGTCGCAGGATACTTTAAAGGATATCAGGTGGATCATATAGACCGGCGGAGGAACGAAGCGGCTGACGCTTTAAGCCAGCTAGGGTCGCAACGTAAACCGGTGCCACCAAATACCTTTTGGGATTAATTGCACAGGCCGTCGGTTCAAATACCGACGGAAGAAGACCTAGCTGTTCCGGACCCAGAGGCACAGTTAGTTGCAGCACTCCATATTATTCCGGATTGGACGCTGCCCTCTTTGGCATACCTGAGCCGCGGAGGGTTGCCGGATGACGAAGAGGAAGCACGACAGATAATCCGGCGCTCCAGGTCCATGACAATTGCAAACGGAGAACTTCACCATCGCAGTACCTCTGGAGTATTTCAGCAGTGTGTTTCAGCTGAGGAAGGTTGTGAGATTCTTCGCGAAATTCATGAAGGGGATTGTGGTCATCATGCCGGTTCAAAATCATTGGTGGCTAAGGCATTCCGGCATGGTTTTTATTGGTTAACCACTCATGCAGATGCGGCAGATTTAGTCCAGAAGTGTGACGCTTGTCAGAAATTCTCGAGACGTGCTTTGGTTCCAGCACAGGAACTCCGGATGATACCAATAACTTGGCCGTTTGCGACTTGGGGGCCTGATATGGTTGGACCTTTCAAGCGATCTCAAGATCAGAAAACTCATCTACTAGTGGCAGTAGACAAGTTTACAAAGTGGGTTGAAGCGGAGCCTATAAGCAACTGTGATGCGGCAACGGCAGACAAATTTATCAAAAAAGTAATATTCCGGTTTGGCTTTCCGCACAGCATCATCACAGACAATGGTACCAATTTATCTCAGGGTGAGATGGAAGAGTTCTGTCAACGAGAGCATATTCGTTTGGACGTATCTTCTGTGGCCCACCCCCAATCCAATGGTCAGGCTGAAATGGCAAATCAGGAGATTTTGCGAGGAATCAAACCTCGGCTTACGACACCTTTGCAGAGAACCCCGGGATGATGGGTTGAGGAATTGCCATCTGTTCTTTGGAGTATTAATACTACACCCAACCGGTCTACAGGTTACACACCTTTCTTCATGGTTTATGGTGCTGAAGCAGTTCTTCCGAGCGATATACGTCATGATTCACCAAGGGTGACGGCCTATGTGGAAGCAATCAACGAGGAGTCAAGGCAGGACAGTTTAGACCGGCTGGATGAAGAGCGTGATATAGCTGGAGCACGATCGGCGATTTATCAGCAAGACTTGCGCAGATATCATAGCCGCCGGATTAGAACAAGGACGTTCTAGGAGGGTGACTTGGTACTCCGGCTCATCCAAGATCAAACAGATATACACAAGCTATCCCCACCTTGGGAAGGGCCCTTTGTGGTCAGCAAGAATCTACACAACGGCTCATATTACTAGGTGGACGTTCGGGAACACAAGGACTCACGGACATCAGAAGAAGAGACGAAGAGGCCGTGGAACATCGCCCATTTACGGCCATACTATACTTGAGCTACGTGCTCCAATGTATCCTATGTATATATTATGAGTAATGAATAAACTGGCACCCTCGGTAAACCGGGGGCTTAGCCCTTTTTCCATATGCAAAAATCTTGTGAAAGCAACCATATAAGTTTATTGTCAGATATTATATTTTAATATATTGTCCGGTTTAGAAATTAATTTTTTGCAGAATATGCAAAGGAGCAGTGAAACTCTCTAAAAAACATGAGATCATATCCGGTTCAAGGAGAGAAGGCCTCACAATTTACCCACCGGTTCAGGAGAGAACCTGGAGACCCTCTGAAAAGTTGGATAATTCCATGTTCAGTGATTGGTTTGAATTTACCCACCGGTTCAGGAGGAACCCTGGAGACCCTCTGAAAAGATGGATAAATCCACGCTCAGTGATTGGTTTAAATTGACCCACCGGTTCAGGAGGAACCCTGGAGGCCCCCTAGGAATGGCAACGTCCATATCCCAGTGATCGGATCAAATTTTACGGTTCTTTCGGCCCCCTGAAAAGTTGGATAATGCCACGTTCAGTGATTGGCTAGGCCCCTTGGGAGTGTTGGACAAACCACGTCCCATTGATTGGCTCAATTTCTATTTACGGTTCTTTTGGCCCCCTGGAAAGTTGGATAAATACCACGTTCAGTGATTGGCTAGGCCCCTTGGGAGTGTTGGACAAACCACGTCCCATTGATTGGCTGAACCTTGCTTTGAGCCTGGCAGCTCTTAAAAAGCCTCGACTACATGGTCTTATTTGCAAAATTTGCGTATTTTTGGTATTTTGTGTTTTATAACCTTTTAAACCGGAGTGGAACAGCTACAGAAGTTGGCCACATTTCTATAAAGTGAAAAGTCTGGATCATGAATACCAGCATAAGTAAACCGGCGTTCATTAAAACCCGGATCATATATCAGGCAAAAAGCTACGACTTTCCGAGGAAAGTCTTGAAGAACAAAGACGAACTGGATTTATCATCAAGATGGACCGGAGAAATTCGGGTTTTTACTTGGATCCATGAAGGTCTTCATAAAGTGATTTTAAAGTCCTAACCGGATTAAGAATACTGAGCATATATAAATCTCAGGTATAAAAAGTTATTTTTAGTATAAAGATATACTTATTTGCCGTTTTAAGAGAACAATTTAATCCGTCCAGTGGTAAGCCACTAGGACATATTTTCAATATTTTTTCTGCAGGAGCAGAGGATATGGAAGGCTACCAATATCAGACAACATTTCAACCGGCAAGTATTTCATAAAGACAAAATATCCGGATTGAAGCACATCAAGTTTCGGCTAGCCTATTACAAGGCATAGCAAGCCCAACAGTTTGGAAACATTGTTTGGCGGAACACAGATTATGGTTACAGCAATAAAATTCGAAGTTATGCTTCTCCTTGCTGAGACGGCTGGCCATCGCCTTGATCCGGAACATCTTCATCTTCGTGAAGCGGTTGGAAGTCCGGCGCACGCCAGTCAATCTTCATCAAGGCCCGGAAATACACCTCGTCGTTGATAAGTTCAGAAGGGTCAATGTCAGGAGCAAAGGTGTGAGGACGAACCGGCGGAATTAAGTTGACGGTATCATAGACCGGTCGCTCCACCCGCTCGTTCTGCAAATTATATCCCGGATGATATCTGGACAAGTCAGATTCAGCTGCAAGCTTGCTGGCGAGGGGACACATCTCCTTCGTCAGGGCATAGAGATCCTTTTCGGTAAAGGCTGAGCCGTCATCTTTTGTATCTGGAAATCCGGTTAAAGCCTCCTCCGGATCAAGATCCGGGACCCAAGCCTTAGCCCTCGTAAGGGCCAGAAGAGCACCACCCCGAGCGGCAGATTTCTTGACTTCTTCAAGACGAGCCGGCAAAACAGATAACTTGTTCAAAGTATCTTGGATCGTCGTAGGGGCCGGTTTACCAAAAGAAGTGGCACTGATGATCCTCTGAGTACCGGAGTACAGCTGCTCAACCAAGGTGTAGCATGCTTTAAGTTTCTTCCGTAAGTCATCCCCAAGATGGGAGACACGGCGCCCTACACACAACTATTATAGTTAAACCGGCACAAAACGGAAATTACAAAGATAAAAGCAGGAGTTCAGATTATACTTACCAAAGACAGCAGAGGTCATCAAGTCAATTTGCCGTCTTAAACAAGTCAATTCTTCTGTAACCGGATTAAGCGCTCCTTCAGCGTCCTGAACCCGTTTTTCCAGATCTTTCTTTTGGACCTCAAAAGCGGTCCGCTCTTCTTCAAAGTATTTCTTCAGGTCTTCAGCAGTCTTTAAACTCACCTAAAGGTCTTTTTTAGCCTTTGAAGCGGCAGATTCTGTTTCAGTAAGACGGCTACGAAGTTCATTGATTTCAATAGCATTCCGGTTCAACTCAGCCTGCGAGCACAGTTACAAAACAAGAGGTCAAAATCAGACAAGTCTCAAGCACACAAACAAGTTGTCTACTTGACACTTGGGGGCTAATGGCAGTTGAAGCAGTAAACAACAACAATTCAAAGTTACAAGTCTCAAGCACACAAACAAGTTGTCTGCTTGACACTTGGGGGCTAATGTATGGTTGAAGTATCGTCAGCAACTTTTACAAGTATCAAATACATAAACAAGTTATCTACTTGATACTTGGGGGCTAATGTAAAGATCAATTGTTCAATCTACAAAGTTCCGGTTCACCTTCAGCACGCAGCTAAACCAGAACTTGGGGGCTGTTATGAGATAGAAACACATCAAAAGAACAAAGTCAGAAGAAGAGGTTTACCTCATATTTTTCCCTCATTAAGTTAACCAGGCTGGCTTCATAATCCCGGCTGCTGTGGAGCCGGTTTAGATACCCGGAGTAAATTTCTTGGGCGCTCATATCGGAAAGGCTGGATATCTCAGTACTCCATTTCCCCTTTTCTTGAGATAGCTTTTCCGTTTTAGCCGTATGTTTGGCTAAAACGGTGGGCTCAGCCGGAGCAACAAAGGCAGCCCAAGTTACCACAACATCAGGAGAGGCAGGTACGTTTGGGGGAGTGGCAGTATGAGCCGGATTAGGAGACGCCGGATGGATCTGAGGAGAGGTAACCCGGGCCGGACTTGGTGGATTATGGGCGTCTTCAGCAGTAGGATTCTCAGGAGCAGAGATGTGATCTGTAGGCGCAGGGTCTTCAAGAGGAGCTACGGGCTCGCCCTCTGAAGGAACAGTGGTTGATGGATTAGCAGCCGGATCATCTGCAGTGGGCTCGACAGGAGGCTTATTTGCCTTGGGCTTCTTGCTGGGTTTTGGTTTGCTGGAAAAGTATGCAAAATGAGTTGACATTATAAAGCAAAAGGGATCATAAACCGGAAAAGGTGAGAAAAGTTTGTTGGGGAACGTAGTATTTTAAAATTTTCCTACGATCACGCAAGATCTATCTACTAGATGCATAGCAACGAGAGGGGAGAGTGTGTCTACGTACCCCCGTAGACCGGGAGCGGAAGCGTCAAGTGACGCGGTTGATGTTGTCGAACTTCTTCGCGATCCAACCGATCAAGCACCGAACGTACGGCACCTCCGCGTTCAGCACACGTTCATCTTGATGACGTCCCACGAGCTCTTGATCCAGTTGAGCTTCACGGGAGAGTTTCGTCAGCACGACGGCGTGGTGACGGATATGATGTATCTACCGGCGCAGGGCTTCGCCTAAGCACTGCGATGGTATGACGGAGGTGTGTTTCTGTGGAGGGGGGCACCGCACACGGCTGGAACAATTCAACTTGTGTGTCTTTGGGTGCCCCCTGCCCCCGTATATAAAGGAGCAAGGGGGGAGGCCGGCCGGCCTTTGTTTGGTGCGGCTAGAGGTGCAATAATCCTAGTAGGAATAGGAATAGGATTGCAATCCTATTCCTAGTAGGAATGACCAAAGAAGGAAGAGAGGGAAAGGAAAAGAGGGAGAGGTGGCGCCCCCCCCCCCCAATCCTAGTCCAACTAGGAACCCTAGGTGGGGCGCCGGCCAGCCCTATGGGCTGCCTCTCTCTTTCCCTTAAGGCCCACTATGGACCATCCCCCTTCGTAGGGGGTTCCGGTAACCCCCTCCGGCAATCCCGTTAAATCCGAAACTTTTCCGGAACACTTCAGGTGTCCGAATATAGTCGTCCAATATATCAATCTTTATGTCTCGGACATTCCGAGACTCCTCGTCATGTCCGTGATCTCATCCGAGACTCCGAACTACCTTCGGTACATCAAAACTCATAAACTCATAATACCGATCGTCATCAAATGTTAAGCGTGCGGACCCTACGGGTTCGAGAACTATGTAGACATGACCGAGACTCATCTCCGGTCAATAACCAATAGCGCAACCTGGATGTTCATATTGGCTCCTACATATTCTACGAAGATCTTTTATCGGTCAAAACCGCATAACAACATACGTTGTTCCTTTTGTCATCTGTATGTTACTTGCCCGAGATTCGATCGTCGGTATTTCCATACCTAGTTCAATCTCGTTACCGGCAAGTCTCTTTACTCGTTCCGTAACACATCATCTCGTGACTAACTCATTAGTCTTTTGCTTGCAAGGCTTATTGTGATGTGTGTTACCGAGAGGGCCCAGAGATACCTCTCCGACACTCGGAGTGACAAATCCTAATCTTGATCTATGCCAACACCATGAATACTTTCGGAGACACCTTTAGAGCATCTTTATGATCACCCAGTTACGTTGTGACGTTTGATAGCACACAAGGTGTTCCTACGGTATTCGGGAGTTGCATAATCTCATAGTCATAGGAACATGTATAAGTCATGAAGAAAGCAATAGCAGTAAAACTAAACGATCATAGTGCTATGCTAACGGATGGGTCTAGTCCATCACATCATTCTCCTAATGATGTGATCCCGTTGATCAAATGACAACTCATGTCTATGGCTAGGAAACATAGCCATCTTTGATCAATGAGCTAGTCTAGTAGAGGCATACTAGGGACATACTATTTTGTCTATATATTCACACATGTATTAAGTTTCCGGTTAATACAATTCTAGCATGAATAAAAGACATTTATCATGATATAAGGAAATACAAATAACATCTTTATTATTGCCTCTAGGGCATATTTCCTTCAGTCTCCCACTTGCACTAGAGTCAATAATTTAGCTCACATCGCCATGTGATTTAATACCGATAGTTCACATCGTTATGTGAATAACACCCATAGTTCACATCGCCATGTGACCAACACCCAAAAGGGTTTACTAGAGTCAATAATCTAGTTCACATTGCTATGTGATTAATACCCAAGAGTAATAAGGTGTGATCATGTTTTGCTTGTGAGAGAAGTTTAGTCAACGGGTCTGTCACATTCAGATCCGTATGTATTTCGCAAATTTCTATGTCTACAATGCTCTTCATGGAGCTACTCTAGCTAATTGCTCCCACTTTCAATACGCATCCAGATTGATACTTAGAGTCATCTGGATTTAGTGTCAAAGCTTGCATCGGCGTAACCCTTTACGACGAACTCTTTATCACCTCCATAATCGAGAAACATTTCCTTAGTCATCCAGTTACTAAGGATAATTTTGACCGCTGTATAGTGATCTACTCCTGGATCACTATTGTACCTCCCTGGCAAACTCATGGCAAGGTACACAACATGTTTGGTACACAGCATGGCATACTTTATAGAACCTATGGCTAAGGCATAGGGAATGACTTTCATTCTCTCTATATTTTTCTGCCGTGGTCTTGCTTTGAGTCTTACTCAACTTCACACCATACAAGTCAGGCAAGAACTCCTTATTTGACTGATCCATTTTGAACTACTTCAAAATCTTATCAGGGTATGTACTCATCAAAAGTCTTATCAAGCGTCTTGATCTATCTCTACAGATCTTGATGCCCAATATGCAAGCAGCTTCACCAAGGTCTTTCTTTGAAAAACTCCTTTCAAACACTCCTTTATGCTTTCCAGAAAATTCTACATCATTTCCGATCGACAATATGTCATTCACATATACTTATCAGAAAGGTTGTAGTGCTCCCACTCACTTCTTGTAAATACAGGCTTCACCGCAAGTCTGTATAAATCTATATGCTTTGATCAACTTATCAAAAGCGTATATTCCAACTCCGAGATGCTTGCACCAGTCCATAGATGGATCGCTGGAGCTTGCACATTTTGTTAGCACCTTTAGGATTGACAAAACCTTCTGGTTGCATCATATACAAGTCTTCTTTAATAAATCCATTAAAGAATGCAGTTTTGTTATCCATTTGCCAGATTTCATAAAATGCGGCAATTACTAACATGATTCGGACAGACTTAAGCATCGCTACGGGTGAGAAAGTCTCATCGTAGTCAATTCCTTGAACTTGTCGAAACCCTTTCGCAACAAGTCGAGCTTTGTAAACAGTAACATTACCGTTTGCGTCAGTCTTCCTCTTGAAGATCCATTTATTTTTGATGGCTTGCCGATCATCGGGCAAGTCAACCAAAGTCCATACTTTGTTCTAATACATGGATCCCATCTCAGATTTCATGGTCTCAAGCCATTTTGTGGAATCTGGGCTTATCATCGCTTCCTCATAGTTCGTAGGTTCATCATGGTCTAGTAACATGACTTCCAGAACTGGGTTGCCGTACCACTCTGGTGCGGAACGAACTCTGGTCGATCTACGAAGTTCAGCAGAAACTTGATCTGAAGTTTCATGATCATCATCATTAGCTTCCTCACTAATTGGTGTAGGAATCACTGGAACGAGTTTCTGTGATGTACTACCTTTCCAATTCGGGAGAAGGTGCAATTACCTCATCAAGTTCTACTTTCCTCCCACTAACTTCTTTCGAGAGAAACTCCTTCTCTAGAAAGGATCCACTCTTAGCAACAAAGACCTTGCCTTAGGATCTGTGATAGAAGGTGTACCCAACAGTTTCTTTTTGGGTATCCTATGAAGATTTACTTCTCTGATTTGGGTTCGAGCTTATCATGTTGAAATTTTCACATAAGCATCGCAGTGCCAAACTTAAAAAAATGACAACTTAGGTTTCTCGTCAAACCACAGTTCATACGGTGTCATCTCCACGGATTTAGATGGTGCCCTATTTAACGTGAATGTAGCTGTCTCTAATGCATAACCCCAAAAGCGATAGTAGTAGATCGGTAAGAGACATCATCGATCGCACCATATCTAATAAAGTACGGTTATGATGTTCGGACACACCATTACACTATGGTGTTCCAGATGGCGTGAGTAGTGAAACTATTTCATATTGTTTTTACTGAAGGCCAAACTTGCTAACTCAAATATTTTACCTCTACGATCATATCGTAGAAACTCTTATTTTCTTGTTACGATGATTCTCCACTTCACTCTGAAATTCTTTGAACTTTTCAAATGTTTCAGAGTTGTGCTTCATTAAGTAGATATACCCATATCTGCTCAAATCATCAGTGAAGGTCAGAAAATAACGATACCCGCCGCGAGCTTCAACACTCATTGGTCCACATACATCTGTATGTATGATCTCCAACAAATATGTTGCTCGCTCCACAGTTCCGGAGAACGGAGTTTTAGTCATCTTGCCCATGAGGCATGGTTCGCAAGCACCAAGTGATTCATAATTAAGTGATTCCAAAAGTCCATCACTATGGAGTTTCTTCATGCGCTTTACACCAATATGACCTAAACGGCAGTGCCACAAATAAGTTACACTATCATTATTAACCTTGCATCTTTTGGCTTCAATATTATGAATATGTGTATCACCACGATCGAGATCCAACAAACCATTTTCATTGGGTGTATGACCATAGAAGGTTTTATTCATGTCAACAGAACAACAATTATTCTCTAACTTACATGAATAACCGTATTGCAATAAACATGATCAAATCATATTCATGCTCAACACCAAATAACACTTATTTAGGTTCAACACTAATCCCGAAAGTATAGGGAGTGTGCGATGATGATCATATCATTCTTGGAACTACTTCCAATACACATCGTCACTTCATCCTTTAACTAGTTTCTGTTCATTATGCAACTCCCATTTCGAGTTACTAATCTTTAGCAACTGAACCAATATCAAATACCGAGGGGTTGCTATGAACACTAGTAAAATACACATCAATAATATGTATATGAAATATGCCTTTGTTCACTTTGCCACCCTTCTTATCCGCCAAATATCTAGGGCAGTTCCACTTCTAGTGACCATTTCCTTTGCAGTAGAAGCACTTGTTTCAAGCTTGAGTTTAGCTTTGGGTTTCTTAACGGGAGTGACAACTTGCTTGTCATTCTTCTTGAAGTTCCCCTTCTATCCCTTTGCCCTTTACTTGAAACAAGTGGTCTGGTTAACCATCAACACTTGATGCTCTTTCTTGATTTCTACCTTCGCCGATTTCAGCATCGTGAAGAGCTCGGGAATTACTTTCGTCATCCCTTGCATATTATAGTTCATCACGAAGTTCTACTAACTTGGTGATAGTGTCTAGAGAACTTTGTCAATTACTATCTTATCTGGAAGATTAACTCCCACTTGATTCAAGCAATTGTACTACCCAGACAATCTGAGCACATGCTCACTGGTTGAGCTATTCTCCTCCATCTTGTAGGCAAAGTACTGTCAGAGGTCTTATACCTCTCGACACGGGCATGAGTATGAAATACTAATTTCAACTCTTGGAAAATCTCATATGCTCCGTGGCGTTTCAAAACGTTTTTTGAAGTCCCGGTTATAAGCCGTAAAGCATGGTGCACTAAACTATCAAGTAGTCATCATATCGAGCTTTTGTCAAAACGTTCATAACGTCTACATCTGCTCCTGCAATAGGTCTGTCACCTAGCAGTGCATCAAGGACATAATTCTTCTGTGCAGCAATGAGGATAATCCTCAGATCACGGAACAATTCCGCATCATTGCTACTAACATCTTTCAACTTGGTTTTCTCTAGGAACATATGAAAAATAAACGGGGAGTAACATCGCGAGCTATTGATCTACAACATAGATATGCTAATACTACCAGGACTGACTTCATGATAAATTAAAGTTCAATTTAATCATATTACTTAAGAACTCCCACTTAGATAGACATCCCTCCGGTCATCTAAATGATCACGTGATCCAAATCAACTAAACCATGTCCGATCATCACGTGAGATGGAGTAGTTTCAATGGTGAACATCTTATGTTGATCATTTCTACTATATGATTCATGCTCGACCTTTCGGTCTCCAGTGTTCCGAGGCCATATCTGCATATGCTAGGCTCGTCAAGTTTAACCCGAGTATTCTGCGTGTGCAAAACTAGCTTACACCCGTTGTATTTGAACGTAGAGCTTATCACACCCGATCATCACGTGGTGTCTCGGCACGACGAACTTTCGCAACGGTGCATACTCAGGGAGAACACTTATACATTGAAATTTAGTAAGGGATCATCTTATAATGCTACCATCGTTCTAAGCAAAATAAGAAGCATAATAAGATAAACATCACATGCAATCAAAATATGTGACATGATATGGCCATCACCATCTTGTGCTTTTGTTCTCCATCTCCAAAGCACCGTCATGATCACCTTCGTCACCGGCGCGACACCTTGATCTCCATCGTAGCATCGTTGTCGTCTTGCCAACTATTGCTTCTATGACTATCGCTACCGCTTAGTGATAAAGTAAGGCAATTACATGGCGATTGCATTTCATACAATAAAGCGACAACCATATGGCTCCTGCCAGTTGCCGATAACATTACAAAACATGATCATCTCATACAAAACCGTATAACTCATCATGTCTTGACCATATCACATCACAACATGCCCTGCAAAAACAAGTTAGACGTCCTCTACTTTGTTGTAGCAAGTTTTACATGGCTGCTACGGGCTTAGCAAGAACCATTCTTACCTACGCATACAAAACCACAACAATGTTTCGTCAAGTATGTGCTGTTTTAACCTTCACAAGGACCGGGCGTAGCCACACTTGATTCAGCTAAAGCGAGAGAGACAGACACCCGCCAGTCACCTTTAAGCAACGAGTGCTCGTAACGGTGAAACCAGTCTCGCGTAAGCGTACGCGTAATGTCGGTCCGGGCCGCTTCATCTCACAATACCGCCGAAGAAAAGTATGACATGCTGGTAAGCAGTATGACTAGTATCGCCCACAACTCATTGTGTTCTACTCGTGCATATCATCTACGCATAGACCTGGCTCATGATGCCACTGTTGGGGAACGTAGTATTTTAAAATTTTCCTACGATCACGCAAGATCTATCTACTAGATGCATAGCAACGAGAGGGGAGAGTGTGTCTACGTACCCTCGTAGACCGGGAGCGAAAGCGTCAAGTGACGCGGTTGATGTTGTCGAACTTCTTCGCGATCCAACCGATCAAGCACCGAACGTATGGCACCTCCACGTTCAGCACACGTTCAGCTTGATGCCGTCCCACGAGCTCTTGATCCAGTTGAGCTTCACGGGAGAGTTTCGTCAGCACGACGGCGTGGTGACGGATATGATGTATCTACCGGCGCAGGGCTTCGCCTAAGCACTGCGATGGTATGACCGAGGTGTGTTTCTGTGGAGGGGGGCACCGCACATGGCTGGAACAATTCAACTTGTGTGTCTTTGGGTGCCCCCTGCCCCCGTATATGAAGGAGCAAGGGGGGAGGCCGGCCGGCCCTTGTTTGGTGCGGCTAGAGGTGCAATCCTACTAGGAATAGGATTGCAATCCTATTCCTAGTAGGAATCACCAAAGAAGGAAGAGAGGGAAAGGAAAAGAGGGAGAGGTGGACCCTACGGGTTCGGGAACTATGTAGACATGACCGAGACTCATCTCCGGTCAATAACCAATAGCGGAACCTGGATGTTCATATTGGCTCCTACATATTCTACGAAGATCTTTTATCGGTCAAAGCCGCATAACAACATACGTTGTTCCTTTTGTCATCGGTATGTTACTTGCCCGAGATTCGATCGTCGGTATTTCCATACCTAGTTCAATCTCGTTACCGGCAAGTCTCTTTACTCGTTCCGTAACACATCATCTCGTGACTAACTCATTAGTCTTTTGCTTGCAAGGCTTATTGTGATGTGTGTTACCGAGAGGGCCCAGAGATACCTCTCCGACACTCGGAGTGACAAATCCTAATCTTGATCTATGCCAACACCACGAATACTTTCGGAGACACCTGTAGAGCATCTTTATGATCACCCAGTTACGTTGTGACGTTTGATAGCACACAAGGTGTTCCTACGGTATTCGGGAGTTGCATAATCTCATAGTCATAGGAACATGTATAAGTCATGAAGAAAGCAATAGCAGTAAAACTAAACGATCATAGTGCTATGCTAACGGATGGGTCTAGTCCATCACATCATTCTCCTAATGGTGTGATCCCGTTGATCAAATGACAACTCATGTCTATGGCTAGGAAACATAGCCATCTTTGATCAATGAGCTAGTCTAGTAGAGGCATACTAGGGACATACTATTTTGTCTATATATTCACACATGTATTAAGTTTCCGGTTAATACAATTCTAGCATGAATAAAAGACATTTATCATGATATAAGGAAATACAAATAACATCTTTATTATTGCCTCTAGGGCATATTTCCTTCAAAGTTACCCTGGGACAGTTTTAAGAGGTTTTCGGATAAGCCCGGCCTTGGGATGAAGGGGAGTCGGAGAAAGTATCACCTCAGCACGGTGTTTTCGAACCGGAGTTAAAGAAATCCCGGATGATTCCACCGCCAGGCCGTTGTGGCGAGTGGTCCGGCGAAGAGCTTCGTGCTGCTGCTTCTTTAAAATAAAATTAGGATCCAACTGAGCATAAGGGTGAGAAAATTGGTATTTCCGGACAGTCCGACGACTTTTTTGTGGAAGAGGTTCTGAGTCAGAGGAAAGAATGGTTACCTCAACTTCGGCCGGATTATCACCTTCAGGCAACTCATGTGGAAAAGTTATCGTTACATACAGTTATAAGTACACGAAAGTAAAATCTAACCCGGATTAAAGCATACCTCAGAATCCGGATCATCATCTTCAGTGGGAGAACCGGCGTCAACAGCTACTTTTCTTTTCTTATTGGCAAAGGTTTTCCGGCGAACCTGTTTGCCGGTTTTCTCCTGAGGTTTTCTCTTCCAGAAAGGGTCATCAGCCTAATCAAAAGAAAGAAAGACAATTGAAAAAGATGGTTTAAAAGAAACGGATTACAAATACAGGGTAAAGTAAAACTTACTGCAGGTGGCTTGTTCTTCTTATAATATGGAGCTAACCCGACCTTGCTGCAGTCTGCCAAAGAAACATTGAGAATTTTCTTGGCATATTCTACAACTTCCGATTCAGAAAGCTTTTCCTTGGTAAACCTTTGAGGATCATCCAGTTTGCCAGAATATTTGCACATTAGCTGTGATCGCCGGCTCAAGGGAAGGATGCTCCAAGACAACCAACAACATAGAAAATCAGTTCCAATCAAACCATTAGCTATGAAGGCTCTTAACTTGGAGAGTTGTGATGAAAACCGGGTCCGTTCAACAGAGCCGAGCCGTTGCGGTAAAGGATGATTCTCCGGAATACGGGTTTCACGGTAACCCGGCAGAGGGTTCTCCCCTTCAGGAGAAGTGTCAATGCAGTAAAACCATGACTTATTCCAGTCTTTTGGATGAGTGTGTAAAGCGGCGTGAGGAAAAACAACATCTCTCCTCTTCTGAATACTAACGCCACCAAGCTCCTGATGTGGTCCGCTGGTAAACTCGGTGCGCCGGTTTAAATGAAAGAAGTCCCGGAACAGATCGACGGACGGTTCTTCTTGCAGATATACCTCTGAAAACACTTGGAAGTCACAGATGTTTGAAACAGAGTTGGGTCCAATATCCTGAGGGTGCAGTTGGAAAGCAGCAAGAACATCCCGGAAAAACTTTGAACCGGGGGGAGAGAAGCCTCGAGATATATGATCAAAGAACACAATGACCTCCCCGGACCTGGGAGTAGGGGGACATTCATTCCCCGGGGCCCGCCACTTCAAAACAGACTGAGGGCCTAACGTTCCAATTTCAGAAATCTTGACCAAATCGTCCTCAGTAATGATAGAAGGAACCCAATCGCAAGAGACATACTGCTTGGCCATTGCAACGGAAAGACGAGTACTGGAAAAGATAAAGTGCAGAAAACGGATTATGAAGATACAGCAGTATAAACCGGAAACTATCTATGAAAGTTACGCAACGGTTTAACTAAGGACTAATGGCATGGTTAAACCGGCAATTACGACAAGCTACACCATTTCCGGTTAATGGCAGTTGAAGGGGAACGGCTAAACCGTCGTGTTTAAATTACAGAGTTTCGCAAGAGCAGGGCATAACAGTTTAAACCGGAACATACTTAGTAGATCTACCAAGGAGAAAAACAGGTTTTCAAAAGACAGCTAAGGAGGAATAGATCTGAGCATACTAGGAAAAGAGAAACAAATGTAAGAGTATACGGGAAGAACTACAAGGGCTTTATACCGAGCGGATAAATCTACAGGTAAGACAGGAACGACGGATATCTGAAGCATTTACAGAAGGGTAAAAGTACAGTTTAAAGGGCAAGATCTGAAGGTGAAGGTTACTAGAAATCATCGGCTTAAGGTTGAACAAGGTGAAGCTTCTATTAAGGCTCTAATGGCGGAGGCGTGGGAAGAAACCCTAGAAGTTGCAGACCTATAATGAAGAAGAAGGACGTACCTGGAGCGGCAAGGATCGGCGGCGGAGGTTCTCTGGTCAAGCTTAGGGTGATGCAGCGGCCGGCGAGGGCTTGGATCCAGCGGTTGACGGCGGCGGTTCGAGCTCGGGCGATGATGGAGTTGGGCGACGGAGGAAGAAGACGGAGCAGGAAGAAGATAACGAATTGGGATAGCAGTATTTATAAAAGAGAGTCAGATCTGAAGCGACAGGTGCGGGATTCGAGGCGGCGAAAAATCGGATAAAGATCCTCTGACGCCTCGATTCTCGGGATAACCCTTAAAACAAGCTACAGTACAACTCGCGGCGTTAAATGCGGAGATGATGTCACGGTCAGATTTAATGATCCCTGAGGATGACGTCAGAGCCGATTTATAAGGATGTGAAGACAGAAGAAAATTATACAAGAGAAGACTGATATGAACAAGTTCAAATCATTCTGGGGCCTAATGTCAGGGATATGACTAGCAGGTATAAACCGGCTAGTATAAACCGGCTTTGTTAATATTATACTTGTTTGTAATATTTAGTAAAGGCTACGGCCCATAAGATCTTAGGGCCCATGTATAGAATTAAGGTTTGTAAACCGCCCCGTGATGTAACGTGAGAGATAAGGAAGAAAAGACAGAGACCGAGGCGGACACAAATATGAGCCGGCCTCGGGACTCTGTAAACCAGACCAGGCGTACCCTCTATATAAAGGGGCGACCCGGCGACGGTTCAAGGACAAGCAACAATCAACCCGTCGAGACGCAGGCAAGCGAATCCGCTCCCTGTAATCCGACGCCCAAGCAATACCAAACCAACTAGACGTAGGCTTTTACCTTCATCGAAGGGGCCGAACTAGTATAAACCTTCTGTGTCCTTTGTATGCTATGAACCCCTTCAAGCTAACCCGTGCGATGGTTCCATCATCAAGTCCACTAAACCGGACATCTGCCGTGCTATTTCCACGACAGCATCCCTCTTCTTTTGCATATCGCACAAATCAACAAAGTTCTTTAGATGGGTAGCGACATCTTCACTAGGAAGGCCGGAAAATTGATCTTTCATGACAAGATTCAACAGAGCAGCATTGATTTCACAAGATTCAACATCGGTAATAGTAGAAATCGGAGTGCTAATAAAATCATTATTGTTGGTATTGGAGAAGTCACACAATTTGGTATTTTCTTGAGCCATAGTGACAAACAAGCAATCCAACACACAAGCAAACAAGAAGCAAGCGACATGAGGTGAACAGAAAAAGATGAGCGAATAAAACGGCAAAGCTGAAGTGGGGGAGAGGAAAGTGAGAGGCAAATGGAAAATAATGGAATGCGAGGGATAAGGGTTTGTGATAGGTACTTGGTATATGACTTTTGCGTAGATCTCCCCGGTAACGGTGCCAGAAATTCTTCTTGCTACTTCTCAAGCTTGCGTTGTATTCCCTCGAAGAAGAAAGGGTGATGCAGCATAGTAGCATAAGTATTTCCCTCAGTTTTTGAGAACCAAGGTATCAATCCAGTAGGAGACCACGCGCGAGTCCCTCGCACCTGCACAAACAAATAAGAACCTTGCAACCAACGCGATAAGGGGTTGTCAATCCCTTCACGGCCACTTGCAAAAAGTGAGATCTAATAGATATGACAAGATAATATTTTTGGTATTTTTTATATGTAGATTGAAAGTACAGATTGCAAAGCAAAAGTAAAGTAAAGATAAATAGTTGATGGAAGATTAATATGATGAAGATAGACCCAGGGGCCATAGGTTTCACTAGTGGCTTCTCTCATGATAGCAGATTTCTACGATGGGTGAACAAATTACTATTGCGCAATTGATAGAAAAGCGCATAGTTATGAGAATATCTAGGCATGATCATTGTATATAGGCATCACGTCCATGACAAGTAGACCGAAACGATTCTGCATCTACTACTATTACTCCACACATCGACCGCTATCCAGCATGCATCTAGAGTATTAAGTTCATAAGAATAGAGTAACGCCTTAAGCAAGATGACATGATGTAGAGGGATAAACTCGTGCAATATGATATAAACCCCATCTTTTTGTCCTCGATGGCAACAATACAATACGTGCCTTGTTGCCCCTGCTGTCACTGGGAAAGGACACCGCAAGAACCCAAAGCCAAGAACTTCTCCCATTGCCAGAACTATAGATCTAGTAGGTCAAACCAAACCGATAATTCGAAGAGACTTGCAAGGATATTTAAAACATGCATAAAAGATTTCAGAAAAGAATCCAATATTATTCATACATAATCTTGATCATAAACCCACAATTCATCGAATATCGACAAACACACCGCAAAAAGAATTACATCGAATAGATCTCCTCGAAGATCGAGGAGAACTTTGTATTGAGATCCAAAGAGAGAGAAGAAGCCATCTAGCTAATAACTATGGACCCGAAGGTCTGTGGTAAACTACTCACAACTCATCAGAGGGGCTATGGTGTTGATGTAGAAGCCCTCCGTGATCGATCCCCCTCCGGTGGAGCTCTGGAGCAGGCCCCAAGATGGGATCTCACGGGAACAGAAGGTTGCGGCGGTGGAATTAGGGTTTTGTGGTGCTCTCCGCTAGTTTCAGGGTATGTAGGTATATATGGGAGGAAGAGGGACGTGAGGGGAGCAACAGGGAGCCGACGAGGGTGGGGGGTGCGCGTACCCCCCTGGGCGCGCCCCTGCCCTTGTGGCCGCCTCTCTCGCTTCTTGGCATGTACTCCAAGTCTTCTGAGTTGATATCGTTCCAAAAATGACTCTCTCGAAGGTTTCATTCTGTTTGGACTGCGTTTGATATTCCTTTTCTGCGAAACACTGAAATAGGCAAAAAACTGCAATTTGCATTGGGCCTTGTGTTAGTATGCTAGTCCCAAATATAATATAAAAGTGTATAATAAAGCCCATTAATCATCCAAAACATAATATATAATAGCATGGAATAATCAAAAATTATAGATACGTTGGAAACGTATCACCCTCCCGTCGGCACCTTGCTGGGGCCCCACGCTTCTAGCGGCCCTCCACACCGCCCCCACGCCGCAGCAGTACACTGGCGGTGGCGACTGGTACATGGATATCGGAGCCACGGCTCAAATGGCCGCCACCACCTGTAATCTTCTTACCGCTCACCCCGTTCACACCACTGCTTGCATTACCATGGGTGACGGTTCCTCCATGCCTATTACTCATGTCGGTCATGCTTCCTTTCCTTCTAACTCCATGCCTCTATCTCTTTCTAACGTACTTGGCTCTCCTAACATCATTAAAAACCTTGTTTCTGTTCATTCTTTTACACGTGAAAATCTTGTCACCATTGAATTTGACATGTTTGGCTTTTCTGTTAAGGATGCCCATACCCGGATGGTGCTCCACCGATGTGAGAGTCTCGACGAGCTCTACCCGGTCCACTTGTCCACTTCCTCCGTCGCTGCACCCATGGCGCTTTCCGCCGGAGTGAACCTTTGGCATGCTCGTCTCGATCATCCCAACATGCCACCCTTCGCCATATTCTTCTGAGTTTTTCCTTCCCGTGTAATAAGATCGACAATCACACATGTCATGCTTGTCGTGTCGGCAAACATGTTCGTCTTCCTTTTAGCACTTCATCGCATGTTGCATCATACCCGTTTGGTTAATTCATAGTGATGTTGGGACCTCTCCTGTTGCAAGTAACACGGGCTACCTTTATTATCTTGTCATACTTGATGATTTTTTGCACAATGTGTGGACCTTCCCATTGCGGCGAAAGTCCGATGCTGTTGCCACCCTCACCGCATTTTACTCCTATGTTTCCACGCAATTTGGATGTCCCATCCATGCATTGCAAACAGACAACGGGCCGGAGTTTGATAACCTTGCGATCCGCAACCTTCTTGCCACACACGGCATGATTTTTCGTCTCACTTGGCCATACACTTTGCAACAAAATGGCAGTGCTGAGCGCGTGCTTTGCACTCTCAATGACTGCGTCCGCACCCTCCTCTTTCATTCCAATGTGCCACCATGTTTTTGGCCCGATGCGCTGGCCACCGCATCACTACTCATAAACATTCGTCCTTGTCGCACTTGTGGGAATTTTGCCTCTCATCACCTTTCGTTTGGCACGCCACTTTCCTATGCTGAGCTCCGCATCTTCGGTTGCATGTGCTACCCTAGCATCGCTTCCACTACTCCTCACAAGCTCGCACCTCGGTCTGTGGCATGCATCTTTCCCGGCTATCCCCCCAACACCAAAGGCTACCGCTGCTATGATCCTATCTCACTTCGAGTGATCACTTCCCGACACGTTTACTTTGATGAGATGGTTTTTCCCTTTTAGCAAGTACCTTCGGATGTTGCGGCTTTGCCCGCTCCCGGTGACGACCACCCGCGTGCTTCTCTTGGGCCACCTCCCGGTTTTGAGGATGCCTCCCGCGCCACGGTTCGAGTTTCTCCCCGGATGGCTGCCTTAGGGGCTGCACCTTCCCCGGCCCCGACCGTGCCGTCGGCCTCCCAGTAAGCCGCGCCACCGTCGGCCTCCCCGGCGGCCGTGACACCAACCGCGCCGTCACCGGCGTCCCACACGGCCTCGCCTGCGGCCTCGACCACGGCGATCTCGCCCGCGGTCTCGTAGGCGGCAGGCTCTTCTTCATCCTCGCGCGCCGCCACCCCGGACTCGTTGCCCCGCCCGATGACTCGCTCTCAGGTTCACCTTCCGCCCGAGCACGCAGTACACCAGCGATAAGAGTACCCCCTCGCTGCTTCCGTCTCTGAGCCGTCCCCTCTCCCATTGTCAGCTAGAGCAGCCATTCGGGATCCTCATTGGCTCGCTGCGATGCAGGAAGAGTTTGACGTGCTCCAGTGGAACCGCATCTGGCAGCTTGTCTCTCGGCCGCCTTGGGCCAACATCATCATGGGCAAGTGGGTGCTTCGGCACAAGACTCGTCCGGATGGCACTCTCGAGCGCTATAAATCTCGCTGGGTGGTTCGGGGCTTTCGGGAACGTGCAGGCGTGGACTTCACCGACACCTTTGCCCCAGTCGTCAGACCAGGCCCGATCCGCATCGTGCTTCAGCTAGCCGTCTCCCGAGCTTGGCATGTGCATCAATTGGATGTTTTCAACGCCTTCTTGCACGGACACCTCGCTGAGCAGGTGTTCTATGAGCAGCCCATCGGCTTCGTCGACTCCACACATCCAGACCATGTGTGCTTGCTCTCTTGTTCCCTTTACGGGTTGAAGCAGGCGCCTCGGGCTTGGTACTAGCGCATCGCTGCATTCCTGCAGACACTCGAATTTACATTTGCTCGCTCTCATGCGTCCTTCTTCATGTACCGTCATGGAGTTGACGTGGCCTACTTGCTGCTAAACGTCGATGACATCATCCTGACAGCATCCACTGTCGCGCTCCTCCAGCGGATCATTTCTCGTCTTCGCAATGAGTTTGCCTTGAAGGACTTGGGGCCCCTTCACTACTTCCTTGGCATTGAGGTGATTCGACGGCTAGATGGGTTCTTCCTGGACCGGCAGCGCTACGCCCATGAGTTTCTCGATCGAGCCGTCATGCTTAACTGCAAGCCCGCTCCCACACATGTCGACACCAAGGCCAAGGTTTCCGCTCTGGAGGGTACTCTCACATCTGATGCTGCCTTCTATTGCTCAATTGTGGGTGCCTTGCAGTACCTGACCCTGACGCGCCCCGACTTGCAGTATGATGTTCAGTAGGTCTGTCTTCACATGCATGCTCCGCGTGACTCTCACTGGACCCTGGTGAAGCGTATTCTCCATTACATATGCGGCACCTTGTCCATGGGACTTACGCTGACAACCTCCGCCTCCACCGACCTCGTCGCCTACTCTAATGCGGACATGGCCGGCTGCCCGAACACACGGCACTCTACTTCGGGGTACTGTGTCTATATTGGGCCGTCTTTGATCTCTTGGTCCTCCAAGCGACAGCCCACCGTCTCCCGCTCGAGTGCCGAGGTAGAGTATCGGGCAGTGGCTAACGTCGTTGTTGAATGCTCTTGGCTTCGTCAGCTGCTCCAGGAGTTGCTTTGTTATGTCCACAAGGCCACTCTCGTCTATTGCGACAACGTCTCCGCCATGTACCTCTTCGCCAACTCGGTCCATCATCGTCGAAGGAAGCATATTGAGCTCGACATACACTTTGTTCGCAAGCAGGTGGCTCTTGGGCGCATTCGTGTCCATGACGGCGTAGAGCTCCATGGCGGCACATAATCATATACTTAACATGGAGCTCTGACGGTGCCGGTGGACGTGAGGTCGATGGTGGATACAACGTGGGAGGATCCGCCGTCCATCACGACGCAGTTGCACCGCTTGGGCTGGTCATGCACCATATGGGGTACTGTAGAATGTGACTCCGTCTGGCCAACGTCCACCGCCGCGAGGGCCGCCACCGTCTCCCCCGCCTACGTGGTTCCTCACACTCCAGGCATGCCACGCCATACTTGTGTCCGACGACGCCTGTCCGTTCACGTCTGCCTCGGCGCGCCAATCGGAGGGACTGCACGTCCAGCGTCTGACAGGAAGAAGATATACAAGAAAACACTATAGTTTGGGTGAGAACTGTTTACCCATTAGAAAACAGTCCTTTTCTTGAATGACAAAGAAAGACAAAAGAATCTCCGTTCTTGTTATATTGTATGTACAGGTAAGATTGAACGGACTGTTTACGGGTTAGACATCAAGTCCTGAATGAAGGTGAACGGAAAACCCTAACCCAATACAATTGCCAATCTGAGAGTTTGCCCTGGCGACCCAATTGTCAATCTGCGAGTGGTGTAAAACCCTAACCTTTAGCGGTGATGGAAGGAAAGGAGGAGCCACCATCGGTGATCTCTGCTATGCTCAAAGATGATGATCTCCTCTACGAGATCCTCCTCCGCGTCGCCTTCCCCACCAGCCTCGTCCGCGCTGGCTCCGCCTCGCCTCCGCGCAGGCCGCAATTATTTATTGCGTTTACCGGGTTTTGAACCCTGGACCTCTTGGTTGTAAGTTTATGCACCTAACCAGTTCATCCATCAGACCGATCTGATGGAAGAGACTAGCCAGCACATTATACGTCAACGCTCCCCCTCACGTGTGGCTCCCTCATGCCTAAACGTGGACCGAAAGTGGGCTGCAAATTTAATTACGTCAGCTGGGTCTTGAACATGAGACCTCTTGGCTCTGATACCATGTAGAAGTGCACGCTCTAGCCAATGCAAACAAAAGACCGATCTGAGGGAGAGGGCCGGACATTATACTCCAACACAAACCCCCACGCTTTGTGGCGTTGCCTCAGCCCTCGGAGCTCGTCACCGTCGTCCGCCGTGCTAGCTTCGATTTGGACACACTGGGCTGCGACTAGCACAGCGTGGATTGCTGGAATGGCCTCCTCCTCCTCACATCTGGCATGCACTGTCATCGTGGTGCCACACCCACACACACGAGAGGGTTGCGCTGCCCCCTATACCCTGCAAGGTATATAGCCATCCTCCCAACAGTGCCGGACACCAGCATCCATGACGGTTTCAAGTACTTCCACTGTGAGATCCTCCCCAAGTGCGGCGGCAGCTATGTCCTGTCCTACTTCTGTTTCACAATTGGGTGTAAAGACCAGCTGTCAGTTATGGATGTTTATGTGTTACGCGAATACGCTGGGCCATCTACTCTTTGGCTATGACTGAAATCAATGAAATGGAACTGCTATTGACCAGTTTGATTTTTTATGACAAGATCTATAATCTGATCCGCGTGAGCGGCATTTTGAAGTTAGTCTCGCTAGATCTCGTGTCGTCATGCTTGTCGCTGGTTAACCTCCCGGGAGAAGTGGATTATATGTGAACGGATCTGTCGCTGGCAAATGATTCCCGGGTCCATCTGATCCATGTTAAAGGATGCCAGCTTCGCATCTGGCACAACTACATAGTGGATAAGAAGGGTCCGGCCGATTGGTTACTTATTGATACCATTTGTTTGCACGAGATATGTTTTAATCATATGATATCAATTAGAATGTTTGAGGATGTAGGTAATTCTGCTCTTATTGTACATTCTGTTGGGGCCAATCCTGGGTTTATTTTCTTGGAGACGGATGGTGTCCTCTACCTGTTTGATCTTGAACGCAAGGCGATAAACAAGGGTTATGAGTTCACACAAGAGGATATATACTTATATAGAGTCACTCCCTTCATGATGGTTTGGCCTCCTAAATTCCCTGTGATGAAGGAAGGGTGTGATCCAAAAGAATGACACCCTTTTGCAAGCTTTAATTTGCCTCTTATTGATATGTCTCGTACCGTGATCTTCTATTTATTTCTGCTTGTTTTGTAAGTCGAGAGGCACCAAGCTAATCTTTAGTGCAGTTATGCGCCCTTGTAGTTTAGTGATAGCAAGCTTAACAAGACTGACTTTTTTAATCATTCTATATTACATATTATATTTTTATCTTGAAAAAAAAATATTTTTTGGCGTAAGAAGAAAAATCCTTTTAGCATCCATGTTGCAGATTGACTTTTAAAGAAAATTATGTCTGTAATTATAATATCATCTAGATATAGAAGCTTGCTTGCCACCCCATTACTCAAGCTTTAGATTCTTGATTCTTCGGAGTCGAGTAGTTTCCTTATAGAAATAAGATGGTTTATCATCCTTGAGTGTTGGGCTGGTTAAATTTGTATTATGTATGTCAGGAGTGCCAACATTTTTTTTTCAATCCGAAGTGCCGAACACCATGTGTATCTGTATAGTCTACAAAGGAGATACATGTCCCAACGCATCAATATCGGAATCGTTCATTGGTTTGACCGCAGCTAAGTTGCGAATCAGCTCTAATGCTCATTCCGCTTCAAGATCCAGGATATCATTAATGGAATTACATATTTCACTATCATTGCCACCTAGTGAAACTCCTAACTGGTTTGCATTATGAACGATTTCATCATAAGAAAAGTGCAAAATGGAATTGGAAGTGTTGAACGACATACCCTTAGTGACCTTAATGTCACGGAGCTTGGCCACCCGCATGGTGCACCTCAGCTGCATGTCATCAACATCCGGCTAATCCTGGAGGCGACAGCTCATCCGTCGCCCCTCGGATACATGATCCGGGATCCCTCCAAAAGCGATGACCTCCTCCTGAGTGACCATGTTTGGGGTAAAGCCAACATCCTCACGCCCAACATGGCCCCGCCGACCTAGATCTGACACAGGCACCGGCATGGAATCCGAGGATACAGCGAGGGGTGCCTCCTCAACCATCATGCGAGGGCAAGTGAGAGCGGGGGCCTCATGCCCGCGCCCTCCACTCGGCAGGGCCCCGGGGCTGGAGGGAGACACGGCCACCACAGGTGGCGTCGCCTTGCACGGCAACTGCAGCTCATGGGATGTCGGCCGCCTCCTTGAGCTCGTGGACTCCCCAAACGCGGCCACCATGGCCGCCTCGTGAGAGGGAAGGACCGAGGCCGCCTGCCCTCCCAAACAGGACCCTACCAAGATCCGAGATTCAGCCAAAACCCCATCCGGCACCATCGGAATCCTCATCTGTGATGGAACAACAGAAGCACTGGGGGAAAGGGGGGCCGTCTGCCCAAGATCCTCCCCACCCTTGACGGAAGTCAAGTTAGTGGCGATTGCATCCAGGCACCCGACCATAGAACCATCTGCAGGAGCAAAGTCCATGGTAGGGAGCGTGTGTTCTAACACGTCATCATTCTCCACCCGCTCACTCCAAAGTCTGTGAGGAGCCGAAGCTGGCTCAAACGAAACAAATATGAGAGTGTTCATAGGTACAGTAGTAGATGGTACAGTCCCATTACTGGGCGTCTACGCAGCTGAACCCGGGCCTTTGGACAACTCTCGTCCACGATCCTCCTTTCTCACCTCCTTGTTACCCGAGCCATCATCCTTATCAAGCATATCAACATCAGACCCTGCCAAAGCCTCAGCGAAAAGGTCGCGATCCTCACACTCAATCCCAAGGGTATAAATCTGGCCCCTGTGAGTCCACTTAACCACGTATGGCACAGACTCGATGTCCAGCACACTGACCAGCAATCTAGCCACCCCGTTAGCTCGGGTAAAGGCCATATCCACCCTCTCAGGTTTCCCAACTAGCATCCCCAAGCTAGCAATAACTCTAGCATCATGCAAAAGTTTCGATGGAGCCCCCGAGAATCGTAGCCAGACCTGAGAGAGAGGCTTGCCCTTTGGGTCAACCCTCTTCCACTCATGGAACTCAACAATGAAGTCTGTGCCAGGCACTTTGCATAACCCAAAGCTCAGGAGTCGCTGCAAGTCCTCAACTGTAGGAAAGTCAACCTTTTACAAATTTGGCTCAAGTCTGATAAGCTCCAAATGAAAGTTACCTGGAGCTAACTCATTAAGCCTCTGCATAATATGAGCCTCGGACACGTCACCTTTCGTGACCTTGACCACCCCCGTGGTCATGCTCAGGGGCTCCTCTGGGACATCTACCACACAAGGAGACTCAAAGAACATCAGCTCAGCACAACACACTCCATAAATAGTAATACCTGGTAGCGGTTCATGCAAAATCAGGCACTCCCCATTATCATGCGCTGGTTTAAGGCACGTATCACATAACTCAGTCACACATTCAGCAATAAAATGCCCCTTCTCACCACAACGATAACAAATCATCTTCTCCTTTTTACGAGCCCACTTGGAAACTTTATCACCATCTAGCTTGTCAGTGGTACCTATAGAGCCCATCGCCGAGGGCTCAGTCTCAAGTACCGCAACATTAGCCAGAGTTGTCACCGCGTCCATAACCTGCCCAGACAACTCTGGTGCCTGACCGGAAGCTACCACCTACGAGGAGACCGTCGGCTCAACGAGGACGGGCGGAGGAGGCGGACGGTTGTTCCTACCCCCGCGACCACCGCGATGACCTCGGTAACCACCTCGCTGCCGATAATCTGGGTCAGATGCCCCTCCACAACCCCCCCCACCCGGGGGGCCTAAAAAGGCCACTCTGTCGATCCATCACTCTGCCATGCATATCCACGCCCGCCGCCCGCTGATGGCTTCTCGCCCCTCGTTGGTTACCCCAAGTGGAAGGTTGAGATGTAGCATAGCGGCAAATTTCCCTTGGCAAAGATACCAAGGATCGAATCCCGTGAGACTCCGGGGGTCGACAAGTAGGTATCAACGGCGCCAGAAACTTAGCGGTTGACGGGACCTGCACACAGATACAGATAACTTTGCTCCCAACGAGTACAGTGAGGTTGTCAATCCCTCCGGCCTTGTTGTTTACAAAGGATCAAACACAAGAGATAATAATGATAGCTATGACTGCAACTAGGAAATAAAAACAGGAAGTAAATAGAAGGTGTAATCAGCGGTGGTAATATGGACCGGGGTCCCATGATGTTCACTAGTGATGTCTCTCTCCCAAAAGACGATAAAACAGCAAAGCGAGGTAAACGAATTACAGCTGGGCAATTGACATGATTATGTGCGCAAACCAATGCTAACTATGCTGCAAAGAAAGGTAGAGGCTCAAAAGCATGGGCGGTGCACCAAGGCAAGTAGACCGAAATCCATCTGCATCTACTACTAATCATCCACCTTGAGATATCTATCCAGAACATCTCGCTGGTATTAAGTTGCGAATCCCACCCAAAGTGTAAACTCAAAGCAACAGACAACTGCATTAAAAGAACTTTGCATAAAGTAAACAATCCTTGCACCCGCAAGTAGAAGCACCGTTGTTTTCTCCCTTGTGGCAACAGCACATCCCCTAGACTCATGTTTCTGTCACTCAAGCTAGTCATCAGGGGGCATGAACCCACAATCAAGCATAACGCTCCCTCTTGGAGTTACTACCTACTACTTGGCCAAAGCAATAAACAACAACGGAGAACATGCAAGAATTACTCAAGAACAAAGATATAAAAGAGGTGAATCAAATATATTACTCAAACACAATCTGAACATAGTCTCATAATCCATCAGATCCCAGCAAACTCAGCAAAGCAACAGCAGAAAGATTACATATGTGCCTCGATCATGTACATTTTTGTCTTCAGTTTCCACCGTTCCAGTACATTATTCTGCACCGAAGTTGTTACCCTTACAAAAATCTGCACCACTATTTAGTCTTTTCATGGTTTTTTTTGAAAAGGGGGAATTCTTTGCATACGGCCATCCTTATTAATAAGCAAGAAGGTTCAACACAAGCGAGATCGCGAAAAAGGGTTTTGTCCTCGAGGGTTTCGGGACGAGAGGGATATATAGGCGAAGGGGGGCAGCCAGAGGCGGAGCAGGGGCCCCAGGCACCCCCCTGGCGCGGCCAGGGGTGGGGCCGCGCCAGGTGGCCGCCTGTGCCTCCCCTGGCTCCCCTCTGGCCCATCTTTGGTTCTTCGCGAAGCTTCCTGTACGCTGATTTTTCCTATATTTTTTCTGGAATTTTTGGAGCACTTTTAATATGGGGAAACCTGAAATAGAAAAACAGCAGAAAACAGGAATTGGCACTGTGGTGCACTGAGTTAATAGGTTAGTCCAAATATGATCAAAAGTGTATGGAAGTGCATCAATATCATAGCAATATCACACAAAAGAAGCATGGAGCAAGCAGAAATTATAGATACGTTTTGGACGTATCACCCGCCGACGACGAGCCACGATGGTGGCCATCACCATAAGCATTGAAACCATCATCGCCCCATTGTCTCCGAGGATGTCCATTACTTCCGCGGTTTGCCGGGTAGCGGTTATGACAAGCACCTCTATCGCCCCAAGCTCCGGCTGCCCACTCCTAGGAGTGGAAGGCATCCTTGCACCTTGAAACGTCAGCGCATGCATCGTCTGCACCGGCCTAGCTCGTTTCTGCGACGGCCGCGCGAAGAAGTGAGGCGGTGGCACAGCCTGAGGTTGTTGCACTAGCCCCTGTAGCTGCTGCTTCCTAGGGGGCACCACGCCCGTCCCAGGCGCCGGCGGCCTTGGCCCCTACGAGCCCACGCCGCGCCCAGCAGCGGGAACCGCGGTCTGCACCACGGTTGCCTCAGGCACCGGTGGCCGCGGCCCCTGGAAGCCACAGCCACGTCGCGCGGCAGCCGGTACGGGCGCGAGAGGCCTCGATCCCGGCATCCCACCACCTCCACGCCCAGCCATTGGCGCCCGTGGAGGAATACAAGCGCGCGACCCAGTCGGCAGGCAGGGAAGCCCGGCACCGCGCAGCGATGGGAAACCCTAGGAAGCGGCGGAGACGAGGACCGAGCACTGCGATCGCAAGTCGACGTGCATGGTGCTACGTACGGGACGAGAGTCGGGTCCGGTTTAGCCTGGGCCTCATACCCAACTAACCCCAGCCCACTCCGAATCAGACACATCTGGGCCGGGAGCCTACCATCACTCCGGCCCACATTTGCCACGCCCACGTCCAGCCCATCTGCGTGAAGCAGCGAATTCAAACACTGGATCCGCGCTTCGCAGATCTCAGGTGACCGGCCGGCCGCCGGCGTCGGCAACACCGCCGCCGTAGGCCGCCTCTTCTTCTTCCTCTGAACCACTTTCCACGACCCTTCTGAGAAGTAATCTGACAAGGTAGGTTTCAGGAGACATACCTTAGGTAAAGGACCTCGCCAAGGTCGAATTGCCGTTGCCGCCGTTCGTCGATGCACGACTCGCCGGACCAACTCCAGCTTCTCCTCTGAACACAGCCCCTGCCTCGCCGGATCGTCCATTGGGACGACCGCGTCGACGATCTCCACGACCTCCTCCTCGTCATATCCGGGGGCAAAGGCCTCACAGATCAGATCTGATGGCGTAGGTGAGTATGCTGCCGGCGACCCTCCAAAGCAGACATCGTCCTCGTCGTCTTCTTCGTCGTCTGCATCCGCTAGGGCCCAGAACCGTCCGCCAACCAGCCGGCGATCGCCAGGGGCAGTGGCGAGGGCCGCCAGGGACGCCCTCATCGCTGCTGCTTCAAGCGCATCCACTCATACAGGATCCCGTACGAGACCTATGTTAGACATGACATGCCCAGTGGAAACTGGCCTGTTTTTTTAGACGTGCACAAAAAAGACATTGTGTGACGTGACTTATTTGTCTCGTTGGGTTAGTCAATGCCGGTAGGACATCTACTTGTACTTGGGCATAATTCCGATTCTGCGTTGGCAATGTTTTTTTTTTTCTGCAGGGTGCTGCGTTAATCTAGTCCGTTCATATTTCTTAACTTCTGAGCGGTGAATCTCTGCCGTTACTTTTTTATCGTTTTATAAGTATATAATAGATAGAAGATACTAAGATACACTATAGCACATATACCATGGTAAATCATCAATATCATTGGAACCTCTCATATATGAGTGTGGTTTTCTGTAGCTCAGGCTACATGGAACCTCTTATCCTCAATCCTTCAGCTTTGCTTTGAGATCCGTACTCTTCAAGTAACTTACAACATGAACATTTCTCTTTTTTGTTTCTCTCAAACGACACACCATATGAACTTCAAACTTTGCAGATCGAACAAACATTAGAACATCAATGTGTGAAAAAACTTTCAGATTTTTTGGTCTGATATAAATATACAAAATGACATTTTGTTTGACTAAAAATATTATTTTAAGCATTTAAAATGCATGAAAAAATCTGAAAGTTTTTTCCCACATTGATGTTCTAATGTTTGTTCGGTCTGCAAAGTTTGAAGTTCATACGTTGTCTCGTTTGAGAGAAACAAAAAAGACAAATGCATTCGCACGGATCGCGATGCAGAATTGGATGGTGAAGATAAGGGGTACCACGTAGACTGAGCTACAAAGAAACTTTGTGCTCCTTTATTTGCTGAGTCTGCCTTACACGGAGTGTTCTGATGGAGGTGGCTCGTGACCATAAGGATAAACAACGTAACCTGCAGAGGAGAAAGAGTTTCTCATCATTAATTAATTTCATTATTAGGTTCACCAAGATTGGTACATTTAATAAAGCATTAAAAAGACTAAGCATATCTTTCTCGGCTATGCCCTCATTTAATATAGTTATAGGTGTGTTGCACATTTGCATTTATGGCTGAAAGATCAGTGGGTGTATCGTAGCAAGTATCATGAGGTGGCCTGTCATTAAATGAAGAAAGGTATGATATGGTATCTTGTGAGGATATTGTATCATATTAAAGGAAGAAGATTTCTTAAATGGATACCTAGAACAATTTTTAAAAGGGTACTGAAAGGATACCATCTTAAAGGTAGAACCATTTTTATAAATTATGGATAGTGATATGCTCAGATCTTCCTCATATTAATTGAACGAGGTAGTGAGTAAATGCTTTCTATCTGCAAATCTATATATAAACAAATAAGTGTGTAAGATTTTGGACGACCAAACTGAGAGTATACGAAGAACTTTATGTGGTCTTATGGAAGCGAAAGTTATTGTTCTTTGCCTTTTGGTGATTGTGCAGCTTGGAAATTCCATTCATGTTGGTACAAAACTGATCTCCCTCTCCCTATATGTTTCCTTTCCCATGTCAACAAGAAAAGAATAATATTTCTAGCCAAACTTCACAAATTTTCTTGGATTATTCTCAATATGGCATCTTTTAATGATGTATGTTCTTCTCAACAGAGCAATGCTTTACTGGAATTGCATTTGGAGACATTTTATGCATGAAATTGAAATGTCGGTTGTCCTGCATGAAAAAATGGGGACCTGAAGTCACGAATTCTTACTGTAGGGAAGTCATCCCGTACTTTTGGCATTGTAATTGTGTCGTTTGTGACTCCTAAAATTTCACTAGGTCATGATGTTCAACGATGGATAATGATGTGGTCCAGTAATAAAACCTTCTTCTCGCACGCATGCATGTTCAACATGAGTTTGGAACTGAAGAAATAGATTTCTGATTTGCACTTAAGAAAATAGAGCGCAATGAAGCGACTATATGCATCAAGAAAACTGACATAATAATTATGACCACTAACAAAGGTTTGGGCCGGGCCTCATACATCTGAAAAAACAATTTCAGGAGGATGTATAACTACATGAGTAGATACTGTAAATGGATGTTGATGACTCTTTCCTAGTTGAACGGCATCACACACTGAGACATCCATTTTGCTGGACACCGCCGGGTCTTAATGTCGATGAAGAACATGGCGCACAATGGGGGAAGAGGGATGAACAAGGCGCGAATGCCATTGAGATGGCTTGACACAAACACTGATGAAGACCTGGGACGCTTGAGGTGCATCAAGTGGATAGAGGCCATATTGATAATGACCGCTAACAAGAACGTCCCTCGTTGCATGCTCCGTAAGAAAAACATCATTTCCATGAGTAAGTTTAGGACCAGACAGAAGATTACGTGTAACATCAGGAACATAAAGGACAACACAAATATGAAGGTGCCTAGAGGTACTAGTGGGAAGGGAAGCTTGACCAATATGTTCGATGTGCATTCCTCACCCATTCGCAGTGTGCACCTTGTCTAAACCATGGTAGGGCTCGCGGTAGTGAAGCTTGTCAGGTTCATTTGTCAAATGATCGGTGGTTGTCATGTCCATGTACCAATTTGCATCAATGAGATAAGCAGTAGTGTGGCCTTCAGATTCAGCGGATGTTGTTAGTGTCTCGTAAAGGTGAATTTGAAAGATGTAGTTGAAATGCTCCTTTGATTTTTTGACACTTAAAACAGTAGGAGAGGCTCCTACTATATATACTAAATATAGTATCAAAAAGGTCTTACAAAATTTGCAAGGTGTAGTAGAAATGCTCCTTTGTGGGTTTTGATGCCTCCCCCTTTGGCCACATTGCCTTCGGCGACGGCATGCCAATCTATGGATGGCGATTTCACGCAGAGGGTATGGTTGTGCATCAGTAGTGGTGTGGTTCTTAGCCCACTGCATGTAGGTCTTGTGATCGAGGGAAAGTTGTGGTGACAACACATGATTGACTTTAGTTTGGTGGTGCGTTTTGAGTATCTAGTATGGAACTCTGAGGTGAAAATCCTTGGTATGAATCTTGTTGGTTATACCTGGTCATGGCAATGTTTTTTTTCAGTTATCTTGTTGAACGCATTGCTCGGATATGGTAAACCTGTTTTTCAGGGTCAAAAATGTTAATCTAGCGTTTTATCGCTGGATCCAGTAATGGCACTGTTTGAGTTGTGTTCCCATTCTAATGGAGTTGCTGTTGAAAAACTACATCGTCCTTTTTGAGTGAAGAGATGGTTGGTGTGGATAAGGTCGTTGACTTACTTTGTCGATCGTTTTTTCACCGATTCCATTTTTTTTCTTTTTCCATGCAAAGACATAGATTTGGTAATATATGACTTTGCTATTTGTCGGCTTTATTTTGTGTGTGCGTTTTCATTGGCAGTGTGCATCCTAACTATATAGAGGCCACGTGTCCTCATTATGTTTGGATTCACTTGATGCTTCAATTTAACCTAACAAATCCAACCTTTAACAAAGAAAAAAGTCATTCACCATCTAGACATGATGCCTGTCCAGGCAGCCGCTTGCTTCCGGCCAGATTCCCCTGTTACAAGGAGCACAAGTAAAACAACAAGATGGCCCGCCATGTGGAGGAGTGCCGCGAGATCAACCAGGGTGTAGCGACACGCGCCGTGAGCCTACTCATGGACCGTCTCTATCGCAGCCCCCCTTAATGCCGAGTTGATTTATCATGTATGAAGCTAGTCGCTGAATTGATTGAAACGCTGGGTTGTTTAGTTCTACGTACCGAGTAATGGATATCTCACTGTGAAAGCGATACGGCTGAAAGATGGTGTGTCGCCTCGAGGTGTCCCGCTGTGTACAGGATGTGTTTCGCTTTTCATCGTTCGATGGGCCTGGCGACAATCTGTCGATTATGGCTGAAAATGGAGACATGCGGAGGAAATAGAAAAAAAAGCAGGGCATAAAAGGCAATAGGAAAAAAATGTACAAAAGAAACAAAACGAGGCTCGCTTCGGTAGACCCCCCCCCCCTCCACAAACCGTATATCACCTTGCATGTTTTTACTTTGTGCGGAGGGCCTCTCATGTTTGGTCAACCATGAGGAGGAAATTGGTAACTTGATGGGGGTGCGAGTTTGTAAGGATGCATCGGCCATCTCTCATCTCCTTTTTGCGGACGACTCCCTCATTTTGATGCGAGTAGATGTTACTAATGCCGTGAGCATTCGTCGTCCTCTTAATGACTACTGTGCTACCTCTAGCCAGCTGGTGAGTGAAGAAAAATTGAACATCTTTTTCAGCCCTTGTACACCGGTGGAAGTTTGGGCAGAGGTTTGCACGACACTGAATATTATGGAGGAGGCGATTACGGATAAGTATTTGGGGTTGCCCCCAATTGCTGGGGTGGATCGAACTGATTGTTTTGAGCATATTGTGGACAGAATATTGAACAGGATAAGAGGATGGAAGGAGATTATGCTCTCTTTCGGAGGAAAAGAAGTGTTGCCGAAGGCTATTATTCAAGACATTCCTTCATACGCCATGCTAGTTTTCAAGCTTCCAAAACAAATTTGCAATGCGATAACAACCGCTATGTCTCAGTACTTGTGGGGAGATGAGGATGTGAAGAAGCACATGCATTTGTTTGCATGGTGGAAGATGTGCATGCCTAAGATCCATGGAGGTATGGGGTTCAGAGATGTACACTTTTTTAACTTGGCTCTTCTAGCTAAAAAGTGTCGGAGATTGCTATCAGAACCAGAATCTTTATGTGCTAGTGTGTTGAGAGAAAAATACTTCTCGGATGATGATTTACTAAATTGTACCCTCAAGAAAGGAAGCTCGTATACTTGGGAGATTTTGTGGAGTGGTGTTCAGATGTTAAAAAATGGGCATATATGGAGAGTTGGGGATGGCACACAAAAAAACATTTGGGATGATTGTTGGGTTCCTGGCAGCCCAAATAGTAAGGTAATGACCCGAAGAGGGAACATCATTCTCACTAAAGTTACTCAACTGATTGATATGGAAAATAGATGTTGGGATGAACAACTTATCAGACAAATATTCTGGCCCATTGATGGAAATCGGATTTTGAATATACCCCTAGCTATGGGGTTGATGGAGGATTTTGTGTCCTGGCACTATAAAAAACAGGTATTTTCTTGGTCAAGATGGCTTACCACGTGGAGTGGGATCACCAACATGGACGAAAGTTGAGATAAACAAATTCAGTATTGTCACCAAGTACTAGTCCAGTCTGGCACATTCTATGGAAGCTTCAAGTACTGGCGAACATTAAAGTGCATGTATGGCGAGCTTTCTATGGGGCAATTCCATGTGAGGGTGTTTTGGCAAATTGGCATATGATCACAACCTCGGACTGCCCAATATGTGCCACATATTGCAAGAGTGTGTTCGTCACTCTTTCATCAGATGCCGCAGAGTGCAAGAGATTTGGGCAAAGCTGGGTTCGATTTCTAATATAAATGAGTTGTGTGAGACTGATTTAGAGGGATCCTCAGTCCTTGGAGATTTGCTGCTGATGCCCAACTTTGCTTTCTTGTCGCTCCCGAGCGTGTCCAGGAAGGAGCTGGTGGCGGTGGCCATGTGGTACATATGGTGGGAACGTCGGAGATTCACGCATGGGGAGCCCATCCAGGAACCTGCACGATCGGCCCAAGCTATTGCAACGTTGATTACGAATTTCATGAGGGCAAGGAAGCATGGGGCGGGCCGGATCCAGAGAGGTAGAGACATGGATGGGTAAGACCAACAGAAGGATTCATTAGTCTAAATGTTGACGCCTCCTTTGATGCAGATAGTGGCACCGGTGCGACGAGGGCCATTATACGAGACACCACGGGATCCTTCATAGCGGCATCCGTGAGTAAAATCCCGTTCGTCGAAGCCGTAGTGACGGTGGAGGCTAGAGGCCTCAAAGACGGTCTGATCCTGGCAAACAATATAGGGGGCAACAAGGTGGAGATCAGGGCGGACTGCATGGAGGTCATCGATATCATCAAAGTTTTTATTGCCCGGTGCAAAAATACAAGAAACTTGGCAAAGATTTATTTACACAGTGCAAAATTAAATTATACTCGGCAAACATGGTGTTTGGCTAGGTCCCCGATAAAAAGAACTCAACAAACATTTAAAACTGCGCGAAATCTCATATTCCAGTAGTGATAGGTACAATATTTGGATGCCAAGAAGCTTCTCCTAGAGGAAGGATACAAGATGACTGCAAATCTTATTCTCCCCAAATATAGATATATGCGTGTATAATATAACAGTTTGGTCATGCAAGAAGGAGAGTATGAATTTTTCTATCTTTGAACTGATAAGCGTGCCAGTGCGTTGCAACTAGAGAAAAAAATATACATGTCCTCTAATTCAACATGGTGCCTTATATTCTCTCAGTCCATGAAGAGATTACAAGATTCAGACGTCAGACACATGTCTCACAGTGAAACTACCATTTGGTTAATTAAAACTCCCATGTTGAGCTTCGATAGACGAGGGAAGCAGAGAACAATATATGTAAACAAACGAATCATATGGTTAATTCTCTGTAGTATAAAAAATTGATTTAATTAAAACAAATTATCAATCGCATTAGTAAAGGTGTGGCTTTCTGTAGCTCAGGCTACATGGTACCCCTTATCTTTGCCATTCATTTGTGCATCGTGATCCGTGCAGACGCATTTATCTTTTTTTGTTTTTCTCAAACTACACAACGTACAAACTTCAAATTTTGCAGAACAACAATACATTCTAACTACAATCTGGGAAAAAACTTTCAGATTTTTTCATGCATTTTAAATACTTAAAATAATATTTTTAGTCAAACAAAATCTCATTTTATATATTTATCTCAGACCAAAAAATCTGAAAGTTTTTCACACATTGATGTTCTAATGTTTGTTCGATCTGCAAAGTTTGAAGTTCATATGTTGTTTCATTTTAGAGAAACAAAAAAGAGAAATGTTCTTGTTGTAAATTAGTTGTAGAGTACGGATCTCAAAGCATGGTTGAAAGGGTGAGGATAAGAGGTTCCATGTAGCCTGAGCTACAAAGAAACTTTGTGATAAAACAAACCAAAAAAAAAAGCAATCCCCTTCTTTTCGTCTTGGCCCAAGTCTATCTCATCAAATCACCAAAACATGGAAGCACTCGGGGCGCCGCAATCACCGCCGCCGGCTACGGTGGCCACCACGGCCGTGCTCGGCGGCGACGATCTCATCTGCAAGATCCTCGTTCGGGTAGCCTTCCCCATCAGCCTCGTCCACGCCGCCCTCGTCTGCAAGCGCTGGCTCCGCATCTCCTCCGACAACATCTTCCACCGGATAGATCCAGTAACCATACGCTCCCTGGTCTCGGCCGTAGTGAGTAACGACCACATACGGATCAACGCAGTGGCTCGGAACATAACCTGCAAAAAATGAATGTTTGTTTTTCTGTTAAAGACCAAATCATTTCTGCAGTTCCAGACTGGCCACAATAGCGCGCATACTCCTACACGAACGTGTCTCGCTGTTTCGACATCTATCCCGTTCAGCCACATCCCAAATAACGTGTTGATAGTATTCGGTGGAGTAATATTAAAGGCAATGTGAACTGTACGCCACAATTTTTTTTGCCTAAGGGCAATCAAGAAAGAGGTGTTTGATGGATTCATCCTGATCGCAAAAACTACATCTAGTAGATTCTATCCAGTTGCGTTTTACCAAGTTGTCCTTTGTTAAAATGACTTGTTTATGTACAAACCACATAAACACTTTAATTTTCAAAGGAACTTTGACCTTCCAAACATATTTCGAGCTGGGAATAGAGCTAGAATTGATAACATCCAGATACATGGATTTAACCGTAAACTCTCCATTCCTAGTTAGCTTCCAGCACAACTGGTCAGGCCATTGAGAGAGTTGAACATCCATCAGTCTTCTCACTAGATGTAGCCAGGCTTCCCAACGGTTTTCGGCTAAAGTCCTCCGGAAGTGAATATTGAGAGGAGTGGACTAAAGTACCGTTGCAACGAACGCGTCTCTCTGTTGAACAATGCTATAAAGCGAAGGATATTGAAGCGCGAGGGGCGTTTCCCCTAGCCATGTATCCTCCCAGAATGTCGTAGCGGTCCCGTTTCCAACTATAAACTAGATCCTATTGAAAAAAAATCTGATTTCACTCTCGTCAGTCCTTTCCAAAAAGGCGAGCCCGTCGGCCTCACTGTCACCTGAGACAAAGTTTTGGAATGAAGGTATTTATTACGCAGAATCTGCGCCCAAGTGGCCTCTGACTCAACAGAAAGCTTATACAACCACTTGCTGAGAAGACATTTGTTCTTGACCTCAAGATTTTCAATGCCTAGACCCCCTTGGTCCTTCGGTCGACAAATAATATCCAATTTAGCGAGTCTGTATTTTCTCTTGAGTTCATCATTCTACCCGAAGAAACGAGATCGATAAAATTCAAGCCTTTTTCGAACTCCAACTGGTACCTCGAAAAAGGACAAGAGAAACATGGGCATACTCGTGAGAACCGAATTAATAAGATTTAGTCGGCCTTCGTATGACATCAGCTTGCCCTTCCAACAGCTCAGTTTCTTCTCAAATCGATCCTCAATGCACTTCCATTCTCTATTGGTCAGCTTACGATGGTGGATTGGTATACCCAAATACGTGAAGGGTAAAGCTCCCAATTCACACCCGAAAAATTGTTTATAAGCATCTTGTTCCTATTTGGCTCCTCCAAAATAGAACAATTCACTTTTATGAAAGTTAATCTTTAATCCAGTCAATTGTTCGAATAAACATAGCACCAGCTTCATGTTTCGCGCTTTTGCCAAGTCATGCTCCATAAAAATGATAGTGTCATCAGCTTACTGTAGGATAGACACACCTCCATCAACTAGATGAGGAACTAGGCCGCCTACCTGACCAGCCTCCTTAGCCCTTCCTATTAGAATCGTCATCATATCTACTACTATGTTGAACAGAATAGGTGACATCGGATCTCCTTGTCTCAGGCCCTTATGTGTTTGGAAATAGTGACCCAAGTCGTCATTTACTTTAATTCCAACACTCCCTTGCTGCGTGAAAGATTCTACCTGGCGTCTCCAGGACCGATCGAAACCTTTCATATGCAAGGCCTGTTGAAGAAAGGGCCATTTGACTTTATCGTACGCTTTCTCGAAATCCACTTTGAAAACAACCCCGTATAGTTTTTTGTGTGAATTTCATGGAGTGTTTAATGAAGGACCACAACCCCTTCTAGGATGTTTCTGTCCGGCATAAAAGCGGCTTGGGACGGCTGCACCACCGAGTGCGCTATCTGCGTCAGTCTGTTAGTCCCAACGTTGGTTAAAATTTTGAAACTTCCATTAAGAAGACAGATCGGCCTAAACTGCTCAATTCTCACGGCCTCTGTTTTCTTAGGAAGCAAAGTTATCATTCCAAAATTCAAATGAAACAACTGAAGCTGCCCAGAGAATAAGTCATGGAACATCGGAATCAATTCTCCTTTAATAATATGCCAACACTTTTTATAACACTCCACCGGAAAACCATCCGGCCCAGGAGCTTTATTATTCTTCATCTGTGAAATAGCCTCAAACACCTCTTTCTCCGTAAATGGGGCAGTCAAAATGTCATTTTCTTCAGTAGCAAGTTGAGGAACATCCTCAACCCTCGACTCATCCAAGGATACGAAATTATCCTCCGGAGGCCCAAACAGCTGCTTGTTGTAATTTGTAATATACACCTTAAGGTTTTCCTGACCTAAGATTGTCCCCTCGTCTTGCTCAAGCTGAAATATTCTTTTCTTTCTATGCTTGCCATTGGAAATCATATGAAATAATTGAGTGTTATCATCCCCTTGGACAACTTTGCGAACCTTAGCTCGTAATGCCCACTACAATTCCTCTTCCCATAGTAGCTCTTTCAAACGCATTTCTGCACGCATTTTAGAGTCTAGCTCAGTGGTGTCCAGAATTGTGGACTCGGCTTTTACATCTAGGGACTGAATAAGTGTAAGGAGCCTTTCCTTTTCCACCTTATAAATCCCACTCAGATGCTTAGCCCACCCATGTAAGAAACTTCTTAAGTGTCTTATTTTATTCTGCCATCTTTCAACAGAGGTCCTCCCTCCTGCATCTATAGCCCATTCCCTGGCTATCAGATCCAAGAAGCCCTCCCTTTCGAACCATGCCAATTCGAAAGAGAAGGTGTTTTTATTCCCCACATGCTTTGCCTCACTAGAGTCAACTAGCAAAGGGGTGTGGTCGGAGATCCCACACGATAACACTTGGACAGTTAGTAGGGGAAATTTCTACTCCCACTCGACGCTCGCGAGGACACGATCCAGCTTCTCAAACATCGGGTTTGGCAATGTATTGGCCCAAGTGAATTTTCTACCCTAAAGCGCTATCTCTCTCAAATCCAAGCTTCCAATAATGGTATTAAATATAAACGACCATCTGCCGTCAAAGTTATCATTGTTCTTTTCCTCTCTTCTTCTGATAATGTTGAAGTCGCCCCCAACCAAGATTGGAAGCTGCTCAGAACCACAAATACGGACAAGGTCCGCCAAAACCTCGGGTTTGAATTCTGGCTGCGCGGCGCCATATACCGCCTGATACGTCCAAAACGTATCTATAATTTCTGCTTGCTCCATGCCTCTTTTTTGTGATATTGCTATGTTATTTATACACTTCCATACACTTTTTATCATATTTGGACTAACCTATTAACTCAGTGCACCCTAGTGCCAGTTTCTTTTTTCTGCTGTTTTTGTATTTCAGGTTTTCCCATTACGTAAATTGCCAGAAAAATTCCGGGAAATATATATAAAAAATCAGTGTTCCGGAAGCTTCCATGCGGCCAAAGTAGGGCCGGAGGGGAACCACAGGGGCTCCAGGCGGCCTGCCCACGCGCCCTCCCCCCCTGGCCGCGCCGGGGGGGGGGGGGGGGGCGCCTGGGCACCCCTGACCACCTCTGATGCCCCCCTTTGGCATATATTTACACCGTGTAGCGGAAACCCTGATTCCAGACCCCTTTTCTCCAGACGCGATTCCGATCTCCGCCGCCATCGCCATCAAGCTTCGGGGGACCAGAATTCCTATGCCGGCACCCTGTCGGGACTGGGAAGTGCCCCCGGATTCATCTCCATCGACGTTGCTTCCTCCCTCCATGATGCGGGAGTATTTCCTCCTCGGGACTGAGGTTCTTACCAGTAGCTATGTGGTCAATTCTCTCTCCCATGATGTGATCTTCGTTGTGATCATAGGCTATGTTAATCTAGGGTGATCCCATGATATTTCCCCTTCCTCTATGTATTGAATTGATGTACTCACTTGTCTTTATCAAGTATAATCCCCGAGACCAAGGTGACAGCGGTCTATTGGACATGGATTAGAAAAGTATTTTCATGAGTGATTTCCTCTCTTGTGTGTTGATTGAAGATTGAGAGTCTCTTGGTGCTTGTCTTTGACTATCCTTTAGATATGTTGTGGTGATTGTGGGACTCTCTTTGGATGGCCGCGGTGACATTGGGAAATCCTTAGAATGAGAACTACGAACTTTGAGGTGTGCTTTTGTAGCCCTACATAATTCTCGTCCTCTCTTGACCACGAAGGAATGACCTCCGAGTGTGTCCCCTTTGCATGTTTTATGGGAAATATCATGTGATTCGATTATGTTAATGTTGTTGGGAGTTGCCACTAGTGAAAGTATGAACCCTAGGCCTTGTTTCCACCATTGCAATACCATTTGTGCTCACGTTTACCACTTGTTTGCTTGCTGCACTTTTTATTACAAATTTATATTACTTTGTTTTGCCATCCATATCACTTGCCATTTAACATCTCTTCGCCGAACTAGTGCACCTATACATCTAACAAGTGTATTAGGTGTGTTGGGGACACAAGAGACTTCTTGTATCTTAGTTGCAGGGTTGCTTGAGAGAGACCATCTTCAACCTCTACTTCCCTGAGTTCGATAAACCTTAGGTCATCCACTTGAGGGAAATTGCTGCTGTCCTACAAACCTCTGCGCTTGGAGGCCCAACATAGTCTACAAGAGTAGAAGCGTGTGTAGACATCACCGCCACCAGCGCCCAGTTAAACCCATCGACCTTCGATCTAACCCGGAACTTAACCGCGAAATCTACCATAACCACACTTCTAACTTCCAAGGGCTCACATTTAACCCCTTGTAAGATCCCACCGGATGTTCCTCCCAGTGGTAGACAATGCCAATCGAACTCCACACCTCCCGTAAAAGTACTAAGAAACTTGGGGGGTGAAATTGTCCCTTCCAGTTTCAGAGAGGGCGATAAAATCTAATTTATGTTCAATAGAAGCATCCGCTAGAAACCTTCTTTTAGCCAAGTCTGTTAGACCTCTGCTATTCCAAAAGATTCATTTCATATTTCATCATGGAATTTTTTTTTGTAGTACGGATTCTAGCACTTCTACGCACGTCCGATGCTTGATAAATCTTTCGTTTCCACTTGCGTTTAGGCTTGTCTGGAGCCTCCACGTTTCCACTTGCATTTAGGCTTGTCTTGAGCCTCCACCCGGTCCTCACAACCGTGTTTCGTGGACCTAGCTTCCTGAGAAACGAAAGGGGTAGAGTCTCTAAGGGAATTAAGACCATCCTCCTCCTCTATCTTACGAACGGATGGATCAAGATCCTTGCAAAAACTATCGAGCACCCTGACTCCCAACGCATCAATATCGGAGTCGTAAATAGGTTTGACCGCAGCTAAGTTGCGAATCAGCTCTAATGCTCATTCCGCTTCGAGATCCAGGATATCATTAATGGAATTACATATTTCACTATCATTGCCACCTATTGAAACTCCTAACTGGTTTGCATTATGAACGATTTCATCATAAGAAAAGTGCAAAATGGAATTGGAAGTGTTGAACGACATACCCTTAGTGACCTTAATGACACGGAGCTTGGCCGCCCGCATGGCGCACCTCAGCTGCATGTCATCAAAATCCGGCTAATCCTGGAGGCGATAGCTCATCCGTCGCCCCTCGGATACAGGATCCTGGATCCCTCCAAAAGCGATGACCTCCTCCTGAGTGACCACGTTTGGGGTAAAGCCAACATCCTCACCCCCAACATGGCCCCGCCGACCTAGATCTGACACAGGCACCGACATGGAATCCGAGGATACAACGAGGGGTGCCTCCTCAACCATCATGCGAGGGGAAGTCAGAGCGGGGGCCTCCTGCCCGCGCCCTCCACTCGACAGGGCCCAGGGGCTGGAGGGAGACACGGCCACCACAGGTGGCGTCGCCTTGCACGACAACTGCACCGCATGGGATGTCGGCTGCCTCCTTGAGCTCGTGGACGCCCCAGACGCGGCCACCATGGCCGCCTCATGAGAGGGAAGGACCGAGGCCGCCTGCCCGGACCCCCCTCCCAAAACGGACCATACCAAGATCCGAGACTCAGCCAAAACCGCATCCGGCACCATCAGAATCTGAATCTGTGACGGAACAACAGAAGCAGTGGGGGAAAGGTGTCAGGACCCCGATCCTAAGTCACACCGATCTAGCTGTAACACGTCATATCACTTTGCGGCCTCACGCACGGTAACCCCACGGGTGCCACCTTACCTGGCCCGGGACCGTTTGCGCATTTTGGCACACGTATATGACAGTGTCGCTAGCATCCATATGACAGAGAACCCGGGCCGACATGGCTAGTTATAAACCAAAAGTGGCACTAAATTACATAGACAGGCATCCATGACCCAGCAACGAACGTGTCGGTCATCAACGTGTGAACCCAAGTCGTAGCAAGCTACATGGAGTTAAAGGAACAACGCGTGACATTTCCCCTAAGGGACAGACACAGGAACGAAGAAGGACACATGCCGGCCAGCCTACGTGTTCCGAGCAGTAGCAAGCTACCAAGGCTCATTGGAATCACTAGGAGGCATTTCCCTGTAAGATAGGCTACCAAAGGAAAACAACTAGGTGTCGGATACCACACATACCAAGCATTTCAATCATACACGCAATATGCTCAATATGTGCAAATACAACATTGCATCACAACAGAACTCTATGACTCAAAGTACTTTATTTAAAAGGCTCCAAGAGCCATACATAACATATCCATACAGGTAGGGGTCACATGACCCAACACTCAAGTCATACAGTCATACAAGCACAAGCGGAAGCTACATGTCTGAGTACAGACAACTTAGAAAATAAAACAGGCTTGGTGTAGCCTGACTATCTACAAGGCCCTTCACAAGCTCCAGATCTCCGTATGGGTGTCAAGCTACTCGTCGACGTCAATGTCTATGTAGAACCCATCAGCAGGGGCAGGGTTCTCCTCTGCAACAGTTATTAAGCAAACATGAGTACAAAGGTACTCAACAAGTCTTACCACAGAACCTATCATACATGCAACATTATCAAAGGGGGTAGTGGAGTTTATAGCAGAATGCCAGCTTTGACCTTGGCTAACCTATACCACAACTCTCAACAGATTGCAAGATGTTATTACGAACACGAGTCCTCTACTCACCACATCAATACACTACCGAGGATCCTCTTCCGTCATCCTACGGAAGGGCCATCCACGGCACTCACACTTATCTTGAGGCTTTTAGTAGTATCCATCAACTTGTCTATGAACTGTAAGAGCAACCAAGTAGTTCGTACCGCGAACAACGGTTATTCGAATAGTTTTATAACCCTGCAGGGGTGTACTTCTTCACACACGCTTTCACCACTTATCGCCGTTTACTCGGCGTGTACTCGGCAACCTTCAAGCGGAAGCCCAGCGAGGGTGTCGGCCACGGCCTGACTAACTACTCAAGTCTCTCGTCCAGGTTTATCGCCTATTTGGGTTCCATCCGTGCGGAGATCCGGCCGGGGTGTCGCTCACGGCCCCAAACGATGTGTACAGGGTTCCCGAGTCACCAAACGGGCAACCGGTACACCGCGCCACGTACCTGTCGCATCACAACCCACCCCGAGGGTCAGCGTTGTGCACGACCTCCAGTAAGCTATAAACACCAGAAACTAGTTGCAACTCCTGGACAGAGATCAAGGGTAATTAATAAGCCAAGAGGGTCAATTAAGGATCCCAATGTGTGGTAGTAGCTGTAACTTGAACCACACATACAGATCTCGGGTCCTATGGACGATTCCAATGAAACAACCCACCATGTACTCCTACATGGCCTTTCATCGATACCTTTACCAAGCGTATTCCACACCTCCTTCTCTTTATCGGTAAGATTATTTCACTCTGATTCATCACCCAGATGAACTAGACCAGACACAACTCTAAGCATAGCAGGCAACATAAACAAATAGCAAGGTAGATCACACATCACATGGCTCAATCAACTCCTACACATGCTAGTGGGTTTCAACTATTTACTGTGGCAATGACAGGTCATGCAAGGGAATAGGGTTCAACTACCGCAGCAAGTAGCAGTTCACACGCTGTTGCCTTAATGCAGTAAAAGAGAGCAGGAGCAAGAAGATTGGGTTTGTATCGGAATGATCAATGATTGCTTGCCTGACAAGGTAGTTGTCGGGTACTGCTCTTCAGTTGGGTAAGCAGCAGTATCCTCGGGAGCAGGACCTAACACAGGGAATACCGACGATACAATCATTAACAAACAAATGCAACAATATGATGCATGTTTATGATATGGCAAGATGCATGTGTGTTGGCTAATGCAACTAAAACCAGTAGGGTTTGAACCTATTTGAATCAAGGATTCAAATTGGAGTTTAAACTATTATTTAAATAAGTGCATTATCATGTTTTTGATGTATACAGCAAGTTAACTTGTTCAAACATGCATGAAACCAGTGCCATTGGAAAGATTCGATTTTTCTGATCATATTTCATATATAAATCTTTCCCATCTGAGGTATGGTTGATTTTATATGATTTTTAGAAGTTTTGGGTATTTTCTGGAATTTCCTGAATTGTTTTAAATCTAAAAGTCCCAGAAAAACCTTTACTGCGTCAGCATGACATCATGCTGACGTCAGCCAGTCAATAGGGCCAGTCCAGGTCAAACCTGACCAGTGGGACCCACTGGTCAGTGTCACAATTAACTAATTAGCTAATTAGAATTAAATTAACACCTAAACTAGGTTTGATTTGCTGGCAGGGCCCACATGTCAGTGACCCAGGGGGTCAAACCCGTGGTCAAACAGGTCAATCCCGCCGGCGACGTGACGCCGGCGAGGCAGAACGCGGCGGCGTGCTTCGGAAATCGCCTACGGTGCACGGCTCGAGCTGCGGTTAGGTGCGTTGGAAAGCCCTTGCTGTTGCGCGTCGGATGGTGGTGGTCGCCGGACCTGTGGTGGCCGGAGACGACGGCAACGAGCTCGACGGCGGCGACCGGCATCGGGCGTGTGTGGAGATGCGGCTGCAGCGGCCTAGGTGATGCGTGCGTAGCACCTTTCGCATCTACGTGCTGCGGTGAGTGTGATGGACGGGTGCCAGTGACCAAATGGGCACCGGAGCATCACCGGCGGCGAGCACGGCGGCGGTGCGTGCGGTGGAGGTTTGTGCAGTGCGTTCTAGGGCAAAAGAGAGCCAACGGAGAGGGGGAGGATGAAGCTAGGCTCACAGGGGTTGCAGCAAGCGCCGAAGCGAGCTCGGAGGTGGTCGGAGCTGAGCGGAACAGCGAGAGGGATCTCCGTGGCCGGAGTTGGGGAAGAAGAGGTCGGGGGCGTCTCCAGGGCGGGCGAGCGCTCGGGGCTCGGCCTGTTCGAAGCAGTCGAGGACGGCGGAGACGATGGACACCAAGGCGGGGCTCAGGGACGACGGTGGACGCGGCTTCTACGACGGTGCGAACACGGCTGCGTCGGCCATGGCGCGGGGAGAGCGAAGGAGAGGAACTGGGGGGAGGTGGAGGTGTCCGCGGGGTCGGGGAGGACGAGAACAATCGAACCATCCCTCCAGGACGGCGAGAGGATGAAGCAGGGCGGCGGGCAGCTGCGTGGCGCGCGGCGCGGTCGCCGTCGAGCACCTGCCTGCCTGCCTGGCCGAGCCAAGCAGCTCGCTGGAGCGGCAGCTGGGCTGGGCCGACAGGTGGGCCGGGTGGGGCGCCAGGTAAGCTTCTCTCTCTCCCTTTTTTTCTATTTTCTTTTCTGGTTCATTTCTTTTGCAGCTTTGTTCATTTAAATAAAATGCCAGAGCATTTTTGTAACTCATAACACTTGTCATACCTACTGTATATATTATGAACAGTAGGAAACATTATAGTTTAAGATTATTTGAGCATTTAAAATATTTTATAGCATTTAAATGCCCAAATTCAAATAACATATGATTTAATCCAAAGCCCTAGTTTGTCCTAGAAAATTGTGCACCATTTTTGGCAGAGGTTTAAGACCAAGGCAGAAATGATGAACATTTTTGAAGGGCATTTTGGGTACATTGGAAAATATTTTAGCAAACCCTAGTTGTTAGGAGAGGGGTGTTGGGGTTTCTGTTAATCCCATTTCAAGTTTCTTTGAAAGTAGACACGATGCACACTGCCACCCTAGTTGTTAGCGCCACCACCCGGAGAACCTCCGACACAGCTCGATGGTGCGGATCCGGACGGCGGCCGTGAAGCGCATATGCCCCTGCGCGCTGAAACTGGGCTGCCGCTACCCGCCGCTCTGCTACGCTGTCGTCGCCGCCGTCGCCACCACGAGGATTGTCCGGGAAGCTCGGGCATGGCTCGATGGCGCGGATCGAGACGCCAGCCATGAGGAGCATCTCCGCCCGCATGTTGGCCCAGCTAGGCCAATGCCACCAACCGCTCCGCGACCGTGGTAGCCTACACCTCGCCCGGGTGCGGGAGGATCCGTGCTCAGGGGCCTAGATCTGAGCGAGGAGTGTGCCGCCGGAAACGCCTCTATTTTTTATCTGGTCGCGTAAAAAAGAACTGTCGAATCGGCCTGTTTTGCGGGCGAAGATTGGCAGACCACCGCGTCTGCTCGGCGGCAGAACATTTGATCTCAGTCGTTGATCTAGATAACAGATCATTGACTTAATCTGGACAGTAGGATGTGTTAAAACTGATTTGATCTGATGGTCCTGGTTATCTTGTGTACAATTTTTTGTGTGGCTTTAGATGAGTTTATGTTTGCTCTTTTAATAATAGTATAGATGACTGTGAAGCACATATGGTTGTGTTGCGAAGCACAATTTTGTTAGGTTGAAACATGAGAAATGTAGTACCAAGTTCCACATACTATCGTAATTAACGAAGCATGTAGTATTCTCCAGGAAACGTATCATGTCAAATATATACAGATGCATTTTATGTCGTATTGAGCCATCAAAAACATGTTTTGCCAAATGTTGAAGCATGAACAAAATAGTTCCAAAGCATTACCAATTTACCATATCTGATACTTGGAAAAGATGCCAAATATGATACGGAAGCACATATCTGATACTAAATTGAAGGAAGCATATACATAGGTTGTATGAAACTTAATACAAAAATCTGACACTACTAGGAAAAGGGCTATAGATGATATAGCCACTAATGGCGCACCAGACATGTGGTGCGTGATGGCTTCTCGCCCCTCGTTGGTTATCCCAAGTGGAAGGTTGAGATGTAGCGTAGCGGCAAATTTCCCTTGGCAAAGATACCAAGGATCGAATCACGTGAGACTCCGAGGGTCGACAAGTAGGTGTCAACGGCGCCAGAAACTTAGCGGTTGACGGGACCTGCACACAGATACAGATAACTTTGCCCCCAACGAGTACAGAGAGGTTGTCAATCCCTCCGGCCTTGTTGTTTACAAAGGATCAAACACAAGAGATAATAATGACAGCTATGACTGCAACTAGGAAATAAATACAGGAAGTAAATAGAAGGTGTGATCAGCGGTGGTAATATGGACCGGGGTCCCATGATGTTCACTAGTGATGTCTCTCTCCCAAAAGACGATAAAACAGCAAAGCGAGGTAAACAAATTATAGCTGGGCAATTGACAGGATTATGTGCGCAAACCAATGCTAACTATGCTGCAAAGAAAGGTAGATGCTCAAAAGCATGGGCGGTACGCCAAGGCAAGTAGACCGAAATCCATCTGCATCTACTACTAATCATCCACCTTGAGATATCTATCCAGAACATCTCGCTGGTATTAAGTTGCGAATCCCACCCAAAGTGTAAACTCAAAGCAACAGACAACTGCATTAAAAGAACTTTGCGTAAAGTAAACAATCCTTGCACCTGCAAGTACAAGCACCGTTGTTTTCTCCCTTGTGGCAACAGCACATCCCCTAAACAGCAACGGAGAACATGCAAGAATTACTCAAGAACCAAGATATAAAAGAGGTGAATCAAATATATTACTCAAACACAATCTGAACATAGTCTCATAATCCATCAGAACCCAGCAAACTCAGCAAAGCAACAGCAGAAAGATTACATATGTGCCTCGATCATGTAGGGCAGCTCACGAGGTCTAAACCATGAAGAGCAAAGATGGGAGGACAACATCACATAGCTACTGATCATGGACCCATGGTCCAAGGTGGACTACTCACGACTCATCCGGGAAGCGTCCATGGTGGTGGAGAAGCTCCCGGTGGTGGTTCACCCCTCCGGCAGGGTGCCGGGAAGAGTTCTCCTGATGCTCCCGATCTTGGAAGCGCTGCAGCGGCGGAACAGAGGCGAGATCGCGTAAAAGGGTTATGTCCTCGAGGGTTTCGGGACGAGAGGGATATATAGGCGAAGGGGGGCAGCCAGAGGCGGAGCAGGGGCCCCAGGCGCCCCCCTGGCGCGGCCAGGGGTGGGGCCGCGCCAGGTGCCCGCCAGGGCCTCCCCTGGCTCCCCTCTGGCACATCTTTGGTTCTTCGCGAAGCTTCCCGTATGCTGATTTTTCCTATATTTTTCCTGGAATTTTTGGAGCACTTTTAATATGGGGGAAACCTGAAATAGGAAAACAGCAGAAAACAGGAACTGGCACTGTGGTGCACTGAGTTAATAGGTTAGTCCAAATATGATCAAAAGTGTATGGAAGTGCATCAATATCATAGCAATATCACACAAAAGAAGCATGGAGCAAGCAGAAATTATAGATACGTTTTGGACGTATCAACATCCCTAAGCTTAATTCCTGCTCGTGCTCGAGTAGGTAAATGATAACAAGCATAATTTCTGTGGTGACATGCTACCAACCATATAAGAACTTTTAAAGTAAAGCAATCAAGGCATGTAATTCAATTAAAGTCATAACAAGCAAGAGTCTATATTATCATTGTACCAAGCAACTTAAGAACATAAAGGTGCAACAGCTCTCGCTGTCCGTGACTCGAATGTCTCCAAATGGTATTTGCGTGCAAGAAAGGGGATAGGGATATACGAGAGAGTAAAACATAGTTTTTGTATTGTTGAGAACTTAATCTACTAAATTTTCACACTTGGTCTTCTTTGGAATCTTATCTTGACTCATCCCCAGACCACTAGCCAGGTACAAGTCAAAATGATCCACTCCCTTTCGATATTTTGAGCACTCATGCAATGGATGAGCGTAAGCAAGAAAGTTGACACTTAGGATGGCAAAGAGAGAAAAATGATGAAGGGGGAAGACAAAAAAGGTGTGAAAGGCTCACATCAATGAGGACAATCATAGGCGGGAGAAAGCCAAATGATAGATATGATGTGAGGAGTGGGGATTGCCATGCAACGGATGCACATATGAGCTAAGGTAAGCTCTCCAATGGAACTAGTGGGGGTGCATCCAACTTGCTCGCTCAAAAAGACCTAGAGCTCTTTTGAGGAGGCTCATCATTGGAATATACAAGCCAAGTTCTATAGTGTGAAGGTCCCCACATAGCTATATGCATGAATGATAATCTCTATGGAGTACAACACTACTAGGAAAAGGCCTACTAATGGCGCACCTAATTTGGCCATTAATGGCGCATTAGTGGTGCGCCATTACTAGCACGCCATTAGTATATTTTACTAATGACGCACCTCTGGTGCGTCATTAGTATCTGGTATACTAATGGCGCACCGCAGATGCGCCATTAGTATGCACAGTAGTGCGCCATTAGTTTGCCTTCCAGGGGCCATATGTAGCCAGGTGCTTTGGCATACTAATGGCGCACTCCAGCAGGATGCGCCATTAGTAATGTCCGCATAGTAATGGCGCACTGGCTGGTAATGCGCCATTAGTATCCTTTGGCATACTAATGGCGCACTCTGCTGTGATGCGCCATTAGTATGAGTATTAGGTTTTTTTTAATATTATTTTTCTGTTTTTTTTGCACAGATTACAAAATGTATAATTGCACAGAATATAGACAGCACACATCAACAACAAATTCATCGAATACAATAGAAGATTAGTCTCTGAATACAATTCATCATATTAGTCTCCGAATACAATTCATCATATTAGTCTCCGAATTGAAAAGACCGAACAAAGATAGAACAATATATTACAAGTCTCGAGACCGCGAGTAGCGAGTTTGTCTTCACATTACAAGTCGATATCGATCATCTAAACTACCATCACATCGAAGAGAGCTGCGGTCATCACGATGAAACTCGTCTTCATCCGGTTCCTCCAACGCTCCCTCCCCTCTCCCGCTAGATAGCGGGCGTATCTAGATTCGGCCTCGGCCCTAGTGGTGTACCCTTTGTAACTGTTACCGCTGAATCGGTGAACCTGTCTCCGACACTCCTCCCAGTCGTCGTAGACTCCGGGAACCTTACCCTTGTACACGACATACGACGGCATCGCTACTAGCCAAACGAAACGTTAGTACCAATTCACAGACAATTCATAAGCAATATATAAGTATGCAACAGAACGATCGATAGAGAAAAGCAAGACATTAATAGCATCGATTACATCTAAGTTGAACGACTCTCGAAACCAAAGAGACATACTACAAGTTCATTAAAGTTTAATTACAACATGAGCCAATCGATGTTTCAGAACTAGACACAGCATCACTGCTTTCGACTCGACTCAATGCACCGGAGCGTGGATGAAGCCGCCGTCTATCGTGGGAGTCATGAAATCACGGGCGTTGTCAGCCTGCATTTGTAGCATTGTGTCGATGTCACTGTTCGACGGTTGATTTCTGAGGTAGAACTGCCCCGAGGTACGAAGGACATCTTGATGGATGATTTCCGCAAACTACGACTGGATTAGAAAGAAATCTTGTGTGATGTCCGCGTCCTGGATTGCCGACACGCTCGCAGCCCAATCTTTGAGCTTACTCGGTAGCAGAAGTTGATGATGGTCCCGTACGATCGCCCGCATGTGATGGATGGCATAGTAGGCACCCTTCTGACCGCCAGGCGGCTGCTTGACGCAGCAGAACGTCGTGTTGTGGGAGAACACGTGCTTGCCGTACTTACGAGATGTCCTGGTGAAGGTGCCTCCAGATTCACTAGTAGAAAATAGGGCATTGGTCCAGCCCATTAGCCCCGGTTCAATCTAGAACCGGGTCCAATGGGGGTACTGGACCCGGTTCGTGAGCCCAGGGGGCCGGCCGGGCCACGTGGGCCATTGGTCCCGGTTCGTCTGGACATATTAGTCCCGGTTGGAGCTAAAAACCGGGACCAATGGCTCTTGCTCCTGGCCCACCACTATTGGACCCCGGTTGGTGTTATGAACCGGGACCAAAGGCTCCCCTTTAGTCCCGGTTTGTAGCACCAACCGGGACCAGTGAGTTGCCTATATAAACCCCCTCACTCAAGAGCAGAGCTCACTGCTCTGTTTTTTTTTCTGGCCGAGGGGGAGAGGGGTTAGTGGTGCTCTAGCTCACCTCCTATGCACACAACGTGTTCGGTGGAATGCCCGAGCCACACTAGTTAAGCTTTTCTCCTCTCGAAGCTCTATTTTCTCCGAGATTTGTCTAGGTTTAGCGGTCCGTCACGTCCCGTCCCCGTCTTCGCCGCCGTCGATCGCCCCCGCCGATCTCGTCGCCGGCACCACCGTGGTGAGCCTCTTGTTATGTCCATGCTTTTCTTACTTTTATTATTGCTTTAGATATATATTTGTCTAATTTTCTTACGTTTATTATTGCTTGTTATTATATAGTGCGATGGTTTTGATATCCGCCCACGTGGGCCCTCGTCCGGTCTACGATTCGGATGTGGTATATTATCTTTAATTTATAACGATTTGTTTTAGTGCTTATGATAGTTATGCCGACCAACCTGACATGCATAGATGTTTTATTATGTCTAGGAGGTAGTTGAACCGGAAATTCCAACCGACCCTCTTGTGGAGAGGTTAAATTTAGTTGAAGAGGAAAACATTTCGTTAAAGAAAAAATTGGAAAAAATGGAGGAGGAGAAGATGGAATTGGAGTTGCATGTTGCGGAAGTTATCGATGATCACAAGATCAAGATGGACCCTATTGTCGAGAGGTTAAATTTAGTTGAAGAAGAAAACAAATTCCTGAAGGAAAAAATAAAAAAAATTGTGGACGAGAAGATGATATTGGAGTTGCATGTTGCGGATGTCGTCGATGATCACAAGATCAAGATGGATGCAATGCGGTTGAAGATTAAAAAGATTAGAAAATATGCCATTAATACCGAGGCTTGGTATCATTATGCCGTTGGATCAATTGTTTCCTTGATTGCGATTATGATAGCATTTGTTTTCGCGTTGAAATGTTTTACATAGTTTCGATGTGTATGGAGAGCTATATGTTGTTAGATGAGAACTATATATGTATGTACTTTGGTTTTAATGTGATGATGAACTTTTATCCATTTGGTCACTTAATTATCTATTTATGATGTTCTGTAATGGTTTTTGACACACTTAATTATATATAAATGCACGCAGATGAACCGCCAATGCATGTACGGTGACAGACACACCTCCGAGTACATTAAGGGCGTGCGTGAGTTTCTAAATGCGGCAGAGGCAAACAAGCAGAATGGTTTTATGTGTTGTCCATGCACTCAATGTGTGAATACGATGTCTTACTCTAACCGAAAAATCGTTCACTCCCACCTGCTTTACAAGGGTTTCATGCCACACTATAATGTTTGGACGAGGCACGGAGAAATAGGGGTTATGATGGAAGACGGCGAAGAAGAAGAGTACGATGACAACTATGTGCCCCCTGAATACGGTGATGCTGCAATGGGGGGAGCTGGTGAAGATCAAGAGGAACCAGACGATGTGCCCAATGATGCTGCAACGGGTGAAGCTGCTGAAGATCAAGAGGAACCAAATGATGATCTTCGCCGGGTCATTGTCGATGCAAGGACACAATGCGAAAGTCAAAAGGAGAAGCTGAAGTTCGATCGCATGTTAGAGGATCACAAAAAAGGGTTGTACCCCAATTGCGAAGATGGCAACACAAAGCTCGGTACCGTACTGGAATTGCTGCAGTGGAAGGCAGAGAATGCTGTGGCTGACAAAGGATTTGAGAAGCTACTGAAAATATTGAAGAAGAAGCTTCCGAAGGATAACGAATTGCCCGACAGTACATACGCAGCAAAGAAGGTCGTATGCCCTCTAGGATTGGAGGTGCAGAAGATACATGCATGCCCTAATGACTGCATCCTCTACCGCGGTGCATACAACGATCTGAACGCATGCCCGTTATGCGGTGCATTGCGGTATAAGATCAGACGAGATGACCCTGGTGATGTTGATGGCGAGCCCGCCAGGAAGAGGGTTCCTGCAAAGGTGATGTGGTATGCTCCTATAATACCACGGTTGAAACGTTTGTTTAGAAACAGAGAGCATGCCAAGTTGATGTGATGGCACAGTGAGGACCGTAAGAAAGACGGGAAGTTGAGAGCACCCGCTGACGGGTCGCAATGGAGAAAAATCGAGAGAAAGTACTTGGAGGAGTTTGCAAAGGACGCAAGGAACGTATGGTTTGCTCTAAGCGCGGATGGCATTAATCCTTTTGGGGAGCAGAGCAGCAATCACAGCACCTGGCCCGTGACTCTATGTATGTATAACCTTCCTCCTTGGATGTGCATGAAGCGGAAGTTCATTATGATGCCAGTTCTCATCCAAGGCCCTAAGCAACCCGGCAACGACATTGATGTGTACCTAAGGCCATTAGTTGAAGAACTTTTACAGCCGTGGAATGGAAACGGTGTACGTGCGTGGGATGAGCACAAACAGGAGGAATTTGACCTAAAGGCGTTGCTGTTCGTGACCATCAACGATTGGCCCGCTCTCAGTAACCTTTCAGGACAGACAAACAAAGGATACCACGCATGCACGCACTGTTTAGATGACACTGAAAGTATATACCTGGACAAGTGCAGGAAGAATGTGTACCTGGGCCATCGTCGATTTCTTCCGACCAACCATCAATGTCGAAAGAAAGGCAAGCATTTGAAAGGCGAGGCAGATCACCGGAAGAAGCCCGCCATGCGTACCGGTGATCACGTACTTGCTATGGTCAATGATTTACATGTAATCTTCGGAAAGTGCCCCGACGCACTAGCTGTTCCGAATGACGATGAGGGACACGCACCCATGTGGAAGAAGAAATCTATATTTTGGGACCTACCCTACTGGAAAGACCTAGAGGTCCGCTCTTCAATCGACGTGATGCACGTGACGAAGAACCTTTGCGTGAACCTGCTAGGCTTCTTGGGCGTGTATGGAAAGACAAAAGATACAGCTGAGGCACGGGAGGACCTGCAACGTTTGCACGAAAAAGACGGCATCCCTCCGAAGCAGTATGAAGGTCCTGCCAGCTATGCTCTTACGAAAGAAGAGAAATAAATCTTCTTTGAATGCCTTTTCAGTATGAAGGTCCCGACTGGCTTCTCGTTGAATATAAAGGGAATAATAAATATGGCAGAGAAAAAGTTCCAGAACCTAAAGTCTCATGACTGCCATGTGATTATGACGCAAGTGCTTCCGGTTGCATTGAGGGGGCTTCTACCGGAAAACGTCCGATTAGCCATTGTGAAACTATGTGCATTCCTCAATGCAATCTCTCAGAAGGTGATCGATCCAGAAATCGTACCAAGGCTAAGGAGTGATGTGGCGCAATGTCTTGTCAGTTTCGAGCTTGTGTTCCCACCATCCTTCTTCAATATCATGACACACGTCCTAGTTCATCTAGTCGACGAGATTGTCATTCTGGGGCCCGTATTTCTACACAATATGTTCCCCTTTGAGAGGTTCATGGGAGTCCTCAAGAAATATGTCCGTAACCGCGCAAGGCCAGAAGGAAGCATCTCCATGGGCCATCAAACAGAGGATGTCATCGGGTTTTGTGTTGACTTCATTCCTGGCCTTAATAAGATAGGTCTCCCTAAATCGCGGTACGAGGGGAGACTGACTGGAAAAGGCACGCTTGGAAGGGACTCAATAATATGCAGGGACGGTTATTCTTGGTCTCAAGCACACTACATAGTTCTACAGAACTCTACATTGGTGACCCCGTATGTCGATGAACACAAGAACAGTCTGCGCTCCAAACACCCGGAGCAGTGCGACGACTGGATTACATGTGAACACATCAGGACTTTCAGCAGTTGGTTGGAAACACGTCTCAAAGGTGACAACACTGTTTGTGATGAGTTGTACTTGTTGTCCAGGGGACCATCTTCGACTCTATTGATTTACAAAGGATACGAGATAAATGGGAATACATTTTACACGATTGTCCAAGATCAAAAGAGCACCAACCAAGACAGCGGTGTCCGCTTTGATGCAACAACCGAGAGGGGAAAGGACACATATTATGGTTACATAGTGGACATATGTAAACTTGACTACGGACATGATTTTAAGGTCCCTTTGTTTAAGTGTAAATGGGTCAATCTGTCAGGAGGCGGGGTACAGGTAGACCCACAGTACGGAATGACAACAGTGGATCTGAAAAATCTTGGATACACTGACGAACCGTTCGTCCTAGCCAATGATGTGGCACAGGTTATCTATGTGAAGGACATGTCTACCAGACCGAGAAAAAGAAAAGATAAGGAAGCGAATACATCATACGATGAGCCAAAGCGCCACATAGTTCTTTCAGGAAAAAGGGACATCCTGGGAGTGGAGGGCAAGACAGACATGTCTGAAGATTATGAAAAGTTTCATGAAATTCCTCCCTTCAAAGTCAAGGCTGACCCAAGCATCCTGATAAACGATGAAGATTATCCATGGTTACGTCGCAATAAGCAAATGACACAAGCGAAGAAAAAGTGAAGAGTT
>LR738714.1:801083678-801133165 GCA_902687465.1 Secale cereale
GTCGAGGGGTCGAGGGTCGTCGAGGGACCGATCGAGAGGCCGAAGGGCGAGGGGTCGAGAGGTTGCCTAGCAGTCGGGGGTCTAGGGTTGTGGATCGCCGAGCAGTCGGGGGTCGAGGGGTCGAGAGAGGTTGCCTAGCTAGTGTCAAAGTATTGAAGAATTGCATGACTTCATCATTTGCCAGAAGTAACCGGGGCATTTTGGTACAAAGTTATGCAAAGATATTTTGGAACGGAGTTCCTGATAGAATAATCCGTCTTTTGTTACGAATTATCCTATCGGGGACTCCGTTCCAAAATAACTTTGGAGAGCTTCGTACCATCATGCTACTGTTACTTTCGCCTAATGATGAAGTATTGGTTTTGTTGAATCCTTTGACACTCGACAAAATGTGACATGAGGGGGTCTAGGGTTGTGGATCGCCGAGCAGTCGGGGGTCGAGGGGTCGAGAGAGGTTGCCTAGCTAGTGTCAAAGTATTGAAGAATTCCATGACTTCATCATTAGCCAGAAGTAACCGGGGCATTTTGGTACAAAGTTATGCAAAGATATTTTGAAACGGAGTTCCTGATAGAATAATCCGTCTTTTGTTACGAATTATCCTATCGGGGACTCCGTTCCAAAATAACTTTGGAGAGCTTCGTACCATCATGCTACTGTTACTTTCGCCTAATGATGAAGTATTGGTTTTGTTGAATCCTTTGACACTATAGCTAGACAAAATGTGACATGAGGGGGTCTAGGGTTTGTGGATCGCCGAGCAGTCGGGGGTCGAGGGGTCGAGAGAGGTTGCCTAGCTAGTGTCAAAGTATTGAAAAATTCCATGACTTCATCATTTGCCAGAAGTAACCGGGGCATGTTGGTACGAAGTTATGCAAAGATGTTTTGGAACGGAGTTCCTGATAGGATAATCCGTCTTTTGTTACGGATTATCTTATCTGGGACTTCGTTCCAAAACAACTTTGGAGAGCTTCGTACCATCATGCTACTGTTACTTTCGCCTAATGATGAAGTATTGGTTCTGTTGAATCCTTTGACACTATAGCTAGACAAAATGTGACATGAGGGGGTCTAGGGTTTGTGGATCGCCGAGCAGTCGGGGGTCGAGGGGTCGAGAGAGGTTGCCTAGCTAGTGTCAAAGTATTGAAAAATTCCATGACTTCATCATTTGCCAGAAGTAACCGGGGCATGTTGGTACGAAGTTATGCAAAGATGTTTTGGAACGGAGTTCCTGATAGGTTAATCCGTCTTTTGTTACGGATTATCTTATCTGGGACTCCGTTCCAAAACAACTTTGGAGAGCTTCGTACCATCATTCTACTGTTACTTTCGCCTAATGATGAAGTATTGGTTTTGTTGAATCCTTTGACACTAGCTAGACAAAATGTGACATGAGGGGGTCTAGGGTTTGTGGATCGCCGAGCAGTCGAGTGTTGAAGCTAGTTCTACGTTTGCCATTAATATATCCATCTGTCATGTTTGAATAATAATTGGCATGTTGTAAATATTTGTAGAAACAATGGACGACAACACCCGAGACCTAGCACAAGAAGCGATGTTGATGGACATAATCGCAGACGGACAAAATGCCATCAGGTCGTTTCTCAACGACACCGATGAGCAGGTCGAACAAGAGCTGCGGCTGGAAGATCTAGGCTATGATATTGATGACTTCGGTGACCCAATGCACATGGAAGAAGTAGACCGTGAGGACGGCTCCGGTGACCCAATGCCGGTGCAAGAAGGAGACCGTGATGCTGGCTCCGGTGACCGAACCGAGTCCGGCCAGGAGGTATATATGTTAGTTAAGCATGTGCTGACTAGTTAATTGATTCATTCATTAACTCTCGTCTTTGTTCCTTTTCTAGCCCTCCGGATCGAGCAAATCTTCGGTAAAGAGACGAGGAGCGAAGAAAAAGTTGAGGCCGGATGAAAAGTTTGAGATCTCAGAAATCTCGCGCTCCGGCGAGCCGATTGCACCCATCCGCACAAAGAACGCATTTGTTAATCAGTGCGGGGTTCTGGTTAGGGACAAGATCCCGATCAGCATCCATCAATGGTTAAAGCCGGCTGCAAAATACGCTCAGGTGACTTATGTCACTGATATGCAGAAAGAAGATCTTTGGACTGAGCTGAAGTCAAACTTCGTCCTACCGCGAGAGGTTGATCCGGCGAAGCCAGTTATAGAGGACTTAATCAAGTCTTATGCACTTTCGAAGATGGCAGACCAATTCAGGGCATGGAAGAAAAAACTGAATACGTTTGTCAGAGAGAAAACGACTCCAGAATTCGTGGGCATATATGAGAAGATCAAAGATGACTGGCCCGCATTTGTGGCCCATAAGAAGTCGGAAAAGAGTCAGAAGATGTCGGAGACAAACCGGATAAATGCTGCAAAGAAGATGCATCACCATCGCACGGGGTCGGGCGGCTACCTCGTAGCCCCGCCTAAGTGGGCCAGGGCTGAGAATGATCTGCTTCAGAAAGGGATCGAACCAGAGACAATGCACTGGCCAGAACGTTGCCGGACTTGGTTCTTCGGGGCTGGCGGATCCTTGGACCTTGTAACAGGGTGGTGCATTTGGACGGACAAGCAATTGGAAACACCACTCAGGAAGATGCGGCAGTATATCAAAGCAGCGCATGCAGGGACGTTCATCCCCGACAGAGAGAATGACGAGCTGACAATGGCCCTCGGGAATCCTGAGCACCCTGGACGGACACGAGGCACGCCAGGCTCCCTTCCGTGGCGTGCTGGGTTTCCGGACGCAGGAGGCTACAAATGCCACGACAGGAGGAAGAAAATGGAGATGACCGAAATCCAGGCACTGCGGGCCAGAATACAAGCGATAGAGGAACGGGAAGCAGATCGGGAAAGAATTGCCGAAGCTTCCCCCGAAGCTACCCCGCCATCTCAGCGGAGAAGCAGCGTGGCTTCCACCGAGCTGCTTCAGCCAGAGCTTGCCTTGACGGCTACTGCCAGGAATCCTGTGGATGCTATCACGCAGGCACAAAATTGCCACCTTATGGCACAGTGGATGAATCTGAAGGTCAAGGCGGTTGCTGGCTCTGTTTATCCTTCTGGACCAGACGACACTTTTCACTGCCGGCCGATTCCAGAAGGATATGCTAGAGTGATGGTCGACGAAATAACGGAGGGATTTGAGGAGCTCCAGCTTGACCACCCTACCGGTGAAGGGGAGACTCGGCTAGGTTCTTCACTGAAGACTCCATGCCTATGGCGGAAGGACCTAATCAACATTCTGAACTGGACGCCTCCGCCTCCTCCGACGACGACGACGAGTCAGGGCACTCCGCCTCCTCCACCGCCTCCTCCTCCGGCGAGTGACCATCAGGGCACTCCGGCGAGTGACCATCAGGGCACTCCGGCTCCTTCTCCGGCGCGTGGCGGCACACCGCCTCCTTCGCCGCCGGCGCGTGGTGGCACTCCGCCTCCTTCGCCGCCGGCGCGCCTGAGCAGACAGCCAGCTCCTCCTTCGCCTAATCAGCAAAGGCGGAAGAGACCTGCCGCCGCTCCGGCTGCTCCTGCTCCGGCGCCTAAGCAAGTAAAAAAGACAGCCGCTTCGTCTGGTCCGGCGACGTCTACCAGTACAGCCAGAGGCGGGAGGCGATGCAGATTCGGTCCTTCTCTCATGCCTCTAGAGAAGTTACCGTACGAGAGGTCCGACGAGGAAAACACGAAGATCGCTGAAGGCGAAGTGAAGGACTTTTTTGAAGGGTTGAAAGCACAGAGACATCCACCTCCGGAGGAGAAGATAGATGCGGTGAAAGCAAAGCGCACTCTTGCTGCCCTGAAGCAACCAGCGAAAAGTAAGCTGAAGGGCAACTATGACCGCATTATTCAAAAGACATTTCAAGATGCCAAGTGGTCCGGAAGTACAAAAAGTGATCAGAGGTTAGCAGAAGGGCGAGCTGGGAAACAAATTGCCCAGCTCGGCGAACAAGCAAACCAATCGTGCCCCCCGCTCAAGGTGTCTAGCGACATGGTCGCTAATGATCCTAGGATGGTGCCCGGTTATACCAATCTTGCAGATTACGCGTCCGACGATGTACACTATGATTTCATGGACGTGCAGATAGAAAGATACGAGTACAAAAAGCCTCTCGTCAAAAATGAAAGATCTCTATCAACGAATATGCGAAGATTGCATGATTGGTACATGAAAATCTGCAGAGAGTCTGGGGGGAGGAATAACTTGTATTTGAGAGTTAAACCGGAGCATGACCTCGTTGGAATTGAGCTGTTGCCTGTTCCATTTGAGGAGTTCTATCAATTTTTCAATCAATTGGCCCTCGATAAAACAACGATCACCTGCTACTATCTGTAAGTAGTACTACTTCTGTCATTAAGTCTCTCTATATAGCTGATCTTCATTGCATGTATTTATAATTATCCTCACTATATTATGCAGATTGAAGATCGTCGAATTGAACAAAAGACAAGTAGGTGATATTGGGTTTATTAACACATACCTCATAGATGCAACCGAGGTTAAATTGCGTCCCGGCGATACCGAGACCAACTTGCTACGATCGTTGGTGGTAAATGAAAACAAAGATATAATACTCTTTCCTTACAACTTCAAGTGAGTGTTAATGTCTTGTGCATATTTGGTTTCCCTTATATATATATATCAGTCAAGTTTATAGTGATGTAATTGATGATCTCATGCATTCGTGCGCAGCTTCCACTATATTCTCTTAGAGATTAAGCTTGAGAAGGGAATAGTAACTGTCTTCGACTCTAAACGTAAAGATCCCGAGGAGTATGCGGACATGACTCAAATGCTAGCCAGGTAAGTTAAATCGATCAATATTATCCACCATGCATATATATCAGCAACTTCATTTCTGATATCAACTAATTGTTTCCTTTGTCTGGCAGGGCTAGGAAAAAATTCATCAAAAAAGCTCCGGGACTGCCGAAGAAGCTACAATTTAGATACCCGAAAGTAAGTACTATATAGTAGCATGTTCCGCGCGCGCATCTCCTATATCTTGATTCAAGCGCTAGTTTCATCAATACCAATTTGGCATTCTTGCTTATTAGTTTGATTGAGCTCTATTTCTTGTAAAGTGGTTGTGGCAGGAACCCGGGAATGATTATTGTGGATACTACATTTGCGAGTCCATCCGCCACACGACCTGTGAGCGGGGCTACACTGATGAACAATTTGAAGTGCGTAAGCAATCAATAATATTCACAAATTTATAGCATCATATTTCATGTATTGACCCCCTACTTCAAATTAGATGTTTCGGATGCGGGATGAACTCCTAACACCAGATCGTCTGCGAGCAATTCAAGAGGAATTGGCGGCATTCTTCCTTGAACACGTGATCGCTGAAGACGGAGAATACTATGTGGACCCTGCATCCATGTGTTAGGAGATTATTTTTGTAAGAGATAATTATTGTATATATGTGCCCGGTAGTGTCGGATAGATATACGAGAACTTGTTGTTCGACCAATCTCTCGGAGAAGGAGAGGTGGTCGATATTACTTCTCTCTGTATGCATATATATATGTTGATTATATATACGAGATCTTCTGTTCCTTCGTTTGCTTAGTAGCTAGCAGCTAGCTAGCTAGCTAGCGTGACTCTAGTCCTCTCCATATACGTATGTGTAGTATGTAGCGTCGACCAAGCACGGACATAGGAGAGAACACTTCTCTCTATTAATTAGCTAGCTAACACAATATATGAAACACCTAAATTAACCCCCAAAACCTAAAACCCCCCCTCCCCTTTCAAAAAAAAAAACAAAAACCACAGCCACAGAAATGCTGACGCGTGGATGCCTTTTGGTCCCGGTTGGTACCACCAACCGGGACTAAAGCCCCTCCTGCCTGGACTCGGTGCACAGGCCACGTGGACACCCTTTTGCCCCGGTTCTGGATTGAACCGGGACTAAAGGGTCAGAGCATTAGTACCGACCCTCTTGCCCCGGTTCCAGAACCGGGGCTAAAAGGCCAAATGAACCGGGGCTAAATACCCTTTATCTACTAGTGATTTGGCATAGCCGGGGAGAACATCATCAAGAACGTTCTTGACATTTGTGTAGTCTACAGCCGGCTGACGGTCCGGGTCGAAATACGTGGCCATGGAATATTTGGGGCTTAGTAGGATGAGCGTGCACTGTGTGTCACTGCAGAAAACACGGAATATTAAAAGAAGAACGATCGAAATCTAAGAATTCATATGTTACGGGGCGGTTGAGGCGGAGGACTTACTCGGGAAAGTAAGGCACAAGGAAGTTATCCTTATCTCGGTTTGCCAAAATGACGCCTTCGAGGTAAGAACTCGCGACTTGCCGGTCCCCAGCGCTGCCCAAGAACTTGGCACGCATGTAGAAGGGGTCAACTATCACGATGTCCGGGGTCTTGTCGCGAATGATCCGCATCTCCATACTCAGCGAAAATAGCCGAACGAAGGTGTAGTGCAGCGGAAGAAGGTTCAACATAGCGTGGATGTCATCAAACCGCAGGACGATCGTACCCCCGATGGAGTTATCCACAAAGCCCTTGCCCTCCGGCACCTTGGCCGCGAAAACCGGGTATGCCACATCCTTCTCTCCGAGACGCCGCTTCTCCAAAGAAAGAACACTGTCATGCAGACTCCGCATAGCACCGGTTGCAGCATCGAGCATATTTGTCGGTAGCATCGGCCTACCCGCCACATGCACCCTCCTCATTACATCCTCAGGTAAAGGTGGCCCGTCCTGAGCATGGATCGTACTCGGTGCCGGCTGGCTCGCACCCTTGTTAGTTTTTCTTTTGCGTGCCTTCTTCTTGATCTCCTGAATTGGGACCGAGTTCTGCTCAGAGACCGCCTTCTTTAGTGTGTTGGGGCTAATAATATTTCGCACCTCGCCTATCTGAGGCTCGGTGAAGTCGGCAGCTGGAGGCGTCTCCTGAGAGCTGATCGGCAGACGACGCCTGTTGCAACTTGGCTTCTCTGCGGTACCGGCTTGATCGCGCACGTCTTTTGTTGGTTTGGGTTCTTGAGAAGGAGACCCCATGAAGTCGTCACCGTACCCATGATCGTCAAAGTACTGATCGACGTTGGCAAATGTATCGTCGTCGTCGTTCTGATCCTGTGCCATATGCATGTTTGGAATCCAGTGGCATAGGGATGTCCGGCACCGTTGCGGCGGACTTGCCATGGGGACGACTTAGCACCGGCACGACTAGCGGTGTTGTCTTTGGGGTGGTTTCCCCCGCCCCCAAACGAATCTGGCTCTTCGGCCAAAGCAGGGGCCAGCTCAGGCAGGCGCTGAGGGTCATGACGTCATCATCGTCGGCCCCGACGGGTCGAATCGGAGGTAACACCTCGTCGCAGCCTGGCAGCACCCGAACCAGTTGAACCCTAAACAAGTTGGGTGGCATCTGGGTACCGTGGAACAAGGGCTGGCCCGGTTGAACGATTTTGCCCTTGGCGACATCGACCAACTCGTTGTTCACGAAGTGCAGGAGAGTGCACGGAACATCGGCGGCGCCCTGCGAAAACATGTAGGGCGTCAGGGATGCCCAGTCAAAGGCAAGGAGATGAAGTCCTCGGCCGAGAGAGGCTTAATTAGTTACCGTGATGATGGCGTCGAGCTCGGCTAATGTCGAGGCACCGCCAGCGGCGGGCGTGCAGTTGACGGAGGGGCCGCTTGCTGCAGAGGTGCCGGCCGGCGTACACACGGGTGCATTAAGCTCCCGTGCCGGCGTTGGAGACACCAATGCCGCCTCCGCCGGAGATACCAATGGCCCCGCCATCGCGTTCTGCGAGTTGCTGGCCGTGAAGCTGGGAATCGGGGGCGGCCCCTGTTAGCCGCTAGCAATCCACGCCTGCAACCCCTCGATCAAGCTAGGCACAATGGCGGTGATCGTCGCTCCGAGCTATTGTTGCACTTGCTCTTGGACAATCTCCGGAATCCGCGCCACCTGTGCCTTGAGTTCTTGAACCTCGTGCGCCTGGCTTTCCGAGCTGGTCTTTTTCTCCTTTCGCCCACCAGCGTTATAGTATGATGGCCATTTTGTCGACAAGCCTTTGCCGGCCACACGACCAGCTGACGTCGGCTTCTCGAGCTTATCCTTGTTCTTCATTACATTCAACGCCCTATTTAGAGTCGTGTCCCAAGGGCCGCTCTTAGTCGACCCCGCGCTACTGCTTTCAGTCGCCTGCGGAAGGAATGTGAATCATTTAGAAATTTGGCTTCATTAATTAGAATGCAACCATATGGAGCTAATTATGCGGGGGTGTATTCCTTACCAGAACAGCCTCAAGCGCCCTGGTCTTCGGATCTGTGGTCAACTCCTTTGTTTTCGGGTCCTTCTTGTACCGGGCCCTGACAAAGTTCCTGGTCTGCTTGTCACCGTATTTATCGAAGAGGGGCGGCAGGCCTTGCTCGGCACGGTCCGCCTCCTCCTTGTCCCATATAGTCTCCGCCACTCTGTAACCGCCGGGACCGAGTGTGTGTTCCGCTAAGTTGAGCTCCTGCATTTCTTTCCCCCACTGACTTGATTCGGAGTGTGCGGTGCTCGAGCAATTGATCTTGAAGTCGTTGTAGTCATCTTCGGTGATCGAAGGATGTTTCTCCTTGATCTTCTCATAACTCTCACCTTTCTCGATCATTCTCTTCACATTGGTTTTCCAGGTTGACAGGGCCTTGCTCATCTTCGTGAGGGCAGCATTGTTCACTTTATTCCCTTTGAGGCTTGTGTTATCAAATTGAGCGGGGAACTTGTATCGTTCATGCAGCTTCGTGAAGAGGAGGTTGCGGTAATTCCCGTTGTCAGGATGCCGCAGGTTCTCGCTGTTGATCAAGACGGTGCTCCGGAGAATGCACCCGAGCTGAAGCGAGTACCCCTTGACTATTCGTTCGGGCGCCGTTGGATTCCCGTCGGAGTCCACTTCAGTAACTTCCTCCTTGAGGGTGCGGAGCACGGTCGGGCGCCGGTCCTTCCGTTGCCTCTTCGGTTGGCTGCCATCTGTGCGTGCGCCGCCATCATCAGTGGTGGCATTCTTGGCGGCACCATCAGTGGTGGCATCAGTGGGGTCATCCTCCGCGGTACCATCAGTGGTCTCAGGATCGGTGGGGAAGGCGGCGTCCTCATACAAGTTAGGTTGTTCCTCCATCTCCTGGGACAGCTCCCAGAATGCCTTCCCGCCCGAACAGCCGGCCTCATCGTTGTTGGCCATGTTTCTCTCTAAATAGGAACAAAGTTTGGTCAAAAAGTTGGTTATTGTCAAGGAACAAGATCATGGTCTCATCATTTAGGGTTTGTCGACACCGAGGCATCCTAAAAGCTAAGCTTTTATAATTGAGGGTTTTTCGACGCCGAGGCACCCTAAAAGCCTAAGCTTTCATCATTTCGGTTTTTATCGACACCGAGGCACCCTAAAAGCCAAGGTTTCATAATTTATGGTTTGTCGACACCGAGGCATCCTAAAAGCTAAGCTAGGAAGGAGAATTGTAAGTTGGGCCTAATCACTTGGCTCTATTGCCGCCTATGGTTTAATGCAGCTAGAATAAAGGGGCACTTGATCCTACCTAATTAACCACTAAGATACCCCGGCCCATGCATTAGTCACAAGTACCCTATATGTCCTATTTTTAGCAAAGTCATGCTAAACTTCACGGAAAATTTCAGCATGACCTTTGCTAAAATTAGGACATATGGAGTACCCGAATTTGCCGGAACGGAAGTTAATCAACATTCCAGCAAACTCAAGGGCCTCTCGGGGTACCTGCAAAATCATCACGACACGCGATGGTCGGAGACAACTAGGAGGATGTAGTACAGTACAAATCTTCGGGAGACAACTAGGATATAAGTGGCAAAAAATCTTTTCCAGTGCAAGTACTGTATATGGTTGTGCTTTCACCTCCTCCAGTGCAAGTACTGTAGACAACTAGGAGGATGTATACGTTGCTCCAGCCTTGCCATCTTAGCAAGTACTGTATATGGTTGTGCTTTCACCTCCTCCAGTGCAAAAAAACATTTCTCAGTTATACATTTATGATAGAGAACAACACAGATTGTCCCTCAGAATGAGTAGCCAAGAAAGCTGAACTACAATTAACTCTAAAGAACAACACAGAAGGACAAGTACAAAAATGAATTCTCAGAAGGCTCCGATTCAAGTAAACTCAGCCTCCTAGGTAAACTATAGGTAAATACAGTTGAGATATGACAAAAATTTCAAGTTCTTAATGTGTCTTGTCACACACAAATCAAAAGTTGCTGAACAACGCCGGTTGTTCTAATTCTACAGGATGTGCCAGGGGATAATAACAATTTAAAAGGATAATACTCAGTTACTCACATCAACATATGTCCAAACAGGAACCTATTAATTATTTATGCTCATCAACCAATTGGCTGGCCGAAGCCTCTGGGTATTAATTAATTTAAATCATGTAATGCAGAGTTGCACACACAATCAGTACCATTTTCTTTCTAGAACTCCATAAATGAACTGGTGATATATGATGAACACGAAGAACACAATTTCAGACAAAAAAAAAACTTGCCCTGTTTGTTATTTCTAGCAAGCTTCTATAAATAGATGATGTACACCCACAAAGTTTGACCTCACAGTTTCAAGAAACAAGCACAAGGTCCCTTTGTACATCTAGTCAGGGTCTAATGATGTTCTTGTGAAACCCAAAAGAAAAGAAATTGTGTTCTTAATGAGATGATTTGTCCATGTTTGCAACCTATCCAGTTATAGTTTACATGGTCAAACAATACTACAACATATACTACAACAATACTACAACAATACTACAGTATAGGGTGGACATTTGAAACCTCATGATGGTGCAATGATCCCCTTGAGTAGTTTAATGGATGCAATGAAAAGTTGGTCCTCTCCACTGTGCATTTTGCATGGACACATACACATGTACGAAGGGAGAGCAAGCAGGCCCACTTGTCCAGAAAAGATCTAAGATGACAAAGTGTACTGGGTACCTACTGAAAAATTTACTAGTGCCTCCTTTAATTCTGCATGAACCAACGCGTGAAACATGAGTTGTGCTCTTTGATTATATCTCCGTCCGTCCTCTGTTGGCCTCGGTCATTGTATGTCTTCTCAATAAAGGTTTTGTGCTGAACCACCCAAGGATCGACCACGTCTATGTGTTGTAGCACGACTAGGTTTGCTCTTTCAAAGTCGGCGAGTCGACCCTCGAAGTCGACATGCATTTCGCGGCGACCCTCACGGTGACCCGATCCAGCGAGCCTGCCGAGGTGCCTGTTGACGGGCAGACCAACGGGGTTCCCGATGCCTAGATAATTCGTGCAGTAGGAGATGCACTCTTCGGTCAGAAAGCCCTTGGCTATGCTTCCCTCTGGACGTGACATGTTGCGAACGTATCCTTTGATGACACCATTCATCCTTTCAACGGCATCATGTTGTGCAGGAACGTCGGCCCGAGTTGGATGATATCGTCCATGATATGGACCAGCAGATGCACCATAACGTCAAAGAATGCGGGCGGGAAGTACATCTCAAGCTCGCATAGTATCACCACGATCTCTTCCTGTAGCCTTCTGAGTTGCCTCACACCAACAGACTTCCGAGAGATGACGTCGAAAAAGTTGCATTGGCCAAATAGGGTTTCACGGACGTGCGCGTCCATGATACCACGGATTGCAACTGGAAGTATCTGCGTCATCAGCACGTGACAGTCGTGAGCCTTCATCCCGCTGAACTTCAGCTTCGCCCGGTCTAGGTATCTCCTTATCTTCCCCGCGTAACCGTAAGGAAGTTGTACACCTACGAGGCAGGTGAAAAACTGCTCGATCTCCTCCTGACTTAGAGTGAAGCACGCGGGAGGGTAGTCATTTCCGGTCTTCTTGGCCTTTTTGCCTTTGCGACGACTTTCTGTGTCCTGCTTCGCCTCATCATCATCATCATCATCATCATATATAGCGTGAAGCTCCTGCCTGATGCCCATTGATTTCAAGTCTGCCCTTGCTTTCGGCCCATCTTTGGTCCTCTCTGGCATGTTGAGCAGGGTACCAAGCAGACTCTCGCACACGTTCTTCGTGATATGCATTACATCAAGGCTGTGAGGCACACGGTGGATCTTCCAGTACGGCAAGTCCCAGAAAACAGACCTCGTTTTCCATACCTTCAGCAGCGGCTCTGGTGCCTTTCGCTTCTTTCCCGGCTCTGGCGCCTTTTGCTTCTTTCCCGGCAGTGGGCAATCTTTCCAATTTTTCAACAGCTCATCTATTTCCTCGCCGCTCCTCGTACGCGGGCGTCCTCGGGGTTCGGTTTCACCATCGAACAGATCCTTGCGTTTTCTCCACAGGTCATCGTCGCGAAGCCACCTTCGATGTCCCACGAACACGGTTTTTGAAGACCCGGGATCTCTATCTAGCTGGCGATACGTTGTGTCATCCATGCACCTGACGCATCCAGAAAATCCGTGGACCACCTGCCCCGCGACATATCCGTAACCGAGATAGTCGTGCACCGTCGTGAGCAGCGCGGCTCTCATAGGGAAATATTCTTTCTTTGCGGCGTCCCACGTATTGGCTGGCGTTTTCCACAGCGTGTCTAGCTCCTCTTTCAGCCGCCCCAGATACAGATTGATGTCGTTCCCTGGTTGTTTCGGTCCTTCAATTAGCATACTCATGTGAATGTACTTCCTCTTCATGCACAACCAGGGGGAAGGTTGTACATCCACACAAACACAGGCCAGGTGCTATGTGTGCTTCTCTGGCTGCCAAACAGATTGACTCCGTCGGTGCTCGCGCCCAGCACGATGTTCCTTGGATCGTTCCCAAATTCTAGGTCTTCGAAGTTCAACGCTTGCCACTGGCTCGCATCCTTAGGGTGACTCAGCATCTTGTCTTTTTTATCTATCTCCGGATCATTTGCGTCATCTTCTCGCTTCTTCTCCTCCCTATCCGCGTGCCAACGCAGGAGCTTTGCTACCATAGGGTCCGTGAAATACCGCTGCAGACGAGGAGTGATCGGAAAGTACCACACCACTTTTCGAGGAGCTTTCTTCCTCTTCTTGTATCGAGTGACGCCGCACACCGGACATATGGTAGACTCCGTGTGCTCGTCCCGATAAATGATGCAATTGTTCATGCACACATGGTATTTCACGTGCGTTAAATCCAGAGGACACACGATTTTCTTCGCCTCCTCCAAACTGGTGGGGCACTTGTTCCCCTTGGGAAGACGTGAAGGAAATATGCCCTAGAGGCAATAATAAAGATGTTATTTGTATTTCCTTATATCATGATAAATGTCTTTTATTCATGCTAGAATTGTATTAACCGGAAACTTAGTACATGTGTGGATACATAGACAAAACAGTATGTCCCTAGTATGCCTCTACTAGACTAGCTCATTGATCAAAGATGGTTATGTTTCCTAGCCATAGACATGAGTTGTCATTTGATCAACGGGATCACATCATTAGGAGAATGATGTGATGGACAAGACCCATCTGTTAGCATAGCACTATGATCGTTTAGTTTTACTGCTATTGCTTTCTTCATGACTTATACATGTTCCTATGACTATGAGATTATGCAACTCCCGAATACCGTAGGAACACCTTGTGTGCTATCAAACGTCACAACGTAACTGGGTGATCATAAAGATGCTCTACAGGTATCTCCGAAAGTATTTGTGGTGTTGGCATAGATCAAGATTAGGATTTGTCACTCCGAGTGTCGGAGAGGTATCTCTGGGCCCTCTCGGTAACACACATCACAATAAGCCTTGCAAGCAAAAGACTAATGAGTTAGTCACGAGATGATGTGTTACGGAACGAGTAAAGAGACTTGCCGGTAACGAGATTGAACTAGGTATGGAGATACCGACGATCGAATCTCGGGCAAGTAACATACCGATGACAAAAGGAACAACGTATGTTGTTATGCGGTTTTGACCGATAAAAGATCTTTGTAGAATATGTAGGAGCCAATATGAACATCCAGGTTCCGCTATTGGTTATTGACCGGAGATGAGTCTCGGTCATGTCTACATAGTTCTCGAACCCGTAGGGTCCGCACGCTTAACGTTTGATGACGATCGATATTATGAGTTTATGAGTTTTGATGTACCGAAGGTAGTTCGGAGTCCCGGATGAGATCACGGACATGACGAGGAGTCCCGGAATGTCCGAGACATAAAGATTGATATATTGGACGATTATATTCGGACACCGGAAGTGTTCCGAAAAAGTTTCGGATTTAATGGGATTGCCGGAGGGGGTTACCGGAACCCCCTACGAGGGGGGATGGTCCATAGTGGGCCTTAAGGAAAAGAGAGAGGCAGCCCATAGAGGCTGGCCGGTGCCCCACCTAGGGATCCTAGTTGGACTAGGATTGGGGTGGCGCCACCTCTCCCTCTTTTCCTTTCCCTCTCTTCCTTCTTGATGGACTCCTACTAGGAATAGGATTGCAATCCTATTCCTAGTAGGATTGCCCTAGCCGCACCATAGGAGGCCGGCCGGCCCTCCTCCCTTGCTCCTTTATATACGGGGGCAGGGGGGCACCCAAAGACACACAAGTTGAATTGTTCCAGCCGTGTGCGGTGCCCCCCTCCACAGAAACACACCTCGGTCATACCGTCGCGGTGCTTAGGCGAAGCCCTGGGCCAGTGAATACATCATATCCGTCACCACGCCGTCGTGCTGACGAAACTCTCCCGTGAAGCTCAACTGGATCAAGAGCTCGTGGGACGTCATCAAGCTGAACATGTGCTGAACGCGGAGGTGCCGTACGTTCGGTGCTTGATCGGTTGAATCGCGAAGAAGTTTGACTACATCAACCGCGTCACTTGACGCTTCCGCTTCCGGTCTACGAGGGTACGTAGACACACTCTTCCCTCTCGTTGCTATGCATCTGGTAGATAGATCTTGCGTGATCGTAGGAAAATTTTAAAATACTACGTTCCCCAATAGTGGTATCAGAGCCAGGTCTATGCGTAGATGATATGCACGAGTAGAACACAATGAGTTGTGGGTGATACTAGTCATACTGCTTACCAGCATGTCATACTTTGCTTCGGCGGTATTGTGAGATGAAGCGACCCGGACCGACATTACGCGTACGCTTACGCGAGACTGGTTTCACCGTTACGAGCACTCGTTGCTTAAAGGTGACTGGCGGGTGTCTGTCTCTCTCACTTTAGCTGAATCAAGTGTGGCTACGCCCGGTCCTTGTGAAGGTTAAAACAGCACATACTTGACGAAACATCGTTGTGGTTTTGTATGCGTAGGTAAGAACGGTTCTTGCTAAGCCCGTAGCAGCCACGTAAAACTTGCAACAACAAAGTAGAGGACGTCTAACTTGTTTTTGCAGGGCATGTTGTGATGTGATATGGTCAAGACATGATGAGTTATACGGTTTTGTATGAGATGATCATGTTTTGTAATGTTATCGGCAACTGGCAGGAGCCATATGATTGTCGCTTTATTGTATGAAATGCAATCGCCATGTAATTGCTTTACTTTATCACTAAGCGGTAGCGATAGTCGTAGAAGCAATAGTTGGCGAGACGACAACGATGCTACGATGGAGATCAAGGTGTCGCGCCGGTGACGAAGGTTATCATGACGGTGCTTTGGAGATGGAGATCAAAAGCACAAGATGATGATGGCCATATCATGTCACATATTTTTGATTGCATGTGATGTTTATCTTATTATGCTTCTTATTTTGCTTAGAACGACGGTAGCATTATAAGATGATCCCTTACTAAATCTCAAGGTATAAGTGTTCTCCCTGAGTATGCACCGTTGCGAAAGTTCTTCGTGCCAAGACACCACGTGATGATCGGGTGTGATAAGCTCTACGTTCAAATACAACGGGTTTAAGCCAGTTTTGCACATGCAGAATACTCGGGTTAAACTTGACGAGCCTAGCATATGCAGATATGGCCTCGGAACACTGGAGACCGAAAGGTCAAGCGTGAATCATATAGTAGATATGATCAACATAAGATTTTCACCATTGAAACTACTCCATCTCACGTGATGATCGGACATGGTTTAGTTGATTTGGATCATGTGATCATTTAGATGACCGGAGGGATGTCTATCTAAGTGGGAGTTCTTTAAATTAATATGATTAAATTGAACTTTAACTTATCATGAACTTAGTCCTGATAGTTTTTGCATATCTATGTTCTTGTAGATCAATGGCCCGTGCTACCGTTCCTTTGAATTTTAATGCATTCCTAGAGAAAGCTAAGTTCAAAGATGATGGTAGCAATTACACGGACTCGGTCCGTAACTTGAGGATTATCCTCATTGCTGCACAGAAGAATTATGTCCTTGAAGCACCGCTAGGTGACAAGCCCCCTCCCGCTAATGTGGACGCTTTGAACGTCTGGCAATCGCGGTCTGATGACTACACGATAGTTCAGTGTGCCATGCTTTATGGCTTAGAACCGGGACTTCAACGACGTTTTGAACGTCATGGACCATATGAGATGTTCCAGGAGTTGAAGTTAATATTTCAAGCAAATGCCCGAATTGAGAAATATGAGATTTCCAATAAGTTCTACAGCTGCAAGATGGAGGAGAATAGTTCTATCAGTGAACACTTGCTCAGAATGTCTGGGTACTACAATCATATGACTCAACTTGGTTGCAAAGTTGACGAGGATAGTGTTATTGATAGAGTTCTTCAATCACTGCCACCAAGCTATAAAGGCTTTGTGATGAACTATAATATGCAAGGGATGCAAAAGACAATTCCCGAGCTCTTCGCTATGCTCAAGGCTGCGGAGGTAGAAATCAAGAAGGAGCATCAAGTGTTGATGGTTAACAAGACCACTAGTTTCAAGAAAAAGGGCAAGGGAAAGAAGGGGAACTTCAAAAAGAATAGCAAGACAGTTGCTACTCCCATGAAGAAACCCAAGTCTGGAGCCAAGCCTGAAACTAAGTGCTTCTACTGCAAGGGGACTGGACACTGGAAGCGGAACTGCCCCAAGTATTTGGCGGATAAGAAGGATGGCAAGGTGAACAAAGGTATATGTGATATACATGTTATTGATGTGTACCTTACTAATGCTCGTAGTAGTACCTGGGTATTTGATACCGGTTCGGTTGCTAATATTTGTAACTCGAAACAGGGACTACGGATTAAACGAAGATTGGCTAAGGACGAGGTGACGATGCGCGTGGGAAACGGTTCCAAAGTCGATGTGATCGCCGTCGGCACGCTACCTCTACATCTACCTTCGGGATTAGTTTTAGACCTAAATAATTGTTATTTGGTGCCAGCGTTGAGCATGAACATTATATCTGGATCTTGTTTGTTGCGAGACGGTTATTCATTTAAATCAGAGAATAATGGTTGTTCTATTTTTATGAATAATATCTTTTATGGTCATGCACCCTCAAAGAGTGGTCTATTCTTATTGGATCTCGATTGTAGTGATACACATATTCATAATATTGAAACCAAAAGATGCAAGGTTAATAATGATAGTGCAACTTATTTGTGGCACTGCCGTTTAGGTCATATTGGTGTAAAACGCATGAAGAAACTCCATAGTGATGGACTTTTGGAATCACATGATTATGAATCACTTGGTGCTTGCGAACCATGCCTCATGGGCAAGATGACTAAAACTCCGTTCTCCGGAACTGTGGAGCGAGCAACAGATTTGTTGGAAATCATACATACTGATGTATGTGGTCCAATGAGTGTTGAAGCTCGCGGCGGGTATCGTTATTTTCTGACCTTCACTGATGATTTGAGCAGATATGGGTATATCTACTTAATGAAGCACAAGTCTGAAACATTTGAAAAGTTCAAAGAATTTCAGAGTGAAGTAGAGAATCATCGTAACAAGAAAATAAAGTTTCTACGATCTGATCGTGGAGGAGAATATTTGAGTTACGAGTTTGGTCTTCATTTGAAAAAATGTGGAATAGTTTCACAACTCATGCCACCCGGAACACCACAGCGTAATGGTGTGTCTGAACGTCGTAACCGTACTTTATTGGATATGGTACGATCTATGATGTCTCTTACCGATTTACCACTATCGTTTTGGGGTTATGCTTTAGAGACAGCTGCATTCACGTTAAATAGGGCACCATCTAAATCTGTTGATACGACACCTTATGAACTATGGTTTGGCAAGAAACCAAAGTTGTCGTTTCTTAAAGTTTGGGGCTGCGATGCTTATGTGAAAAACTTCAACCTGATAAGCTCGAACCCAAGTCGGAGAAATGTGTCTTCATAGGATACCCAAAAGAGACTGTTGGGTACACCTTCTATCACAGATCCGAAGGCAAGATATTCGTTGCTAAGAATGGATCCTTTCTAGAGAAGGAGTTTCTCTCGAAAGAAGTGAGTGGGAGGAAAGTAGAACTTGATGAGGTAATTGTACCTTCTCCCGGATTGGAAAGTAGTACATCACAGAAAATTGTTCCAGTGATTCCTACACCAATCAGTGAGGAAGTTAATGATGATGATCATGAAACTTCGGATCAAGTTTCTGCTGAACGTCGTAGATCAACCAGAGTACGTTCCGCACCAGAGTGGTACGGCAACCCAGTTCTGGAAATCATGTTACTAGACCATGATGAACCTACGAACTATGAGGAAGCGATGATGAGCCCAGATTCCGCAAAATGGCTTGAAGCCATGAAATCTGAGATGGGATCCATGTATGAGAACAAAGTGAGGACTTTGGTTGACTTGCCCGATGATCGGCAGGCCATCGAAAATAAATGGATCTTCAAGAGGAAGACCGACGCAGACGGTAATGTTACTGTTTACAAAGCTCGACTTGTTGCGAAAGGGTTTCGACAAGTTCAAGGAGTTGACTACGATGAGACTTTCTCACCTGTAGCGATGCTTAAGTCTGTCCGAATCATGTTAGCAATTGCCGCATTTTATGATTATGAAATCTGGCAAATGGATGTCAAAACTGCATTCCTGAATGGATATCTCAAAGAAGAGTTGTATATGATGCAACCAGAAGGTTTTGTCGATCCAAAAGGTGCTAACAAAGTATGCAAGCTCCAGCGATCCATCTATGGACTGGTGCAAGCATCTCGGAGTTGGAATATACGCTTTGATGAGGTGATCAAAGCATATGGTTTTATACAAACTTTTGGAGAAGCCTGTATTTACAAGAAAGTGAGTGGGAGCTCTGTAGCATTTCTAATATTATATGTGGATGACATATTGTTGATTGGAAATGATATAGAATTTCTGGATAGCATAAAAGGATACTTGAATAAGAGTTTTTCAATGAAAGACCTCGGTGAAGCTGCTTATATATTAGGCATCAAGATCTATAGAGATAGATCAAGATGCTTAATTGGACTTTCACAAAGCACATACCTTGATAAGATTTTGAAGAAGTTCAAAATGGATCAGTCAAAGAAAGGGTTCTTGCCTGTATTACAAGGTATGAAGTTGAGTAAGACTCAATGCCCGACCACTGCAGAAGATAGAGAGAAAATGAAAGTCATTCCCTATGCCTCAGCCATAGGATCTATCATGTATGCAATGCTGTGTACCAGACCTGATGTGTGCCTTGCTATAAGTCTAGCAGGGAGGTACCAAAGTAATCCAGGAGTGGATCACTTGACAGCGGTCAAGAACATCCTGAAGTATCTGAAAAGGACAAAGGATATGTTTCTCGTGTATGGAGGTGACAAAGAGCTCGTCGTAAACGGTTACGTCGATTCTAGCTTTGACACTGATCCGGATGACTCTAAGTCACAAACCGGATATGTATTTTTATTGAACGGTGGAGCTGTCAGTTGGTGCAGTTCCAAGCAGAGCGTCGTGGCGGGATCTACATGTGAAGAGGAATACATAGCTGCTTCGGAAGCAGCAAATGAAGGAGTCTGGATGAAGGAGTTCATATCCGATCTAGGTGTAATACCTAGTGCATCGGGTCCAATGAAAATCTTTTGTGACAACACTGGAGCAATAGCCTTGGCGAAGGAATCCAGGTTTCACAAGAGAACAAAGCACATCAAAAGATGCTTCAATTCCATCCGCGATCTAGTCAAGCAGGGAGACATAGAGATTTGCAAAATACATACGGATCTGAATGTTGCAGACCCGTTGACTAAGCCTCTTCCACGGGCAAAACATGATCAGCACCAGGACTCCATGGGTGTGAGGATCATCACTTTGTAATCTAGATTATTGACTCTCATTCAAGTGGGAGACTGAAGGAAATATGCCCTAGAGGCAATAATAAAGATGTTATTTGTATTTCCTTATATCATGATAAATGTCTTTTATTCATGCTAGAATTGTATTAACCGGAAACTTAGTACATGTGTGGATACATAGACAAAACAGTATGTCCCTAGTATGCCTCTACTAGACTAGCTCATTGATCAAAGATGGTTATGTTGCCTAGCCATAGACATGAGTTGTCATTTGATCAACGGTATCACATCATTAGGAGAATGATGTGATGGACAAGACCCATCTGTTAGCATAGCACTATGATCGTTTAGTTTTACTGCTATTGCTTTCTTCATGACTTATACATGTTCCTATGACTATGAGATTATGCAACTCCCGAATACCGTAGGAACACCTTGTGTGCTATCAAACGTCACAACATAACTGTGTGATCATAAAGATGCTATACAGGTGTCTCCGAAAGTATTTGTGGTGTTGGCATAGATCAAGATTAGGATTTGTCACTCCGAGTGTCGGAGAGGTATCTCTGGGCCCTCTCGGTAACACACATCACAATAAGCCTTGCAAGCAAAAGACTAATGAGTTAGTCACGAGATGATGTGTTACGGAACGAGTAAAGAGACTTGCCGGTAACGAGATTGAACTAGGTATGGAGATACCGACGATCGAATCTCGAGCAAGTAACATACCGATGACAAAAGGAACAACGTATGTTGTTATGCGGTTTTGACCGATAAAAGATCTTCGTAGAATATGTAGGAGCCAATATGAACATCCAGGTTCCGCTATTGGTTATTGACCGGAGATGAGTCTCGGTCATGTCTACATAGTTCTCGAACCCGTAGGGTCCGCACGCTTAACGTTTGATGACGATCGGTATTATGAGTTTATGAGTTTTGATGTACCGAAGGTAGTTCGGACTCCCGGATGAGATCACGGACATGACGAGGAGTCTTGGAATGTCCGAGACATAAAGATTGATATATTGGACGACTATATTCGGACACCGGAAGTGTTCCGAAAAAGTTTCGGATTTAATGGGATTGCCGGAGGGGGTTACCGGAACCCCCTACGAGGGGGGATGGTCCATAGTGGGCCTTAAGGAAAAGAGAGAGGCAGCCCATAGAGGCTGGCCGGTGCCCCACCTAGGGATCCTAGTTGGACTAGGATTGGGGTGGCGCCACCTCTCCCTCTTTTCCTTTCCCTCTCTTCCTTCTTGATGGACTCCTACTAGGAATAGGATTGCAATCCTATTCCTAGTAGGATTGCCCTAGCCGCACCATAGGAGGCCGGCCGGCCCTCCTCCCTTGCTCCTTTATATACGGGGGCAGGGGGGCACCCAAGACACACAAGTTGAATTGTTCCAGCCGTGTGCGCTGCCCCCCTCCACAGAAACACACCTCGGTCATACCGTCGCGGTGCTTAGGCGAAGCCCTGCGCCGTTGAATACATCATATCCATCACCACGCCGTCGTGCTGACGTAACTGTCCCGTGAAGCTCAACTGGATCAAGAGCTCGTGGGACGTCATCAAGCTGAACGTGTGCTGAACGCGGAGGTGACGTACGTTCGGTGCTTGATCGGTTGAATCGCGAAGAAGTTCAACTACATCAACCGCGTCACTTGACGCTTCCGCTTCCGGTCTACGACGGTACGTAGACACACTCTTCCCTCTCGTTGCTATGCATCTGGTAGATAGATCTTGCGTGATCGTAGGAAAATTTTAAAATACTACGTTCCCCAACAAGACGTTCGTGCCAGAATGACATGTTCTCATCGAAGCATGCGTCGGTCATTTTGTGTTTTACCTTCATCTCCAGAGCCATGAGCGTTACTTTCAGGCGGGTATCCTCGGGCCTGCATCCTTCATACAATGGAGTAACCGCGTCTAACTCAAGTTGATCCATCTTGGCTTTCTCTCGGGCGGCAGCTCTTGCGTTATCGGTCTGCTTGAGAAGCAGCTCTTGAATATGAGGGTCCTGCACCCAGCCCATCGATGGTTCAGCGTCGTCTACTCCGCCGGCATCATCATCTTCATGATCATGCCCGTCGTCTTCTCCGGCATCTTCCTCATCATCATGTCCTGCATCTTCTACATGATGACTGTGTACAGCATCACCGTCGTGATCATCTCCTGGGGATTCTTCGTCTTCTCGCCCGCCCGAGCCGCGGTGGTTATCTTGCTGCCCTTCCTCATTTCTTGCCTGGCCCCCATGGACGACTTCGTAGTCATCTTCATCACCTTGCCACCGATAGCCATCCATGAAACCACGCAAGAGCAGGTGGTCCCGCACCTGCCCGGAATCCGGGTCCGCAATAAGGCTCTTCAGCTTGCATCTTCGACACGGACATCTTATCTCCGTCTCGTTCTTTTGAAGCATGTCGGCCTTCGCGGACCTCAAAAACCTATTCATGATGCCTTCGGTCATCGTGCGCACCATGGTCGCCTGCGGGGTAGAGCAAAACGATATTTTAGAACCAAGAAAAAATTTGCCATGACTTTCCCTAAAAATAGGACAAAAATGAATGCTTAATGCCAAAATTCTCACCGAAACGGAAATGAATCAACATTCCGGGAAAATATTGGCAACTATCACATTTCAAATACCGGTACACCCCCAAACACAAACACATATGCAACACAACAAACATATGCAACACCACAAACATACATAGATCTAGCTAGGCCATAAAAAGTGCATGTGCACATTGTTGTATGGAGAACAACATAAATATAGCTTCCCCCCTTACTTACCTATCAAAACAAGGTAATTTAACCACTTAATTTGAATGAATATATGGTGGAAATGAGGTGAAAAAGAGGAGGGACCCGAGAGGAGAGGAGGTGAAGAGAATGAAGAAGTGGGGGGGGAGAGGGGAAGTGAGTCTGGTAGGAGAGGCTGTCCAAAATATCTTGTTGCTGCCCGCTTACTAATGGCGCACCAACTATAAATGCGCCATTAGTAATCAAGGTTACTAATGGCGCATTTGTAGTACGTGCGCCATTACTAGTTTTGCAAAAAAAAACATACTAATGGCGCACTGTCGCACAGTGCGCCATTACTAGTTTAAACTAGTAATGGCGCATTCTGGGACAGTGCGCCATTAGTAGTTTTGTAAAATAAAGAATAAAAAATATCATAAAAAAAGAGCATTAATGGCGAACTTTACTGTTGGTGCGCCATTACTAGTTACAACTAGTAATGGCGCACTTTGTCTGGATGCGCCATTAGTATGTTTGGACAGGCGCGCTAGTTCAAAAAAAAAACTTCTTGATACTAATGGCGCACTTTGGGCTTGGTGCGCCATTAGTAGTTCGAACTCTAATGGCGTATCTGTTGCTGGTGCGCCATTACTATATACTAATGGCGCACTGCTTGTCCGATGCGCCATTAGTATCAATTCCATCTATAGCCCTTTTCCTAGTAGTGCAAGGTATAAGATGAAGTATGAGTGTGGATCTCTCAAAAGGAATAGTAGTGTGCCCCCTTCTCTCTTTTTATTTCTTTTTCTCTTTTTTCTATATTTTTTTTTATTTTTTTGTGGCCTCAATGGCTCTTTCTATTTAACTCTCATTTGTCCTCTATGGGATCTTTTGATTTTGTCCTCTTTGGGATCTTTTCCTCACTTTAGGGGCAACACTCTATGTATTACAAGAAGTATAGAAGATCTTTCACACTTTACAAGAGTACTCAACATAAAGAAGATGAAACTAACATGATGTATGCAAATGTATGCCTCTGCCAGTGTAGCAGGATATGCAATGATACTAGCGCGTCATGTAGCAATGATTAGGGCAAGGCCCAACTAGCATGCGGCTCATCGATCAAGCAAAAGCATGTATGACATGAAGATCAAGTCATGAGAAGATGGATGTTGCATGGCAATGTATCTCGGAAAGGCTATGGAAATGCCTTGATAGGTAGGTATGGTGGCTGTTTTGAGGAAGGATATAATGAGGCTTATAATGACAGAGCGTATCGTGCCAAGGATTTGGATGCACCGGCGAAGTATGCGCCAACTCTCGAGGTGAGAAAGGGCAATGCACGGTACCGAAGAGGCTAGAAAAATATGGCTAGGTGGAAGTGTCAACTTTCGAATACTCACATTAATCCGAAGAACTCATGCACTTATTATCGGTAACTCTCAATCTAATTAGGAGGTTCACAAAGAGATAAGTACCCCGAGGAGGAGTGTATGGGGGTTTGGTTATCCTTGCGCATCCTTGACTCATGGTACGTGAGTGTACTCTAATATTCGATCCCTCCAAAGATTAGTGATCCATCTAGTAGCTACAGTTCTCAACTATTTTATAGGTTTTCGAAAATAAACACGGATTGCCCAAAATACGACATCTATCACTAATAGGCTAAAGCTCTTGACACCAAAAGTTCAGACATTACTCATGGCAATACCTCAAAACTATTGCAGGTTACTACTAAAATTAAATAGCAACCTCAATTACCTACTTTAAGTTAAGACACACAACTCAGTGCAACAGGCAAACTCTCTTAACAAGATAAACATGAAAAATCAAGAGAGTTCAGCAACCAACTAAACAAAAGCTCTTTTAAAAAGAAAAGCATGAAAACTAAGAGCTAAACATGACAGCAGCTATGGAAAGACAAAGAACACACACAGCAAAGATAATCATGAAAATCCTATGTTGTGTTCTAGGTTGAAGTGGAGCGTGTTTCTCTCCCACACAAAGAAAGCTGGGTTCTAACTTGTTATGAACAGCAAGCAAAGCTAAAGAAAACTAAAAAAAGAAACTAAGAGCAAGACGCTCCAAGCATAGCACATAACGCATGAAGCGATAAAATTATAGTGGAACGAAAGACGAACTGATAATTGTTGATGGAGAAGGGGATGCATGGGGGCATCCCCAAGCTTAGACGCTTGAGTATTCTTGAATATTTCTTGGGGGTGCATGGGGGCATCCCCAAGCTTGAGCGTTTGACCCTCCTGAATCTTCTTTTATCATCTTCCCTCGCACACTTGAAAACTCCCTTCATACATAACTCATCATAATCTGATTAGCGAGGTTAGTACCCATAATAAAATAATTTTTCTCCACTGGAAATAAAGATAATCTTGAAGAGCTACTGTTTCTCAAGATTGCCAAAAGGTTTTTGCAAAGAAAAAGCAAGCTCAAGGTTTGCAAAACGAAGAAAAGGCAAAACAGGACAGAATCTGTGAAAAACAGACCAGCAGGTAGTAAATAATTTTTTCGGGGCACTTCTGAAACTCAAATCAAAAAACTCAGAACACACGCTCGAAAGCCAATTGTATAGAGCACGCTGTCAAAAAAATCAGATCAAAAAGATGAACTGGTGATTTTATTCGAATTTTTCTGTCCAAGGACAGAATTTGTTTTCTGGGCAGCACGTCACAACTTTTGAACTTTCTTGCAATCGGAGGCTAAACTTGGCACAAAGCTGAAAAGAAAAGATACAATGATGATGCTACTGTAGTAACAAACATCAAGACACAACAAAAGCAAAATAAAACCTAATTCGTTGTGGGCTGCCTCCCAAAAGCGCTTTCTTTTATGCCTTTAAGCTAGGCATGATGCAAAAAGGAGGAATCAAAAGTCATCATAATAATCGGAGTTATAAATTGCTTCAAATGGTTCCTCAACAAGTTCATCCTTGTTCCTTCTAGGAAAGGGGTACGTACCTTTTGCCTTCCCGCGTAGGCGGATTTGTCCCTTACCTATATCGATGAAGCCTTTTACGGCTCGGAGGAAGTCCCTTCCAAGCACTATATTTCCTTGGTTTAGCTTCATGATGAAGAAATCAACCATTGCAATCCCTTTAAGGAATGTAACTGGTACGTCTTTTATTCTTCCCTGGATCTCAGAAATATCTCCATTAGCATGTTCATGATAGGATGATAATTTGTCCATGTTAAATTTTAAAGAATCATGAACAATTTTTGGCATAGTAGAAACCATAGATCCAATATCACAATAAGCAAGGAAGTCTTGATTAGAGATGCTAATCCTAACAAAAGGCTCCCAATCATTGTCTATTTCCAAAATATCTCTCTTATTGGGTTTGGGTTTCTCTACCTTCATCAAGTCTAGAGCATCCATTCTCTTCTCAATAGTAGCAAGTCTATCTATGACAGTATCAAAACTATGATCATAAAAAAAGTAACTAGATAGACCATGTATAATTTCAAGAGCTCTAGCTTCATCACACTCTAGGAAATCTTCTTCAGCTATAATATCAAGAGAGTGTTTATACCATTTAAAAAGACCATGGTAAAAATTTCTAAGCACAATTTTTATAGGTATCCAAGGCATAATTCTCCTATGTGCATCAGAAATTCTGTCCCATGCCTTCTTCATATTTTCTCCATCCCTTTGATGGAAATCTAGAACTTATGATTCCCTCAAAGCACCAAGTCCTAACATTCTTGACTAAACAGAAAGGACTACTAACAGAAAAGCAAATAATTTTTTGTGATTTTTGATAAAGGACACTAAAGCAAAAACTGAAAGGTAAACTAACAAGACTAAAAAGCAAAGATAAAAGATAGCGTGCAACTCCCCTATCTTGAAGAGTGGAGTCCCCGGCAACGGCGCCAGAAACTTGCTTGATGGCTTCTCGCCCCTCGTTGGTTACACCAAGTGGAAGGTTGAGATGTAGCGTAGCGGCAAATTTCCCTTGGCAAAGATACCAAGGATCGAATCCCGTGAGACTCCGAGGGTCGACAAGTAGGTGTCAACGGCACCAGAAACTTAGCGGTTGACGGGACCTGCACACAGATATAGATAACTTTGCTCCCAACGATTACAGAGAGGTTGTCAATCCCTCCGGCCTTGTTGTTTACAAAGGATCAAACACAAGAGATAATAATGATAGCTATGACTGCAACTAGGAAATAAAAACAGGAAGTAAATAGAAGGTGTGATCAGCGGTGGTAATATGGACCGGGGTCCCATGATGTTCACTAGTGATGTCTCTCTCCCAAAAGACGATAAAACAGCAAAGCGAGGTAAACAAATTACAGCTGGGCAATTGACAGGATTATTTGCGCAAACCAATGCTAACTATGTTGCAAAGAAAGGTAGAGGCTCAAAAGCATGGGCGGTACGCCAAGGCAAGTAGACCGAAATCGATCTGCATCTACTACTAATCATCCACCTTGAGATATCTATCCAGAGCATCTCGCTGGTATTAAGTTGCCAATCCCACCCAAAGTGTAAACTCAAAGCAACAGACAACTGCATTAAAAGAACTTTGCGTAAAGTAAACAATCCTTGCACCCGTAAGTACAAGCACCGTTGTTTTCTCCCTTGTGGCAACAGCACATCCCCTAGACTCATGTTTCTGTCACTCAAGCTAGTCATCAGGGGGCATGAACCCACAATCAAGCATAACGCTCCCTCTTGGAGTTACTACCTACTACTTGGCCAAAGCAATAAACAGCAACGGAGAAAATGCAAGAATTACTCAAGAACAAAGATATAAAAGAGGTGAATCAAATATATTACTCAAACACAATCTGAACATAGTCTCATAATCCATCAGATCCCAGCAAACTCAGCAAAGCAACAGCAGAAAGATTACATATGTGCCTCGATCATGTAGGGCAGGTCACGAGGTCTAAACCATGAAGAGCAAAGAGGGGAGGAGAACATCACCTAGCTACTGGTCATGGACCCATGGTCCAAGGTCGACTACTCACGACTCATCCGGGAAGCGTCCATGGTGGTGGAGAAGCTCCCGGTGGTGGTTCTCCCCTCCGGCAGGGTGCCGGGAAGAGTTCTCCTGATGCTCTCGATCTTGGAAGCGCTGCGGCGGCGGAACAGAGGCGAGATCGCGAAAAAGGGTTCTGTCCTCGAGGTTTTCGGGACGAGAGGGATATATAGGCGAAGGGGGGCAGCCAGAGGCGGAGCAGGGGCCCCAGGCGCACCCCTGGCGCGGCCAGGGGTGGGGCCGCGCTAGGTGGCCGCCTGGGCCTCCCCTGGCTCCCCTCTGGCCCATCTTTGGTTCTTCGCGAAGCTTCCTGTAAGCTGATTTTTCCTATATTTTTCCTGGAATTTTTGGAGCACTTTTAATATGGGGGAAACCTGAAACAGAAAAACAGCAGAAAACAGGAACTGGCACTATGGTGCACTGAGTTAATAGGTTAGTCCAAATATGATCAAAAGTGTATGGAAGTGCATCAATATCATAGAAATATCACACAAAAGAAGCATGGAGCAAGCAGAAATTATAAATACGTTTTGGACGTATCAGTGCGCCATTACTATATACTAATGGCGCACCATGTGTTGGTGCGCCATTAGTGTCCAAATACTAATGGCGCACCACATCCACGGTGCGCCATTATTAACAATTTTTTTTTCAAAACTAGTAATGGCGCACCAGTGGATAGTGCGCCATTACTAGTTAAACTAGTAATGGCGCATCACATCTACGGTGCGCCACTAGTAATTTTTTTCCTAAATTTTTTTAATTTTTTTTCAATTTTTTTTTCAAAACTAGTAACGGCGCACCAATGGATAGTGCGCCATTACTAGTTTAACTAGTAATGGCGCACCACATCCACGATGCGCCACTAGTAATTTTTTTTTCAAATTTTGTTTCTATTTATTTTTATTTATTTTTTAAAACTAGTAATGGCGCACCGTGTGTGTAATGCGTCATTACTAGTTGAACTAGTCATGGCACACCACTCCCACGGTGCACCATTACTAACTTGGCCTAAAAATTCCACCGAATGCACCTCCCTGGACCGCCTTTTCAGTTAAAAAAAAAAAAGAAAATGATGGAAATGTCAAAAAATAAAAGAAAGTAAGTTTCCCAAGTGATATGTAGTCTACTTGTTGGGAAAATATACAAATATGAATTTTAACTTTATTTGCAAAATATCTCTGGAATTTGTATAATGGGCATAACTTTTGCATACGAACTCGGATTAAAAAGTTTTTCATATGAAAAATCATCTACTCGAAAACTTGAGAGGCGACGGTCTATGGTAAACTACTCACAACTCGTCGAAGGGGCTATGGTGTTGATGTAGAATCCCTCCGTGATCGATCCCCTCCGGTGGAGCTCCGGAATAGGCTCCAAGATGGGATCTCATGGGAACAGATGGTTGCGGTAGTGGAATTGGGGTTTTGTGGTGCTCCCCGATAGTTTCTGGGTACGTAGGTATATACAGGAGGAAGAGGGACGTCAGGGGAGCAACAGGGGCCCCATGAGGGTGGGGGCACGCCTACCCCCCTGGGCGCGCCCCCTACCCTCGTGGCCGCCTCTCTCTCTTCCCGGGGTGTACTCCAAGTCTTCTGAGTTGATATCGTTCCAAAAAATAACTCTCCCGAAGGTTTCATTCCGTTTGGACTCCGTTTGATATTCCTTTTTCTACAAAACACTGAAATAGGAAAAAAACAGCAATTTGCATTGGGCATTGGGTTAGTAGTTTAGTCCCAAAAATAATATAAAAGTGTATAATAAAGCCCATTAAACATCCAAAACAGAATATATAATAGCATGGAATAGTAAAAAGTTATAGATACGTTGGAGACGTATCAAGCATCCCCAAGCTTAATTCCTACTCGTCCTCGAGTAGGTAAATGATAAAAACGGATTTTTTTATGTGGAATGCTAACCAACGTAATTCTCAATGTAATTTTTTTTTATTGTGGCATGAATGTTCAGATCCGAAAAATTCAAGACAAAATTTTAATATTGACATAAGAATCATATAGTCTGGCTATGCCTACAAAATCATGTCTTCTCAAAATAACATGGCCAAAGAAAGCTATCCCTACAAAATCATATAGTCTGGCTATGCTCTATCTTCATCACACAAAATATTTAAATCATGCACAACCCCGGTTTCAGCCAAGCAATTGTCTCACACTTCAAAAAAAATTCAAACTTTTAAACTTCCACGCAATACATGAGCGTGAGCCATGGATATAGCACTATAGGTGGGATGGAGTGGTGGTTGTGGAGAAGACAAAAGAGGAAGATAGTCTCACATCAACTAGGCATATCAATGGGCTATGGAGATGCCCATCAATAGATATCAATGTGAGTGAGTAGGGATTGCCATGCAACAGATGCACTAGAGCTATAAGTGTATGAAAGCTTAACAAGAGAAACTAAGTGAGTGTGCATCCAACTCGCTTGATCACAAAGACCTAGGGCATTTCGAGGAAGCCCATCATTGGAATATACAAGCCAAGTTCTATAATGAAAATTCCCACTAGTATATGAAAGTGACAAGACAAGAGACTCTCTATCATGACGACCATGGTGCTATTTTGAAGCACAAGTGTGGAAAAAGGATAGTAACATTGTCCCTTCTCTCTTTTTCTCTCATCTTTTTTCTTTTCTTTTCTCCTTTTTATTTCTTTTGGGCCTTTTTTTCTCCCCTTTTTTATGGACTCTCTTTTTTCTTTCCTTCTGTCCGGAGTCTCATCCCGACTTGTGGGGCAATCCTAGTCTCCATCATCATTTCCTCACTGGGACAACGCTCTAGTAATGAAGATCATCACACTTTTATTTACTTACAACTCGAAGCTAGAACAAAATATGACTCTATGTGAATGCCTTCGGCGGTGTACCGGGATGTCCAATGAATCAAGAGTGACATGTATGAAAATTATGAACGCTGGCCTTGCCAAAAATATGATGTTAACTACATGATCATGCTAGGCAATATGACAATGATGAAGCGTGTCATATGAACGGAACGGTGTAAAGTTGCATGGCAATATATCTCGGAATGACTATGAAAATGCCATAATAGGTAGGTATGGTGGCTGTTTTGAGGAAGGTATATGGTGGGTGTATGGTATCGGCGAAAATTGCGCGATACAAAAGAGGTTAGCAATGGTGGAAGGGTGAGAGTGCGTATAATCCATGGGCTCAACATTAGTCATAAAGGACTCATATAATTATTGCAAAAATCTACGAGTTATCAAAACAAAGTATTCAATGCATGCTCCTAGGGGAAGAGTAGGTAGGAGTTAACCATCGCGTGATCCTGACCTCCACACAAAGGATGACAATCAATAAATAAATCATGCTCCAACTTCATCACATAACGATTCACCATACGTGCATGCTACGGGAATCACAAACTTTAACACAAGTATTTCTCAAATTCACAATTACTCCACAAGCATGACTCTAATATCACCATCCTCATATCTCAAAACAATCATCAAGTGTCAAACTTCCCATAATATTCAATGCACTTTATATGATTTTTTACTATACCCATCTTGAATGCATATCATATAATGACTAATTTTATAACCAAAACACACTACCATGTTGTTCTAAAAGACTCACAAAATAATATAAGTGAAGCATGAGAGATCAATAATTTCTACAAAATAAAACCACCACTGTGCTCTAAAAAGATACAAGTGAAGCACTAGAGCAAAACTATCTAGCTCAAAAGATATAAGTGAAGCACATAGAGTATTCTAATAAATTCCTATTCATGTGTATCTCTCTCAAAAGGTGTGTCCAGCAAGGATGATTGTGGTAAACGATAGATGAAGACGAAAGAGGGGATGCCTTCCCGGGGCATCCCCAAGCTTAGGCTTTTGGTTGTCCTTGAATTTCACCTTGGGCTGCCTTGGGCATCCCCAAGCTTAGGCTCTTGCCACTCTTTGTTCCATAGTCCATCAAATCCTTACCCAAAAACTTGAAAATTTCAAAACACAAAACTTAGCCAAAACATCCCGTGAGCTCTGTTAGTATAAGAAAACAAACCACCATTCAATGGTACTAGAATGAACTCATTCTTTGTTTATATTGGTGTTAAACCTACTGTATTCCAACTTCTCTATGATTCATACCCCCCCCCCCTGATACTACTCATAGATTCATCAAAATAAGCAAACAACACACGAAAAACAGAATCTGTCAAAAACAGAACAGTTTGTTGCAATCTGTAACCTTCGAATACTTCTGTAACTCTAAAAATTCTGAAATAAATTGGTGGATGTGAGGAATTTGTATATTAATCATCTTCAAAAAGAATCAACTAAAAATCACTCACCAGTAAAAAAATGGTAGCTAATCTCGTGAGTGCTAAAGTTTCTGTTTTTTACAGCAAGATCGCATAAACTTCACACAAGTCTTCCCAAAGATTCTACTTAGCATATACACTAATTAAAACACAAAATCACATCTAAACAGAAGCTAGATGCAATATTTATTCCTAAACAGAAGCAAAAACAAATAAAATAAAATTGGGTTGCATCCCAACAAGCGCTATCGTTTAACGCCCCTAGCTAGGCATGATACAAGAATGGATCTACGTATTGACATCTTTTGTAGGCAATCCATAAGTGGCTCTCATAATAGATTTATAAGGTAATTTGATTTTCTTTCTAGGAAAGTGCTCCATGCCTTTCCTTAACGGAAATTGGAACCTAATATTTCCTTCCTTCATATCAATAATTGCACCAATCGTTCTAAGGAAAGGTCTACCAAGAATAATAGGACATGTAGGATTGCAATCTATATCAAGAACGATGAAATCTACGGGCACATAATTCCTATTTGCAACAATAAGAACATCATTAATCCTTCCCATAGGTTTCTTAGTAGAATCCGCAAGATGCAAATTTAAAGAACAATCATCAAGTTCATGGAAACCTAACATATCACACAAAGCTTTTGGAATTGTGAAAACACTCGCACCCAAATCACACAAAGAAAAGCATTCATGATCTTTATCTTAATTTTAATAGTAGGTTCCCACTCATCGTAAAGCTTTCTAGGGATAGGAACTTCTAATTCAAGTTTTTCTTCATAAGATTGCATTAAAGCATCAACGATGTATTTGGTAAAGGCTTTATTTTGACTATAAGCATGAGGAGAATTTAGCACGGATTTCAACAAGGAAATACAATCTATTAAAGAGAAATTATCATAATTGAATCCCTTGAAATCCAAGATAGTGGGTTCATTGCTATGTAAAGTTTTAACCACTTCAATCCCACTTTTAACAATTTTAGCATCAAGATCTAAAAACTCCGAATCATTGGAACGCCTTTTCACAAAAGTAGACTCATCTCCAGTCCCATATTTATCAAGATTCATACTTGAAAACATGGATTTAATAGGAGACTCATCACTTACTTTTAGATCTTCATCTTTATTATCATGAAAGCTAGAAGAACACGCTTTCACAAATCAATCTTTTTTTGCACGCATCCTAGCGGTTCTTTCTTTGCACTCATCAATGGAAATTCTCATGGCTTTGAGAGACTCATTGATATCATGCTTAGGTGAGATAGATCTAAGTTTCAAAGAATCAACATCAAGAGAAATTATATCCACATTCCTAGCCAACTCATCAATCTTAAGCAATTTTTCTTCAAGCAAAGCATTAAAATTCTTTTGTGAATTCATAAATTCTTTAACACTTGTTTCAAAATCAGAGGGCATCTTATTAAAATTTCCATAAGAATTGTTGTAGGAATTACCATAATCGTTAGAAGAATTACTAGGGAAAGGCCTAGAATTAAAGTTTTCTCTATAAGCGTTGTTACCAAAATTATTCCTACCGACAAAATTCACATCCAAAGATTCATTATTATGCTCAATCAACGTGGACAAAGGCATATCATTAGGATCAGAAGAAGCACTCTTAGTAGAAAATAATTTCATAAGTTCGTCCATCTTTCCACTCAAAACACTAATCTCTTCAATAGCATGTACTTTTTTACTAGTAGATCTTTCTGTTTGCCATTGAGAGTAGTTAACCATAATATTATCTAGGAATTTAGTAGCTTCTCCTAAAGTGATTTCCATGAAATTGCCCCCCGCGGCCGATTCTAAAACATTTCTAGAAGCAAAATTCAAGCCAGCATAAAAGTTTAGTATAATCATCCATAAGTTCAAACCATGTGTAGGGCAATTACGTATGATTAACTTCATTCTCTCCCAAGCTTGTGCAACATGCTCATGATCTAGTTGCTTAAAATTCATGATATCGTTTCTAAGAGAGATAATCTTAGAGGGAGGAAAATACTTAGAGATAAAGGCATCTTTGCACTTATTCCATGAATCAATACTATTTCTAGGCAAAGAAGAGAAACAAGTTTTAGCACGATCGCTAAGCGAAAACAGAAATAGCTTCAATTTAACAATATCATTATCCGTTTCCCACTTCTTTTGCATATCGCACAAATCAACAAAGTTGTTTAGATGGGTAGCGGCATCTTCACTAGGAAGGCCGGAAAATTGATCTTTCATGACAAGATTCAACAGAGCAGCATTGATTTCACAAGATTCAACATCGGTAATAGGAGCAATCGGAGTGCTAATAAAATCATTATTGTTTGTATTGGAGAAGTCACACAATTTGATATTTTCTTGAGCCATAGTGACAAACAAGCAATCCAACACACAAGCAAACAAGAAACAAGCGACAAGAGTTGAACGGAAAAAGATGGGCGAATAAAACGGCAAAGCTGAAGTGGGGGAGAGGAAAGCGAGAGGCAAATGGCAAATAATGGAATGCGAGGGATAAGGTTTTGTGATAAGTACTTGGTATATGATTTTAGCGTAGATCTCCCCGGTAACGGTGCCAGAAATTCTTCTTGCTACTTCTCAAGCTTGCGTTGTATTCCCTCGAAGAGGAAAGGGTGATGCTGCACAGTAGCGTAAGTATTTCCCTCAGTTTTTGAGAACCAAGGTATCAATCCAGTAGGAGACCACGCGTGAGTCCCTCGCACCTGCACAAACAAATAAGAACCTTGCAACCAACGCGATAAGGGGTTGTCAATCCCTTCACAGCCACTTGCAAAAAGTGAGATCTGATAGATATGATAAGATAATATTTTTGGTATTTTTGATATGTAGATTGAAAGTAAAAATTGCAAAGCAAAAGTAAAGTAAAGATAAATAGTTGATGGAAGATTAATATGATGAAGATAGACCCAGGGGCCATAGGTTTCACTAGTGGCTTCTCTCATGATAGCAGATTTCTACGGTGTGTGAACAAATTACTGTTGAGCAATTGATAGAAAAACGCATAGTTATGAGAATATCTAGGCATGATCATTGTATATAGGCATCACGTCCTTGACAAGTAGACCGAAACGATTCTGCATGTACTACTATTACTCCACACATTGACTGCTATCCAGCATGCATCTAGAGTATTAAGTTCATAAGAACAGAGTAACGCCTTAAGCAAGATGACATGATGTAGAGGGATAAACTCGTGCAATATGATATAAACCCCATCTTTTTGTCCTCGATGGCAACAATACAATATGTGCCTTGTTTCCCCTACTGTCACTGGGAAAGGACACCGCAAGATTGAACCCAAAGCCAAGCACTTCTCCCATTGCAAGAACTATAGATCTAGTAGGTCAAACCAAATCGATAATTCGAAGAGACTTGCAAGGATATTTAAATCATGCATAGAAGATTTCAGAAAAGAATCCAATATTGTTCATAGATAATCTTGATCATAAACCCACAATTCATCAGATCTCGACAACCACACCGCAAAAAGAATTACATCGAATAGATCTCCTCGAAGATCGAGGAGAACTTTGTATTGAGATCCAAAGAGAGAGAAGAAACCATCTAGCTAATAACTATGGACCCGAAGGTCTGTGGTAAACTACTGACAACTCATCGGAGGGGCTATGGTGTTGATGTAGAAGCCCTCCGTGATCGATCCCCCTCCGGTGGAGCTCTGGAGCAGGCCCCAAGATGGGATCTCACGGGAACAGAAGGTTGCACCGGTGAATTAGGGTTTTGTGGTGCTCTCCGATATGTAGGAGGAAGAGGGACGTCCAGGGAGCAACAGGGGGCCCACGAGGGTGGGAGCGCGCCTACCCCCCTGGGCGCGCCCCTGCCCTTCTGGCCGCCTCTCCCGCTTCTTGGCATGTACTCCAAGTCTTCTGAGTTGATATCGTTCCAAAAATGACTCTCTCGAATGTTTCATTCTGTTTGGACTGCGTTTGATATTCCTTTTCTGCGAAACACTGAAATAGGCAAAAAACTGCAATTTGCACTGGGCCTTGTGTTAGTATGTTAGTCCCAAAAATAATATAAAAGTGTATAATAAAGCCCATTAATCATCCTAAACATAATATATAATAGCATGGAATAATCAAAAATTATAGATACGTTGGAGACGTATCACCCTCCTGCCGGCACCTTGGGGCCCCATGCTTCTAGCGGCCCTCCACACCGCCCCCACGCCGCAGCAGTACACTGGCGGTGGCGACTGGTACATGGATACCGGAGCCACGGCTCACATGGCCGCCACCAGCTGTAATCTTCTTACCGCTCACCCTGTTCACACCACTGCTTGCATTACCGTGGGTGATGGTTCCTCCATGCCTATTACTCATGTCGGTCATGCTTCATTTCCTTCTAACTCCATGCCATTATCTCTTTCTAATGTACTTGGCTCTCCTAACATCATTAAAAACCTTGTTTCCGTTCATTCTTTTACACGTGAAAATCTTGTCACCATTGAATTTGACATGTTTGGCTTTTGTGTTAAGGATGCCCATACCCGGATGGTGCTCCACCGATGTGACAGTCCCGACGAGCTCTACCTGGTCCACTCGTCCACTTCCTCCGTCGCTACACCCATGGCGCTTTCCGCCGGAGTGAACCTTTGGCATGCTCGTCTCGATCATCCCAACATGCCACCCTTCGCCATATTCTTCTGAGTTTTTCCTTCACGTGTAATAAGATCGACGATCACACATGTCATGCTTGTCGTGTCGGCAAACATGTACGTCTTCCTTTTAGCACTTCCTCGCATGTTGCATCATACCCGTTTGAGTTAATTCATAGTGATGTTTGGACCTCTCATGTTGCAAATAACACAGGCTACCTTTATTATCTTGTAATACTCGATGATTTTTTGCACAATGTGTGGACCTTCCCATTGCGGCGAAAGTCGGATGCTATTGCCACCTTCACCACATTTTACTCCTATGTCTCCACGTAGTTTGGATGTCCCATCCATGCATTGAAAACAGACAACGGGAAGGAGTTTGATAACCTTGCGATCCACAACCTTGTTGCCACACACAGCATGATTTTTCGTCTCACTTGGCCATACACTTTGCAACAAAATGGCCGTGCTGAGCGCGTGCTTTGCACTCTCAATGACTGCGTCCGCACCCAACTCTTTCATGCTAATGTGCCACCATGTTTTTGGCCCGATGCGCTGGCCACCGCATCACTACTCATCCCTGTCGCACTCGCAGGAATTTTGCACCTCATCACCTTTTCTTCGGCACGCCACCTTCCTATGCTGAGCTCCGCATCTTCGGTTGCATGTGCTACCCTAGCATCGCTTCCACTACTCCTCACAAGCTCGCACCTCGGTCTGTGGCATGCATCTTTCTCAGCTATCCCCCCAACACCAAAGGCTACCGCTGCTATGATCCTATCTCACATCGGGTGGTCACTTCCCGACACGTTTACTTTGATGAGATGGTTTTTCCCTTTCAGCAGGTACTTTCGGATGTTGCGGCTTTGCCAGCTCCCGGTGACGGCCGCCCGCGTGCTTCTCTTGGGCCACCTCCCGGTTTTGAGGATGCCTCCAGCACCACTGTTCGAGTTTCTCCCCGGATGGCTGCCTTAGGGGCTGCACCTTCCCCGGCCCCGACCGCGCCGTCGGCCTCTTCGGAAGCCACGCCACCATCGGCCTCCCTGGCGGCCACGACGCCTCCTGCGCCGTCATCGGCGCCCTACACGGCTTCGCCTGCGGCCTCGACCATGGCGATCTCGCCCGCGGTCTCGGAGGCGGCAGGCTCTTCTTCATCCTCGCGCACCGCCACCCCGGACTCGTTGCCCCGCCCGATGACTCGCTCTCAGGTTCACCTTCCGCCCGAGCACGCGGTACACCAGCGATATGAGTACCCCCTCGCTGCTTCTGTCTCTGAGCCGTCCCCTCTCCCATTGTCAGCTAGAGCAGCCCTTCGGGATCCTCATTGGCTCGCTGCGATGCAGGAAGGGTTTGACGTGCTCCAGCGGAACCGCATCTGGCAGCTTGTCCCTGGGCCGCCTTGGGCCAACATCATCATGGGCAAGTGGGTGTTTTGGCACAAGACTCGTTCGGATGGCACTCTCGAGCGCTATAAATCTTGCTTGGTGGTTCGGGGCTTTCGGGAACGTGCAGGCGTGGACTTCACCGACACCTTTGCCCCAGTCGTCAGACCAGGCACGATCCGCACCGTGCTTAAGCTAGCCATCTCCCGAGCTTGGCATGTGCATCAATTGGATGATTCCAACGCCTTCTTGCATGGACACCTCGTTGAGCAGGTGTTCTGTGAGCAGCCCATCGGCTTCGTCGACTCCACACATCCAGACCATGTGTGCTTGCTCTCTTGTTCCCTTTACGGGTTGAAGCAGGCGCCTCGGGCTTGGTACCGGCGCATCGCTGCATTCCTGCAGACGCTCGGATTTACATCGGCTCGCTCTGATGCGTCCTTCTTCATGTACCATCACGGAGTTGACGTGGCCTACTTGCTGCTATACATCGATGACATCATCCTGACAGCATCCAATGTCGCGCTCCTCCAGCGGCTCACTGCTCGTCTTTGCAATGAGTTTGCCTTGAAGGACTTGGGGCCCCTTCACTACTTCCTTGGCATTGAGGTGATTCGACGGCTAGATGGGTTCTTCCTTCACCGGTAGCGCTACGCCCATGAGTTTCTCGATCGAGTCGTCATGCTTAACTGCAAGCCCGCTCCCACGCATGTCAACACCAAGGCCAAGGTTTCCGCTCTGGAGGGTTCTCTCACATCCGATGCTGCCTTCTATTGCTCCATTGTGGGTGCCTTGCAGTACCTGACCCTGACGCGCTCCAACTTGCAATATGATGCTCAGTAGGTCTGTCTTCACATGCATGCTTCGCGTGACTGTCACTGGACCTGGTGAAGCGTATTCTTCATTACATACGTGGCACCATGTCCATGGGACTTACGCTGACAGCCTCCGCCTCCACCGACCTCGTCACCTACTCTAATGCGGACTGGGCCGGCTGCCCCAACACACGGCACTCTACTTCGGGGTACTGTGTCTATATTGGGCCGTCTTTGATCTCTTGGTCCTCCAAGCGACAGCCCACCGTCTCCTGCTCGAGTGCCGAGGTAGAGTATCGGGCAGTGGCTAACGTCGTTGCTGAATGCTCTTGGCTTCGTCAGCTGCTCCAGGAGTTGCTTTGTGATGTCCACGAGACCACGCTCGTCTATTGCGACAACGTCTCCGCCGTGTACCTCTCCGCCAACCCGGTCCATCATCGTCGAAGGAAGCATATTGAGCTCGACATACACTTTGTACGCAAGCAGGTGGCTCTTGGGCGCATTCGTGTCCATGACGGCATAGAGCTCCATGACGGCACATAATCATATACTCAACATGGAGCTCTGACGGTGCTGGTGGACGTGAGGTCGATGGTGGATACAACATGGGAGGAGCCGCCGCCGTCCATCACGACGCAGTTGCACCGCTTGGGCTGGTCGTGCACCATATGGGGTACTGTAGAATGTGACTCCGTCTGGCCAACGTCCACCGCCGCGAGGGCCGCCGTCGTGTCCCGCGCCTACGTGGTTCCTCACACTCCAGGCATGCCACACCATACTTGTGTCCGACGACGCCTGTGCATTCATGTCTGCCTCGGCGCGCCAATCGGAGGGACTGCACGTCCAGCGTCTGACAGGAAGAAGATATACAAGAAAACACTATAGTTCGGGTGAGAACTATTTACCGATTAGAAAACAGTCCTTTTTCTTGAATGACAAAGAAAGACAAAAGAATCTCCATTCTTGTTATATTGTATGTACAGGTAAAATTGAACGGACTGTTTACGGGTTAGACATCAAGTCCTGAATGAAGGTGAACGTAAAACCCTAACCCAATACAATTGCCAATCTGAGAGTTTGCCCTGGCGAACCAATTGTCAATCTGCGAGTGGTGTAAAACCCTAACCTTCAGCGGAGATGGAAGGAAAGGAGGAGCCACCATCAGCGATCTCTGCTATGCTCAAAGATGATGATCTCCTATTTGAGATCCTCCTCTGCGTCGCCTTCCCCACCAGCCTCGTCCGCGCTCGCTCGGCCTCACCTCCGCGCAGGCCGCAATTATTTATTGCGTTTATTGGGTTTTGAACCCTGGACCTCTTGGTTGTAAGTTTATGCACCTAACCAATTCATCCATCAGACCGATCTGATGGAAGAGACTAGCCAGCACATTATACGTCAACACTCCCCCTCACGTGTGGCTCCCTCATGACTAAACGTGGACCGAAAGTGGGCTGTAAATTTAATTGCACCAGCCGGGTCTTGAACTTGAGACCTCTTGGCTTTGATACCATGTAGAAGTGCACGCTCTAGCCAATGCAACCAAAAGACCGATCTGAGGGAGAGGGGCGGACATTATACTCCAACACAAACCCCCGCGCTTAGTGGCGTTGCCTCAGCCCCCGGAGCTCGTCACCGTCGTCCGTCGTGCTAGCTTTGATTTGGACACACTGGGTTGCGACTAGCACATCATGGATTGCTGGAATTGCCTCCTCCTCCTCACATCTGGCATGCACTGTCGTCAGGGTGCCACACCCACACACACGAGAGGGTTGCGCTGCCCCCTACACCCTGCAAGGTATATAGCCATCCTCCCAATAGTGCCGGACACCAGCATCCATGACGGCTTCAAGTACTTCCACTGTGAGATCCTCCCCAATGGCGGCGGCAGCGATGTCCTGTCCTACTTCTATTTCGCAATTGGGTGTAAAGACCAGCAGTCAGTTATGGATGTTTATGTGTTACGCGAAAACCTTTGGGCCATCTACTCTTCGGCTGTGACTGAAATCAATGAAATGGAACTGCTATTGACCAGTTTGATTTTTTATGACAAGATCTATAATCTGATCCGCGTGAGCGGCATTTTGAAGTTAGTCTCGCTAGATCTTGTGTCGTCATGCTTGTCGCTGGTTAACCTCCCAGGAGAGGTGGATTATATGTGCACGGATCTGTCGCTGGCAAATGATTCCCGGGTCCATCTGATGCATGGTAAAGGATGCCAGCTTCGCATCTGGCACAACTACATAGTGGATAAGAAGGGTCCGGCCGATTGGTTATTTGTTGATACCATTTGTTTGCACGAGATATGTTTTAATCATATGATATCAATTAGAATGTTTGAGGATGTACGTAATTTCGCTCTTATTGTACATTCGGTTGGGGCCAATCCTGGGTTTATTTTCTTGGAGACGGATGGTGTCCTCTACCTGTTTGATCTTGAACGCAAGGCGGTAAAGAAGGTTTATAAGTTCACACAAGAGGATATATACTTATATAGAGTCACTCCCTTCATGATGGTTTGGCCTCCTAAATTCCCTACGATGAAGGAAGGGTGTGATCAAAAAGAATGACGCCCTTTTGCAAGGTTTAATTTGCCTCTTATTGATATGTCTCGTACCATGATCTTCTATTTATTTCTGCTTGTTTTGTAAGTCGAGAGGCACCAAGCTAATCCTTTAGTGCTGTTATGCGCCCTTGTAGTTTAGTGATAGCAAGCTTAACAAGACTGACTTTTTTAATCATTCTATATTACATATTATATTCTTAATCTTGAAAAACAAATATTTTTTGGCGTAAGAAGAAAAATCCTTTTAGCATCCATGTTGCAGATTCACTTTTAAAGAAAATTATGTCTGTAATTATTATATCCTCAAGATATAGAAGCTTGCTTGCCACCCCATTACTCAAGCTTTAGATTCTTGATTCTTCGGAGTCAAGTAGTTTCCTTATAGATTTAAGATGGTTTATCATCCTTGAGTTTTGGGGTGGTTAAATTTGTATTATGTATGTCAGGAGTGCCAACAATTTTTTTTCAATCCAAAGTGCCGAACACAATGTGTATCTGTATAGTCTACAAAGGAGATACATGTCCTCAACAGTGCATATCTCACATCCTAATTTCTCTTTGTTTATGCTTTTGTGGGAATAGAAGTAGATTATTAGAAGACTTCAATTTCAAACACCAGATATATAATAAGGACCAAACAGTTTGAAAATTTTCTTGTATGCATTAAAAAAATTCTTACACTGTTGTCATGTGCTGCAAAAATGTCACTAATATTTTTTCTTTCCTCCTGAAGCTATGCAATGATAAGCTAAATTTCCATATGTTTTTATCAGGTAGCTGGAACAATGGTATCAAGTGTTATCACCAACAGAGTTAGATGAAATGCAGTAGTGGGTACTGTGAAGCCTCCAATGTCCAAGACTAACAGTTTGACACATGTATGGTTGTAAGATGTCACCATATGTTGAATTATTAAGCTCTTGGCCACTTGTCCTTTATATACGCATCCTCTATACAATATCTATTTTACATTGTATTGCTCGAGATGAACACCCCTCGCGGTCATTGTCTATAAGGTAGTTCGAGATGAACGTCACATAGCTATCTGGAAGAGAACCCAAAATTGTATATGTGGGCAACTCGTCCCCAAGTGGAAAGCCCAATTGATCCAAAGCTTGCATGTACCCAATCATCTTGATCACATGTGGGCTCATTGGATCACCTTCTTTCATCTTATAATCCATCAAGGATCGCTAGACGTTGAACCTTATGGTCCTAACTTGCATTTGAAACATGCTTTTGAGGTTCTCGGTCATATCGGAAGCCTCAATATTTTTGAACTGCTGCTACAGATCGGGTTCCATAGAAGCCAACATGACGCAGTTGATCTCATTTGTTTCATCAACGAGTTTCTGGTAGGCATTGCTAGTTGTGGCATTAGCATTCTCCGCAGGTTCCTCTGGAAGCGGATTCTCTAGAACGCGTTCCTTTTTCTCATGCCTAAGAACAATTCTCAGGTTTCTATATTCAGATGGTAAAGTTTGTTCTATTCAATTTATCTTTTTCCAGGATTGATTTGAACACAAAAGGAGTAACTTGAGTAGGTGGTGCCATTGATCTACAACAGAAATATGCAAAACACTAAGACCTGTATTCATGAAGAGTAATTCATATTAAGCATTTTAATAAGATCATTACTCCCACTAAAATCAACATCTGTCAGTTGATACTTAGTGATTCAAGATCCTAGATCAACATGTCTACTAGTGAGCTTTTGCATCCTGCTAGAAGACGAGATCACTCAGTCAGCAACTCTTGCTAATCATATATACGACTCTTGTTGTCGGGGACATTTCATGCCACGCCAAATCCTATGCCTCGTGGCCCAAAACTGTTTGGATATCCAAGACAAGGCAACCAATGCCTCACATGTAAGTGTCCGACACAAACCCATCACTTCAAGGAGATCCAGTGGCACCCTAATTTTATAGGCCCACCACTAAATATACTTGATATGTGAAGGTGCAGCAACTGGGGGGGGGGCATTTATACTTGACATTCTTTGAGGGAACACCCTACTTAAAACATCTACCATGCAAAGAAGGGTGCATAAAAGGGATAAACTTTCACAGACAGTTTATATAAGTGTGATATGGTATAGCCCCTTTTCACAGCGCATGGTGATCTCCATCTCCACGTGCGCAGTCTGTCCATGGTGATCTCCATCTCCATGCATGGTTGTCCTCATGGTGATCTCCATCTCCACGCCACCCATGTCAACCGCCAAGTGTTACATAAGATACAACGCTATTACAAACTAACAGACATGCAGGTCATTAAAACAATAATCGGACAACCATATGTCTCTGATACGTCCAAAATGTATCTATAATTCCTGCTTGCTCCATGCCACTTTTGGGTGATATTGCTATGATATTCATACACTTCCATACACTTTTGATCATATTTGGACTAACTTACTAATCCAGTGCACCCCAGTGCCAGTTTCTGTTTTCGGCTGCTTTTGTATTTCAGGTTTTCACGTTTCGAGAACTGCCCAGAAAAATTATATAAAAAAGCGTTCCGGAAACAACACTGCGTCCGAAGGGCAGCCTGGGGGGCCACAGGGGCTCCAGGTGCCCTGTGGGCGCCCCCCCCCTGGGCCGCGCCGGGGGGGCGCCTGGGCCCCCCGAGGCTCCCCCGGTGCCCTACTTTGGCATATATTTAAAGGGTTCCACGTAACCCTCAGAACAGGACTTCTTTTCGCGATCCCATCTCTGTTCCGCCGCCGCCGCCGCTTCCAAGATCGGGAGCACCAGGAGGACTCTTCCCGGCACCCTGCCGGAGGGGAGGATCACCACCGGGAGCTTCTCCACCACCATGGACGCCTCCCGGATGACTCGTGAGTAGTCTCCCTTGGACCATGAGTCCATGACCAGTAGCTATGTGATGTTCTCCTCCCGTTCTTGTGCTTCACTAATTAGTCCTCTTGAGCTGCCCTACATGATCGAGGCACCTATGTAATCCTTATGCTGTTGCTATGTTGAGTTTGCTGGGATCCGATGGATTATGAGATTATGTTCAGATTGATCTTGAGTAATATATTTGATTCACCTCTTTTATATTTTAGTTCATAAGTAATTCTTGCATGTTCTCCGTTGTTATTTATTGCTTTGGCCGAGTAGTAAATAGTGACTCCAAGAGGGAACGTTTTGCTCGATTGTGGGTTCATGCCCCTCGATGACTAGCTTGAGTGATAGAAACATGAGTCTAGGGGATGTGCTGTTGCCACAAGGGGGAAACAACGGTGCTTGTGCCCGCGGGTGCAAGGATTGTTTACTTTACGCAAAGTTCTTTTAATGCAGTTGTCTGTTGCATTGAGTTTACACTATGGGTGGGACTCGCAACTAATACCAGCGAGATGTTCTGGATAGATATCTCAAGGTGGATGATTAGTAGTAGATATTGATGGATTTCGGTCTACTTACTTTGGCGTACCGCCCATGCTTTGAACCTCAACCTTTCTTGCAATGTAGTCAGCATTGGTTTGCGTTCGTGGTGCTGTCAATTGCCCAGCTGTAATTTGTTACCTCACATAGTTGTTTTATCGTCTTTTGGGAGAGAGACATCACTAGTGAACATCATGAGACTCCGGTCCATATTACCATCATTGATCACATCCACTATTTACTTTTCGCTATTTTATTTACTATTGCAAAACACTATCTATCACTACTATCATATTGCTTTTAACCCTTTGTGAACTACAAGGCCGGAGAGATTGACAACCTCTCTATACTCGTTGGGAGCAAAGTTATTTGTATCTGTGTGCAGGTCCACGTTGATTGCTAATTGCGCCGTTAGCAGTTGACACCTACCTGTTGAACCTAGGAGTCTCTGGGGATTCGATCCTTGGCATCTTTGCTAGGGGAAAACACTTCTACTTACTGCATCTTACACCTTCCACTTGGGGTAACCAACGAGGGGTTCGAGGCCCATCAAGGAGTATTTTCTGGCGCCGTTGCCAGGGACTCCACTCTTCAGGATAGGGGAGTTGCATGCTATCTTTTACCTTTGCTTTTTAGTCTTGTTAGTTTACCTTTCATTTTTGCTTTAGTTCCTTTTACCGAAAATCACAAAAATATTATTTGACTTTTTTTTAGTAGTCCTTTCTGTTTAACCAAACATGTTAGGATTTGGTGCTTTGAGGGAATCAGAAGTTTTAGATTTCCATCAAAGGGATGGAGAAAATATGAAGAAGGCTTGGGACAGAATTTCTGATGCACATAGGAGAATTATGCCTTGGATACCTATAAAAATTGTGCTCAGGAATTTTTACCATGGTCTTTTTAAATGGTGTAAACACTCCCTTGACATTATAGCCGAGGGAGATTTCCTAGAATGTGATGAAGCTAGAGCTCTTGAAATTATACACGTCTATCTAGTTACTTTGTTTATGATCATAATTTTGATACTGTCATAGATAGACTTGCTACTATTGAAAAGAGAATGGATGCTCTAGACTTAATGAAGGTAGAGAAACCTAAACCCAATAAGAGAGAGATTTTTGAAATAGACAATGATTGGGAACCTTTTGTTAGGATTAGCATCTCTAATCAAGACTTCCTTGCTTATTGTGATATTGGATCTATGGTTTCTACTATGCCAAAAATTGTTCTTGACTCTTTAAAATTTAACATGGATAGATTAACATCTTATCATGAACATACTAATGGAGATATTTCTGAAATCCAGGGAAAAATAAAAGACGTGCCGGTAAAGTTCCTTAAAGGGATTGCAATGATTGATTTCTTCATCATGGAGCCAAACCAAGGAAATATAGTGCTTGGAAGGGACTTCCTCCGAGCAGTTAAAGGCTTCATTGATATAGGTAAGGGACAAATCCGCTTACGCGGGAAGGCAAAAGGTGTGTACCCCTTTCCTAGAAGGAACAAGAATGAACTCGTTGAGGAATCATTTGAACCAATTTATAACTCCGATTATTATGATGATTATTGATTCCTCTATGCATTATGCCTAGCTTAAAGGCATAAAAGAAAGCGCTTTTGGGAGGCAGCCCACATGAATAAATTTTTTGCTTTTGTTGAGTCTTGATGTTGTTTACTGCTGTAGCATCATCATTGTATCTTTTCTTTTCATATTTGTGCCAAGTATAGCCTCTGATTGCTAGAAAGTTCAAAAGTTGTGAGGTGCTGTCCAGGAAACAGATTCTGTCCTTGGATAGAAAAATTCGTATAAAATCACCAGATCATCTTTTTGGTCTGAATGTTTTCGACAGGGTTATCTATATAATTGTCTTTCGTGCGTCAGTTCTGAGTTTTTTGATTTGAGTTGCAGAAGTATCCCAAACAGGTCAATTACTGCCTGCTGTTCTGTTTTTCACAGATTCTGTCCTGTTTTGCCTTACCTTCACTTTGCAAATTAAGAACTTGCTTTTTCTTTGCAAAAACCTTTTGGCAATCTTGAGAAACAGTAGAACTTCAAGAATATCCTTATTTCCAGCAAGGTATAATTATTTTATTAAGGGTACTAACCTCGCTAATCAGATTATGATGAGTTATGTATGAAGGGAGTTTTCAAGTGTGCGAGGGAAGATGATAAAAAGATTCAGGAGTGTCAAGCGCTCAAGCTTGGGGATGCCCCCGTGCACCCCCAAGAAATATTCAAGGAGACTCAAGCGTCTAAGCTTGGGGATGCCCCCGTGCATCCCCTTCTCCATCAACATTATCAGTTCGTCTTTCGTTTCGCTATATTTTTATCACTTCATGTGTTATGTGCTATGCTTGGAGCGTCTTGCTTTTAGTTTTCTTTTTAGTTTTTCATAACGAGTCGGAACCCAGCATTCCTTTATGTGGGAGAGAAACACGCTCCACCTCTACCTAGAACATTACATAGAATTTTCATGTCTATCTATGTTGTGTGTGTTCTTTGTCTTTTAATAGCTACTATCGTGCTTTGCTCTTATTATTCATGCTTATCTTTTCAAGAGCTTTTATTTAGTTGGTTGCTTGAACTATCTTTAATTACCATGCTCACCTTATTAAGAGAGTTTGCTTCCGTTGAGTTGGTTAATGTGTCTATGATAAAGATGCTACTTGCATGATGGTGCTTAGTAGTTCAGGTTTTCTTTTGGTTAATCTCAAATAGCTGGGGGGTTCCCAATGTGTTATTGGAGTACCAACTTTGTTTGTTTGCCTATGATGTGGTATGGTCTAGTAATATCTTCCTTCGAGAATTTATTTTGATTGACTTGGCGTATGCTCACGCATATTCAAGACTGTAAAGAAAGTCTGTCAAGCCTTGATGATCTTTTATTTCTGAGTAGCGATATAACTACCATGCCTGATTCACTATTGCTTTGTCGCTCTGCATGATTATGACCGTCATTGCTCTCTTAGTTGGTCGCTCCCAGTCTTTTGCTAACCTCCACCTGCACTAAGCGAACTAACCATGCAATACATAGCTCATGGGAAAGTAGCCTAAAACTATTATGGTAAAGAATATGTTGCCTATGTATCTTATTTCTTATGAGTTGCTTGCTGAGCAGTAACCATGTTTCTGGGGACGCCATCAACTGTCACACTTTTGTTGAATATCATGTGAGTTCCTATGCATGTTCGTCTTGTCTGAAGTAAGGGTGATTTACTGTGGGTTGAATTAATATGCATATTGTTAGAGAAGAACATTGGGCCGCTAACCAAAGCCATGCATCATGGTGAAAGTTTTAGCTTGGACCTTAATCCTCAATCTCTCATGAGAATATGCTTATGCATTAAAGAGGAGTCCATCATCTATTTTCAATGTTGTCCCGGTATGGATGTCCTCAAGTTGAGATCTATCAAAAATGAGAAATCAAATGCGATCTATCTCCTTGGACCTTTGTACAGGTGGCATAGAGGTACCCCTTTGTGACACTTGGTTAAAACATATGCAATGCAATGATAACCCATGGGGATCCGAGCTAATTAGGACAAGGAGCGAGCACTATTGGTATTCGATGCATGAGGCTTGCAACTTATAGGATGTTTTATGCATGACACATATGAAGTACTACTACCATTGACACAATTGCTTCCATGTTTTAAAATGAAAAGCTCTAGCACTTAACCTTTCTTTTATCTTTATGTTCAAGCACCAACTACTGAGAGCATGATTGTCATTCTGAGTGTAATGTGCATTGTCCCAAAGTAGCATTGTCTTTTGCATGATTGTGATATCGTTTATTCTGAAATGATTGTATCTAGTCATCACTTAAACCTTGAAGGTGCCCCTGCACTTATGTTTTGCATCACTAAAGGAGGCAAGCTAGATATCACTTTATCATATTTACACATCATGTTCATTGCAAATCTTTTTGATGTTTCAGTTTCATGTTGTAAAACTTTCAGTCATTTGTGATTTTCTCTTGAGGCAACTTAATTACTTTAGAATCATTGTCTCAGTAAGCTTTTGTCATATGAGTATGAGAAAGTCCAATATGTTTAATAGCATGTCACCACAGAAATTATTCTTGTTATCATTTACCTACTCAAGGACGAGCAGGAATTAAGCTTGGGGATGTTGATACGTCCAAAATGTATCTATAATTTCTGCTTGCTCCATGCCACTTTTGGGTGATATTGCTATGATATTCATACACTTCCATACACTTTTGATCATATTTGAACTAACTTACTAATCCAGTGCACCCCAGTGCCAGTTTCTGTTTTCGGCTGTTTTTGTATTACAGGTTTTCACGTTTCGAGAACTGCCCAGAAAAATCCAGAAAAATTATATAAAAAAACAGCGTTCCGGAAACAACACTACGTCCGAAGGGCAGCCTGGGGGGGCCACAGGGGCTCCAGGCGCCCTGTGAGCGCGCCCCCTCCCTGGGCCGCGCCGGGGGGGCGCCTGCCCCCCCCCCCCCCCCCCCCCCCCCCCCCCCCCCCCCC
>LR738714.1:801143411-801178763 GCA_902687465.1 Secale cereale
CTTATTCCTCTAAGGATAATTTTGACCACTATCTAGTGATCCACTCCTGGATCACCTTTGTACCCTCTTGCCAGACATGTGGCAAGGCACACATCAGGTGCGGTACTCAGCATGGCATACCGTATAGAACCTATGACAAAAGCATAGGGGACGACCTTCGTCCGTCCTCTTTCTTCTGCCGTGGTCAAGCTTTGAGTCTTACTCAACTTCACACCTTACAACTCGGGTAAGAACTCCTTCTTTGACTGATCTCTATTGAACTCCTTCAAAATCATGTCAAAGGTGTGTGTTCTTTTGAAAGTATCATCAGGCGTCTTGATCTATCTCTATAGATCTTGATGCCCAATTATATAAGCAGCTTTATCCAGGTCTTCCTTTGAAAAACTCCTTTCAAACAACCCTTTATGCTTTCCAGAAATTCTACATCATTTCAGATCTATAATATGTCATTCACATATACTTATCAGAAATGTTGTAGTGCTCCCACTCACTTTATTGTAAATACAAGTTTCTAACAAACTTTGTATACCCAAAAACTTTGATCACTCCATCAAAGCGTATATTCCGACTCCGAGATGCTTGCTCCAGTCCATGGAAGGATCGCTGGAGCTAGCATACCTTTTAACATCCTTAGGATCGACAAAACCTTTCTAATTGTATCACATACAACCTTTCCTTACGAAAACTGGTAAGAAAACTTGTTTTGTCATCCATCTGCCAGATTTCATAAATGCAGCTAATGCTAACATGATTCCGACAGACTTAAGCATCGCTACGGGTGAGAAAATCTCATTGTAGTCAACTCCTTAAACTTGTGAAAAACTCTTTGCCACAAGTCGAGCTTCATACACGGTGACATTACCGTCCACGTCCGTCTTCTTCCCAAAGATCCATTTATCTCAATGGCTTGCCGGTCATCGGGCAAGTCCACCAAAGTCCATACTTTGTTTCGATACATGGATCCTATCTCGGATTTCTCAGCTTCTAAACATTTGTCAGAATACAGGCCCACCATCGCTTCTCCATAGTTCGTAGGTTCATTGTTGTCCAACAACATGACTTCTAAGACAGGATCACCGTACCACTCAGGAGTAGTACATATCCTTGTCAACCTACGAGGTTCGATAGCAACTTGATCCGAAGCTTCATGATCACTATCATTAGTTTCCTCTTCAACAGTCGTAGGTTCCACAGAAACATCTTTCTGTGTTGCACTACTCTCCGGTTGAAGTGAGGGTTCGAAAACCTTATCAAGTTCTATCTTCCTCCCACTCAATTCTTTCGAGAGAAACTCTTTCTCGAGAAAGGACCCGTTCTTAGTGACAAACATTTTTGTCCTTGGATCTGAGATAGAAGGTATACCCAATCGTTACCAGTGGGTATCCCATGAAGATGTATTTGTCCGCTTTGGGTTCGAGCTTTTCCCGGCTGAAGCCATAAGCCTCGCAGCCCCAAACATTGAGAAACGACAACTACGGTTTCTTACCAAACCATATGACGTCGTCTCAACGGACTTAGATGGTGCCCTATCTAAAGTGAATGCAGCTGTCTCTAATGCATAACCTCAAAATAATAGCGGTAGATCGGTAAGAAACATCATAGATCGTACCATATCTCATAAGGTTCGATTATGACGTCCAGACACACCATTACGCTGTGGTGTTCCAGGTGGCTTCAACAGCAAAACAATTCCACAATGTCTTAAGTGATTGCCAAACTCACAACTCAGAAAATCTTCCCTTGATCAGATCGTAGGAACATGATCTTCTTGTTATGATGATTCTTAACTTCACTCTGAAATTGCTTGAACTTTTCAAACGTTTCAGACTTTTGCTTCATTAAGTAAATATACCCATATCTACTCAAATCGTCAGTGAAGATGAGAAAATAATGATATCCACCACACGCCTTAATTCTCATTGGATCACACACATCAGCATGTATGATTTCCAACAAATCACTTGCCCGTTTCATTGTACCTGAAAATGGGGTCTTAGTCATCCTGCCCATGAGGCATGGCTCACATGTGTCAAGCGATTCAAAATCAAGTGACTCCAAACGTCCATCAGCATGGAGTTTCTTCATGCATTTTATGCCAAAATGACCTAAGCGGCAGTGCCACAAGAAAGTGGTACTATCATTATTAACTCTACATCTTTTGGCATTAATATTATCATCATGTGTATTGCTATAATCGAGATTCAATAAACCATTGGGTGCATGACCATAAAGGTATTATTCATGTAAACAGAATAACCATTATTCTCTAACTTAAATGAATAACCGTATTGCAATGAACATGATCTAATCATATTCATGCTCAACGTAGACACCTGATAACATTTATCTAGGTTCAACACTAATCCCGAAAATAGAGGGAGCGTGCGATGGTGATCTTATCATCCTTGGAAACACTTTCAACACATCGTCACCTCGCCCTTAGCTAGTCTCCGTTCAGTCCGTAGCTTTTGCTTCAAGTCACTAATAATAGCAACTGAACCGGTATCCAATACCCAGGTGCTACAAGGAGTACTAGTGAGGTACACATCAATAATACGTATATCAAATATACTTTGTTGAAGTTTCCAGCTATTCTTATCTACCATGTATTTGGGGTAGTTCCGCTATCATGTGACCGTTCCCCGTACAATAGAAGCACTTAGTCTCGAGGTTTGGGTTTAACCATGGGTTCCTTCATCAGAGCGACAACTGGTTTGCCATCCATGAAGTTTCCCTTCCAGCCCTTGCCCCTTTTGAAACCAGTGGTCTTGTTAAACCATCAACACTTGATGCTCCTTCTTGATTTCTACTTTCGCGGTCTTAAGAACCGCTAATAGCTCCGGGATCTCCATCCTTTGCATGTCATAGTTCATCACGAAGTTCTAGTAGCTTGGTGATAGTGTCTAGAGAATTCTGTCAACCACTATCTCACCTGGAAGATTAACTCCCACTTGGTTCAAGTGATTTTAGTACCCAGACATTCTGAGCACATGCTCACTAGTTGAGCCATTCTCCTCCATCTTTTTGGCAAAAGAACTTGTCAGAGGTCTCATACCTCTCAACACGGGCATGAGCCTGAAATCCCAATTTCAGCTCTTAGAACATCTCATATGTTCTATGGCGTTCAAAACGTCATTGGAATCCCGATTCTAAGCCGTAAAGTATGGTGCACTAAACTATCAAGTAGTCATCAGGACGTGTTTCTCAGGTGTTCACAACATCCACAGACAACGTTGTAGGGGTTTGCACATCGAGCGGTGCATCAAAGACGTAAGCTTTCTGTGCAGCAGTGAGGACACTCCTCGGACTACGGACCCAGTCCGCATCATTGCTTACAATATCTTTCAACTTAGTCTTTCTCTAGGATCGTATTAAACAGGGAGCTACAACGCAGTTATTGGTCTACAACATAATTTGCGAAGACAACTTAGACTATTGTTCATGACAATGAAGTTCATCTAATGAACTCCCACTCAGATAGACATCTCTCTAGTCATCTAAGTGATACATGATCCGAATCGACTAGGCCGTGTCCGATCATCACGTGAGACGGACTAGTCATCAACGGTGAACATCTTCATGTTGATCGTATCTTCTATACGACTCATGTTCGACCTTTCGGTCTTCCGTGTTCCGAGGCCATATCTGTACATGCTAGGCTCGTCAAGTCAACCCTAAGTGTATTGCGTGTGTAAATCTGGCTTACACCCGTTGTATGCGAACGTTAGAACCTATCACACCCGATCATCACGTGGTGCTTCGGAACAACGAACCTTAGCAACGGTGCACAGTTAGGGGAAACACAATTCTTGAAATTTTAGTGAGAGATCATCTTATTCACTACAGTCGTTCTAAGCAAATAAGATGAAAAACATGATAAACATCACATGCAATCAAATAGTGACATGATATGGCCAATATCATTTTGCTCCTTTTGATCTTCATCTTCGGGGCTCCATGATCATCATTGTCACCGGCATGACACCATGATCTCCATCATCATGATCTCCATCATCGTGTCTTCATGAGTCGTCTCGCCAAACATTACTTCTACTACTATGGCTAACGTTTAGCAATAAAGTAAAGTAATTACATGGCGTTATTCAGTGACACGCAGGTCATACAATAAATAAGACAACTCCTATGGCTCCTGCCGGTTGTCATTCTCATCGACATGCAAGTCGTGATTCCTATTACAAGAACATGATCAATCTCATACATCACACATATATCATTCATCACATCCTTTTGGCCATATCACATCACACGGCACATGCTGCAAGAACAAGTTAGACGTCCTCTAATTGTTGTTGCAAGTTTTTACGTGGCTGCTATAGGTTTCTAGCAAGAACGTTTCTTACCTACGCCAAAACCACAACGTGATATGCCAATTTCTATTTACCCTTCATAAGGACCCTTTTCATCGAATCCGATCCGACTAAAGTGGGAGAGACAGTCACCCGCTAGCCACCTTATGCAACTAGTGCATGTCAGTCGGTGGAACCTGTCTCACGTAAGAGTACGTGTAAGGTCGGTCCGGGCCGCTTCATCCCACGATGCCGCCGAATCAAGATAAGACTAGTAACGGCAAGAGAATTGACATGATCTACGCCCACAATTACTTTGTGTTCTACTCGTGCAAGATACTACGCATAGACCTAGCTCTGATACCACTGTTGGGGATCGTAGCAGAAAATCAAAATTTTTCCTACGCATCACCAAGATCTATCTATGGAGTAATCTAGCAACGAGCATAAAGGGGAGTGCATCTACATACCCTTGTAGATCGCGAGCGGAAGCGTTCAAGAGAACGGGGATGATGGAGTCGTACTCGTCGTGATCCAAATCACCGATGATCCTAGCGCCGAACGGACGGCACCTCCGTGTTCAACACACGTACGGAGCGGGGACGTCTCCTCCTTCTTGATCCAGCAAGGGGGGAGGAGAGGTTGATGGAGATCCAGCAGCACGACGGCGTGGTGGTGGAAGTAGCGGGATTCCAGCAGGGCTTCGCCAAGCGCTGCGGGAGGAGGGAGATGTGTCACGGGAGGGAGAGGGAGGCGCCAGGGCTGGGGGTGCTGCTCCCATGCGCCTCCCCACTATATATAGGGGTGGAGGGGGCTGGTTTCTTGCCCTCCAAGTCCATTGGGGCGTTGGCAAAGGTGGGGGAAAGAAATCCCATCATTTCCTTTCCCCACCGATTGTTATCCCCCCTTTTTAGGGATCTTGATCTTATCCCTTCGGGATATGATCTTATTCCTTCTAAGGGGGGATCTTGGTGCGCCTTGACCAGGGGTGTGGGGCCTTGCCCCCACTACCCACGTTCATGTGGGTCCCCCCATGCAGGTGGGCCCCACTTTGGAACCTTCTAGAACCTTCCCGGTACAATACCGAAAAATCCCGAACATTTTCCGGTGGCCAAAATAGGACTTCCTATATATAAATCTTTACCTCCGGACCATTCCGGAACTCCTCGTGACGTCCGGGATCTCATCCGGGACTCCGAACAACTTTCGGGTTTCCGCATACTTATATCTCTACAACCCTAGTGTCACCGAACCTTAAGTGTGTAGACCCTACGGGTTCGGGAGACACGCAGACATGACCGAGACGACTCTCCGGTCAATAACCAACAGCGGGATCTGGATACCCATGTTGGCTCCCACATGCTCCACGATGATCTCATCGGATGAACCACGATGTCAAGGATTCAATCAACCCCGTATACAATTCCCTTTGTCTATCGGTATAGCACTTGCCCGAGATTCGATCGTCGGTATACCGATACCTTGCTCAATCTCGTTACCGGCAAGTCTCTTTACTTGTTCCGTAACACATCATCCCGTGATCAACTCCTTGATCACATATTGTGCACATTATGATGATGTCCTACCGAGTGGGCCCAGAGATACCTCTCCGTCATACGGAGTGACAAATCCCAGTCTCGATTCGTGCCAACCCAACAGACACTTTCGGAGATACCTGTAGTGCACCTTTATAGCCACCCAGTTACGTTGTGACGTTTGGTACACCCAAAGCATTCCTACGGTATCCGGGAGTTGCACAATCTCATGGTCTAAGGAAAAGATACTTGACATATAGAAAAGCTTTAGCATACGAACTACACGATCTGTGCTAGGCTTAGGATTGGGTCTTGTCCATCACATCATTCTCCTAATGATGTGATCCCGTTATCAATGACATCCAATGTCCATGGTCAGGAAACTGTGACCATCTATTGATCAACGAGCTAGTCAACTAGAGGCTTACTAGGGACATGGTGTTTGTCTATGTATCCACACATGTATTTGAGTTTCCTATCAATACAATTCTAGCATGGATAATAAACAATTATCATGAACAAGGAAATATAATAATGACCAATTTATTATTGCCTCTAGGGCATATTTCCAACAGGACCGGGTCAACATGGTCAAACCCGATCAACATGGTCAAGATCTGGGTTCACACGAAACTTATCCGGGTTTGAGATTTGAAGGAGCAAATGTCTACAATAATATCTTTAGGGACCAAGACTATACTTTTAGAAAACTTGAGGGACCAAAAACATATTTTCTCTATTAGTTTTGAAGTCTTGGGTTGTTTGTGCAAAATATGTGTCACAACCATAACAAACGGTTCAAGAACCACCAGCAAATCTAAACATATCTTCACGATGCTGGATTAGTGGCAAATAGTCAAGTTTTTAGGCTTCTTCGTTTTAGTATACAAGTGGTGGTATCATGGCGGTCGAGGTTTATATTGAGTTGGAATAAGAGCATCTCCAACAGCCGCGCTATGCGCCGCGCCCAAAAAACGCATTTGTCGCGCGCTTCGGCTGGTTTGCCGCGCCGCGCAGCGCTGGCTCCAGCAGCAGCGCTATAATGCAGCGCGCACGCGCGCCGCTCCAGCGGTGCCCAAAAATTCAGCGCGCGCAGCAAGCACAAACCACATATACAATTCAACAAATAGAAGAAAAACGATCAAACAAACAAAATAAATTAACAATAAATAGTTATTACAACTCAAACAAATAGTTTATCGTTCAGTACAACAAATAATGCAATAAACCCAACCAATAGTTCATGAACAATACAATACATAATGCAATGAAATCATGCTCTTTGTCGTCCATGCCATGCCCACCACTCTTCAATCAGATCCTTCTGAAGATCATTGTGCGTTGCGGGACGCCGAATGGCATGATAGGAGGCAACAAAACGGGCTACCCTTTCAGCCCTCCGTCGCACTCGCACGGGATGTCCCAAGAGCTCATACTGTGAGTAGTCTAAATCTTGGTCACGCTCATTCTCGATGATCATGTTGTGCATGATCACACAAGCGTGCATGATATACCAAACCATTTTTTGATCCCAAAATCTAGCCGGTCCTCTCACAATAGCAAATTGGGCTTGCAAAATCCCAAATGCTCTCTCCACATCTTTTCTAGCAGCCGCCTGAGCATTATGTAAATCAAGATTTTTCTTACCTTCTGACTTTTTCAAAGGCTTCACGAAGGTTTTCCACTTTGGATAGATGCCATCCGCTAGATAATAGGCATAGTTGTACGTATGGCCATTTGCTACAAACTGCACCGGTGGCAACTCGCCATTCGCAATCTTATTCATCAGTGGTGACCGGTTGACAACATTGATGTCATTCAAAGATCCAGGCATTCCAAAGAATGCATGCCAAATCCAAGTCTCCTGATCGGCCACCGCTTCAAGGATTATAGTGGAACCCTTTTTTTGGGCGTGGAATTGCCCATGCCATGCCTTTGGACAATTCTTCCAACTCCAATGCATGCAATCTATTGAGCCAAGCATGCCAGGAAAGCCGCGAGATTTGTTCATCGCCAATAGCCTTGCGGCGTCTTCAGCAGTGGGAGATCTCAAATACTCCTCGCCAAACACTTGCACAATTCCCACTGCAAAGCGCTTGACACACATGATGTCTTGGCTCTCACCCATAGCCAAGTGATCATCAACTAGATCGGCCGGGATACCGTATGCCAACATACGCAAAGCGGCTGTCACCTTCAGAAAGGTGCTATGCCCGAGCTCTCCAGCAGCATTCCTCCTTTGCTGGAAAAACCGGTCATGAATCGCTAGTTTCTCTGCAATGCGCTTGAACAAGTCTGTGCTCATCCTGAACCGGCGACGAAAATATGACTCCGGGTATGTGGGATTCTCCATGAAATAGTTCTTCATCAATCTGTTATGGGCATCAATCCTATCTCTCCAAATTTTTTCCCGACCCATAACCGAACCACCGTGCTTCGGTTTTTTATTGATATGCATAGCTATGATCATTGCAAGATCCTCCTCCTCTTCCATATCAAATTCATCTTCGGAAGAATCATGCGACGAACTAATCTACAATGTTCAATACTATGCTATCAAAACTACAATTCAAAATATGCACCAAATTCAGTTTGGAGCAATACATACCTTGTAGCTGTTTGGTCGAACACCTTGCGGGCGCGGCGCGGCAGCGAGCCGTCGGGCGTTGTTCCTCGGACGTCGGAGGCGCGCGAGGTCCGGTCGGACTAGGAGGAGGTGGGGCGGAAGCGCAGCGGCGCGGGGAGGCCGGCGAAGCGCCTGAACGGTCGCCGGCGGGCGCGGGCGGCGGCCGGCAGCGGAGGCAGACCAGGAAGTGCAAGTCGCCGGCGGGCGCGGGCGGTGAAGGCGGCGCCGGGATAGGCCGGGGAAGCGCTGAGGTCGCCGGGGGCGCGAGCGGCGGCGGCGGCGCGGCCGGATGGGGGCAGCAGCGCGGTCGCGAGAGAGAGAGGAGGGAGCGAGCGAGCGCGGGAGAGAGGAACGAGCGCGGGAGAGCCGGCGCGCGCGGGTGGGAAGAAGGAAGAAAGGAGAGTTCGCGCGCATGCTCGAGTCTGCCGCGCGCGGAAGTGTACGCCCCAAATCAACGGCGCGGGATGGGGATTTCACCAGCGCGTCCAACTCGTTTTAGCGCGCGCGCGTTTTTTGCGCGCCCGCTGGAGCTGTCCGACGCGTTGCGCGCGCGCTAAAATTGGGTTTTTTGCGGCGCGGCGTTAGTATAGCGCGGCTGTTGGAGATGCTCTAAATCTCATTGGTTCGTTTTTCATTTTCGTTTTTCATTTTCGTGGGCTCTTCGGACTCCTCAATGACGAGTCGCAATGCCTTGGCATTTTTGCATCGGCTATAGCGGGCGTTCCTCTCCACCTAGGTGAACGATCGACCGATGATGTCGCGGAGAAGGTCACCATCGTAGTCAGTGGGTGACAACGGCTCAAGCGTGGATCTTCATGACCAACGGTAGACCGGCTGGATCGGACATGCACTGCCTTTGAATAGAGCGGCCGTCGCCTCCAACTCAGGTAGCCACGGGCTCGACATTGAAGGCACGAGCAGCCAGCACCATCCAGGAGGAGTAGGGGCCGGAGGTGCCGGACACCACTGGTCGCCCCCGCAGCATGACTAGGATGGCACAAACAACGACGAGCTAGTATGAAGCTACAATTGTCCTTCTGTGCGACCACGGAGGCCGCGGAGTCTAGCTCCCAGCCATGTCCTCCGCGGTCGATGGATGGCAAGGTGGACGCTCCTCCTTGTCTCGGCGGAGCTGGATTCCTTCTTGAGGAGCTAGTGCCTCCCAGTCGACGAGGTCAAACTTGTTGTCGGCCGTAGTTGACCTTGGTGGCGTTGGGAGGGGAAGGAGCGGTGAGGGAAGAGAGGAGGAGCATACTGCAGTGTGATGTACTCCCTTCGTTTTCAAATATTTGTCTTTCTCGAGATTTCAACAAGTGATTACATACGAAGAAAAATGAGTGAATCTACACTCTGAAATATATCTACGTACATCCGTATGATGTAGTTCACTTGCAATGTCTAGGGTGGGGTATATGGACAACAATTGTCTTGGATTTGGTCGAGGATGGGGTCTATGTGGGGTGGGACTAGACCGGTGTGATATGGCGGTTGTGTTCAGATCATATCCACCCGACATATGGGTTGGATTTGAGATGTGCTGGACAACTCAAATGTTTGTACTGAAAGTGAAGGATTGGATGGTTAATTTTTAATCGGATGGTGATCGGGCTATTCGTTCCGACGCTTAGGGACGGTATCGGCAGGGCCGGTCCTGATATTTCAGGGGCCCAGGATGAAATTAAAACCCGAGGCCCCTACTATAAAGATCAAAGTCCAGATTGAAGTAAGAAATAGAGCAACGGGCACACGAAATCAAAATTTGTACTGCGTCATATGCGAGACCTTCTAAGATCTGACTACTGCTGCACCATATGAACGTGGCCAAGTAGAAAGAGGAGGTTAGGGATGACCTTATAAGTGAGGTGACTTCGTCTTGCACATTAGAGGCATCTCACGAACGGGGGATAACACGTCGGGACCGGGGACCTGGAGGAAGACCCATTTTTTTATGAAATGGACTCCACCACCCCTCCCCACCTCAGGCGACCCCCTGTCGGGACGGAATCTTGCCGACATATGCTTAGTTTTTTTAGGGGCATCTGCTTAGTTGCTCCGTCTTAGTTGCACAATGGGAAAAAGAATTCTCCACTATAAGGGACAAAGAAAAATTCAAAAAGAAAAAGAAAAAAGAGAAGCCTAACATGCCCACAAACAATATATAGTGCAATTTAAGGACACACAACAAGGTTCAAACCCTCTACTTGGCATATATCTCGTGTGTGACAAGAGGCTATTGCTACCCGGCTCTGAAAAATGAGTCTCGTGAAAGATCGGTCCACAACAACAGATCTTGCCTTGTGGTTTGGTTTGCGTTGAATGGCATTGCTTCATCCCTACGACGAATTGTTCTACGAAACTATGACAAATTAGCGGCTCAGTGGCCCGCAGCATGAATCATGACGCCAGTAGATTCGACACTTCTAGCAACGGACTCAGACTTAACTCATTCTTAGTCAGACTAAGAATTAATTACCTAGCGGTCAGCTTGGTAAGTTACCTACAAAAATATGCAATCAAATAGTAAGAATTAATTAAAAGAATAAAGTAAACTAAAGATCCTTCTATAAAAAATAACTAGTAGAATGCCCGTGCGTTGCCACGGGCATTGTTTATCATTTTAATTATGTTAATATACTATTTCTAAAATATTTCAAAGCAAGTTATATGAGGAAAGAACATGTCAGCCCATTCTTTTTTATATATATTCAAAATACCTTAATATTTGAACGTATAAGGTAAGATACTAAAAAGGTACATACTACCTAAAAAGTGGTATATATAAACATATATAGAAATACCCTTTATGTATTATCATGTGCAACATATATAAAAAAGAAGAACAATCTATCTGTATGCATCTCTTCTGATTGTATAAAACTTGATGAGATTTCAGTCCATTCCATCATAACTACATCGGCGACTTTGTCAATCAACATTTTCAAAACATCATCCAAAGCCATCCGTTTTTATACCTGATGTACAAAAGTAAAAATATTAATATGTATTAAAATAAAAAATAAATTACTATTATATACAAAAATTTCACAGCACAATACAAATGTTGACGCTTGTACACGCACATACACCCACCCTTATGAATGCACGAACCTACATACACCCTACATTTTTAGTTGAGTGACATCATGCTTTTTTAGTAATTTGTAGGCTCACCTATAAAGTACTTGTTGGTAATTATTCTTCGGAAATAATTTGTGCGCATGTGTGATACTTCTCACTATATAAAAAGTATATGCATTTCTCTCATAGCAAACAGCCGTTTTTCCTTAAAACAAGGAAACAACCGCTCCATTCTTTGGTATATTTTAGAAAACAATTCACTCTCTCACCACAGGACACGACGCTCACACTCACATCTCGTTCCCCGGCCTGATCTCCCTGCCACGGCGTCGCCACCGCCATCTCTCCCCACCGTGGTTTCTCACTACCGCCTCCCCTCGACGCCGCGACATTCATCCTGCATCGTCCTCTCACCATCATCTCCCCTCCCCTCCACAGCATCGCCAATTAACCCCCACGTCTCTCCTCCACAACATCCAAGGCTGAATCCCGGTGCCAAGGAGTGCACACCATCATAGACGAGGGCGGCCACCACGGCGACGCAACCTGCTGCTTGGTACAGCGCTGCACCAAATGAGACACCCGTAGATAAGGACCCGTAGCACTGCAGCCACGAGGGAGGGAACAACCTCCACTGGCTTAGGCGGTAGCAGACCGGGCGTAGCAGCAGAGGCACACCAGACCAAATGTCCAGCCGAGCCCTGAACGGGCCCGTGAAGCTCCGCCGCCATGCTGCAACAGTCGCGGCACAGCAGCCGCCGTCCCTGTCGCGAGGAGCTCGCCAGAACCCACCGCAGCCCCCCAGCAGGCCCGCCCCGACCCAGATCGGGCCCGTAGGGCGTAGATCTGGGCCAGCGGGCGCCACCACCATGGGCCGACACCGCCGCCGTCCCGATCCGCGCCGGAATGCCGCCGGCCGAAGGGCTCCGCCGCCAGGACCGCACGCCCGAGCCGGGGTCCAGCGACGGGGGAAGAAGGGGGCCCGCCACCGCCGGACTGCAGGGTGCTGCGCGGGCAACGCCCGGCCGCGCCCGCCGGCGGCAGCGGCGAGGGGGAGGGGGAGGCGACTCGCGGGGAAGGGGGTGAGGGGGGAGCCTCCCCGGTCGCCTCGCTCGGGGAGGGCGATGCAGGACACCTAGGGAGGGGATTCTGATTTTCTGTTCTGAAACTGCAATCAGTTCACCGCTTTTGCTGGTTCCTGAATATGCTCACATACCAACCTGCTTTGCATGGAGGATATGCATCCTCACCTTCATTTTGTTTTGCACGAAGAAGAATTACCTTTGTTCCTCTTAATATGCACACAAAAAACCAAACAAGACAATGACAATCCTACTGTCTACAATATAAATACCAAGCAATTTCAAAGCATGAAATAAATTCAAGCGGAACACTATCATGGGGTGGACGGGGAAACGAGAAGAATATAGTTGTACTACAATTTCAAGAAAGACTCTATGTAACTGACCTAGCACCAGCACACAATTTTGTGCATCAAATTGGTAACGTGCATGCCCTCATCTCGGCTTTCCATGATGAATTCCGAAACCATTCTCCCAAGCAAATAACTTATACTGTTCGTACGCTTCTTGGCATGAATCAAACGACATGCCTTCTACAAGGGCAAAAGTGTCGGCCGAGTGCTTACCTTCAAAGTTCAGAAGACATCTTCCAATCGAGTTCATCTTGCTTGGAGTTGCGCTGGTCGCAAGTCTTGTTTAAATACAGTTCCTGAACCAAAGAATCAATCGTCAAATCGTGTTTGGAACTGAATTTTAGCAGGGACGGAAAGGGGAGAGGAGCACTCACGGTTGTCGAATCAGCAGCATTGCAAGGCAAGATATGCACTCAGTGTTCTGAAAATCTGCAGAATAGACATGAAACATAAGTGTACCCTGCATACAAAATAAGACCAAGATCAATAAATGTGTAAAATTGAGAACCACCAAATCTGATTCAAGCACAAAATAACAAGGGAGAGCTTATGCTATCCTGCTGCTAGGCCACGGTCATCGCCAGCGAGCACCCCGTCGAGGACTATCGCAACACATCCGCAAACCTGGCCCTGTCGCTGTTCTCCATGTCTGCACCAGTCCCGCCCAAGGTCATGAAGCACAAGGACAGGAGCCGGAGGCGTTAATGGATGTATGTAAAAATTGATGTGGCGTCCAATGGATATATGTACATGCAAAGGGCGAAGGCGAAGGCGGACCTCGGCAGCGAAGTCCAGATGGCGACCTGCAGGTCCGCAAGGAAGGCGGCGGCGCCTCCTCTAGGACCTCGGCGTCAGCTCCTCGATGATCCCTCGGCGCCAGCTCCTCGATGACCCCATAGCCTTTAGAAACTTGAAGGTTTGCTATTAGTTATAATTCTCATGGCCTATTAAATCTGCACGTTGCTCCCTATATATTCAGGCAAAATTAGAAAACAACATGTATCGTTGTTGCTTGATCAAGCAAACACCACACACAGGCATACACACGCAACAAGCATCCATCGGCACCCAGCAAGCAGCAAGCAAGCACACACACGCTGACTTCATAGAAGCATCAATCGGTGGAGATCACACACTCACACATGCTAGCAAGCCACACACAGAGCACGCCCATAACAAAACTCACGCAGAGCACAGAAACATAGATGTGAGATTTGGGCGGAGAGGGGAAGAGAGACATACCGCGACGGGACGGAGCCCTGAGGCCCATGTGATTGGCGAGTAAGTCGACGGTGACCCAAGATCAAAGCAGCGGACACGAGGCATCGGCTGGTGGTCGGCGAGGCGGAGGTGAGCGGCCAGGTTGGGCGCCAGCCACTTCCTGGGTGACACTGCCGCCCTCGTCAGATGCCAGCGACGATGGGGCAGTCAGTTGGGTCCCCACCACAGCTCGACGTAGGGGCGCCCCTCTCTCTCTCTCTTCGGCGAGGTGAGCGACAAGGGACCCGACGGCTTCCCCGACCGCAGTGCTGCATGGATTTGGGGACGGGTCGGGTCGAGGAGGGAGGGGCGCCATCGGCGATCGTGGGTGGGAGTGGCGTCCGGGCGGTGTGCAGGAAGGTGGCGAAGCGACTGGGGATACACGGGGTGGAGCGGATCCCCCGTAGGGCAGGATCTCCTGTCGCCGGAAATCACGTTTGTTTGGTAGAGAGAAAATCAGGAGAGTAGAGAGAAAATCAGGGCAGAAGGACGTTTCCTTTTATTTAGATGAGGACGTTTACTTCGGGGGCTGCCACTGACTGTCTTCGTCGCCATCGGCAACTCTGCCACTTCAGCGCTACGAGCATGGGACTAAGCGACGAAGGGAAATGGAAGGAATCGAAGTAATGACTTACCTGATGTTAGGTATGTTATAATTCGTTGAGTTTGTTTCTATATACGTATTACACTTTGGCGCTAGGAAGGTGGGGCTGATGGACGAGGATATCTCTTGCCTACTCTTTCAATTACCAATTACCGAATCGGGGTACGCCTATTGCTCTTGATTGATTGAATCAGAACTTGCCAAAATATTTACACGATTGAATTGAATCAACACCTGCCAAAGCAAGCACGAATAAATGGAAGGAGATATTTATCACCGTTTGACCGAAAGAGGAAAGGAGATTGATGACCGTCATGAATGAATTGATTGTGTTTGGAAAGAATTGATTGTCATGAATTATTGCGTTTGGAAAGAATTGATTGTCATGCATGAATCGGGGACGTAAGGGGGGAAACGGAACCTGACCGCGTGCGGTGAGTGGGGTGGGGTTGGGGTGGGTTAATTGTAGCGAAAAAAAACCGGTTGAAAAAAAACCAAACGAGGTGGGACGAAAAAAAACCAGACGAGGTGGGACGAAAAAAAACCTGGAACAAAGACTACCAACTGCTCCATTAGGAGTAGAGATATTTGATTTGTAAATCTTCTACAGTACGGGCTTATTTTAGCAAAGACAATCTGACAAGGCTTATGTAGATGGAAGAGAATCAATTGTCTGTCATCTGCCTCAGATGTGATGGTTATGGCAGTTCACTATTGAAAAATAGTATATATGAATGAAACAATAAATATCCATATTTTATAACCAACAAACAAAAAACCTACTCGTCATTCCCAATGCATGTGAATTGCCGTTCAAAATAAGATCTAGCATCTTTTAAATGTTGGATCTTTATATGGCAAGCCATAACAAGGAAATAATATTACTTGCCAAAGAAAACTAGCACTAATTGGATAGATGCATGATTTGCTATATATAGCGCAAGGCTCGACTCAACCACATGAGCGGTATATATTCGTAGATGTACCACAGAATCAACATTCCAACATGATGTGCTACCGATCCGGCAGGCAGATGAGAGGCAACGCGTACGCGGCTCTCATCTTATTCCTCGTGATCCTTGTATGCCATTCTTTCTCCGCACACTGTAAGTTCGTTCGTTCGTACGCAAGTGACCCATCCATCAAAGGATTATCTATCTGACACCGCATATGCGATACTAATATGCACCTTCTCCGATCCGTTCCATCTTATGCAGGCCGCCGCGATCTTGATGGTGCACACTACAATATACTGCCCAAAGAATGTAAGCTTAGTATATGCCATGACGGCAAAGACGACCAATGCTTCTGCTGTTTGGCCACCCCTGACAGTCCGTGTTGGCTCAACGAGGACGAGTGCAAGAACGTCTGCTCGCAGGTGGAGATCCCTCCACCCTCTGGCCACTAGCGGCAGCAATCAATAATTTCATGAGATGTTTAGGGAGAGGACAATAAAGGATTGATCACACTGTGTTTTGGTTTCGATGAATGGATCCAATGTTTTAGCTCCTATCTCCAGCCACAGAATGATGTAAAGAATTGAGTCACGAAGTCCAGCTTCTCCTTGATTGATACCGTCACCAAAGTACAACTATTTGTTCGCCATACAAAGTACTCCGTCTATAAGTTAATATAAGAACGTTTATATCACCAAAGTTGTGATCTAAACACTCTTTATATTAGTTTACGGAAGTAAAACTATTTGTGCAAAACTAACGCTGAATAAGTTTTGCCCAACAGTGGTTTAATTCCTTGCCGTATTTGTCTTCCAGCTGATGCACGGTGCAAGGGATGTGATGGCCAATCAATCACGCCACTTGCCAAGTATACATGACTGGCAAAATAACCTGTTAGTTACAACCGGTATAAAATGAAGTTGACTTTTCTTGTGGTATTCAGGAGTTTAACTTTGATCAATTGCTCACCTGTTGGCACATAATAAAAAGTACATACTGAGTTTAGATTTGGTTCAAATCGATAATTTAGAGGCACGAAAGTGTTTGCCCCCCGGCTTTCCTTGGGGAGTCATTGTGGTCGGACACACTGAGGTCCGCGCAGGCTATGTCATCTCTGACGCTTAGCTGTCGTCCATAGAACTGACATATGGGCCCCACATATTGACGGTCAATGTTAACGGTGGTTAGTCTTTCAGTACTGGCGTGTTGGCCCAGCCTATCATAGTCGGGTTTAATCTGGCAATTGTCAGACTTGGTAGAAAATTTGCATAAATAAGAGATAGAGTGGTAGTTTTCAGAAAAATTATATGAAGTGGTAATTTTTCGTCAGGGTCGGTCAAACTGTGGTAGTTTTCTGTTCAATACTCTGACCTCAATGGAGCAATTTCCGAAGATTTGAAAAGGCCATCAGAGACAAAGCAAATCCAAAAATTACACAGGGGTGGACGCAGCTTGGAAAGCAGCGGTAGTGTTTTCACAGTGGTACTTAAACTTTATCTCTACTCCTAATGTCTCAGTTGGTAGTCTCCGTTGGTTAATTTTCGTCCTACCTCCACTGGTTTATTTTCGTCCTCCATCCCACCTAAGACATACACACGTTGAACCAAAAAAAACTACCAGCGATACCCCCATGCCCGTCGAACTGAAAAAAAACTGCTATCCCACAGATGCCGCCACGAAGTCGAGAGAAAAAAAAACCCGCTGAAATAAATCTACGAAATTAAACCAGGGAAAAAAAACCTCACGCACGACTCGTTCGCCGCCGCTCGATTCCTTCGCCGCCGCAAGCCTTGCATCCCCCAACCCTCGACTACCTATCCCAATCTCTCCTCCCTACGCCGCCGCGGGTCTCGGCCTCCCTCCACCTTGAGCCGCTGCGGGTCTCGGCCTCCCTCCTCCCTTCGTCTAGGCAAAGAGAGGGCTGGCCTTGGCGCCTTGCCACTTTGGTCGTCGTTGTGGCCAGATCCGGCCGGGGAGCCGCCGTAAAGCCTTCTATAAAAAATAATATTTGATTTGTAAATCTTCTACAGTATGGGCTTATTCTAGCAAAGACAATCTGACAAGGCTTATGTAGATGGAAGGCAATCAAATGTCTGTCATCTGCCTCAGATGTGCTGGTTATTGGCTTATGGCAATTCACTATGGGAAACGCTTGCAGCCGGCAGGCCGGCCGAAACTTTCGGCCGGTCCAGTGCGCGTTGAGCGATCGTTTTATATTGTGGGCCTAGCGAACCCCTTCCCCAGGCTGGACACAGGGAGGCCCCACTCATCATTTTTTTCCCACACATCCTTATCTTCTTCCGGACGCACGCATCCTCTCTCCTTTGTTCCTCGTTGCCTTCTTTCTTCCTCACAGAGACGACGGAGTTGCTCGTCGGCTTGCTCGCCAGAGCCGCCGCTCGCCTGCATGCTCGTCGGCGCGCTCGCCAGCACGCTCGTCGGAGCCGCTCGCTGGAGCTGCTCGTCGGCGCGGTCGTCGGAGCAGCTCGCCGGACCTGCGCGTCGGAGCCGCTCGCCGGACCTGCTCGTCGGCTTGCTCGCCGGAGCCGCCGCTTGCCTGCATGCTCGTCGGCGCGCTCCCCTGCATGCTCGTCGGAGCTGCTCGCCGGTGCGCCATGTGTGATCGAACTTCGCCATGGCCATTGCAGCAAATCACGTTGCCGGACGCAGCTTGTCTTGTGGCCGGTTGTAGCAAAAATCACGAAGCCATGTGCGATGTAACAAAATGCGACACCGGTAGTAGCAGAATATGATGCCGGTTGTAGCATATTGTGATGCCGGTTGAAGCATGTAGCAAAAAAGATGTTGGTTTCAGCATCCCTGTGACAACGTTGGTCACATGTAGCAAAAAACATGGTGGCCATGCGATGTGGCAAAAAGCGATGTTAGATGTAGCTGTGTTGGACGCCGGTTGTAACAATTTGTGACAACGGTGGTAACATGCAGAAAAAACACAAGGCTGTATGATGTAGCAAATCGTGAAGCCGGTTGTAGCTTCGCGGGAAGCTGCTTGTAGCAATTTGAGACAATGGTTGTAGGATTAGGAAAACTGCGACGCCTAGGTGTTGCTCGGGAGCAGCACCGCCGTCCTTGCAGCATGTAGTCATCATGCTCCAAATTTGTTGGAACCGGCAATGAAAAAGCTACCACCGGCGATCATTTTTGCTGCAACTGGCATGTGGCAGTGCAAGCGGCATGCGGTGGTGCATCGACGGGGAGCAGCGACCTCGGGACCAAAATTGCACAACAGGTATGCTTTTTTGCTACCACTGCGGCATTCGCATGCTGCATCGACGAGGAGCAGCGACCTCGACGGCGGATGCTGGAACCGATGTGATCCCTGCTGAAACCAGTGTGCGGATGCTCCAACTGTCGAGGGAAAAGCTTCAACCTCGGTGGGAAAAGCTTCAACCGTCAAGACAGAAGCTGCTTTCCGGCGGGAAGCGGGAGGCGAGAGGGAGGTGCGAACGGGGGTGACCTGGGCGCACACATGGCGGAGGGTGCGCGAGCGCTGCTGAGAGATGTGCACGCTGGTGGTGCAGGCGAGGGCTGGTGCTACTCGCGAGGAGCTGGTGGTGCGGGCGCGAGAACGACCTGAGGAAGAAGAGAGCTAACTCGGGGGAATGGCTTTTTTAATCTGACGGCTACGCATTCTCCAATCGGACGACGTTCTCGGGACCGGCGGAAGCCTTGGGCCGGTCGTCCGGCGCAGATCACTGCCCATTCACTATTGAAAAAATAGTATATCTGAATGATACAATAAAGATCCATATTTTATAACCAACAAACAAAAAACCTACTCGTCATTCCCAGTGCATGTGAATTGCCGTTCAAAATAAGATCTAGTATCTTTTCAATGTTGGATCTTTATATGGCAAGCCATAACAAGGAATTTTTATTACTGCCCAAGAAAACTAGCATTAATTGGATAGATGCATGATGTTCTATATATAGCGCAAGGCTCAATTCAACCACATGAGCAGTATATATTCGTAGATCTCTACCACACAATCAACATTCCAACATCATGTGCTGTAGATCCGGCAGCAAGATGAGAAGCAAGGCGGCCCTCATCTTATTCCTCGTGGTCCTATGCCATGGGTTCTCCGCACACTGTAAGTTCATTCATTCATACGCGAGTGATCCATCCATCAAAGTATTATCCATGGCACACGGCATATGCGATGCTAATAAGCATCTTCTCCAATCCTATCCATCTTATGCAGGCAGCCACCATCTAGATGGTGTATTATACAATGTACTGCCCAAAGAGTGCAAGCTGAGTATATGCCATGACGGCAAAGACGACCAATGCTTCTGCTGTTTGGCGACCCCTGACAGTCCGTGTTGGCTCAACGAGGACGAGTGCAACAAGGTCTGCTCGCAGGTGGAGGTCCCTCCACCCTCTGGCCACAAGCGGCAGCAATCAATAATTTCATGAGACGTCTAGGGAGAGGACAATAAAGGATTGATCACGGCGTGTTTTGGTTTCGATGAATGGATCCAATGTTCTAGCTCCTATCTATCTCCAGCCACACAATGATGTAAAGAATTGAGTCAAGAAGTCCAGCTTTTCCTTGATTGATACCGTGACCAAAATACAACTATTTGTTCGCCATATAAAGTAATCCCTCTATAAATTAATATAAGAACGTTTATATCACCAAAGTTGTGATCTAAACACTCTTTATATTAGTTTATGGAGAGAGTATATGTTTTGTGCAAAACTAATCGCTGAATAAGTTTTGCCGGAATACCCAACCGTGGTTTAATTCCTTGCCGTATTTGTCTTCCAGCTAATGCACGGTGCAAGGGATGTGATGGCCAATCAATCAAGCCACTTGCCAACTATACATGACTAGCAAAAGAACCTGTTAGTTACAACCGGTATAAAATGAAGTTGACTTTTCTTGCGGTATTGAGGAGTTTAACTTCGATCAATTGCTCACCTGTTGGCACATAAGAAAAAGTACATACTGTATTTAACAGAAAACTACCACAATTTAACAGACTACTGATATCCTACTTTTATCAGACTAGTAACCAGCCGTACGATTGGTTTAATTGGATACGTCCGATTCATCCACTAAGGCTGCCCATAAGGCTGCCCATAAGGCTGGTCGTAATGGGCTGGTCGTAATGGGAGTATCTGTTAGGAATTAATTAGCTTTATGTTTAGGCTAATTAGGCATATCCTTAGAATATTTTATGTAGCAGTTTAGATACTGCGTTGTCCAAACGCTATTCGCAGCGAACCGTCATTGCGTCGTTTGGAATGGACGCAACTAGTAACCGGCATGTATTCACGACTGTCCAGGCCATATAAGTACCTGCAGTCACTATCAATGAAATCAATCTATTCACTTCAATCTTTCTGTTTCTCTTCACGTCATCAGCACTGCTCGAACCAGAGAATAGGCTACAGGAGAGAAAGAGAGGTGAGAAGAGATGGATTCTCTGCCGGACCTTGCTTTCACTTTCGCTCGGTTTGTGGCCAGCGAGCATCGGGGCTTCCGTTTTCCTCGCCGGACTTTCGGTCTGGGAGTTGCACTGCACGTCGCCGGAACTTCGGTCGCCGCCATGTGCATCGCTCGCATAGGAACGGTGGCCTCCGCCACCGCAGGGCACCATACCGTCTTCGTCGTCGTCGATATGGCCCTTGTGCTGGCCTCCGCCGCCGCCATGCCCATCGCCAGCACTTCCACCATCTCAACCGCCGGGTGGCAGTTGTAACCAGGGAAGAGACCTCGGTCATACCCCGGGAAGTGGTCGCTGGCATGCCGGAAGTTGCTGCAGAGGCCGGCGTGGATGAGGCCTCTGCCTCGAACATCACCACGAATGTCGTCGATCTGCCACCTCCTCCGTCCGTGTACGCGCCCATGGAGTGTATGCTTGCCGGACCAAGCGCCGGGTGGCTCGTGGCACCGCCTCCGCTGATGTACTCTTGCCCAGGCTATAGGTACAGGTCGGGCCTCCCGTCCCCGACGCCATCTGAAAAGGACCCGGAGCACTTCAACCCGTCGGCTACCATCCACTGCCGGAGTTCTCCTCGCCGCCTGCTGCAGTCTCCTCGGACGCACTCAAGCCCAGGCTCGTCATCAACCTCCTGCCGAAGGTGAATACAGAGGAGATCGAGGCCGCTACGCCGACGCCCGCTCTCCCAGCGCACCGCGACCTCAACCTCCCAATGCTGGAAGTGGAGGAGGAGGAGCACCAGGAAGAAGCGCCGCCGTCCGCACTCCTGACGCCCTCGCCGGAAGCCCGTGTGCTACTTCGCCGCTTCGCATCAGCCATGGCTGCCCGCCCCGCTGGAATCCACGCCGGCACTTGGTCGCCCGAGGCACTCGGCCTCACCGGCCGTTTCGCAGATCTCCGCCTCCACGAGGTCGCCTCCCAACTCCCCTCCTCCTCTGCGGAGGGGCCGCTCTGCCGCTGAAGGAGCCGGCCATGGGCACCGGCGTGAAGCAGGGCCAGTAGCACGAGTGATTCGGGAGAGGAGGCGTCTGATTAGAGGTCGTACCCAATCTGCCCTCTCCTGGATCCCTTTTGACTGGTCCAACGCTACAAAGCGGTGCCGACACAAGTTATGGGCCACAAAAATACTAAACAGGCCACGACTGATTCCGTATCTAACTAGTGTTGTACTAATATAGTACTCCTATCTAGGGGTACTTGCAATGGTCTGACTTGGCAGCCGTGAGATGTTCCACAGAAGCAAACATATGGGAGACTGAAGAGTCTTTCAAGGGTACTTTGGAGAAAATTTGGCGAGACGAACCGCCTGCGACAACGGCAGCTGAACTGGCCAAAAAACTCACGACGGTTGCATCCTCTCTGCAACACTGGGGGAGGTCAACCTTTGGTTCTGTTCGTCAGGAGTTGCGGAGGCTCAGGAAGGAGCTTGAAAGGTTACGGGGTGATCCATTGCGAGTCGGCCCAAGTGAGGAGGAGAAAAACATCCAAGATCGAATTATTGAAATATCTTACAGAGAGGAGATCATGATGAGACAGAGATCGCGGGTTCGGTGGCTTTTAGAGGGAGATAGCAACACGCAGTTTTTTCAGAGGAAAGCAAGTGCTAGGAGAGCCAAAAACAACATTACACAACTACAACGGCAGGATGGATCTGTCTGTAGGGAACCGGCGGAACTAGCTGACATGGCGAGCTCTTTTTACTCCAACTTGTACACATCAGAGGGAACTATTGGCATGGAGGAGGTCCTGTCTCACATACCGAGCAAGGTCGATGCTTCTATGAATGAAAGCCTCAATGCTCCTTACTCTACAGAAGAGGTAAAGGTTGCGCTGTTTCAGATGTTCCCCACAAAGGCCCCCGGTCCTGATGGGTTTCCGGCACACTTCTTTCAACGGCACTGGGAGGTCTGTGGAGATGAGGTAACATGTATGATAATCAGGTTGCTTAATGGAGATGACTCACCGGAGGAAATCAACCGCACGTTCATCGTTATGATCCCAAAGATTGCAAGTCCAAAACTACTAGGACAGTTTCGACCTATAAGCCTATGCAATGTGATTTACAAAATTGCATCAAAGGTCTTAGCAAATAGGTTGAAGATTATACTCCCACAAGTGATCTCTCAAGAGCAGTCAGCTTTTGTGCCTGGGCGCCTAATAACAGACAACTTTATAACAGCTTATGAATGCTTGCATTACATGAAAACAAGGAGAGCAAAGGGGAATCGTTACTGTGCACTAAAGCTAGATATGATGAAGGCCTATGACAGGATTGAGTGGCCTTACCTACAAGCTGTGATGCTCAAGATGGGAATCAGCCCACGTTTTACTGCTACTGTTATGAGGTGTGTATCTTCTGTATCCTTTTCGGTCCTTTTTAATGGTGGCACCACGAACAGTTTCAGGCCCTCAAGAGGTTTAAGGCAGGGGGATCCGAGCTCCCCTTATCTCTTTCTTTTAGCCGCGGAAGGTCTGTCCTGTCTGCTGAAGTCTGAAACCCTAGGGGTTCGGGGGTTAGCGGTAGCTGCTTCGGCACCGGAAGTTACCCACCTCCTCTTCGCCGATGACAGCCTCCTTTTCTTTGAAGCAACACCTGCTGCTGCATCCAGGGTGAAGAAGTTGCTGGACGTATACTGTGCTGCATCGGGCCAACGCATCAACACGGATAAATCCTCGATTTTTTTCAGTAAGGGAGTCTCAGAGACCGAGCGGTCAGATGTTAAAAATGTCCTTGAGGTGCACAACGAATCGCTGAATGAGAAGTACTTGGGGCTTCCTACTGATGTAGGAAAGGAGAAGGAAGGGTGTTTCAGATATATGAAAGACAGAATATGGAAGCATATCCAAGGATGGATGGAGAAGTGCTTGTCGGCGGGGGGGAAAGAAGTATTGATCAAATCGGTTGCTCAATCGATTCCAACATACTCTATGGCCTGCTTCAAGTTGCCGCGGGGTTTATGTGAACATATCAATGGTCTTCTTCGGAATTTCTGGTGGGGCAGTAAGCAAGGGCACAGGAAGCCAGCCTGGGTCTCATGGTCGACGATGTGCAAACCAAAATTCATGGGGGGAATGGGCTTTCGAGATGTGGAGCTTTTCAACCTTGCGCTGCTAGCTCGGCAAGTATGGCGGCTGCTGCAAGATCCAGAATCTCTCAGTGCCAGGGTCCTTAAAGCGCGATATTATCCGCAAACTGACATCCTAGAGGCAAACCTGGGCGCGCGTCCTTCTCAGGTGTGGCGTTCGCTCTTGGAGGGCAGAGATGTGCTTGCTCTTGGAATAATCAAGAGGATTGGATCGGGCGCTTCAACGAATATATGGCAAGATAATTGGCTGCCACGGGATTTCAAGCTGAGACCACTATGTGCCGTTTTGGCAAACCCCCCTCAACTAGTCTCGGAGCTGATTGAACCTGTGACGCGAAGCTGGAGGGAGAATATTCTGGACGAACACTTTGTACGACCTGACGTGGATGTTATCTTGAACATACCACTAGGCTTCAGAGTACAGCAAGATTTCTGGGCTTGGCATTATGACAGAAAAGGTGTATTTTCAGTGCGGTCAGCTTACAAGATGCTAAGTGGGATAAAGGAGCAGCGAGAGGATTGGTTAGAGCATAGAACGGGAAGGTCAAATGGTGCGGCAGAGCGGCAATCCTAGTCACAACTATGGATGGTCAAGGTTCCGTCTAAGGTGAGAGTTTTTGTTTGGCGCTTGTCACATATGTCACTGCCAACTGGAACCGTCAGACATGAAAGAAATATGTCAACTTCGCCGGCCTGCACTATATGCAACTCAGCAGAGGACTCCTGGCGTCATTCGCTCTTTGATTGTCGTATGGCACGTTGTGTTTGGGCGTTGGGAGATGAAGAAGTGCTCGAGCACCTGTTATCAAACACCCTTGGGGATGCTCGGCTCTGGTTGTTCTGGCTTTTTGATACTATGAACCAACAAGATCTGGCGAGAGTTCTCATCACAATGTGGGCTATTTGGTGGGCAAGGAGACGAGCTATACATGATGATGAATTTCAGAGTCCCTTGTCGACCATGTGCTTTATTAACAGGTACTTGGAGGACCTGGAGATCGCATGTGCAAGGACTTCTCAGTCACTAGGCCCTGGTCGGGCGCGAGCTAAGAAGTGGATTCCTCCGGGGGAAGATGCGGCGAAGATGAACGTTGATGGTGGTCTCTCTCGAAGTGGAGAAAGGGGAGCTGCTGCGGTGGTGTGCAGAGACAAGGAAGGTAATTTCCTGGGAGCCTCGGCCGTGATCTTCAAGGGTTTAACAGATGCGTCAAGCCTGGAAGCATGTGCATGTAATGAAGCGCTAGCTCTTGCAAAAGACCTCAATCTACCACATGTGATCATAGCATCGGATTGTCTGCAAGTTGTGACAGACATCAACCAGGGGGCGCAATCAGTTTATTCTATGATTTTAGATGAGATTAGAGATAGAGTTAAGGACTTTACCAAAATTTCTTTTCGGTTTGAGGTTAGGGAAGCGAATTATGAAGGACATGCCTTGGCAAAGGCAGCTTCGTCGCTTCCGGAAGGTCGTCATTTGTGGCTAGGGAGCACCCCAAACTTTATTTGTATTCCAGACACTTTGATTCTTGAATAAAATCCCTAGTTACCCTCAAAAAAATCTAGGGGTACTTGCAGATTGTATTTCCTAGCTGAAAATCTACTCCTTTAGCATTATTAAGTGTGCTATAAATTTACGTTGAGGACCCTCAGTTTGTCCTTTTAATCAGCTTAACCATGTATTCTGTTGAAAATATATACTCTAGACCTCATGTCTATTAGAATTTCAAATTTGTAAATTACATGTTAATACATTTGCCTTGAGTATATTATTATAACATGTTATTTGGTACAACAATTTTATTTTGCATCTAAAATATAATCTTTCTTGCAAAATTCTCTTATTAATATGAGATAAAAGGCCAGATAAAATATGTGATTATCTTGAATCATATTTGTGCAATCACAAGGGAAATGACATCTACTGTATATACAGTTTGTCTATTACTCTCCGAGGCATATATACACCTCCTTAAGTGCTCTTCCAAATATATCAAAATTCGATTATCTTCACATATATGACTTACAAAATATAAGTGTTCCCCTAGAACATATTTGTTGTTTACCAAAATAATTTTACTATCAAGTAAACTTAATAAAATGCATGATCATACATGCAGAAAAAATGGCTTATATCAATAAGAAAGAATTCCAAGAACTACAAGTTGATGGAAGTAACTACTCCCTCCATTCCCTTATACAAGGCCACAAACTCAAATTACAGGTACCAAGACAAAATTTTATGATTGATTTGCAAGTTTACTTTTCTTTTCGTTAAGCGGGATCATTAATACGCCCACATGCATGCAAGGAAGAAATTTGAAGGAAGTAGCACATTGTCATTATGACTACATGCATGCAACTATTAAAATAGTTGGTAGTACGAGAAAACATCATTAATTTTTGCCTCGATTACAGTTAGTGGCCTTATATAGATGCAAATTGTATTTTTCATAGTGGCCTTGTATAAGGGAATGGAGGGAGTATCTATCATGGGCCATGGATATGAAGATAAATTTAACTGGACATAACCTTGGCCCCTGCATCATCACACCCCCCGAAAATGCCCCAGAAATAACACAAGCGGTGAAGTATGCAGCATTACATTTCATAAGGCATCACTTCCATCCTGATCTAAAAACTGAATATCTAATGGAGGAGGACCCGCTAGCTTTATGGAACTCCCTAAAGGAGAGATATGACCAACAAAGGGCAGTAATGTTGCCAGAAGCCCAGAGAGAATGGTCTCTCATAAGGTTCCAGGACTTTAAGTCTGTGGCTGCATATAATTCTGCAGTGCATAAGATTAACTCAAACTGAGATTTTGCAATCAACAAGTTTCAGATGCGGAATTAATAGACAACTTTGTGCACTTTCCACCCCTCGATGAGGATATTGCAACAGCAATATCGTCAACAGAAATACACAAAGTACTCTGAGCTTATATACACATTACTTCAGGCCGAAAAGCATGATGAACTTCTGATGATGAATCATAATGCTCGCCCGACGGGTGTCATGCCTATCCCTGAAGCACATGCTAATGCTCATTTTACTAGTAAATTTGGAAACCGTGAACGGAACTTCCGAAAATTCAAGGGAAAATGGAAACAAAATAATGGTCTGAAGACCAACTGTCAAACTAAGGGGAAAGGTCACTTTGAGAAACATGATCAAAATGACAGCTCTCAAACTTGTCAAAGGTGTGGATGCATGAATCATCGTACTAATCAATGCCGAATTCCCAAGCACCTTGTGGGTCTATACATGAAGTATGGAGAAAAAGGCAAACAAGTTCATGGAAAGAAAACTGAAGCTCACTTCAACGTCATTCAAGATAACCCTCAAGCCGGTCCTTCTCAAAGCACTATTGAAGTATTCAAGCCGAAGGATGATATCATCCTCGATGAAGACATGCTTGTGGATTACACCCAAGATGTTTTTGGAGACCTCAGTTCATCTCCATAAACAAGTTGATGTCACTTAGCTATTTAAATACTACAAAATGTTATATACAATATAACAATAAGTAGAATAAGGTCTTTCAGACTATGTATATTATATTGTGTGAATCAGACATAATATTGTAATGTACTCCCTCCGTAAACTAATATAAGAGCATTTAGATTACTACTTTAGTGATCTAAACACTCTTATATTAGTTTACAGAGGGGGTATTTATATTTGAATTTTTAATATAAATACCTTGTATGTAATTTGATGAATATATGAATAAAATTATATTTATTCTAAAATATTCTCTTCTATTCATAGAAATTTTACGGGAAACAATCTAATGAAGGAAGAATTATGTTTAGTGGATAGTGCTACCACTAACACAATTTTAAGGAAGCAAAATATTTCCAAACTATTTCTAAGAGAAATGAAAATTGTTATGACCATACTGGAAGTAACAAAGCAATTATTGGTTCAGGAAGAGCCACATTCACACTTCCTATGGGTACTACTATTGTAGTTCAGAATGCACTCTCGTATGCTGAATCTACACGCACTCTTATATGTTTCAAAGATATCCGATCTAATAGTTTCCATCTAAAAACAGTAGAGGTGGATAACAAACAATATTTGTTTTTTTAACAAAAAGCAACGGATATGAGGAACAAACCCTTGAAAAATTCCATTCATTCTCATCTGGAGTTTACATACATCAAACTCGTACCTTATGTTGGGTACAAAATAAATTTTCAGATATTTATAACTTAAGATTTTTGGCATGAATGCGTAAGTCACCCCAAAACAGGGATGATACGAAAAATTATTGACATTTTTTTTGGTCACGACATAAAAGCTGCAAAATTCTCAAGTCATCAAAATTTATGTGCACCACCTGTGCCATGATTTTTTTAAGGACTCTCTCACCTTAAAATTCAGAAAATAGTCACTTAAATTTCTTGAGCACATCCAAGAAGATATATGTGAACTACTCAACTATTTTGGGGCATATATTCATGGCATCCATAGACATCTAATAGATGATTTTATGTGGATCTCTAATCTCCACAAATCCATGATTTTACTAAATCAATTGCTCAAATTATCAAATTATGAGCAAATTATCCTAACATATGGGTTAAGCCCATTTGAATGCCATTTTTACGAGTATTTATGATTTTACTAAGTACCTCATGTACATACCCAAAATGGTGCAGATAAATTATTTATCAAAAGAATCAAACTAATCAAATGACCACTACTAAGAATTTTACTCGTTGTAGGCATGCGGTCTTACACACCGCAGATCAATTCTAGATCATTCCAACTGCATATCATAATGCTTCCCCTTGTAGTAAGTACGTGGAAATCAACAAGTATTTCCCATCTGCGAGAATTCGGTTATATACCGATATCACCACTCTAGCGTACATTAACGGACCCTCACATTAAATTTGGGATCCATGTGAGTTATAACTATTTATTTATCCGTCAATCATAAATATCTCAAGCTCCTATCAGGGGAATTGGTTATAGCTTGTACGCTGATTACATTGAAATAAGGACATTTTCGGTATTAGGGGGAGACTCATACCACAATGAATGCCGATAAATTAGAAATGTAATGGATTTTCAGTCATCATATTCACGTACTTCAAAATCTAAACATGAAGTTCAATCATATATTTGCAACACATTGCAAATCTGCCACATACATTTACTTATGACAAAGACGTCATGAAATCACATTATGCATGCAAGCAATGTGACATACAAAGTGGAAGTACCTCATACAACCACTATTCTCCCCAAATGAGAGCAAAAGGGGGAGAAACATGGTCACATGACAAATGAGTTCTCATATGCATCCGCGGAAATAGAGGAAGTTATATCCTCAACTAGTAAATGTAGTTCAACTCAAGTTGAATAACACATAACGGATGTTCATCATCCAAACCCAACATAAACGTGCACACAATTCAAAGTGTTGGGACATCGAAACACCTTGACTCCATTGTTATGGGTAATCACGAGGAGTTAAAAAGGCATAATATTATTTCCACGCATTCCATTGATTCAACAAAATCATATAACATAAAGACTACATTTGTCGACAAATATTTATTCTTGAATTGCTAAAACCTTTAGGGCCCTGAACCAAAGTCCATGGCCGAGTGTCTCATGCACTCATATATTGGTTCAACTAGAAGGAGGCAATTAAAAAAGAATAGCACTCGTTCAACAAAAGAGAGGTATTTACCACAGTAATACATTCTCCTCATAAGTATCTTTCCTGCTGAAAGACAAATGATTTTCGTTCATAACGAAAACAATGAGGTGGTGAAAAAGCGAGGCTTGTAGCACAAGGATTCACGCAGAGACCCAACATTAATTATGATGTAAAAATACCCTCTTGGTATAAGTGGAATTAAGTTTTGATATTAATAGTATTGGCAATTACAAATAAACTATCCATGCAGTTGATCGACACAGTGATTACATAATCATATGTATCACTCAATTCAGATAACTGAATAAATGTCCCTAAAAGGCATAAAATCTGAATCCAAAGACGAGTCGCAACATATACTGTGTAAAACATTAAAAGTCACTTCATGACTTAAACAAGTCGAAAATTTTGTCATACCATCGACTATGAGAGTTCCTTATTGAAAAGGACACTCAGATAAATATTGCTTGCATTTGGTTATTAAGAAAATCCCTTCTTGGATTTTTACATGACGTATGTATATACTGATGATTTTACCATCAAACTTTATACAACACATGAGAAGTGCTCGCAATTATACAAAAGACGGATATTATGTACTCCTACATGCGGGGTAGTTAAGATTCAACAGAATCACCTACTATTATCTATCAAGATAATACTACTTGTATTGCTCAAATGAATATGGTATTTATAATATTCAAATTTTGCAAAGTTCAGGGGGAGAAAACTCCTAGAAGTAAACCTTATTTATTATTATCCTCTGATGATAAATAAATTGTACTATTTCCTTATGAGTTTTCCAACGGATTCCTCATGCAGGTTTTGGATGAGATAATTAATTATACTATATATATATATCAAATTCCTATTTGTTCTTCTTATATTTTCACAGGATTGTTGGAAAACATAGATAGTACAAGATCAAATATTCTCAGATTTTCAAGATCAAGACAATTAAGAAGATCCAAAGGTTTTTCAGTACTCGAGATATATGAAGATTCTCAAGATAGTGAAGCTTTCAAACAACGTTGTCCAAGGGGGGGTGTTAGGAATTAATTAGCTTTATGTTTAGGCTAATTAGGCATATCCTTAGAATATTCTATGTAGCAGTTTAGATACTACGTTGTCCAAACGCTGTTCGCAGCGAACCGTCATTGCGTCGTTCGGAATGGACGCAACTACTGTAACCGGCATGTATTCACGACTGTCTAGGCCATATAAGTACCTGCAGTCACTATCAATGAAATCAATCTATTCACTTCAATCTTTATGTTTCTCTTCAGTATCATAGGTAGTATCATGCATGCCAACTAAGCAATATTGATGATGTGGTATAGAATCAAATGAACAAAGAGAGGCTTGAGTATCATATCATGATACCGTATCATACTGAATGATGTGTTACTTTGTGTCACGCATGAAAATAAATATATCCCAATATGATACCATGCATTACGGATGTAGTATCATACACTAGTATCATATGCATGATACTAGTATATGATATTCTCCATTACAACCAGCCTAATGGGAGTATCATAGGTAGTATCATGCTTGCCAACTAAGCCATTTTGATGAGGTGGCACAGAATTAAATGAAAAAAGAGAGGCTTGAGTATCATATCATGATACAGTATGATATTAAATGATGTGCTACTTTGTATCATGCATGGCAATAAATATAGTCCTCTATGATACCAACTATGATAGTATGCATTATGGAGGTAGTATCATACACTAGTATCATGCATACTAGTATATGATACTCCCCATTACAACCGGCCTAAAACAAATCCAAGTGTTGTTTTGCATGCGTAGGAATGTTTCCATAAATAATGGGCTGCTAGTTAGGTGGGATGAAACTGCTTCCAAACATGGGCCTTCCTGATTGTTATCTTCCATATAGCTGCTTCACGGAATTTTAATTTGCTCCCACTAGTAAGCGTGCACGTGCAACGCACGTTCGACAATGCAATTCATTTTGAATTTCACCTTTGCTAAATTAGTTTTATTTCTGTGGTTGTTTGTTCGTCTACACCTTTTTTTTCAAGTAGGTAAACTGGTAAAGAAAAAATGGAAATGTCATATGTGCTATTCTCAAAAATAAAAATGAAAAAGAGTTTTGTACTTAATAACCATCATCTGGGATGACAAGTGTGATATTATGCAAAATTATTTGTTTGAAAAAAATTAAAAAATACTCTGATAAATATTTTCAGTCAATGTTTAGACCATATGTAGTGTTGTAGAAATCCTACCAGTACAAGGCTCAAATCATCAAATATCATCTAATCCATCGCATGTATAAAATCTTGTAGTCCATTTGTACCAAGGTGGACGACTTGTTCCTCTGCATGCTTATGCTTCTTTCGATTCAGATTCCATCAAAAAGAAAAGTCTTCCACTCTACAAGTAATAGGTAGAATGCATGTAAGTGCAATCAATTCTTTAGGATTTGAAAATATCATTGTCACTCTTATGCATATCACCAAGTCTCCTCGGAAGGATTGTAAACTAACAATATCTCAGTTAGCTTCAGAAGGGCCTCTAGAGCAAGAGTGAGGGGGAAACAGATTCACAACGAGCTACAACTAATATAATATATATATATAGTTATAAAGCAAGTTGGAGGTCAACTTCTGAAGGGCTCACCGATCCACACCAGAATAATCACGGGAGAAACATTAACCATATCACAGTTGAGCTACAGCAAACTGAACCTTGGTAGCAAACACAAGGCTATCAACAAATATAACTAAGGAAGTCCTACCTTTGAATTAAACATGGACTAACATGATATGCTTTTGTACCAATCTACACTAATCCCTACTGCAACAAATAATAATAGCTGGTACAGTTGTACACCACTAAAATTACTATTAAAATGCCACTTGAATCCAGTGCCGGGATAAAAATGAAACCTTGAACATAACCCCCCAACAGCAAAATACACATGTAAATTGTAGTACCAAAATTGAGTTGACTGGTGATGTATTCGGATTTTAGGATGAGGCAACCTGAAGACTAACTACACTTATATGTCAGAACACGAAACTAACTACAGTCAATCTTTCGTGTGGTCTCTTTAAATCAAGCTCAAAGATCAGAAATACCAATCAGAAATCAAGTCAACAAGGTCAAGAAGGAAGTCTCCCTCCGAAGATGGAAATAAAGAAAACAAAGAAAAATGGATTAAGGGGAGTTTTAGAAGTCGGCTGCGTGACGCTAATAGAGCCGGACAGTGATTGACCACACGGACCCCTAGACCGCGAGTCAGGTGAGAAATGATACATGGAAACATGCCTTGTTAATAAATATTGTCGTGCACTGGTGGAGTGCTTTTGTTGCTTCAAGTCCATCTAAAGTCCTATCAATAAATACTCTAAACTCCAACTCCACCAGGTCAATAAAAACTCAAAAGTCCTAGCTACATATTTGATTGAACAGTCAATATGGACTTCAAAATGCCATTGACAGGATGACAGTACATCGAACGGAAAAATTAGTTGCTTTAGAATTCCATGCTGAAGCTTTATATGTGTTCTATGTCATGTATCTGTTCTTCTGTTCCATATTCCGAAACAAAGAAGCATGTCTAAACTCTGCAGCATACGATCATGTTCCATTGCCCATTTACTTCTTACATGGCCTTCTGTTCACCACAATAACTAAATTATGCCCAAAGAACTCAGTCCTCTTAATTCACAACTTGGTACACATAAAACTTATATCATGAGATAAAAAAAATCAAGTGAGCGAGCACAAAAAACAAACAAGCAGTTACCTTAGTCAATTAGAAGAACCACGATCTGATGCATGAGAACATACTGCTATGAGAAAGCAAGCGAGCACACTTGCAGGCCAAAGAACACTAGTAGATAAAGGGGATTTAGCCCCGGTTCATTTGGCCTTTTAGCCCCGGTTCTGGAACCGGGGCAAGAGGGTCGGTACTAATGCTCTGACCCTTTAGTCCCGGTTCAATCCAGAACCGGGGCAAAAGGGTGTCCACGTGGCCTGTGCACCGAGTCCAGGCAGGAGGGGCTTTAGTCCCGGTTGGTGGTACCAACCGGGACCAAAAGGCATCCACGTGTCAGCATTTCTGTAGCTGTGGTTTTTGTTTTTTTTTTTGAAAGGGGAGGGGGGGTTTTAGGTTTTGGGGGTTAATTTAGGTGTTTGATATATTGTGATAGCTAGCTAATTAATAGAGAGAAGTGTTCTCTCTTATGTCCGTGCTTTTGGTCGACGCTACATACTACACATACGTATATATATGGACTAGAGTCACGCTAGCTAGCTGCTAGCTACTAAGCAAACGAAGGAACCGAAGATCTCGTATATATAATCAACATATATATATATGCATACAGAGAGAAGTAATAATATCGACCACCTCTCCTTCTCCGAGAGATTGGTCGAACAACAAGTTCTCGTATATCTATCCGACACTACCGGGCACATATATACAATAATTATCTCTTACAAAAATAATCTCCTAACACATGGATGCAGGGTCCACATAGTATTCTCCGTCTTCAGCGATCACGTGTTCAAGGAAGAATGCCGCCAATTCCTCTTGAATTGCTCGCAGACGATCTGGTGTTAGGAGTTCATCCCGCATCCGAAACATCTAATTTGAAGTAGGGGGTCAATACATGAAATGATGCTATAAATTTGTGAATATTATTGATTGCTTACGCACTTCAAATTGTTCATCAGTGTAGCCCCGCTCACAGGTCGTGTGGCGGATGGACTCGCAAATGTAGTATCCACAATAATCATTCCCGGGTTCCTGCCACAACCACTTTACAAGAAATAGAGCTCAATCAAACTGATAAGCAAGAATGCCAAATTGGTATTGATGAAACTAGCTAGCGCTTGAATCAAGATATAGGAGATGCGCGCGCGGAACATGCTACTATATAGTACTTCATCAAAGGATTTAACAAAACCAATACTTCATCATTAGGCGAAAGTAACAGTAGCATGATGGTACGAAGCTCTCCAAAGTTGTTTTGGAACGAAGTCCCAGATAAGATAATCCGTAACAAAAGACGGATTATCCTATCAGGAACTCCGTTCCAAAACATCTTTGCATAACTTCGTACCAACATGCCCCGGTTACTTCTGACAAATGATGAAGTCATGGAATTTTTCAATACTTTGACACTAGCTAGGCAACCTCTCTCGACCCCTCGACCCCCGACTGCTCGGCGATCCACAAACCCTAGACCCCCTCATGTCACATTTTGTCTAGCTATAGTGTCAAAGGATTCAACAAAACCAATACTTCATCATTAGGCGAAAGTAA
>LR738714.1:801188007-801255058 GCA_902687465.1 Secale cereale
GGGGGGGGGGCGAACGGGGCGGCCGCCCCGGGCCCCCAAAAGTCAGCGGCCCCCTCCCAGGGTATGTGTACGTAGACAGGTATACTTCGAGCGAAAAAAAATGAAGCCAACGACCCAAAGTCAGCGACGCCTCAGCCGAGGAAAGAAAGAGAGATGTGGGCCTTGCCCATGTTCGTTTAATCGCCGTCTTGAACTCTGCGTCTCTGCGGCCTCCGACGAACGAGGAACGACGGAACGAAACACGGACAGCCGCCGACGCCGACTGCAGCGACGCCTCAGCCAGTACGTCTCTCCTTACGCCCTCTGTGGTTCTGCCGTCTGCCCTCACCTTGTTCTAGTGTTCTTGTTCCTGTTTTGTTTTTAATCATGATTCCTGAATCAATAGGTCAATAGGGAATTGTTGGCTGGGCGATCAAATCTTTGAGGATTGAACACATATAGCCAGATTAGATTACAAAGAGAAGGTACTATATTGTGCCCTGCAAGAGTTTGTCATGATATTAGGTGAAGATCATCTGCAATAATCTAATATTTTAATTAGCTTTCTGCTAATTGTTCCTTTCAATTTCAACAAGGTCATGTCAGCTTCGGATAGAAAGTATTTATTCGGAAGTATTAACAGAAAAAAGAAGGAAGCAGATGAGGAGAAAGAGGAAATGAAAGGGTCTCTTTTCAAATATTATAAGAGCAACACGGGCACTTCAAGAAATCCAGAGGAGTTGGCGATAGTTCTCGCGGATGATTAAACTAATGCCAATCAGGAAGAAGATGGTCATACCCCTACAGAAGATGATGTTGACATCGACATGGATGATACCAATGTGAGTGATCATGAGCCCATATTTAATTCATCCGCGGCAGAATCTGCTAGTGTTGATGAGGAACCAATTATTACTGTGGATATTTATGATCCAAGCAATTGGGGTAGTCCTGGTAACAAAGCGAGGGACATATTAGTGGAAAGGGGGCCTAAAAGGGAAAAAATGTCACAAGAGAGGTCAAATGGCTTGCCAACTTTATGCATTGAGAAAAAAATGCTTGAAGAAATTGATATTGATACTATCATTGGCGATTATGCATCTCAGAATGTTAGAAGGAATTTTTGAAGGTAATATGTAATACATTATGTGATATGCACACTGATTTTGGATTTACTTAATTGTTTTCTTTGATAAAATTATATCTACATATGATCATTACTAGTTAGACATTTATACTAAGGCCCTCGAAGGGCCCCGGATTGTAGTTTTGCCCCGGACTCCTAAAATTTCCGGAACGGCCCTGCGTGAACGACGAAGGGAGGAAACTTATTACTGGCTTCTCTGGCTCTTGGATCAGGTTGGCGGCCACGCGCGCGACGATACAGGAGGGCGGCTGCGTACCTGGAGCAACGATCGGAGGAGCGGCCGGTGGGGGCCTGCGCTTGCTTCCATCAGAGGAGGAGCGGCGGCTGCCAGCGGCGGCGGCGGTCCGAGCTCGCTTTATGTGAGGCGGTGGCGACCCACGCATGCATCGTTCAACACGGAGCCGTAGTCGACGCCTCCTGGCAACGGCGAGAGACAGGGTGCTAAACTCGTGGCTGAGGACGGCAGCCTCCAGCAGGAGGTTGGAGGTGGAGGAAAGTGGTGTCTGCGCTGGGAAGATTGGTCGTGGGTGAGGGGTAGGCAGATCGGCCGCGGTTCGTCCGTGCGGCGGCCGCTCGCGTCCCAACAGGCAGCCGGAGGCATCGTGTGCTGTGGATAGGGTGGTGCCGGTCCTGGAATTTCATATTTTCCTTCGCGGTGGAGTACGGTCAGTCAATTTAAATTACTAAGTGCGCACAGAAAATGGATCAAGTTAAGGCCAGCTGTTAGATTAATTTAATGAGACAAATCGTGTGGTGTTGGCTGGGTCGTGCGGTGTTGTGGGGCTAATTACGGGGTGCACGTAAGGAAGTTCTTGTTTGATTGTTTAATAGTAGTGGAGATAATTGACTGCACCCCAAAATCACGTGAACATCAAATTATGGTTCAACATATTCCCCATTCACGTTTCTCTTATTTATAGGAAAATATCATGACACTAGTAGAAAACAGGGTTTTGGTTGGGGCCTGGCCAGCCCATTAGTCCCGGTTCAGTCACGAACCGGGACCCATGGGGCATACGTCCCGGTTCGTGCGCCCAGGGGGAGGCCGAGCCTCGTGGGGCATCTGTCTCGGTTCGTCTAGAAACAAGAGAAATAGCGGGGAGCACCACCATCGCCACATCAGCCAGAAAATGGGAGACGGGATCTCTAAACCGTACCTGCTTGAGTCGTCGTCGGCCACCGCCGATCCCAAGCCAGTCGTCAACGCCACCGCGTTGGATAAGCCCCGGTCGCCCAACGCCTTGCGCCACCGCGTCCGGCGCCCTCCCAAATCCAGCCGCTCACACTTTCAGCCGCCCCTTCTGTTATTCAGTTGCAGGAATGGTTATCCTGAAACAAGAGGTGAGTTGCAGGAAACGAACACACCTCCAGCGGACGCAGGAATGGTCTCGACCATATGATAAAATATATATCAGACGGCCACGGAGCTGGCGGACACGCGCGTGCGATCAGCCGGTAGAAGGTAAGCTTTTTCCTTAAATAATAGTACAAATAAAATGTGGCCTGGTTCTGGTGTTTAAGAAAGCCCATCGATAAAACAAACCAAAAAAAGCAATCCCCTTATTTTCTTCTTGGCCCAAATCTATCTCATCAAATCACCAAAACATGGAAGCACTCGGGGCGCCGCAATCACCGCCGCCGGCTACGGCAGCCACCACAGCCGTGCTCGGCGGCGACGATCTCCTCTGCGAGATCCTCGTTCGGGTCGCCTTCCCCACCAGCCTCGTCCACGCCGCTCTCGTCTGCAAGCGCTGGCTCCGCATCTCCTCCGACAACGTCTTCCTCCGCCGCTTCCGCGATCTCCACCCACCCAGCGTCCTCGGCTTTTACGTCGACACTAGGGGCACCAAGTCCCCGCTGTTCGTGATGATGCCTCTGCCACCAGAGCTCGCTGCCGTCGTCCCCCGCGGTAACTTTGATTTGAGCCGCGGCGCTAACTTCGATTATTTCAGCGTGGATTGCTGGAACGGCCTCCTCCTCTTCACCTCCTACGTCCGCTCTGAGTCCACCATAAGAACGTTACACTGCCCTCTGTACCGTGCGAGATACAACACGACCATCCTCCCGCCAACTCCGGAAACCACCATCACATACTACGAAGAAGAGATCCCCCCCAACTCCAACGGCGGCGATGATAGCCTGCAATTCTTCCTTTTGGGATTGGGCTCGAAAGGGCGGCAGACAATTGCGGATGTGTATGTGTTACAAGATGTTATCTTCGGTTGTAAGTGAAATCAGTCTTCCAACTTGTATTTTGCTACTGCCCGGTGGTCTGTCTAGTTTGATTGGTGAAAGGAAGATATTATCTGGCCTCTTTGGCTATGGGCAAGATTGACAGATTATTCCTGCTAGATCTTGAGTCCTCCTCTCTGTCATTACTTGACCTCCCAGAAGAGGTGTTGCGTGGCAGGCTGTCGCTTGCAGATGATGATTCTAGGGATCATCTTGTTGGAAATATGAGCAAATTACTACGAGATTTAATCCAAATAAACAGAAGATAAGTCATGGCTGCAGCAACAGAGATTAAACTAATCATGTGAACTAGCATAGCAGATGAACATATCACATCTAGGGCACATACTAGAAACATGAATTCTACCACGATCTCGAACAGGAAGGATAGAATCACATACGGTGCAGCAGGAGCAGCACCGCCGGCGTTGACGTTGTCGCCCATGTCGTCTAGGATGAGGTTGCCGAGGTCGGGGAAGAAGTCGTCGTTCGCGAAGTCGTCGCTGCCAGCAGTCGCGCGAGTGCGCTATCCAAAAACCTGATCGCCTCTCTCCTGTACAGGAACATGAGAGGCGGGGTTCCGAAGGCCTGCTGTCCCTTCTCCCGATGCACACCGAAAGGAGGGATGGAGAAGACTTGCTTGGCGGCGCAATGATCTAGAACGGTGGTGAGAAACCATACGAAGCGGCGGCGGCTAGGGTAGACGTCTGCCGAACTATATAGTGCGGGCCGGGTAGGTCGTGGGAATAAACCCCACGTCCAAGTCGTCACGATCCAAAAGAATCGGAAACGGTTCAGTAATTAACGCGTCCGTTAATTATTAATTAATGACTCATTAATTTTCCCGAGCAGCAAAAATATAGACAACGTGCATAGCTCTGTCCTCGGCTCGGCTCAATCCCGCGGCGCGTCGTGACGAGGCGTGGCGTGGCGTGGCGAGGCGAGCGAGGAGGAGGAGCGCGCGTGTAGGTCTCCTCTTCTCATGCTCATACAAGTGGTAGAAGATCTCACCTTATAAAGAGGTGTAACTCTCCCTCAACTTATGAGGTGGGACTAAACTTTAGCCTCACTCACTCCACTCACATGTGTGCATGAATGGGCCAAGAGAATTTCAGAATTTTAGTTGGGCTTTGGGCCAAAGGCCTACTAGCAAAAATTCCAACAATCCCCCACAAAGTCTCATTGGCACATCTCATCATTTAGTTCCAAAACATTGTTTATATACCGGTGCTTAGTGGAGACTGTGAAGTTGAACTTCCACTTAGAGATTTATGCTACACTAGATCACAACTTGAATAGTGGACTATGCCTTGAACTACAAGTTTTCTGCGAGACTAGTTTCACACAAATTCTTGACCGATACTTGGCTGCCGCAAGGCTTCCCCGCGGGTGGAGCGTATACGTCATACTCTAGGGCCTTTTCATGAATTTATTAGAGAACACCCAATTCTCACAGACTGCGACGTTAACAGTCAAATTCATATAGGTGTGTTCCTTAGAAGATGTTCTGCAGGACAACATCTCTGCTTACCCGAATAAGCCACTTGGAACACATTAAGATAAGTATCAACCTGCCATGCAGATCAGGAGAGTATTGCATCTTCACGGAGTGGGATAGTTAATATAGGGATACTCTCCTCCCAGCTGACCAACAGCTTGTCTCCCACTTCTACTTCACGGGATCTCCGATCACATAGAGTGGGTTACCACGATGGACAACTCATGCGGTTGGTCTCAAACCCATCTCCATCGATGCATTATCTATCACATTACGTGACAGACCCTTTGTGAAGGGATCTGCCAAGTTTTTCGACGTTCGGATATAATCCAACGTAATAACTCCGGAGTTCCTCAATTTTCTGACAGATTTTAGTCTCCTCTTCACATGTCTTGAGGACTTCATATTGTCCTTCGAACTGTTTATCTTGACGATCACAGTTTGATTATCACAGTTCATCAGGATAGGGGGTATTGGTCTTTCAACCATAGGTAAGTCCATCAAGAGTTCATGAAGCCACATTGCTTCAACAGTGGCAGTGTCCAATGCTGTGAGTTCTGCTTCCATAGTTGACCTCGTTAAGATGGTCTGCTTGCAAGACTTCCAGGAAACAGTGCCACCACCAAGTGTAAAAACATAACCACTTGTGGCTTTTATCTCATCAGCATCAGAAATCCAGTTTGAGTCACTATAACCCTCCAGTACCCTTGGATACCCGGTGTAGTGAATTCCATAGCTCGCGGTGCCTTTCAAATAGCGCATAACTCTCTCAAGCGCATGACAATGATCATCTCCCGGTTTTGACACAAACCGACTCAGCTTGCTCACAGCAAAAGAGATGTCAGGCCTCGTGGCACTTGCCAAATACATAAGCGAACCAATAATCTGAGAATACCTCAGTTGATCTCTAGCAATCCGTCAATTCTTTCGAAGCAACACACTAGCATCATATGGAGTTGGAGAAGGTGTGCAGTCGCTATACCCAAAACGACTCAAGACCTTTTCCACATAGTGAGACTGAAGCAGTGTGATCCCACCATTCTCATCTCTCAACAGCTTGATGTTTAAGATAACATCAGCTACTCCTAGATCCTTCATCTCAAAACAGCGAGATAAGAAATCCTTAACCTCCTTGATTAAATCAAGTTTGGTTCCAAAGATCAATATGTCGTCGACATACAGACAAAGAATAACTCCTTCGCCTCCACCATAGCGATAGTACACGCACTTATCACCATCGTTTACTACAAAGCCGGCATCAGTTAATGTTCTTTCAAACTTCTCATGCCACTCCTTAGGAGCTTGTTTAAGGCCATATAAAGACTTTAATAACTTGCACACCTTTCCTTCCTGACCAGATACTACAAAACCATCTGGCTGATCCATGTAAATTTCCTCCTTCAACTCTCCATTGAGGAAAGTTGTCTTAACGTCCATTTGATGAACGAGAAGACCATGTGAGGAAGCCAGTGATAGTAGCACCCGAATTATGGTCAGTCTAGCCACGGGTGAGTAAGTATCAAAGAAGTCTTCACCTTCTTTCTAGGTATAACCCTTGGCCACAAGTCGTGCCTTGTACTTTTCAATCGTACCATCAGGTCTAAGCTTCTTCTTGAACACCCACTTACATCCTACAGGTTTGCACCCATAAGGACGGTCGGTGATCTCCCAGCTACCATTAGCTAAGATGGAATCCATCTCGCTACGTACAGCTTCCTTCCAGTAGTCAGCATCAGGAGATGCATAGGCTTCTGAAATAGTCCTGGGTGTGTCATCCACGAGGTACACAATGAAATCATCACCAAAGGACTTTGCAGTCCTTTGTCTCTTACTCCTCACAGGAGTTCCATTGTCACCCTCAACAGGATTCTCAATGTGTTCCATCGCAATGGTGGGTTCAGGAATTACAGTGAATTCCTCACTAGATGGAGTAGGTATCTCCTGATTTGATGAACTTGAAATATCCTTCATAGGAAATATGTCCTCAAAGAAAGTTGCATCATTTGACTCCATAATCGTACCAACATGCATGTCGGACACCTCAGATTTTATTATCAAAAATCTATAGCCGATGCTATGAAAAGCATAGCCCAGAAGAACACAATCCACGGTTTTTGGTCCAAGCTTGCGCTTCTTTGGAATTGGTATATTGACTTTCGCCAAACAACCCCAAGTACATAGGTAAGAGAGTTTCAACCTTTTCCTTTCCCATTCCTCAAATGGAGTCATGGTCTTATGCTTTGTGGGAACCCGGTTTAGGACATGACACGCAGTCATTAGCGCCTCCCCCCGCCATTCCTTAGATAGACCCGAAGTGTCTAACATGGTGTTAACCATATCAGTTAGAGTTCGGTTCTTTCTTTCGGCTAACCCATTTGACTAGGGTGAGTAGGGAGGCGTCCTCTCATGGATTATACCATGTTCCCCAAAAAACAGATCAAATTCATTGGAAAAATACTCTCCACCACGATCAGACCTAAGCCGTTTAATTTTTCGATCAAGTTGGTTCTCTGCCTCAGCTTTATAGTTTTTCAAGAAAGTCAAAGCCTCATCTTTTGATTTCAGAAGATACACATAACAATATCTAGTGGAGTCGTCAATTAACGTCATGAAGTATCTCTTTCCACCTTTTGTCAACACGCCATTCATCTCACAAAGATCAGAATGTATAAGCTCTAGTGGCGCCAAGTCTCTTGCCTCTGCAGTCTTATGGGACTTGCGAGGCTGCTTAGCTTGCACACTGATACGTCCAAAACATATCTATAATTTCTGCTTGCTCCATGCCTCTTTTGGGTGATATTGCTATGATATTTATACACTTCCAAACACTTTCGATCATATTTGGACTAACCTATTAACTCAGTGCGCCCCAGTGCCAGATTCTGTTTTCTGCTGTTTTTGTGTTTCAGGTTTTCCCGTCACGTAAACTGCCAGAAAAATCCCGGAAAAATTGTATAAAAAATCAGCGTTCCGGATGCTTCCACATGGCCGAAGTAGGGCCGGAGGGGGGCCACCAGGGCTCCAGGCGCCCTGGTGGCGCGGCCCCCCTCCTGGCCGCGCCGGGGGGGCACCTGGGCCCCCCAGGCCTCCGCTGATGCCCCCCTTGGGCATATATTTAACACGCGTCCCGAAACCCTCGAGGATGGAACCCTTTTTCGCGATCTCATCTCTGTTCCGCCGCCGCCGCGCTTCGAAGATCGGGAGCACCAGGAGAACTCTTCCTGGCACCCTGCCGGAGGGGAGGATCACCACCGGGAGCCTCTCCACCACCATGGACGCCTCTCGGATGAGTTGTGAGTAGTCTCCCTTGGACCATGGGTCCATGACCAGTAGCTATGTGATGTTCACCTCCCCTTCTTGTGCTTCACTAATTAGACCTCGTGAGCTGCCCTACATGATTGAGGCACATATGTAATCCTTATGCTGTTGCTATGTTGAGTTTGCTGGGATCCGATGGATTGTGAGATTATGTTCAGATTGTGTTTGAGTAATATATTTGATTTACCTCTTTAATATTTATGTTCGTAAGTAATTGTTGCATGTTCTCCGTTGCTATTTATTGCTTTGGCCAAGTAGTAGGTAGTGACTCCAAGAGGGAACGTTATGCTCGATTGTGGGTTCATGCCCCTCGATGACTAGCTTGAGTGACAGAAACATGAGTCTAGGGGATGTGCTGTTGCCACAAGGGGGAAAACAACGGTGCTTGTGCCCGCGGGTGCAAGGATTGTTTACTTTACGCAAAGTTCTTTTAATGCAGTTGTCTGTTGCTTTGAGTTTACACTATGGGTGGGACTCGCAACTTAATACCAGCGAGATGTTATGGATAGATATCTCAAGGTGGATGATTAGTAGTAGATGCAGATGGATTTCGGTCTACTTGCCTTGGCGTACCGCCCATGCTTTGAACCTCTACCTTTCTTGCAACATAGTTAGCATTGGTTTGCGCACATAATTATGTCAATTGCCCAGCTGTAATTCGTTTACCTCACCTAGCTATTTTATCGTCTTTTGGGAGAGAGACATCACTAGTGAACATCATGGGACCCCGGTCCATATTACCATCACTGATCACATCCGCTATTTACTTTCTGCTTTTACATACTAGTTACAGTTTTACCTATCACTATTATCTCTTGTGTTCGATACTTTGTAAACGACAAGGCCGGAGGGATTGACAACCTCTCTGTACTCATTGGGAGCAAAGTTATTTGTATCTGTGTGCAGGTCCAAGTTGATTGCTAAGTATCTGGCGTCGTTAGCAGTTGACACCTTCTTGTTGAAACTAGGAGTCTCAGGGGAAATCGATCCTTGGTATCTTTGCCAAGGGAAAACTACCGCTACACTGCATCTCAAACCTTCCACTTGGGGTAACCAACGAGGGGCGAGAAGCCATCAAGCAAAGTTTTCTGGCGCCGTCGCCAGGGACTCCACTCTTCAAGATAGGGGAGTTGCACGCTATCTTTTACCTTTGCTTTTTAGTCTTGTTAGTTTACCTTTCAGTTTTGCTTTAGTATCTTTTATCGAAAATCACAAAAATAGTTATCTTGCTTGTTTGCTGCTATGGGTTCCACCAAAAACACTAAATGGGAGGAGTACACCCCTTCTTCCATCACGCCAATCACCACTGTCGGGATCTACAAAAGTAATAAACCTTGTGATTATGTTAGTCTTAATGGAGAGTTATGCCCATGGCATGGTCTTCCAGGAAAAGAGTATGAGCCTCAGTTTAAAGTTGCTCCTATGCTTCCCCAAACTTGGGAAGACGTTCAAACTCTTATAATAGAGAGCAATTCAAACAAAGAAGATGACACTACAATTCTGCTCAATAATGATAAAATTGATTTTGATAATTGTAGTATCTCGGAAGTTGTCACCTTTCTACAAAGAATGGCTAAAGATCCCCACACTAGCACGCTTAATCTTGCCTTCACAGAGCATATCACTAATGCTCTCATCAAAGCTAGGGAGGAGAAACTTAGAGTAGAAGCCTCCATACCTAGAAAGCTAGAAGATGGTTGGGATTCTATGATTAAAATTAAGTTGAATAACTTCTCTTGCTATGCTTTATGTGATGTTGGAGCTAGTACCTCTGTTATGCCCAAAAGAATATATGATATGCTTAAACTGAAACCTTTGGATTCTTGTTCTTTTGGTGTTCGTCTCGTTGATTCTTCCATAAAGAAACCTTTGGGGAGGATCGATGATGTTCTTATCATTGTCAATGACAATTATGTTCCCGTTGATTTTACTATTATGGATATTGAATGTGAACCTTCTTGTCCAATTATTTTGGGACGTCCTTTTCTACGCACCGTTGGTGCTATCATTGACATGAAAGAGGGCAATATAAGATTCCAATTTCCTCTCAAGAAAGGGATGGAACACTTCCCTCGAAAGAAGATCAAGTTACCTTTTGAGTCCGTTGTACGGGCTAGCTATTCTTTTACTCTTGATAAAACTTGATCTATATGCATTATGCCTAGCTTAAAGGCATAAAAGAAAGCGCTTTTGGGAGGCAGCCCAATGAATAAATTTATTTTGTTTCTGTTGTGTCTTGATGTTGTTACTACAGTAGCATCATCATTGTATCTTTGCTTTTCAACTTTGTGCCAAGTGTAGCCTCTGATCGCAAGAAAGTTCAAAAGTTGTGACGTGCTGTCCAGGAAACAGATTCTGTCCTTGGATAGAAAAATTCGTATAAAATCACCAGATAATCTTTTTGGTCTGAATTTTTTCGACAGCGTGCTCTATACAATTGTCTTTCGGGCGTATGTTCTGAGTTTTTTGATTAGAGTGGCAGAAGTGCCCCGAAAAAATCATTTACTACCTGCTGTTCTGTTTTTCACAGATTCTGTCCTGTTTTGCCTTTCCTTCATTTTGCAAACCTTGAGCTTGCTTTTTCTTTGCAAAAACCTTTTGGCAATCTTGAGAAACAGTATACCTTCAAGAATATCCTTATTTCCAGCAAGGAACAATTATATTATTATGGGTACTAACCTCGCTAATCAGATTATGATGAGTTATGTATGAAGGGAGTTTTCAAGTGTGCGAGGGAAGATGATAAAAAGATTCAGGAGTGTCAAACGCTCAAGCTTGGGGATGCCCCCATGCACCCCCAAGAAATATTCAAGGAGACTCAAGCATCTAAGCTTGGTGATGCCCCCGTGCATCCCCTTCTCCATCAACATTATCAGTTCGTCTTTCGTTCCACTATATTTTTATCACTTCATGTGTTATGTGCTATGCTTGGAGCGTCTTGCTCTTAGTTTCCTTTTTAGTTTTCTTTAGCTTTTCATAACGAGTTGGAACTCAGCTTTCTTTGTATGGGAGAGAAACACGCTCCAGTTCAACCTAGAACATAACATAGAATTTTCATGTCTATCTTTGCTGTGTGTGTTCTTTGTCTTTCAATAGCTACTATCATGTTCAGCTCTTAGTTTTCATGCTTATCTTTTTAAAGAGCTTTTGTTTAGTTGGTCGCTGGAACTCTCTTTAGTTATCATGCTTATCTTATTAAGAGAGTTTGCTTCTGTTGCATTAGTCGATATGTCTATGATAAAAATGCTACGTGCATAATGGTGCTTAGTAGTTCATGTTTTCTTATGGTTAGTCTCAAATAGCTGGGGGGGTTCCCAACGTGTTATTGGAGTACCAACATGATTTGTTTTCCTATGATGTGGTATGGTTTAGTAATATCTTCCTTCAAGAATTTATTTTGATTGACTTGGCGTATGCTCACGCATATTTAAGACTGTAAAGAAAGTCTGTCAAGCCTTGATGATCTTTAGTTTCTGAGTAGGGATATAACTTCCATGCCTGATTCAATTTTGCTTTGTCGCTCTGCATGATTATGACCGTCATTGCTCTTTTAGTTGGTCGCTCCCAGTCTTTTGCTAACCTCCACCTGTACTAAGCGGACTGACTGCTTGTGCATCCAAAATCCTTTAAACCAGTTATGCCACATGAGTCCACCATACCTTCCTATACATGGTATTTACCTGCCATTCCTAACGAAGACTTTCATGTACCATCTCGAAATTATTCAAAAAAAGCATTTCTATTTTGTGCCTCTGTTTTAGTTCATGAGGAAGTAGTAGTTAATTCATGATCTTTTTAACTTGGACAAGCTTCACCCCGGGATTGCATGTCTAATGTGCAAACCCATAATACGAGAAGGAACTGGCAAAGAGTGCGCCCAGCTCAAAAATAATATAACAAACAAACCCTCCTTCAAGCTTTGTTCATGAGAAATCAGAAAACGTTGGCAGTGATAAACAAAGGAGATTAAGAGGATGTGATCGTCCTCATTCGGGAGCCGTTCCTCGAAACTTGTCCATCTCAAGAAGTGATTGAGTTGTCTGCTAGCATTCGTTGACGGAACCTGCATAATCCAAAAAAAAATTATTACCTCTGTTTTTAAAACCAAGAGCTCTGGTACATGTTTTGTCTTTGTTTCCGACCACAGGTTTTCAACCTTGCCAACAAAAGCCACGGTTCGAGAGTCTCCACCTTCTTTTAAAGCACCAACTACTGAGAGCATGATTGTCATTCTGAGTGTAATGTGCATTGTCCCAAAGTAGAATTGTCTTTTGCATGATTGTGATATCGTTTATTCTGAAATCATTGTATCTAGTCATCACTTAAACCTTGGAGGTGCCCCTGCATTTATGTTTTGCTTCACTAAAGGGGGCAAGCGAGATATCACTTTGTCATATTTGCACACCATGCTCATTACAAATCTATTTGATGCTTCAGTATCATATTGTAAAACTTTTAGTTCTTTGTGATTCTCTCATGAGGCAACTTAATTACTACAGATTCATTATCTCAGTAAGCTTTTGTCATGTGACTATGAAAAGTCCTATATGGTTAATAGCATGTCACCACAGAAATTATTCTTGTTATCATTTACCTACTCGAGGACGAGCAGGAATTAAGCTTGGGGATGTTGATACGTCCAAAACGTATCTATAATTTCTGCTTGCTCCATGCCTCTTTTGGGTGATATTGCTATGATATTTATACACTTCCATACACTTTTGATCATATTTGGACTAACCTATTAACTCAGTGCACCCCAGTGCCAGTTTCTGTTTTCTCCTGTTTTTGTATTTCAGGTTTTCCCGTTACGTAAACTGCCAGAAAAATCCCGGAAAAATTATATAAAAAATCAGCGTTCCGGAAGCTTCCACACGGCCGAAGTAGGGCCGGAGGGGGGCCACCAGGGCTCCAGGCGCCCTGGTGGCGCGGCCCCCTCCTGGCCGCGCCGGGGGGGCGCCTGGGCCCCCCAGGCCTCCGCTGATGCCCCCCTTTGGCATATATTTAACACGCGTCCCGAAACCCTCGAGGACGGAACCCTTTTTCGTGATCTCATCTCTGTTCCGCCACCGCCGCGCTTCCAAGATCGGGAGCACCAGGAGAACTCTTCCCGGCACCCTGCCGGAGGGGAGGATCACCACCGGGAGCCTCTCCACAACCATGGACGCCTCCCGGATGAGTTGTGAGTAGTCTCCCTTGGACCATGGGTCCATGACCAGTAGCTATGTGATGTTCTCCTCCCCTTCTTGTGCTTCACTAATTAGACCTCGTGAGCTGCCCTACATGATCGAGGCACATATGTAATCCTTATGAAGTTGCTATGTTGAGTTTGCTGGGATCCGATGGATTGTGAGATTATGTTCAGATTGTGTTTGAGTAATATATTTGATTTACCTCTTTTATATTTATGTTCGTAAGTAATTCTTGCATGTTCTCCGTTGCTATTTATTGCTTTCGCCAAGTAGTAGGTAGTGACTCCAAGAGGGAACGTTATGCTCGATTGTGGGTTCATGCCCCTCGATGACTAGCTTGAGTGACAGAAACATGAGTCTAGGGGATGTGCTGTTGCCACAAGGGGGAAAACAACGGTGCTTGTGCTCATGGGTGCAAGGTTTGTTTACTTTACGCAAAGTTCTTTTAATGCAGTTGCCTGTTGCTTTGAGTTTACACTATGGGTGGGACTCGCAACTTAATACCAGCGAGATGTTCTGGATAGATATCTCAAGGTGGATGATTAGTAGTAGATGCAGATGGATTTCGGTCTACTTGCCTTGGCGTACCACCCATGCTTTGAACCTCTACCTTTCTTGCTGTCGGGGGAAACTGTCCGCCACGAACACCTATGGGACCGGAGCCCCTTGTCTGTGCGGTACGAGGGCGGAGGGAGCACGAAGAGCAGATCGAGGCGAACACGCGGGCAGTTTTACCCAGGTTCGGGCCGCACGGATGCGTAAAACCCTACTCCTGCTTGGTTGTGTATTGAGTTGGGCGCTCGGGAGCTTGAAGAAGCAGCTACACCGTGCATGAGAGTAATCTAGCCTTCGAACCCCCTCCACGTTGTGCATGGGCCTCCTTTTATAGTGCAAGGGGTCACCGACAGGTGTCAACGTAGGAGAAAGGGGTAAAAAAGTAAAAGAGGTGGTAGTTGTAACAGTGCGGGAACAGTGGAGCTACAGTACAGAACAGTGGTCTATACCTACTTTAACAGTGGGGGACAAGGGCATTTAATGCCCGTCGCCGTCGACCCCAAAAGCTCCCGCCTTAGCGTCTCCTTCCGCCACGGCGACGGATTTATCGCCGTGGAGTGCCACCGTGTACCCCAGGCTGCACAGCCATCCGCCATGCGCCCCTGGGTAAGCCCCAGGGCGACGCGTGGGCCGATGAGCTGGAGCGCGGGCACACGGCGCAATCTTCCCGGCAAGCACCTTGCCGGGGCCTTGATCTTGCCGGGCCCGGGAGCTTGCCGCTCCCCGGGCCCCTTGCCGGGGCGCATATAGCGCCGAGGCGATGTCTTCTAGTCTTCCTGGCAAGCTCCTCTCGCCAGGGTCTTGTGTTAGTGGAATAGTCTTGAGCCTGGTACGGTCTTCCCGGCAAGCTCCTCTTGCCGGGGTCTCGGTCTTATGTCTAGTATACTTTGTTTTTGAATGGTTTAATAGGGGGCAGGAAGGTCTCCGGCGAGCACGCAGTAAACCTTGCCGCGGGAAGCTGCAACTGCCCGTGCACAAGTTGGGGTACTGGGGTACCCCTACCTTAGTACACCGACAGGAGCCCCCGGGCCTGGGCCACACACGGTGCCGAGCGCTGTTGGGCCAGGCCCAAAACAGTGCACGGGCACCCGCGGCCCGCGGCGCGCCGAATCCACTTCCATATCCGCCGCACCCCACGGTAACGGCACGCGTCGATTGCGGCGCCGTGGGATGGGACGTGCCCACGATCTCTTAATGGAAAGGGCGAAACGCCCCCCACTCCCCCATAAAAGCAGAGGCAGCGGGCGCGGTTCCCCTCCTTGCGCTCTCATTACGTCGTCTTCCACCTGCAAAAGATTCCTTCTTGCGCTCCGCCTCCACACCTCCGCCGCCGCCGAGCTCTTCGTCCCCTTCCTCCCGCCGCGTCCGCCATGGCCCCAAAGACCGACAAGGCGAAGGCGGAGAAGTCCAAGAAGGAGAAATCCGAGCAAGCGGCCAAGCTCATCGCTTATCGGAAGCGGCACGTCGTCTTCCCGCCGAAGCTCGGCGTGCAGGAACTCTGGAACAAGTATTACTTGTTCTGGTCCAAGGGAACCGATGCGCATCCCCGCACGCGAGCATACCCGGCCGTCGCCAAGGACAACTATCCCGGCGGGTATCACTTCTTTGCTGCCTTTTTCCATTGTGGTCTCTGTCCTCCTTTTTCGAACTTCTTCTGTGATATCATGAACACATATGGCTTCCATCTGCTTGACTTCACCCCCAACGCCATTCTCACCATGGCTGTTTTCGCACATATGTGCGAAAACTTCATAGGAGTCCACCCCAATGTAGCCCTCTTTAGACACTTCTTCACTCCTAGAGCCGAGGCCGATGCCCCCTTCTCCGGAGGAATTTCTTGGGTCTTCCGTCTCAATAAGAAAGGGGCGTACTTGCCGGGGGAGCTCCGCGGCAAGTGGGAGGAATGGCGAGCGGAGTGGTGCTGGATTGTAGAAGACCATCCGCAAGCCTTCACCGCGCCGCGCACAACGCCCATCGTGCGCGGCAGGGATTGGAGTGATCTAGACTCCGACGACGTCAAGCTCGACATCGCCCTCGTCCGGATTCTTCGTCTTCGGATGGCCCGGCTGTCGGTTGCCGAGGTGGGCGCAGATTTCCTCCGCCGGCGCATCGCCCCTCTCCAAGACCGGAAGAGGCCGGCCTGGGAGTACGGCGGCCCGGCAGACATCATGAGGCTGCGCCCCGGGCTCAATTTCAACTTCACCACTCTGGAGCTGCGCGGAATGGTACGAGAACTCTTCAAGTACGACCCGACGCACCCTGAGTGGTTCAGGACTCCCCGGGAAGTGGTGCCGCTCTGCAACAACGCCGCGAGGGATCGGATCCTTGCCATGATGCCCATGTGCGACTCGCATGGCTTGGACCGCTCGTGGATCGCCCCGAAGCCCATCGACGTCCTCAACTTCTACGACAACCTCGCCGAGGTGGCGAGTAATAAGGAGGACCTCAAGCTCCACACGCGGGACACCACCGACCAGGAAATCGCCTATATAGCTTCTCGGGCTGAGGAGGCCGCCGCAGCCGCGGCGGCAGGAGTCTTCGGGTTCTCGCCGGAGGAGGCGGAGGCCGAGGAGGCGTCCACCCAGGCGGAGGAGGCGGAGATCCGCAGGTTGCTGAATCTCCCACCCGACGCGCTCGCCGGGGTCCCCTCGTTGAGGCACTCCGGGATCCATGGGATCGCGACGGAGGCTGCGGCAATGGAGGGCACCGCCGGAGGGAGCAGAGGCGCCGCGAGGGGCGGAGGCGCCAAGGGAAAGAGGGCCGCAGCGCTGGACGCTGGGCCCAGCGAGCCGGCCGGGGCAGAGGAGGAGGAGGAGGAGGAGGCCGAAGACTCCGGCGGATCCACGGAGTTATACGCCGACGACCTCTCCTCGTCGGAGAGCTCCCCGCCCCCGGCAAGCCCGAAGCAGTCCCCGGCAAAGCGCCTCCGCAAGGCGGCGACGGGGGAGAGGGCGCAGGCGCCCCGGCAACAGCCACCTCGGCGGGCGGCTCCACGGGGGAGTCAAGCCGCGCCAAGGCCGTCCGGCGCACCAGCCGCAGCGGAGGCGGCCCGTGCGCGGACCACGACGGAGGCGCCCCGCAGGCCGGCAGCGAGCCGGCAGGGGTCTTCCCGGAGCGGAGCAACGGCTCCGCCCGCTCCTCGGGCGTCGGCAGCCACAGGGGCTGGGTCTTCGCAGCCCCCAGCCCCGGTGAACACCAAGCGCGCGAGGGAGTCTTCATCTTCCGCTCCTCGCGCCGACGCGCCCACGGTGGAGTATGACTTTTCCGCCCTGAGCGAGGACGACGAGGAGGACCAAGAGTAAGGATTCTGGACCTCACATCTTCTTGATTTCTGTCTTGATTTTTCCGCTGACGCTGACTCTGTCTTCTGTTTTGATCTCAGGACCCTGGCCCACCGCGCAGCGAAGAAGGCCAAGGCGCCCGAGGCTGAGGTCGCGGAAGGCTCAGCGGCAGCGGCAACAGGGGGCGTGCCGGAGCCAAGCCTGCCGGACTCGAGCACTGCTCCGATGAGCAGCCCCCAGCGCAGCCCGCAGCGCAGCCCCCAGCGTAAGTCTGGGGTTTCTCTTCTTGCTTGTCGGGGTACGCCTTTGGATTTGGTTTTGTCTTCACGTGTTGACATCTCTTGTCTTGTTCCGTGCAGAGGAGGAGCCCCAGCGGGAAGAGCGCCCGGAGGCCACAGCTGAGGAGCCGCAGGCCCCGCCGTCCCCGTCAAGGCAGAACTCTCCGGCAAGGGAGAGTGCTCCGTCAAGGGCGGGTACTCCGCCAAGGCAGAGTACCCCGCCAAGGACGAGCAGCCCGGCAAGGGCGGCCACCCCGCCAAGGCCAAGTTCCCCGGCGAGGGCGACTACTCCGACGAGGCCGAGCTTCCCGGCGAGGGAGCCCGCCGCTGAGGACGTCCGCCAAGGTAATCTTCGTGATTTGTTTTCTTGGCTTGTCTCTTTTTTGGATATTTGCTTGAGTCTTGAATTTCTTTCTCTTCTTCTTCTTTCTAGATCTTCCTCCTCCTGCGCCCATGGAGACGGAAGTGATTATCCTTGAGGAGGAGGACGCGCAGGGCGGCGGCGGCGGCGACGCTCCAGTCGTCGAGGAGGTAACCGAGGCCGCCGAGCCGGCCGCGCAAGAGACTGCTCCGGTTGCGGACGCAGCGGCCGGGGAGGGGGACGGTGGCCGCACCGCCGACCCGGAGGCGGCGGGAGCATCGGATGCTGCACCGGCCACCGGTCCCTCCGCCGGCGAGGAGCAGAGGTTCTATCTCGAGGCCCCCAATGGCGTCTTCATCCAGGTGCCGTGGGGGTCCTCGTCGCGAGCTCCTGCGGAGGGCGAGGCGTTCGACGGAGAAGTCCTCGCCTCCGCAGGCCTGAAGATCGTCCAGGCGCCCGGTGGAGGTGAGGGGCCCGAGGAGGAGCGGTTGCTTCATCAGCTCCTGGCCCTTTACCGGGCCAGGCAAGCAAAGCTCGCCTCCCGGGAGGCTCTTGCCGCCAAGGCCGCGGCAGAGATGGAGAAGCGTGCGGCGGAGCTCAGCGCCGCCAATCAGGCTGCCCTCCGCCAGGTGGCGGAGGAGCGTGAGCGTCTTGCCGGCGAGTACCAAGAGTGGGTGCTCGAGAAGGCTGAAGCCGATGAACAGCAGCGTCTCGCCGGGGTGGAGATGTCCCGGCGAGAGGGAGAGCTCGCGCAGCGGAAGGTTGAGCTGGACTCCCATGAAGCAGACCTTGCCGCTCGCGAGGCTGCCCTTGGCGGGGAGCTGAAGGAGGCGAAAGCCGCCGCGGTCGCCGCGGAGGACGCCAAGAAAGAGCTCGCCGCCAAGGTTGAACAACTGGAGAAGGCGATGAAGGTGAGCGCCGAGAAGGTTGCCGCGCTCATCTTAGAGCGCGAGAAGGATGCTCACACAAACTCAGAGCTTCAGGTGAGTTTATCCAAGAGGGGCGACGAGCTGAAGGCCGCCAAGGACTCCATTGAGGACTTGGAGCTGAAGGTCACCACCCTAAAGGAATCGCTCGATGCTGCCCGGGCCCAGGAGACCAAGTTGAAGGATGAGCTCCGTAAGGAGCGAACCTTGATGGAGAGCGTCAACAAGGCATCCGAGCTTTTCCGGCAGACTATTGAAGTGTGGACCGAAGAGCTGGTTTCTTCTGCGTCCAATATTGACCAGGAGTTGCTGGCGTTGAAGGTCGAACATCTTATCTACTCGCCGGATCCAGATCTCCCGCACAGCGCCAAGCTCAGCCTCTTCTTCAGAGGAGTCGCTCCGGCTCTTGCAGGTCTCCGGAACCGCATCCCCGCGCAGCTGGCCGAGGAGTCGCGCCGGCTCTGCGCGGGAACTCTGGAGCGGGTGCTGACGAAGATCGTGTACCGCAACCCGGGAATCAACCTCACGAACGTTCTTCGCACCCTGCCGGCAGATGCAGATACGGAGGCCCTGAAGGAGCAGGTCGGCCACATCATCGCCAAGGTGGCAAAGCTTGGCAGGAAGGAAGGCGACCGCGTAGACTAGGGCTCCATTTATCTTTATCTTTTTGTTGCTGCACATTATGTTATGAACCTATTAGTCCATCGCGACAAACTATCCTTTGTAAGATATTTGCTTTACTTCGATCAATCAGTGCAATGTTATCTTCCTTGTTTCAATCTTTGACTTTGTATGTTTTTCACCCTACGCTCCCGGGGAGCTCGCCGGCAAGGGGCCCTTGCCGCGAGCGCTGAGTGCTGGACTCTGAGCAGCCTGCTGGCCAAGGTCCTTGCCGGTAAGCAACCTTGCCGCAGCTAGTCGCAACGCTCTTAGCTTGCTGAGCGTACTCGGAAACGAGGCAAGGGCGCGACACTTGTCGCAGCTCACTTAAATCGTTGAGTGAACTCGAAAACAAGATAAGGGTGCGGCAAGCTACGGGTAGGTTCCTCCGCGCACAGGTTTTCCATACAAAGTGTGATCGTTTAAGGAAGACAACCAAAATTTAAAATTTGAACTGGTCAAATTCTAACGACTTATCTTTCATATGTTGCTTGCTCATATTGCTTGTTTTCCGGTAAGGCTTCTCTTTCTTGAACAGCACTTGGTTCCTCCTCCACCTCCTTCCCCCCCGGCAAACTTGTGCGCGAGGAACGTTCCTTCTGCTTAAGAAAAAAAAAGAAAGGGAGAGGGAAACAAGCATATTGCCTTTCGGCATAATAGTGCTTACCGTATATCTGAGTGTTGCATCAAATGCCAAACAGAACATGCAAATAGCAAAGAGAAGCATGCAAAAGGCAATCGATGCGAAAAACACGAAAACTTTACTGATGCACGGGGTCTGCGCCCGGCTTTGTACAAAGGGTTACATGCAACAGCGGCAAAGCTTGTACAAAAGGTGGTTGCCGGAGCGGATCACGGCAACCGCGCCTTAGGGGTGAAACTTGCGAAGATGCTCTATGTTCCAGGAGTTGCTCACCGGTAAGCCTTCTTCGGTCTCGAGGCGGACAGCGCCGGGCCTCGTAACTTGTCTCACCCGATAAGGGCCTTCCCACTTCGGCGTCAACTTGTTGGAATTCTTGGCGGACTGAACACGCCGAAGAACAAGGTCGCCTTCCTCGAGACTCCTGGCCTTGACTTTGCGGCTATGGTAGCGGCGCAAAGCTTGCTGGTATCGAGCAGCTCGTACAGCAGCCTGGAGACGTCCCTCCTCAAGGAGCAATGCGTCATCTTGCCGCAGTTGCTCTTGCTCGAGCTCATCATAAGCGAGTACTCGAGGAGATCCGTATACGAGTTCCGTGGGGAGAACTGCCTCTGCTCCATAGACTAGAGCAAAAGGTATCTGCCCGGTGGCTCGACTTGGTGTCGTTCTGATTGACCAAAGAGCCGCCGGGAGCTCCTCTATCCAATTCCTTCCGCACTTGCGCAGCCTGTCAAAGGTCCTTGTCTTGAGTCCGCGCAGCACTTCAGCATTCGCCCTCTCCGCTTGGCCGTTGCTCCTCGGGTGAGCAACAGAAGTGAAACAGACCTTGGCGCCAAGGTCTTGGACGTACTGCATGAAGGTGCGACTAGTGAATTGCGTACCGTTGTCGGTGATGATCCTGTTAGGGATCCCGAAACGGCAAACAATCGACCTGAAGAACCTGACTGCTGACTGTGCCGTCACCTTTCTCACTGGCTCCACTTCTGGCCACTTTGTGAACTTGTCGATTGCGACGTACAAGTACTCAAAGCCCCCGACAGCTCGAGGGAAAGGGCCGAGGATGTCGAGCCCCCAGACCGAGAAGGGCCATGATAAAGGGATTGTTTGGAGAGCTTGAGCTGGCTGATGGATTTGCTTCGCATGGAACTGGCACGCTTCACACTTGGTTACTAGTGCAGTTGCATCTTGGAGGGCTTCTTGCCAAAAGAACCCTTGCCGGAAAGCTTTCCCGGCAAGCGCCCTTGCGCCAATGTGGTGGCCGCATATGCCTCCGTGTATTTCTGCCAACAGCTTCTGTCCATCTTCTCTGGAGATGCACTTCAACCTGACACCGTTGAGTCTTCTTCTGTACAGCTCGTTATCCACGAACTGATACATACTTGACTGCCTGGTTATCTTCTCTATCTCTTGAGGGTCGTCGGGAAGTTCTCCAGTTTGTAGAAAACGGACGATCTGCTGCGCCCATGCCGGAGCCCGAGGCTCGACGGCAAGGACTAAAGGCTCGAGGGCCGCTGCGGGAACCTCAGCTTCTACGGCGAGGACCTCTGGTCCTGCCGGAGCTGACGGTCCCCCGGCAAGCTCGCCGAGGCGAGGCTTGTCGGGAACACTTGCTTCAACTGCACAAACCCGAGGGTTTGCAGGAGCAAACTGTTCCTCAGCGTTGTTGTTGTTGATCTTGGGAACTTTGGCGGCGGTCTCAGGAAGATCCGCCGGCAAGTAGTCGCCGGAGACCAACTTTCTCTTCTTTGACTGCCCCATTGATGGTGTAACGGATGGCTGAGTCAGCTTGAGTAAAAAGGTCCCTGGTTCCACAGGTAACTTCATCGCGGCGCACTTTGAAAGGCCATCTGCTATTTCATTTTGAGCTCTTGGGACGTGCTCCATCTGCAGACCTTCAAAGTGCTCTTCAAGCTTTCTCACTTCATCGACATACGCTTCCATCAAAGGGCTCTGATAGCTCTTGTTAACTTGTCGGACCACCAACTGAGAATCTCCCCGCACAATCAGCTTTCTGATCCCAAGTTCGGCCGCAATCCTGAGGCCGGCAAGCAAGCCTTCGTATTCTGCAGTGTTGTTTGTCGCTTGCTCCCTGGGAAAGTGCATCTGGATAACATATTTGAGGTGCTCTCCGGTGGGCGCGATGAGTACCACGCCGGCACCGGCGCCTTGCAGCGAGAAGGCACCGTCAAAATACATTACCAATTCACTTGACGCTTCTTGCACGGGTGCGCTTGTTTCTTGAACTTCATCTTCTGGCGTTGGGGTCCACTCAGCAATGAATTCTGCCAAAGCTCGGCTCTGTATGGTTGAAGTACTTTCAAACTTGAGTCCAAAGCTTGACAGCTCCAGTGCCCACTCGACGATCCTGCCTGTTGCCTCTGGATTGTGCAATATCCTCTTCAACGGAAAGCGAGTGACCACTGTTATCTCATGGGCTTGGAAGTAGTGGCGCAGCTTCCTCGAGGCCATGAGGAGGCCGAAAAGCAATTTTTGCACACCAGAGTACCTTGATCTAGCCCCCTGGAGAAGGGAACTTACAAAATACACTGGGCGCTGCACCATCTTCTTCCGCACCTCTCCTTGTTCCTGCGCAGAGTCTTCCTTGTCGGGGCCAGAGCTTGTCGGGACAGCCCCCTGCTTGTCGCTAGATTCGCTTGCCGGTGATGCTGACTCCTCGTCGGACTCCCTCTCCGCTACTAACGCAGCACTAACCACCTGGTTGGTTGCCGCTAAGTATAGCAACAACTTTTCCTGTGGTCTAGGTGCGACAAGTATAGGAGTGGAGGACAGGTACCGTTTCAAATCCTGCAACGCCGCCTCCGCTTCCGGAGTCCACTTCATGGGACCTGCCTTCTTCAAGATTTTGAAGAAAGGTAGGGCGCGCTCTGCGGACTTTGAAATGAACCTACTGAGGGCAGCAACACAACCTGCAAGCCTTCTGACATCCTTGACGCGCCTCGGGGCTTCTATCTGCTCGATGGCTTTGATCTTGTCGGGGTTGGCTTCAATCCCCTTCTGTGATACAAAGAACCCGAGAAGCTTGCCGGAGGGGACTCCAAAGACGCACTTCTCGGGGTTCAGCTTGAGCTGTATCCTGCGCAGGTTCTGAAACGTTTCTTCCAAGTCTTGAATCAGGGTTTCTTTGCTCTTGCTCTTCACCACAATGTCATCCATGTAAGCTTCTACATTTCTGTGGATCTGTGGCTCAAAAGCAGTGTACACTATCCTTGCAAAGGTTGAGCCTGCATTCTTCAGTCCAAATGGCATGCGGATAAAGCAATAAGTGCCACATGGAGTGATAAATGCAGTCTTCTCTTCATCTTCCTTGGCCATGAAAATCTGATGATAGCCTGAGTATGCATCAAGAAAACAGAGTAGCTCACATCCGGCAGTGGAGTCAACGATCTGGTCAATGCGCGGCAAAGGGAATGGATCCTTGGGACATGCTTTATTGACATCGGTGAAGTCTATACACAGTCTCCACTTCCCGTTGGCCTTGCGCACGACGACTGGGTTTGCCAACCACGTCGGATGGATCACTCCTCTAACTAGACCTGCTGCCTCTAGTTTCTTGATCTCCTCATTGATGAACTCTTGGCGCTCCACGGCTTGCTTCCTCACTTTCTGCTTGATGGGCCGCGCATGAGGACAGACAGCAAGCTTGTGCTCAATCGCCTTCCTGGGAACACCGGGGATGTCAGACGGTTGCCAGGCAAACACATCGACATTCGCCCGCAGGAAGGCGACGAGCGCGCTTTCCTATTTGCTGTCAAGGGTGGCACTGATGGTGAAGGTACCACCAGTGCCATCCTCCTTTGCGGACACCTTCTTGGTTGCCGGAGGAGCAGCCATTCCTTTCTTGTTCTTGCCGGTGGAGCTCGATGGAACGTCTTCGACGGCAGCGCAGCACTCCGAAGAGGTGCGGTTGCCGGAGTGGGTCCCAGAGCATTTGCCGGACTTGGTCTTCGTCTTCTCCCCCCCCGGGAGCTTCAGCGGCAAGAGTATCCTTCTCGGCCGCAGCTGCCGCATCCCGGTAAATCTTGTCGGCGCAAATAAGCGCATCCTTCTTGTCGCTGTGGACAGTGATGACGCTTATCGGCCCCGGCATCTTCAGCACGTTGTAGGCATAGTGGGAAGCTGCCATGAACTTGGCGAGGGCGGGACGGCCGAGTATTCCATTGTAGGGCAATGGAATATCAGCGACGTCAAAGGTGATGCGCTCAGTCCTGAAGTTGAGCTCCCCGCCAAAGGTCACCGGCAGAGTGATCTTTCCCTTGGGCTTGCTCCTTCCCGGGTTGATTCCTTGGAATGAACCGGTCTCTTCGAGCTCGCCGTCTTGAATCTGGAGCTTCTTGATCACAGCAGAGGAGATCAAGTTCAGGCCGGCCCCGCCGTCAACCAACATTTTGGTGACCTTGAGGTTGCGGATGGTGGGAGAGACCAGCATCGGCAAACACCCGACCGCGGTGGTGCGGTCAGGGTGATCCTCAAGATCAAAAACGATGGGCGTGCTGGACCATTTGAGGAGCCTGCGCGACTCCACGGGCGGCTCCGCTGCATTCACCTCACGCACCCACTGTTTTAGCTGGCGGTGGGAGGTGTGCAGGGAGGCGCCACCGTCGACGCACAGAACCTCCGTGGCCTTCTGGAACTCCTGCTCGCTGTTCTCGTCGTCCTCCATGTCTTCATCGTCGTCTTCGTCGTTGTCGCGGCCCCGGGGAGGTCGATCTCCTTGCCGCTGCTTAGCCTTGCCGCGGCGTCCTCCCCGGCCGTTGAACGGCCGCTTCTTGCTGGGCTCTTCCCCGCCACCTTGGGCCTTCTCCTTGTCGCGCCTCTCGTACTCAGCTTTTTGCTGCTCGACGAGGTATTCGACGCGCTTGCAGTTGGAGAGATCGTGACCCTTGGTGTGGTGAATCTTACAGTATTGCTTGTCGGAGCTACCCGGCTTGTCGGCCGCCGCCGCAGGGGCAGGCTCCTTGCCGGAGCCGCCAGCCTGCGCTTGCTTGGCGGGGGCCTCCTTGCCGGACTTCTCGACGGCAAGCACTTCCTTCTTGCCCTTCTTTCTGTTGTTCCGCCGCCGGCTCTTCTTTGCCGGGGCGGCATCGTCGCTGTCGCTTCCCCCTGCGCCAGCGTCCTCCCCGGGGAGTTTCCTCCCCTCTTCCGCGCGGGCGCACTTGTCAGCAAGAGCGTAGAGCTCGCTGACGTCCCTAATCTTGGTCATCGCCATCTCCTCACGCATGCGGCGGTTACGCACGTTCTGATGGAACGCGCTAATGACCGCGGCAGGGTGAACGTCAGGGATGTTGTGCTGCACCCGGCTGAAGCGTTGGATATACTTGCGCAGGGGCTCGCCTTCCTTCTGGGCCAAGATGTGGAGATCGCTCTCCTGGCCATGGGGTTTGTGGCCGCCGGTGAAGGCGCCAACAAACTGATGACAGAGGTCGGCCCAAGAAGAGATAGAGCCTTCCGGCAAGTGCATGAGCCACGAACGGACGTTCGGTTTCAGCACGAGCGGGAAGTAGTTGGCTAGGATCTTCTCGTCGCGCCCCCCGGCAGCTTGCACTGCGATAGTGTAGACGCTGAGAAACTCCGAGGGGTGCGTCTTGCCGTCGTACTTCTCCGGTACGTCGGGCTTAAAGTTCTTCATGCTGGGCCACTGGACGCGCCGCAGCTCGCGGGTGAACGCAGGGCAGCCTGCCGCGTACGGCAAGTCGCCTGGTTCACCGGGCGCGTGTGCGTCGACAGTGTTCCCGGCTCTTTTGTCGGATTGTCGCCGAGCTTCTCGGCGGCGCTCGATCGTGGTTCGAGCGTCTTCATCTCGCCGGTCGTCGAGGACCTGGCGCTGGTCCCGACGGGCCCGCGGGTCCGACGAGGCTGTGGAGCCGTCGTCGGGGTTGTTCCGGCGGGGCGGCGTCTTCTGTTTCTGCGGCGGGGAGTGCACGCTTGTCGCACCCCCGGCAGTCTTGTCGCCGATAGCCTTCGTCTTCTCAGCTTGCCGCGGCCGTGAGGTCGACGGCTGCTGCGGAGAGTCGTTGTTGGCGAAGTCTATCAGGCTCCGGATAGTGGCCCTCCATTCTTCGGCCTTGTCGGCCGCCGGAGGAAAATCGAGGAGCAGCTGCGCCCTTGCGAGCGCTTCTGCCGGAGTAGTGGGGAACGCGGGTGAACGGTGCGAGGAGCGGGATACGCTCGGACTTCTAACGACGTTAGAAGGAGCGGGGTCCCGCGCCGGCGCCTTCGCTTTGCTTGTGCCCGGACGGGGGTCCGGGGCGTCCCGCGAACCTCCAGTTTGGCCTTGCCCCAGCAAGCGGATACCACCTCCCGTGGTATGGCGCTGCGGGGTCGTCGTGTGCTGTGATGGACGCGGCGCGTCCACGGAGACCGAGGTTCGGTCATCCGTCCGGTTCTTGGATCTGGTGGCACCGTGAGTGTCCTCGCCGGCAACCACCCTTCCGACGGCGTCTCCTCCGCCCACCGTTGGCTCTGGTGGCGGCGGGTGAGACGCAGACGGGCCTCCGACCTCCGAAGGTTTCTTCTTCGGGGCCATGGAGTTGTCGCTGATGAAGTTGCTGATGAAGCTGGAGAGGTTGATGAAGAATGCGCCCGCGCGAACGCCGGATCAGGTTCGCACAACCTCGACGCCCCCTACCTGGCGCGCCAAAGATGTCGGGGGAAACTGTCCGCCACGAACACCTATGGGACCGGAGCCCCTTGTCTGTGCGGTACGAGGGCGGAGGGAGCACGAAGAGCAGATCGAGGCGAACACGCGGGCAGTTTTACCCAGGTTCGGGCCGCACGGATGCGTAAAACCCTACTCCTGCTTGGTTGTGTATTGAGTTGGGCGCTCGGGAGCTTGAAGAAGCAGCTACACCGTGCGTGAGAGTAATCTAGCCTTCGAACCCCCTCCACGTTGTGCATGGGCCTCCTTTTATAGTGCAAGGGGCCACCGACAGGTGTCAACGTAGGAGAAAGGGGTAAAAAAGTAAAAGAGGTGGTAGTTGTAACAGTGCGGGAACAGTGGAGCTACAGTACAGAACAGTGGTCTATACCTACTTTAACAGTGGGGGACAAGGGCATTTAATGCCCGTCGCCGTCGACCCCAAAAGCTCCCGCCTTAGCGTCTCCTTCCGCCACGGCGACGGATTTATCGCCGTGGAGTGCCACCGTGTACCCCAGGCTGCACAGCCATCCGCCACGCGCCCCTGGGTAAGCCCCAGGGCGACGCGTGGGCCGATGAGCTGGAGCGCGGGCACACGGCGCAATCTTCCCGGCAAGCACCTTGCCGGGGCCTTGATCTTGCCGGGCCCGGGAGCTTGCCGCTCCCCGGGCCCCTTGCCGGGGCGCGTATAGGGCCGAGGCGATGTCTTCTAGTCTTCCTGGCAAGCTCCTCTCGCCAGGGTCTTGTGTTAGTGGAATAGTCTTGAGCCTGGTACGGTCTTCCCGGCAAGCTCCTCTTGCCGGGGTCTCGGTCCTATGTCTAGTATACTTTGTTTTTGAATGGTTTAATAGGGGGCAGGAAGGTCTCCGGCGAGCACGCAGTAAACCTTGCCGCGGGAAGCTGCAACTGCCCGTGCACAAGTTGGGGTACTGGGGTACCCCTACCTTAGTACACCGACACTTGCAACATAGTTAGCCTTGGTTTGCGCACATAATTCTGTCAATTGCCCAGCTGTAATTCGTTTACCTCACATAGCTGTTTTATCGTCTTTTAGGAGAGAGACATCACTCGTGAACATCATGGGACCCCGGTCCATATTACCATCACTGATCACATCCGCTATTTACTTTCTGCTTTTACATACTAGTTACAGTTTTACCTATCACTATTATCTCTTGTGTTTGATCCTCTGTAAACGACAAGGCCGGAGGGATTGACAACCTCTCTGTACTCGTTGGGAGCAAAGTTATTTGTATCTGTGTGCAGGTCCAAGTTGATTGCTAAGTATCTGGCGCCGTTAGCAGTTGACACCTTCTTGGTGAAACTAGGAGTCTCAGGGGAAATCGATCCTTGGTATCTTTGCCAAGGGAAAACTACCGCTACACTGCATCTCAAACCTTCCACTTGGGGTAACCAAGGAGGGGCGAGAAGCCATCACACACATACTTGGCACTTAGAGCCCTTGACAGTAGAGATTTTAGGAATTAAATTCATATTGGCTAGCCGCATCATGCATCCAAAGTTAATATGACAAAGTCGTGAATGCCAAATATCAGACTCATTATTGTGGCAAACATTATTAATAACTTTAGTGCAAATATCTGACAAAGATAGGCGGAACAAGCCTCCGCACTCATACCCTTTTCCAAAAAATTGTCCACACTTAGAAATTACAACTTTATTGGATTCAAAAACCAACTTAAAACCATCTCGACATAAACGGGAACCGCTAACGAGATTTTTATTCATGGACGGCACATGATGAACGTTCTTCAGACGCACGGTCTTCCCCGAAGTAAACTTCAGATCGACCGTACCAACACCTCGAACGATGGCATGTGACCCGTTCCCCATCAGCACGGGAGAAGTCCCAGTGGTCTGGTAAGAAGAAAACATGAAGGCGTCAGCACAAACATGTACATTGGCACCGGTGTCAATTAACCAATCAGGGGATTGAAATACTGAAAGGATGGTAGGAAAAATACCGTACCCTGATTCCTTCATATCAGTATCACCGATGACAACATTAGCGGACTTGCCGCTCTTCTCATGTTCACGCTCCTCAAAGCGGTTAGGACACTTTGGAGCCCAGTGACTAGGATCACCGCAGACATGGCAAAGTCCCTTCCCCTTCTTATGAGAATTCTTCTTGAAGTGGGTAGAATGTGATGGCTTGTTCTTTGTATCAAACTTGCCTTTGCCCTGAGTTTTGTTCTTGTTGTTTTTGAACTTGTTGGGCTGGAAGTTCTTCTTCTGTACCATTTGGGCACTAGAACCTCCCTCAGCAACTCGAGCACGTGTGTCCTTTGCTCTCGCCTTCTCTTCAACATCAAGAGTACCAATGAGATCCGCAACGGAAAACTCCTGTCTCTTGTGTTTCAGGGAAGTAGCAAAATTGTTCCACGAAGGTGGAAGCTTGGCAATGATGCCCCCAGCAAAAAATTTGTCCGGCAACACACACTTGAAGTACTCAAGTTCTTTTGCGAGCGACTGTATCTCATGAGCCTGATGTACAACAACGCGCTCATCAGTCATCTTGTAGTCATAGAATTGCTCCATGATGTACAACTCGATGCCGGCGTCCTGATAACCCTCAACCGTAAGGGATCGAGATAGTCTTCGCGGGTAAGAATAACCCAATTTATTGATTCGACACACGGGGAGCCAAAGAGTATTTATAAGCTTTGACAGTTGAGTTGTCAATTCAACCACACCTGAAATATACTTACTTGCAACAAAAGATAAGTGGTAACAGTGATATGATAGTGATGATAGTGATAGTAAAAGTAAACAGTAAAAGTAAATAGCAAAAGTAAATGGCAAAAATAGCAACTAGTAACCAGCAGGATTTAAAACACTATAGGCTAGGGAGATGGATGGTTGGGCGCTGCATGGATGAGATATATTCCAACTTGGGGCACGGCACACGGAAAAGTAATGATCATCTAGGCAAATATCAAACATTAGGCATGTATCCCGTAGCACTACAAGAAATATGTCAACTTGTGACCTTCTCTCAGTGACCCCAGCTGAATTGGTCGTAAATCCACGGCCATTTCGCTTGGAAGGCTCAAACCCTGAAATTGCCTTGCACCAAATGGTCATAAAGCAGACAAGAGTGGTCGACGACCTTATTTCTACCTGATTACGACCAATATAAATGGTCATGAGGTTGTGAACGTGGATCCATTGGTACTTAAGGTGTCGCTCAAGGTGGGCTTGGGCCTCGGTGGAACGAGGCCACCTCCTCTTAAAAAAAATCGTGTACCATGTAGGCCTCGACCCATCAGGAAGAAATGTAGGATGCCCTCATTTTTCTCTGAAAAAAAGTTTTCATTATTGTCTAAAAAACAGGTTTTCATTGTATAACTCTAAAAAGGTTTTTCCTTATAGAAAAATCTCGAAACCAATTAAACAATATAAAATTATAAGAATAGGAAAATAATGAACTCCTTCGTGAATCTTGCTATATGGTTTAGAAATTAGAAAACTAAATGTGTAATTAAAAAAAATGTTAATGTTAATACGTATTTCAAAAAATGTAATCATGTGATAAAAAACTTAATGTGTATATTTGAAAAGTTTCATGCATATAAAAAATGATAATCATAAATAATATTAGATATGTATAAAAAAAGTTTCATGTGTATGCAAAAATAGTCATCACTACGTATATATATGGAAAAGTAGATAACAAAACAAGATTTTTTAAAATGTTAATCATGTATTCAAATTTTTCTAACCAATATCAACAATGTTTTATATGTATACAAAAATGTACAATATGTAAAAACAAATATAGACATGAAAACGTATGTAAAAAAAGATGTTTTTTTTGTTGAGAATATATGAAAATATGTTAATCATGTATTTGAAAAAAGTTAAACATATATAAACAATACGTACAATGTATCTTAAAAAATGTAGACATGTGTTCAAAATATTAGACATCAAAATATTTATTAAAAATGTTAATGATGTAACTAAAAACCATTTAATATCTATGAAAAATGTTTCTAGTGTACACAAATTTGTTCATAAAATGTGGTCTAATATTCTTGAAAAATGGAGAAGTTTTTTTAAAACAAATATTTGTTATTTTGGGAACTTGAAAAATGGAAAATGAATATGCGGAATTTTTTTATTTTGAGCCGAACTTCAACATTCATATTATTGTCCAGTGTGGTACTTTGCAAAGCAAGTACCACCAAAGCAAGTACCACCTAGGCTCCTCCTTTTGAGCTGAAAATTTGTGAAGACAGTCTTCTTAGTAGATGATCATCCTCAGCCAAAACTCACGCCCATTAGCCATGTGCATTTCCCGTACCGCTAATCAAACACATGGCTGCTAATTCATGTTTGAGGATAGTTCGGTCTGCTCGTGAGAATCTTATGTTGTAATTTTATTCCTAGCACCTACCTGGGGAGTGCTGAACCCACTAGACATTCCCAGGCTTCCCAGAACGCATGGAAACGCCACGGTCATGCAGTGACCACGCGGCGGGCATGCGAGTTTACGCGCTCTGAAGTTGGGGCCCTCGGCCACTGTCCAAACCTCAATGTATCGCCACCAAACCATGTATTTCTTATTAAATAGATACTTATGTACCTAGAAGTGATTTTTGGAAAAAATAAATAGCAAACTATAAGGCAGTTGCAGTTCAAAATTGACCGGCTTCTTACTGAATCGGCGGAAATTTGTCTTTTTCACCAGAGGTGTATAAAAACTTGACACCCAAACATTTTGTCAATTGTGCATTAAATATGGCCTAATATTTATAAAAATTATTTGGTCCAATTTTGCAACAACTATTTGGTAGGTCCTTCACAAAAATAGCTCATTTTAGGCACTCGGAAAATGGACATGATTTTTTCGTGCAAAGAAAATGAAAACTTCCTTAGGCAATATTGTTTGTAATTCCAATATGCACCCTTGTGCACAATATGAGATCATTTGAACAAACTATGACATGGATGTGGCCATAAGATTGAGCATTTGGGTTGAAAGCCATGAATCTTCATACACGATAGCTCATTTCTGAGAACACTTTTATAAAATATTTGTCATATTACAATTTTATTATTTTTCCTGATAACTTGGTCACATATAATGACACAATGCGAAGGTTTTCCAATTTTTTGATTTTTTTTGAATTTTTTATGCCCGTTTCAAAATGCGGTCAAAACGACGGGCATGACCGTTCCTAGCTAGTGGTTGAATCTTGTAAAACTTTTGATGTTTCTCTGATTAAATAGATAATTATGTACCTAGAAATGATTTTTGAAAAAAATAAAAAGCAAACTATAAGTCAGCTGTAGTTCAAATTTGGCCCGCTTCCTACTGAATCGACGGAAATTTGTCTTTTTCACGAGAGGTGGATCAAAGATTTTTTCACCCAACCATTTGGTCAATTATGAATTAAATATGGCCTAGTATTTTACAAAATTGATTTGGTACAATTTTACAACAAATATATGGTAGGTCCTTCACAAAAAAAACTCACTTCGGGCACTCGGAAAATGGGAAATGAATTTTCCGTGCAAAGAAAATGAAAAGTCCCTTAAGCAACATTGTTTGGAATTCCAAGATGCACCATTGTGCACAATATGAGATCATTTTAACAAACTATGCCATGAATGTGGCCATAAGATTGATCATTTGGCTTGAAATCCATGAATCTTCACGCATGATAGCTCATTTCTGAGAACACTTTTTAAAAATAATTGCCGTATTGCAAGTTTATTATTTTTCCTGGTAAATTGGTCACATATAATGACACAATGCGAAGGTTTTCCGATTTTTTGAATTTTTTATGCCCGTTTCAAAATGCGGTCAAAACGGCGGGCATGACCGTTCCTAACTTTTGACACCCAACCATTTGGTCAATGGTGCATTAAACATGGCCTAGTAATTTATAAAATTGATTTGGTCCAAATTTGCAATAAATATATGGTAGGTCCTTCACAAAAAAACTCATTTTGGACACTCGGAAAATGGAAAATTGATTTTTCGTCCAAAGAAAATGAAAACCCCCTTCAGCAACATTGTTTGCCATTCCAACATGCACCCTTGTGAACAATATGAGATCATTTTATGTGAGGGGCGTCGAAGCTCATGGTGTGGGGCAGTGATGCGTGGCGCCGCTGGCTGCCGGGTACTGGCCACCGGTCATGCGTGGCGCCGCAGGGTCGTCGGGGGTTGTTGCAGAAGGTGATGCTGAAATAGTCACCGGTGATGTAACAGAACATGCCGGGGACCGCCGGTGCTGTGATCCAACACCGTCGGGACCGACGGAGTTGCAATGAAGCAGTGTCGAGCTGCTAATGTTTTGATTTTTTTTCTAACTTAATTGTAAATGGTTGTGATCTTGACATTTTAGTTAATTGTAAATAAGTTGTGAACTAATATTTTTGAAAAATGTTGTGGTCCTTTTTACAAGACAGATTTGTAGTTTTTTCTTAAAAACGTAGAAGATTTGGGTCCAAACTTTAAAGATTCCAGCATAAAACAACCGACCAATGAAAAGCGAGGAACCACAATCACGCGGATCACCCAGTCCGAAGCGATCTGAGCCATCCATCACACACCCATCAACGGTGGAGCTTCTCCCAAGAAACCCAAACCCTAACCCACCCACCCACCCACCCACCCTCATTCTCTCCCATTCCCCAGATCCGACCGAGGCACCCCGCCGCCCCCGCCTTCCTCTCCCTCGTCTCATCTTTCTCCCAGATCCGATCGAGCCACCGCCGCCACCCCCACCCACCACAGCCGCACTCCTCCTCCCTCGTCCCCATCTCCTCGCCGCTGCCATCTCTTCCCTATCCCCCATCGCGCCGCCATGCACCTCGTCCCCATCTCCTCGCCGTCTCATCCCCGTCCTCAGTTCAGTTCGCTCTCTCGCAGCAGCAGCAGACTCGCTCGCCGTCAGTCGCCATGGCCGCACGGAGAGCGGCGACGCACGTAAGCAACCCATCTGCTCCCGTCTCCTTGAAATTTCTCTAAGATTTTGCTCGGTGCGGATCGGGACTGACGGATGGGTTTGGTTCTAACTTTGCTGCAGGTAGTGGTGTGCGCGGTGGTGGCGCTGTGGCTGTGCGCGGCGGGCATTGGCGCGACGCCGGCGGGGTGCCGGAAGCACGTGCGGAGGGTCACGGAGTAGGGGGCGGTGGGGGACGGGAGGACGCTCAACACGGCGGCGTTCGCCTGGGCCGTGTCCGACCTGGGCAGGCGCGCGCGCGACGGCGGCGCGGCGCTGGTGGTGCCGGCCGGGCGGTGGCTGACGGGGCCCTTCAACCTCACCAGCCACTTCACCCTCTTCCTCCACCGCGGCGCCGAGATCCTCGCCTCCCAGGTGCACCCCATCCGTCCATCTCGATCTTCTTCAGTTACTACCCTGTGGTGGGATTAATTAGTCGTACTGTGCGGCAGTAATCGCTACTTACCGTGGCACGGCTACTGGTGACGGACGCGACGGGACGGGACGGCACGGGGCCGGTGCCAAAGGCGCTTGGCCGCTTGCGGACGAAGGTCCAGCGATATAGTGGGCAGCGGCTATTGCTTTGGGGGTCCCCTGCCATGGCCATGGCCATTGTCGCTTCCTTCCTTTTGAAGCAGCAGATCTGCCACCATTGCTTAACAACTGTTGCAGGTGCAGTGCTAATTAGGCCAGGGGTGACTGTTTAGTGTGCCTGTGTAGCTAGCAACCTATGGTAGGGCAGGGCTAAGTTGTTGGTGTGTATGTCTAGCTCATTGCTGGATGCCAATTTTTCATACTGTAAATAAATGTGGGCAGTTTGCCATGAAACTCTGCCTTCTTCTACTTTTATCTTTTACAGTGCGTGCGTGTACAGTGTAGAGTAGTACATATTATGCAATATTTAGCATCAATTATGTTCATTTTTTGTTTTACTTGTGAACAGAAAGGTGGGCAGGATTATTTTTTCCCTGTTTAAAGTTGTCTTACACAATAGTATATGGGACAAAAGCGCTTTGCTGATCAAACAAGATTCATCAGTAGCACTGAAAAAATTTCATCTTAAACTAGCACAGTAGTCAGTACATAGTATCTGCATTTTGTCTGTACTGTTAAATTCTGTTTATAAATTCAGTTTATAGTGCTAAACTTGCACAGTACAGTCTCTGCCTTTTGTTTATACCATTAGATTTTGTTTATAAATCCAGTTTGTACTGATAAACTTGCACATGCTCTGCCTTTTGCTTATACTGTTAATTTTTATAAATCCAGTTTATAGTGCTTACCTCTTTGTCACATTGGGTTTGGCAGCAGTTGCTAATCTCTAGCATTTACCTCTTGTTGCAGACCAGGAAATGAGAGATCACTCGACAAACGGCCGCTTCCAGTCAGTTGGATCTGATCTTATACCCCCGCACACGAGAGCTATCGGAGCAGCAGTAGATTAACAAGGACCCAAGCTGGACTCCCATGTTCTTCGGTGAGCTGGCTCCATCTCCTACCCCTAGCTCCCTCTTTTCTGCTCCTATAGCATGCTCTGTTGGACTCATGTTCTGCTCCTGCACCGCAACTTGATTGGTTCTATATACACTAGCAGCAGTACCTCATGTACATGTAATTGGACTCCCAGGGTGCTGTTCTTGTAAATTTTTCCATGTCTTGCTCTTTTGCTGGTGCTAATACACATGTTAGATTGTTAGCTGTACTTGTTTCGATCTCAAATTACTTATCTTCTTGAACATATGCCTGATGCTTGGTGCATGTAGGATGTGCTCCGTGTGGATATCTATGCATTTGTTAAGATTTTTGTAGCACATGCTATGGCCTCAAAGGTTGTTTATTTTATTTTCATAAATACATGAGCACAGTTTTTTATTGTCGTCTAGGGGTGAATTGATTTGATCGTTAATATGTGGCTGGATGTGATGTTTTGCAGGTTGAAGGCGCTAAGGTGTTGGAGATGTGCCTGTACTTGGTGAGCGTTTTATCTGTTGAGTGCTATATTGTGATTGGTGTAATATTGTATGGTTATATTGTAATTGGTGGAATGTAATAAACTTGATTGGTATATCAGTGATTTGGCTGTTATTTGAATATATTTTAAATGTGTTCTCCGATTGGTATATCGTTGAGTTACAAGTTGTGAAAAATTAAAACCTGATGTTTGGGACCTAGTGCCTAGAAGAATCTGACAATGTGCACCAGTTGACTACAATAATTTGAAAATTGAATGTAACAAAAAAAACAAAGAAAACAAAAAAATCGAAATTATGTAGAATGTGCGGCATCTCAGAAAGCAAAAAAGGCCGAGTCAATGGCCCAAGCCCATGTAGCTAGCGAAAATTAATAGGAAAAATAAATATTAAAAAGGCTGAACTAATGGGCTCGGCCCATGTAAAACATCGAATTGGACCGGGCCGATTCTTATCCACGTCAGCTTGCCATGTTGGATCCTACGTGGCTTGGGGAGGCAGCCAGTGACCAAAAATTTGGTCGTAGAACCAACGACTTTTTTCATATCACAAAGAAGGTCGTTAATTTCAGTTTATGACGGCCAGCTTTTGACCATCTGTTTTTGGTCACAAAAAGGTCGTAAATGAAAAACAATGACCATTCAGTGACCAATAGGGAGGGTCGCAAGTTGACATATTTCTTGTAGTGTAGGTAGTTGTACGTGCTTGCAATAAGAACTTGCACAAGATCTTTTGTCCTACCATCCCGCTACGAACGGGGCCAAAAGGAACTTATGGAGATTAAGGTGCTCCTGTCAAAGAGCACCGGAACAAAGCAATGAACTCAATGGATACATGTAATCCTCAAACTACGGACCATCCCCTTTGGTGTCCCAAGCTGTCACTTTTGGGATCGCCGGTTCCGAACCGTAATAGGTGCAAACAACTCATAGATAGGATCACGAACACAAATATATTCATGCAAACACATATGGTTCAGATCTGAAATCATGGCACTCGGGCCCTAAGTGTCAAGCATTAAGAATAACAAGATGAAGCAAAGATGATAAACACCATAGTAGATGATAGGCAACATGCCCCCAACGATCTGACAAACTATTACATGATCTAACTCATCCAATCCCTACCATCCCCTTCGCCTACAGCAGGGGAATTACTCACACATGGAGGGAGAAGTCATGGAGGGATGATGGAGTGGTGATGGTGATGACGATGGCGGCGATATCCCCTCTTCGGAGGCCAATTCAGCCTCCAGATTAGCCCTCCCGAGGAAGAACAGAGGGTGGCGGCGGCTCCGCGACGGAAAACCGCGAAAAGAACTTCTGATCTGGGGTTTCCGCATCGCGAGTAAAAATATGAGGCAAAGTAGGGCACCAGGGGGTGTGGGCCCCACCCAGGCGACCCCCCAGCGCGGCCCAGGGGGGCACGCCCACAGGGCGCCTGGGCACCCCCTGGCCCCCCTCTGGCTCCCCTTCTGGTTCCTGGTTCCTTCGGGTGCGTGGATTTTCTGTGATTTTTCGTGGATTTTTCTGAGATACCTAAAAATCCGTTTTCCTGCACACAATAAAACCATACAGGCAGCTCTGCTGAAAACAGCGTCAGTCCGGGTTAGTTTAGTTCAAATCATGCAAGAATGAGGTCAAAACAATATCAAAAGTGTTTGGAAAAGTAGATACGTTTGAGACGTATCAACTCCCCCAAGCTTAGCATATTGCTTGTCCTCAAGCAATTCAGTTCAACGAACTGGACGCGACAAAGAAAACTTTGACAAACTCTTTTGCTTCATTAGATGTATATAAGCATGTACTACGAAAAGAGTCTGGCAAGTATTGAAACAGTACTATGAGGACAATGCAAGGAACAATCCTTCTTTCAAGTGACCAGTCACAAATACTTAAAAGTAAATAATATATTACTGAAAATCAAGACAAGATTACATTGCACATAGCTTGAGCATACTAGGGTGGTATCTCGCTAGTCTCCATGAGTGAAGCAAAACATAAATGCAGAAACTCCTCCAGAGTTTTAAAGGAGACTAGAACTAAGAATTTCAGAATAAATCATATCACAAGTATGCAGAAGACAATGTAATACTTTGGGACAATGCACATCACACTCAGAATGACAATTATGCTCTCCTAGTTAGTGCTTTGAAGAAAGAAGGTGGAGACTCTCGAACCGTGGCTTTTGTTGGCAAAGTTGAAAACCCGCGATCGGAAACAAAAACTAAACATGTACCAGAGCTCTTGGTTTTAAAAACAGAAGTAAACACGTTTTGAGAAGTGCATATTTCGTCAACGAATCCTAGCAGATAACTCAATCACTTTTTGAGTTGACAAGTCTCGAGGAACGGCTCCCACATGAGGACGATCACATCCTCTTAATCTCCTTTGTTTATCACTGCCAAAGTTTTCTGATTTCTCATGAACAAAGCGTGAAGGAGGGTTTGTTTGTTATATTATCTTTTTGAGCCGGGCGCACTCAATGCCAGTTCCTTCTCGTATTATGGGTTTGCACATTATTCATGCAATCCAGGGGTGAAACTTGTCCAACTTAAAAAGATCATGAATTAACTACTACTTCCTCATAAGCTAAAACATAGGCACAAAAGAGAAATGCTTTTGATTAGTTTCGAGATGGTACATGAAAGTCTTCGTTAGGAATGGCAGGTAAATACCATGTATAGGAAGGTATGGTGGACTCATATGGCATAACAGGTTTTAAGGATTTTGGATGCACAAGCAGTCAGTCCGCTTAGTACAGGTGGAGGTTTAGCAAAAGAGTGGGAAGCGACCAACTAGAGAGCAATAACGGTCATAATCATGCAGAGCGACAAAGCAACATTGAATCGGGCATGAAAGTGATATAACTATTCTGAAATTCAAAGATCATCAAGGCAGAGTAGACTTTTTAGTCTTAAACATGTGTAAGCATGTGCCAAGTCAATCCAAAAATTCTCTAAAGGGAAATACCACCTTAGTATACCAGACTATGAACAGTGCAATGCTTGTAGATCATTTCAATAACACATTATATATTCTAGTTATTCGGGACTAGCCACAAGGAAAGCATGAACCACTGGAAGAGCATTGTAAACATAGCACTATGTCGCTACAAGCTGGTCTCTAGATCATAAGTACATGCATATGTACAAAAGTAGAAACAAAAAGAGTTCATACCGGTCTTCCTTGTTGCTTCCCTTCAGTCGATCTTCGTCATTACTGCTTGTCACTTGCACGATCGAACGTAGGAAATATAATTAAATGCCATCACGGACTCGAGCTGAACTCTGAAAACAAAGCAAACTAAAGAGAAAAGGAAATCTTTTTTGATTATTTAAAAGATTGAACGAAAAGCAAAAGAAAAAGAAAATCTTTTTGTTGTTTTTGCAAAGAGAAACAAAGAAGAACGGGCAAAAACTTCGAAAAGATCAAAGCGAATAAAATGGATAATACAATGGAAAAGTGAGAGGGGCACGTACTCCCCCAAGCTTAGACTTTTGGCCTAAGTTGGTAGCAGCTACTGCCCCCAGGAGCCTCCTGCTCCGGGAGTATGGTGGTGAGTCCAAGGGTCGTAGAAGGATGCTGGCGCGTACACCGAACTCCTCGGAGTCTCCCACGAGGAAGGTTCCGAACGCCAAACAGAGGAAGAACCTTCACCAAACTCGGTGGCGGTTTCTCCGTGAAAAGGTGGTAACTCACCGTGCTCCACCTCGTCGGGCACAACCCCCTCCATGGGGTTATGAAACTGATGCTGGACCATGAACTCATCGAACTGGACAACATCAAAGGACCATCCGTTCCTGCGAGAAAAATCAAACAAAAGAGGTGCAGGTAGACGGATCTCGCGTTCCGCGGTAGTTCCGAAACACAAGATATAAACAAGATTATCCAGCTCAGAAGCCATGGTAACAAACTTATGCCTTTTCATAGCAGCAAGATCAAAGCTTAAATAAGTAAAAGGATTATCATCAGGGTGTGGGGTGCCTCCAAGATGTTCTAAGATAAGTGTGGCATAAACGCCACCATATAAGTCCCCCTTGTTACCGTTCATAGCAAGGCGTCGAGCAATTAAGGCACCCAGATTATAATCAGACCTCCCTGAGAGGGCTGCTGCCAGGATAGCAATATCCGGAGCAGAAATGCTGCTCGTGTTGTCACGAGCTGACACCCCTCTGGCAATATAATATGCAAAATACCTGAGGTGAGGAAATAAGATGCTAAAGATCTTCGACCGATGAATATCCCTCGTACCCATGGTGCAGAGAGAGTTGATGACGGTTTTCAGCTCGGAGGGCTGAGTGGCCATCCTAGCCGTCCTCCCAACGTTCGGCACACCTATTATTTCACAAAAATTTCCCAAAGTCATGGTGATAAGATCATTATAAATTTTAAACTCAATAGCACCTGAATCAGGATTATATCTGAAACTGTTAATGAAATTGGAGGTGAGTTTTTGATACTGGGTAACACGGCAGGTGACGAGCCGTGTCAAACCTGCATTAGCACAAAGATTATAAAACTCATCCTTGATTCCCGCAGCTTCAAGGAATTCATCACATGGAAATGTCATCGCACGTGCTGGACTTGTGTCTTCCAACAACTCCAGGGGCACATGATCTTCATTATAGCTCACCCTAGCAGTTGATGGTGAAGCTGCGGCTCTAGTAACTCGATCGGAGTGTGCGGGCCTCCTCTTCTCAAGCCATCCTTTTGCCCTTCCTAACAAACTCATTTCTGAAATGTTTTGCAATTTACAAAAATGAGGATTAAAACAAGATGAGTTAAGGCAAACTACTCAACTCACTTGCCCAAGGCATAAACTTGCATCAAAACTTGGAAAATAACTTTCTACACATGCATGCAAGCTCATCTCTACAGCACCAAGAACTACTAAATACTCACAAATGAGGCCACCAATCAAAAATCTAATTGGAGGGGTGGAGGAGTCACATACCAGGTAGTATTTGCTCAAAATTTCAGCTCAAATGAGGGGCTGTAGAGAGAGATCAAAGAATCGCCTCCAAGAACAGCAAGAACACAAGAACAAGTACAGAACTCGCGTTTTTGGAGAAAGAGAGGGAGGGAGGAAGAAGACATACCTGGAGGGGGGCCCTGTGGGCCCCAGGCGCCCTGTGGGCGCGGCCAGGGGCTGGGCCGCGCCAGCTGGCCGCCTGGGCCACTGGTGGGTCCCCCTGGCTGGCCCCAGGACTTTCTGGGTCTCTCCTGACGTGGAAATTTTTATTATAAATTTTCTGGAATTTTTCTGAAAACTTCACTGTTGAAAATTTTTCGAAGTTCAAAAAGCTGCGAAACTCTCTGAAAACTTGAAGCAGTTAGTAGTATTGTGAAGCTTTCAAAACATAAATACTTGGTACAACAAGTAGAACAAAAACTAAAAACAAATGAAAACATAACAAGCTCAACTTTTTATCTATATAAAACATGTTTACTAGTAAGGTTGATCAAGTCTTACCAACAAACAGGCGATATATAGAGCAAAAAGTCTCACCTCCTACGAAGTAGTTACTAAACCTTTACTTTGATGGACATTGTCCCCACCATGATAGTTTTATATTTGTGAGGCACATGTAGTGGACAGTCCCATTCTCCAATTTTCACGGTCTCGATATTCTTTATAGAGTTGAGGCCATGCCTCCTGTCGGTCTTCTTTGGAAAATATACCGTGTGTTCTTTATCATTCACATGGAAAGTAACCTTCCCTTTATTGCAATCAATAATAGCACACGCGGTGTTAAGAAAAGGTCTACCAAGAATAATGGACATGCTCCCATCCTCGGGCATGTCAAGCACAACAAAATCAGTAAGAATCAAACAATTAGCAACTTCTACGGGAACATCCTCACAAATACCTATCGGAACAGCGGTTGACTTGTCAGCCATCTGAAGGGAGATATCTGTAGGAATTAGTTTCTCTAAACAAAGCCTCTCGTAAAGAGAGAGAGGCATAACACTCACTCCTGCTCCAAGATCACATAAAGCAGTTTTGACATAATTATTCATTATGGAGCAGGGAATAGTGGGTATACCTGGATCACCGAGTTTCTTAGGAATCTTGCCACTGAAAGAGTAGTTAGCAAGCATAGTAGATATTGCATCATTAGGAACTTTTCTTTTATTAGTGACAATATCTTTCATATGTTTTGAATAAGGAAGTAACTTAATAGCATCAGTCAAAGGGATTTGACGAAAAAGAGGTTTAATCCACTCACAAAACTTATTGTAATGCTCTTCTTCTTTGGATTTGATGGACTTACCTGGAAAGGGCATGGGTTTCTGTACCCATGGTTCTCTTTCCTTCCCATGTTTTCTTGCAATGAAGTCTTCTTTAGTGTACCTCTTACGTTTGTCAGGTGCTTCTTCTTCTCGAACTTCAGGCGGATCATTCTTCTCATTATCTTTATCTCCAGGTTCAGCACCGTCTTTAGTCTCAGCATCGGAAATAGATACACTGTTGGGATCAACAGTTGGCTCTTCATCTGCAATAGGATCATTAGAATTGTCAGTCTCCTTATGTTTCTTCTTTTTCTTTGGAGAGCCAACAATTTCTTCTTCCTGCATTTGAGAATCCTGCTCAATTCTCTTCGGATGCCCCTCTGGGTAGAGAGGATCTTGAGTGCTAGTTCCTCCTCGGGTCTTAATCCCGAAAGCCTGCAAATCATCTTGTTTGGCATTGTTAGCAAGCAAATCTCTTTGCACATTAGAAATTTGGTCAAGCTGAGTTTGAACCATATGAAAATGCTTCACAAGACATTGAACATCATTAACTGTTCTATCTAAAACATCAAGCAGTCTTTTGATAGCAAGGGAATTATCATGCAATTGACTTTGTATCCTCTCATTAAAATGATTTTGTTTCATAATAAAATTATCAAACTCATCTAAACATTGATCAAGAGGCTTACCATGAGGGATGTCACTTGCGTTGAAATCTAAAAGAGAGTGTACCTCTACCATAGGAAGGTGAGTAGTAGGCTCACACAGCTTCTCAATAGGGGGGAGATTCTTCACGTCTTCAGCTTTAATACCTTTCTCTTTAATAGACTTCTTTGCTTCTCGCATATCTTCGGGGCTTAGAACAAACATGCCCCTCTTCTTTGGTGGTGGAGGTGGTTCAGGGACGGACCAATCTTCATGGTTTTTGGCAATCCTGCCCATCAAATCTTTCGCATCGTCCGGTGTTCTTTTCCTGAAAACACAACCAGCACAACTGTCCAAATAGGACCTGGATTCATCAGTTAGACCAGCATAGAATATATCGATTAATTCATTCTTAGGGATTTCATGTCCTGGTCTAGCCCGAATCAGACCGCAGTACCTCCCCCAAGCTTTAGGGAGGGACTCATCCTGCAACTGTTTAAAGTTATAAATTCTTTGTAAAGCAGCATGTTGCATGTGAGCAGGAAAGTACTTATCAACAAAAGAGTGAGCTAAGTCTTGAGGACTCTTAATGGAACCGTATGGGAGTGAATCATACCATGCTTTAGCACCTTCCTTCAAGGAGAAAGGAAGAAGCTTGGTGATATAAAAGTATGGTATCTTCTCATCTGTGGTAAACAGGCCACCTAACTCACCGAGTTTAGTCAGGTGTGCAATAGTATCATCATTTTCTCTGCCATAAAAGGGGTCAGCTTCAACCATAGGTATAAGTGAAAGATCAACAGAGAAATCATAATCGGGATCATCAATGCATATAGGAGATGTAGCAAATTCTGGATCAGGAACGGTTTTGTTTTTCAGAGAGTGTTTTTCAAATAGTTTCTTAATAACTTCAGGGTCAGAGCCAGAAAACTCTGTCAGTTCCCTGCATAAATCTTCATCAAGCATATAGTAATCATCATCAAGGAGCCTCTCTTTGAGTTTACTCAAATCAGGATAATCATAAGTTTCACCAATAGGGTAGCGAGTAACAGGAAGTTCAATTCCAGACTTTTTAGCAGCAGCAGCAATTTGTTTCTCAAGAGCATAACCAAGCGAACTAATATCATCAAAAGTAGTAGAGGCATCATCAAGAGTATCGGACATAGTAACAGGTTCAGTAGGAGCATCATGTGGTGGTGGTGAGGCAAACTTACTCATAACAGAAGGTGAATCAAGCGTAGCACTAGTGCTCAGAGCAGTACCTCTTCTTGTAGTAGATAGTAAGATCGGAACCTTGGGATCTCCTTTCTTACCCATAGTGGATGAAGTGCAGCAGGTAGGATACCTCAAGTAGACTTGTAAATATTGCTATGCTCCCCGGCAACGGCGCCAGAAAACGGTACTTGATAACCCTCAACCGTAAGGGATCGAGATAGTCTTCGCGGGTAAGAATAACCCAATTTATTGATTCGACACACGGGGAGCCAAAGAGTATTTATAAGCTTTGACAGTTGAGTTGTCAATTCAACCGCACCTGAAATATACTTACTTGCAACAAAAGATAAGTGGTAACAGTTATATGATAGTGATGATAGTGATAGTAAAAGTAAACAGTAAAAGTAAATGGCAAAAATAGCAACTAGTAACCAGCAGGATTTAAAACACTGTAGGCTAGGGAGATGGATGGTTGGGCGCTGCATGGATGAGATAGATTCCAACTTGGGGCTCGGCACACGGAAAAGTAATGATCATCTAGGCAAATATCAAACATTAGGCATGTATCCCGTAGGTAGTTGTACGTGCCTGCAATAAGAACTTGCACAACATCTTTTGTCCTACCATCCCGCTACGAACAGGGCCAAAAGGAACTTATGGAGATTAAGGTGCTCCTTTCAAATAGCACCGGAACAAAGCAATGAACTCAATGGATACATGTAATCCTCAAACTACGGACCATCCCCTTTGGTGTCCCGAGATGTCACTTTTGGGATCGCCGGTTCCGAACCATAATAGGTGCAAACAACTCATAGATAGGATCACGAACACAAATATATTCATGCAAACACATATGGTTCAGATCTGAAATCATGGCACTCGGGCCCTAAGTGTCAAGCATTAAATATAACAAGTTGAAGCAAAGATGATAAACACCATAGTAGATGATAGGCAACATGCCCCCAACGATCTGACAAACTATTACATGATCTAACTCATCCAATCCCTACCATCCCCTTCGCCTACAGCAGGGGAATTACTCACACATGGAGGGAGAAGTCATGGAGGGATGATGGAGTGGTGATGGTGATGACGATGGCGGCGATCTCCCCTCTCCGGAGGCCAATTCAGCCTCCAGATTAGCCCTCCCGAGGAAGAACAGAGGGTGGCGGCGGCTCCACGACGAAAAACTACGAAAAGAACTTCTGATCTGGGGTTTCCGCATCGCGAGTAAAAATACGAGGGAAAGTAGGGCACCAGGGGGTGTGGGCCCCACCCAGGCGACCCCTCGGCGCGGCCCAGGGGGGGCGCGCCCACATGGCGCCTGGGCACCCCCTGGCCCCCCTCTGGCTCCCCTTATGGTTCCTGGTTCCTTCGGGTGCGTGGATTTTCTGTGATTTTTCGTGGATTTTTCTGAGATACCTAAAAATCCGTTTTCCTGCACACAATAAAATCATACAGGCAGCTCTGCTGAAAACAGCGTCAGTCCGGGTTAGTTTACTTCAAATCATGCAAGAATGAGGTCAAAACAATATCAAAAGTGTTTGGAAAAGTAGATACGTTTGAGACGTATCACGTCCGAGGCACCAAACTTGGCCTTCGAGCGCAGCCCACATGTCCTTGCCGTTGTCAAATGACATGTACGAATCCACAATTGAGTCATCAAGAACACTCAGAAGAGCGCCTTTAAAGAGGGTATCGATCTTCTCAAAAGCTTCCAGCTGTGCTGGATTAAGATCGCCCTCAGGCTTGCCCTTGGTGGCGTCATAGCAGCCCATGGTCTGAAACCAGTAGACTGCTCTCGTGCGCCACCTCTTATATTGTGCCCCCTTAAAGGCAGGCGGCTTCAGATGTGCAGCAAAACCACTCGGAGTAAATTGCCTATAATCAGGTTTTTGGATTGTTGGAAATATGAGCAAATTACTACGAGATTTAATCCGAATAAACAGAAGATAAGTCATGACTGCAGCAACAGAGATTAAACTAATCATGTGAACTAGCATAGCAGATGAACAGATCACATATAGGGCACATACTAGAAACATGAATTCTACCACGATCTCGAATAGGAAGGATAGAATCACATACGGTGCAGCGGGAGCAGCATCGCCGGCGTTGACGTTGTCGCCCATGTCGTCGAGGATGAGGTTGTCGAGGTCGGGGAAGAAGTCGTCGTTCGTGAAGTCGTCGCTGCCAGCAGTCGCGCGAGTGCGCTCCCCAAAAACCTGATCGCCCCTCTCCCGTACAGGATCACGAGAGGCGGGGTTCCAGAGGCCTGTTGTCCCTTCTCCCGGTGCATGCCGAAAGGAGGGATGGAGAAGACTTGCTTGGCGGCGCAATGATCTGGAACGGTGGTGAGAAACCATACGAAGCGGCGGCGGCTAGGGTAGACGTCTTCCGGTCGTGGGAATAAACCCCACGTCCGAGTCGTCACAATCCAAAAGAATCGGAAACAGTTCAGTAATTAACGCGTCCGTTAATTATTAATTAATGACTCATTAATTTTCCCGAGCAGCAAAAATATAGACAACGTGCATAGCTCTGCGAGGCGAGCGAGGAGGAGGAGCGCGCGTGTAGGTCTCCTCTTCTCATGCTCATACAAGTGGTAGAAGAGCTCACCTTATAAAGAGGTGCAACTCTCCCTCAACTTATGAGTTGGGACTAAACTTTAGCCTCACTCACTCCACTCACATGTGTGCATGAATGGGCCAAGAGAATTTCAGAATTTTAGTTGGGCTTTGGGCCAAAGGCCTACTAGCAAAAATTCCAACACATCTCATAAATCTGAAGGGCCTTCAAATTCGCATCTGGCTCCACAGGATGGATAGCAATGGCGTCGCCAACTGGTTCCTTGTGGATACCATTTGTCTCGGCGAGATATTTGCTAACCATATGACACCATTACCAAGTCATGTGTTCGAGGAGAGTAAATTGCCAAAAACCACCACAGTTGCGTCGGTCGGTGCCAAAAACCATCATTTTCATAAAAGTTTGCCAAAAACACCGATTTTGAGTAATTGTTTGCCAAAAGCACTAAAAACGACACTTGACCACGTTTTGACACAAAAACTGACAGCGGGTCCCATTATAAGTGATGACGTGGCACGAAAAAATCACAACGTTTGACCCAGCTATTAGTCCGGCATAGGGCCCACCTGTCATCCTCTCTATCTCTCTCCTCCGTCTTCTTCTTCCATCTTCTTCCTCCTTCTCCTGTACCGCTACCCATCAGCACCACCTCCTCCCCGTCTACTTCACTCTCCACCAAGGCAGCTCCGAAGCCCCTATTGCTCTCACTCTCAGCTCTTTGCCCTCCCATCCTCTCTCGCTCTCCCGCCGCTGCCCGAGAAGACGCCGCCGCCGCCGTGCGTCGTGCACGCGACCAACATCGACGCCTCGCCGCACCACCGAGGTTACTGGCTCCGCTAAAACACAACAAAAATCCCCGCCAAAGGAATTGACACAGCCATGATGCTCCGAGCAAATCGACGCTGCCCCTTGGAAGTAGTCGTCGGCCTCGATTCCGGCCATCCCGTGACCTTGGTTTGGTGTAGGACACGCGCGCTAGCAAGGGCTTCCTCCTGGAGCCCTCCAGCGTCCTCCCCGTGACATGTGACTGTTGGGGAACGTAGCAGAATTCAAAAAATTTCTACGCTTACACCAAGATCCATCTAAGGAGACATCTAGCAACGAGCAAGTTAGAGTGCATCTACATACCGTTTTGTAGATCACGAGCGGAAGCTTTCGAAGAAGCGAGGATGAAGTAGTCGTACTCTTCTCGTTCTTCGTCACCGATGATCTAGCGCCGAACGGACGGCACCTCCGTGTTCAACACACGTCCGGTACAGCAACGTCACCTCCTTCTTGATCCAGCAAGGGGGGAGGAGAGGTCGTCGGAGATCCAGCAGCACGACGGCGTGGTGGTGGATGCAGTGGAGAATCCTGCAGGGCTTCGCCGGCGCCCTGTGGAGGGAGTATGAGGTGTGACGGGAGGGGGAGAGGCGCCAGAGACTTGGGTGCGGCTGTCCTCTCCCCCCCCCCCACATATATATAGGGGGCCAGGGGGTGCGCCAGCCCCTGCAAATGGGATCTGCAAGTGGGGGCGGCGGCCTGGGGGGAGTCTTGCCCCCCAAGGCAAGGGGGGCGCCCCCTCCCCTTAGGGTTTCAACCCTAGGCGCATGGGGAGGGGGGCCCATGTTGACCCCCGGGACCCCTCCGGTGGTCCCGGGACACTCCCGGTGACCCCCGGAGATCACCCGATGGCCGAAACTGGACTTCCTATATATCATTCTTTACCTCCAGACCATTTCGGAACTCCTCGTGACGTCCGGGATCTCATCCGGGACTCCGAAGAACTTTCGGGTTTCCACGTGCATGTATCTCTACGACCCTAGCGTTACCGAACCTTAAGTGTGTAGACCCTACTGGTTCGGGAGACACGTAGACATGACCGAGACCACTCTCCGGTCAATAACAAACAGCGGGATCTGGATACCCATGTTGGTTCCCACGTGTTCCTCGATGATCTCCATCGGATGAACCACCGTGTCAAGGATTCACTCAATCCCGTAAGTTATTCCCTTTGTCCATCGGTACGGTACTTGCCCGAGATTCGATCGTCGGTATTCCCGATACCTTGTTCAATCTCGTCATGGCAAGTCTCTTTACTCGATCCGTAATCCATCATCCCATGACTAACTCCTTAGTCACCTTGAGCTCATTATGATGATGTCTTACCGAGTGGGCCCAGAGGAACCTCTCCGTCATACGGAGTGACAACATCCTAGTCTCGGTTCGTACCAACTCAACAGACACTTTCGGAGATAACCGATGCGTACCTTTATAGCCAACCAGTTACGTTGTGACGTTTGGCACACCCAAAGTATTCCTACGGCATCCGGGAGTTGTACAACCTCATGGTCTAAGGACTAAATACTTGACACCGAAAAGCTTATGCATTACGAACTATACGATCTCGTGCTATGCTCAGGATTGGGTCTTGTCCATCACATCATTCTCCTAATGATGTGATCCCGTTATCACTGACATCCTATGTCCATGGTCAAGAAACCGTGACCATCTGTTGATCAACGAGCTGGTAACTAGAGGCTTACCAGGGACTCATTGTGGTCTATGTATTCACACATGTATCGCTGTTTCCGTACAATACAATTCAAGCATGAATAACAGACGATTATCATGAACAAGGAAATATAATAATAATACTTTTATTATTGCCTCTAGGGCATATTTCCAACAGTCTCCCACTTGCACTAGATTCAATAATCTAGTTACATTGTGATGAATCGAACACCCATAGAGTTCTGGTGTTGATCATGTTTTGCCCGTGGAAGAGGTTTAGTCAACGGGTCTGCGACATTCAGATCCGTATGCACTTTACAAATATCTATATCTCCATCTTGAACATAATCTCGGATGGAGTTGAAACGGCGCTTGATGTGCTTGGTCTTCTTGTGAAACCTGGGCTCCTTAGTAATAGCAATAGCACCAGTGTTGTCATAGAAGAGAGTCATCGGGCTTGACGCGCTTGGAATGACTCCTAGGTCGGTGATGAACTCCTTCATCCAGACTCCTTCCTGCGCTGCTTCGGAAGCAGCTATGTACTCCGCTTCACATGTAGATGCCGCCACGACGCTCTGCTTGCAACTGCACCAGCTGACTGCCCCTCCGTTCAAAATATACACGTATCCGGTTTGAGACTTAGAGTCATCCAGATCTGTGTCGAAGCTAGCATCGACGTAACCCTTTACGACGAGCTCTTCATCACCTCCATAAACGAGAAACATATCCTTAGTCCTTTTCAGGTACTTCAGGATGTTCTTGACCGCTGTCCAGTGTTCCATACCGGGATCACTTTGGTACCTCCCTACCAAAATTATGGCAAGGTTCACATCAGGTCTGATACACAACATGGCATACATGATAGAACCTATGGCTGAGGCATAGGGAATGACACTCATCTTTTCTCTATCTTCTGTCGTGGTCGGCGACTGAGCCTTGCTCAATCTCATACCTTGCAAAACAGGCAAGAACCCCTTCTTGGACAGATCCGTATTAAACTTTTTCAATATCTTATCAAGGTATGTGCTTTGTGAAAGACCAATGAGGCGACTTGATCTATCTTTATAGATTATGATGCCTAATATGTAAGCAGCTTCTCCAAGGTCCTTCATTGAAAAACTCTTATTCAAGTAGGCCTTTACATTTTCCAAGAATTCTATATCATTTCCCATCAGCAATATGTCATCCACATATAATATGAGAAATGCCACAGAGCTCCCACTCACTTTCTTGTAGATACAGGCTTCTCCATAAGTCTGTATAAAGCCAAACGCTTTGATCACATCATTAAAGCGAATATTCCAACTCCGAGATGCTTGCACCAGCCTGTAAATCGAGCGTTGGAGCTTGCATACCTTGTCAGCGTTCTCTGGATCGACAAAACCTTCCAGCTGCATCATATACAACTCTTCCTTGAGGAAGCCATTAAGGAATGCTGTTTTGACGTCCATTTGCCATATCTCATAATCATAGAATGCGGCAATAGCTATCATGATTCTGACTGACTTCAGCATCGCTACGGGAGAGAAAGTCTCGTCGTAGTCAATCCCTTGAACTTGTCGATAACCCTTAGCGACAAGCCGAGCCTTATAGATGGTCACATTGCCATCCGCGTCTGTCTTCTTCTTAAATATCCATTTGTTTTCTATGGCGTGCCTATCATCAGGCAAGTCCACCAAATTCCATACTTTGTTTTCATACATGGATTCTATCTCGGATTTCATGGCTCCAAGCCATTTATTGGAATCCGGGCCCGCCATCGCTTCTTCATAGTTCGAAGGTTCACCGTTGTCTAACAACATGATTTCCAGGACAGGGTTGCCGTACCACTCTGGTGCGGAACGTGCCCTTGTGGACCTTCGAAGTTCAGTAGTAACTTGATCTGTTTCTTTATGATCATCATCATTAACTTCCTCCCTTGTCGGTGCAGGCACCTCAGGAACAATTTCATGTGATGTGCTACTTTCCGGTTCAGGAGGGGTGATTGTCACCTCATCAAGTTCTACTTTCCTCCCACTCACTTCTTTCGAGAGAAACTCTTTCTCCAGAAAGCATCCATTCTTAGCAACAAATACATTGCCTTCGGATCTGTGGTAGAAGGTGTACCCAATCGTTTCCTTTGGGTATCCTATGAAGACGCATTTTTCCGATTTGGGTTCGAGCTTTTCAGGTTGAAGTTTCTTGACATAAGCATCGTAACCCCAAACTTTTAGAAACGACAGCTTCGGTTTCTTGCCAAACCAAAGTTCATACGGAGTCCTCTCAGCGGATATCGACGAAGCCCTATTTAAAGTGAATGTGGCAGTCTCTAAAGCATAACCCCAAAAAGATAGCAGTAAATCAGTGAGGGACATCATAGATCGCACCATGTCCAACAGAGTACGATTTCGACGTTCGGACACACCGTTACGTTGATGTGTTCCGGACAGTGTCAATTGTGAAATAATTCCACAGTTCCTATGGTGCGTGCCAAATTCATGACTTAAATATTCACCCCCACGATCTGATCGTAAGAACTTTATTTTTCTGTCACGTTGATTCTGAACCTCATCCTGAAATTCCTTGAACTTTTCAAAGGTCTCAGACTTGTGTTTCATCAAATAGATATACCCGTATCTACTCAAGTCATCTGTGAGGGTGAGAACATAACGATAGCCTCCGCGAGCCTCAACACTCATTGGACCGCACACATCGGTATGTATGATTTCCAACAAGTTGGTTGCTCGCTCCATTGTTCCGGAGAACGGAGTCTTGGTCATCTTGCCCAATAGGCATGGTTTGCACGTGTCAATGATTCATAATCAAGAGACTCTAGAAGTCCATCTGAATGGAGCTTCTTCATACGTTTGACACCAATATGACCAAGGCGGCAATGCCACAAGTATGTGGGACTATCATTATCAACTTTACATCTTTTGGCATCTACACTATGAATATGTGTATCATCACGTTCGAGATTCATCAAAAATAAACCATTGACCAGCGGGGCATGACCATAAAACATATCTCTCAAATAAATAGAACAACCATTATTCTCCGATTTGAAAGAGTAGCCATCTCGCATAAGACGAGATCCAGATACAGTGTTCATGCTCAAAGCTGGTACTAAATAACAATTATTAAGGTTTAAAACTAATCCCAAGGGTAGATGTAGAGGTAGCGTGCGGACGGCGATCACATCGACCTTGGAACCATTCCCGACGTGCATCGTCACCTCATCCTTCGCCAGTCTCCGCTTATTCCGCAGCTCCTGTTTTGAGTTACAAATGTGAGCAACCGCACGGGTATCAAATACCAAGGAGCTACTACGAGCGCTAGTAAGGTACACATCAATAACATGTATATCACATATACCTTTGACGTTGTCGGCCTTCTTGTCTGCTAAGTATTTGGGGCAGTTCCGCTTCCAGTGACCCGTTCCCTTGCAATAAAAGCACTCTGTCTCAGGCTTGGGTCCATGCTTTGGCTTCTTCCCGGCAACAGGCTTACCGGGCGCGGCAACTCCCTTGCCGTCCTTCTTGAAGTTCTTCTTACCCTTGCCTTTCTTGAACTTAGTGGTTTTATTGACCATCAACACTTGATGTTCTTTCTTGATATCCACCTCCGCTGATTTCAGCATCGAATACACCTCGGGAATGGACTTCTCCATCCCCTGCATATTGAAGTTTGACACGAAGCTCTTGAAGCTTGGTGGGAGCGACTGGAGGATTCTGTCAACGACCGCTTCATCTGGGAGATTCATTCCCAGTTGAGACAAGCGGTTGTGCAATCCAGAAATCTTGAGGATGTGCTCACTGACAGAACTCTTTTCCTCCATCTTACAGCTGTAGAATGCGTCAGAGACGTCATATCTCTCGACTCGGGCATGAGCTTGGAAAACCATTTTCAGCTCTTCGAACATCTCATATGCTCCGTGGTTCTCAAAATGTTTTTGGATCCCCGACTCTAAGCTGTAAAGCATGCCGCACTGAACCAGGGAGTAATCATCACTACGCGACTGCCAGACGTTCAAAACGTCTTGGGTCGCATCGGGACCGGGTGCATCACCTAGCGATGCTTCAAGGACATATGATCTCTTGGCAGCTATGAGGATAATCCTCAGGTTACGGACCCAATCCGTATAGTTGCTACCATCGTCTTTCAGCTTGGTTTTCTCTAGGAACGCGTTGAAGTTGAGGGAAACTTGAGCGTGGGCCATTTGATCTACAAGAGATATTGTAAAGAATTTAGACTAAGTTCATGATAATTAAGTTCATCTTAATCAAATTTTAATGAACTCCCACTCAGAATGACATCTCTCTAGTCATCTAAGTGATACACGATCCGAATCGACTAGCCCGTGTCCGATCATCACGTGAGACGGACTAGTCATCAACGGTGAACATCTTCATGTTGATCATATCTTCTATACGACTCGTGTTCGACCTTTCGGTCTTCCGTGTTCCGAGGCCATGTCTGTACATGCTAGGCTTGTCAAGTGAACCCTAAGTGTATTGCGTGTGTAAATCTGGCTTACACCCGTTGTATGCGAACGTTAGAACCTATCACACCCGATCATCACGTGGTGCTTCGGAACAACGAACTTTAGCAACGGTGCACAGTTAGGGGGAACACAATTCTTGAAATTTTAGTGAGAGATCATCTTATTTACTACCATCGTTCTAAGTAAACCAGATGCATAAACATGATAAACATCACATGCAATCAATTAAAGTGACATGATATGGCCAATATCATCTTGCTCCTTGGATCTCCATCTTCGAGGCACCATGATCATCTTGTCACCGGCTCGACACCATGATCTTCATCATCATGATCTCCATCATCGTGTGTTGAAGAAGTCGTCACGTCATACGTCCAAAACGTATCTATAATTTATGCTTGCTCCATGCCTCTTTTGCGTGATATTGCTATGATATTTGTGCACTTCCATACACTTTTGATCATATTTGGACTAACCTATTAACTCAGTGCACCACAGTGCCAGTTCCTGTTTTCTGCTGTTTTTCTATTTCAGGTTTCCCCCATATTAAAAATACCCAAAAAATTCCGGGAAAAATACAGGAAAAATCATCATATCGGGAGCTTCAAAAAAAATCAAGGCAGGGCCAGAGGGGAGCCTGGGGTGGCCCAGGCAGCCACCCGGCGCGGCCCCACCCCTGGCCGCGCCAGGAGGGCGCCTGGGGCCCCACCTCCGCCTCTGGTGACCCACTTTTGCATATATATTGCTCGCGTCCCGAAACCCTCGAGGACGGAACCCTTTTTCGCGATCTCGTCTCTGTTCCGCCGCCGTCGCGCTTCCAAGATCGGGAGCACTAGGAGAACTCTTCCCGGCACCCTGCCGGAGGGGAGAACCACCACCGGGAGCTTCTCCACCACCATGGACGCTTCCCGGATGAGTTGTGAGTAGTCTCCCTTGGACCATGGGTCCATGACCAGTAGTTATGTGATGTTCTCCTCCCCTCTTTGTTCTTCCTAGATTAGACCTCGTGAGCTGCCCTACATGATCGAGGCACATATGTAATCTTTATGTTGTTGCTCTGCTGAGTTTGCTGGGATCCGATGGATTATGAGATTATGTTCAGATTGTGTGTGAGTAATATATTTGAATCACCTCTTTTATATTTATGTTCTTGAGTAATTCTTGCATGTTCTCCGTTGCTGTTTATTGCTTTGGCCAAGTAGTAGGTAGTAACTCCATGAGGGAACGTTATGCTTGATTGTGGGTTCATGCCCCCTGATGACTAGCTTGAGTGACAGAAACATGAGTCTAGGGGATGTGCTGTTGCCACAAGGGGGAAAACAACGGTGCTTGTACTTGCGGGTGCAAGGATTGTTTACTTTACGCAAAGTTCTTTTAATGCAGTTGTCCGTTGCTTTGAGTTTACACTTTGGGTGGGACTCGCAACTTAATACCAGCGAGATGTTCTGGATAGATATCTCAAGGTGGATGATTAGTAGTAGATGCAGATGGATTTCGGTCTACTTGCCTTGGCGTACCGCCCATGCTTTAGAGCCTCTACCTTTCTTACAGCATAGTTAGCATTGGTTTGTGCACATAATCCTGTCAATTGCCCAGCTGTAATTTGTTTACCTCGCTTAGCTGTTTTATCGTCTTTTGGGAGAGAGACATCACTAGTGAACATCATGGGACCCCGGTCCATATTACCATCACTGATCACACCCGCTATTTACTTCCTGTTCTTATTTCCTAGTTGCAGTCATACCTATCATTATTACCTCTTGTGTTTGATCCTTTGTAAACAGCAAGGCCGGAGGGATTGACAACCTCTCTGTACTCGTTGGGTGCAAAGTTATTTGTATCTGTGTGCAGGTCCTGTCAACCGCTAAGCTGGCGCCGTTAGCGTTGACACCTACTTGTTGGCCCTCGGAGTCTCACGGGATTCGATCCTTGGTATCTTTGCCAAGGGAAACTTGTCGCTACGCTACATCTCAAACCTTCCACTTGGGGTAACCAACGAGGGGCGAGAAGCCATCAAGCAAAAGTTTCTGGCGCCGTTGCCGGGGACTCCACTCTTCAAGATAGGGGAGTTGCACGCTATCTTTTATCTTTGCTTTTTAGTCTTCTTAGTTTACCTTTCAGTTTTTGCTTTAGTTTCCTTTATCAAAAATCACAAAAATAGTTATCTTGCTTGTTGCCGCTATGGGTTCCACCGAGAACACCAAGTTGTGTGACTTCACTAGTCATAACAACGATGACTTTATCTGCACGCCTATTACTACACCTGCCACTTCAGCACCCTCTTATGAGATTAAACCTGCTTTACTGAACCTAGTTATGAAAGATCAATTCTCCGGTGCTGGAGATGATGCTGCTTTGCACTTAAATAATTTTGTTGAGCTCTGTGATATGCAAAAGTACCAAGAAATAGATGGTGATATTGTTAAGCTTAAGCTTTTTCCTTTCTCCTTGAGAGGAGGAGCTAAAATTTGGTTTCAATCCTTGCCTAGGAATAGTATAGATTCTTGGGACAATTGCAAGGATGCCTTTATTGGGAAGTACTATCCCCCTGCTGAAATTATCCAACTAAGGAGTAACATAATGAATTTTAAACAATTGGATAATGAACACGTTGCCCAAGCTTGGGAACGCATGAAATCTCTTGTCAAGAACTGCCCTACTCATGGTTTGACTACTTGGATGGTTATCCAAACTTTTTATGCAGGCTTGAACTTTACCTCGCGGAACTTGTTAGATTCGGCCGCGGGAGGAACCTTTATGTCAACTACACTTGGTGCTGCCACGAAACTTCTCGATGAGATGATGACCAATTATTCTCAATGGCACACCGAACGCACTGCAACAGGTAGGAAGGTAAACTCTGTCGAGGAGATTTCCTCCCTAAATGGAAAAGTTGACTTGATCATGTCTCTACTTTCCAAGCAATCTTCTATTGATCCTCATGATGTTCCTTTAAATTCTTTGATTGCTCAAGATCAAGTAGATGTGAACTTTATCTCTGGAAACAATTTCAATAACAATGCTTATAGTAGTAATTTTGGTAGCAACCCTAGACCGTTCCCCTCTAATTCCTATGGGAACAACAATGCTTATCCTAGCACCAAGAACTCCACCCCTAGAGATAGAGACATGCCTAGTTATGAGAAACTTCTAGAAATAGAGAAGGCCACTAAGAACTACATGCACACCCAATATGAACAAAACAAGACCTTCTCGAGGCATTTAGGAGCATACTGCTATCTCGCAAGACATTGGTAGACAACTGGAGAGCCTAAATATTGAGATTTCTAACCTCCATACTAGGCTCACCATCACCGAGACCCAAGTTTCCAATATGTCCCACACACAAGCCACTTTGATAAACCAAATGGGAGCTAAACCTGAAGTGGTTGCACCCCTAAAGGAGGAAGAAGATAGAATTAAGAGCCTTCCTACCCACCACACTGTTGCTACTATCCAAGTTGTTGAGGATGTCCAAACTCTTAGCACCCAATGCACTCCTAGTCCCATTGGACCTATTAATGGTGATGCTATGACCTCAACCGTAGAAGAAACTCCTATGACCGTAGAAGCTACCAAACAAGTGAGCCTAAAGGACACCACTACCACTTTACTTGATAGTAGTGACCTTGATTTTGATAATTGCACCCTTTCTGAAGTTATTGATTTTCTTCACAAGATGTCTAGAGATCCCCACACTAGCACACTTAACCTTGCCTTCACGGAGCATATCACTAATGCTCTCATCAAAGCTAGGGAGGAGAAGCTTAGGGTAGAAGCCTCCATACCTAGAAAGCTAGAAGATGGTTGGGATCCTATGATTAAAATTAAGTTGAATAACTTCTCTTGCTATGCTTTATGTGATGTTGGAGCTAGTACCTCCGTTATGCCCAAAAGAATATATGATATGTTTAAATTGAAATCTTTTGATCCTTGTTCTTTTGGTGTTCGTCTTGTTGATTCTTCCATAAAGAAACCTTTGGGGAAGATTGACGATGTTCTTATCTTTGTCAATGAAAATTTTGTTCCCGTTGATTTTACTATTATGGATATTGAATGTGAACCTTCTTGTCCAATTATTTTGGGACGTCCTTTTCTTCGCACCATTGGTGCTATCATTGACATGAAAGAGGGGAATATAAAATTCCAATTTCCTCTCAAGAAAGGGATGGAACACTTCCCTAGAAAGAAGATTAAGTTACCTTTTGAGTCCATTACACGAGCTAGCTATTCTTTTACTCTTGATAAAACTTGATCCTCTCTTTTTGCATCATGCCTAGCTTAAAGGCATAAAAGAAAGCGCTTTTGGGAGGCAGCCCACAACGAATTAGGTTTTATTTTGCTTTTGTTGTGTCTTGACGTTTGTTACTATAGTAGCATCATCATTGTATCTTTACTTTTCAGCTTTGTGCCAAGTTTAGCCTCTGATTGCAAGAAAGTTCAAAAGTTGTGACGTGCAGTCGAGAAAACAGATTCTGTCCTTGGACAGAAAAAATCGTATAAAATCACCAGATCATCTTTTTGGTCTGAATTTTTTCGACAGCGTGCTCTATACAATTGGCTTTCGGGCGTCTGTTCTGAGTTTTTTGATTTGAGTTGCAGAAGTGCCCCGAAAAAATTATTTACTACCTGCTGGTCTGTTTTTCACAGATTCTGTCCTGTTTTGCCTTTTCTTCGTTTTGCAAACCTTGAGCTTGCTTTTTCTTTGCAAAAACCTTTTGGCAATCTTGAGAAACAGTAGCTCTTCAAGATTATCTTTATTTCTAGCAGGGAAAAATTATTTTATTATGGGTACTAACCTCGCTAATCAGATTATGATGAGTTATGTATGAAGGGAGTTTTCAAGTGTGCGAGGGAAGATGATAAAAAGATTCAGGAGAGTCAAACGCTCAAGCTTGGGGATACCCCCGTGCACCCCCAAGAAATATTCAAGAAGACTCAAGCGTCTAAGCTTGGGGATGCCCCCGTGCATCCCCTTCTCCATCAACAATTATCAGTTCGTCTTTCGTTCCACTATATTTTAATCACTTCATGTGTTATGTGCTATGCTTGGAGCGTCTTGCTCTTAGTTTCCTTTTTAGTTTCCTTTAGCTTTGCTTGCTGTTCATAACAAGTTAGAACCCAGCTTTCTTTGTGTGGGAGAGAAACACGCTCCACTTCAACCTAGAACACAGCATAGGATTTTTATGCTTATCTTTGTTGTGTGTGTTCTTTGTCTTTCCATAGCTTCTGTCATGTTTAGCTCTTAGTTTTCATGCTTTTCTTTTTAAAAGAGCTTTTGTTTAGTTGGTTGGCGAACTCTCTTGAGTTTTCATGATTATCTTGTTAAGAGAGTTTGTCTGTTGCACTGAGTTGTGTGTCTTAACTTAAAGTAGTTAATTGAGGTTGCTATTTAATTTTAGTAGTAACTTGCAATAGTTTTGAGGTATTGCCATGAGTAATGTCTGAACTTTTGGTGTCAAGAGCTTTAGCCTATTAGTGATAGATGTCGTATTTTGGGCAATCCGTGTTTATTTTCGAAAACCTACAAAATAGTTGAGAACTTTAGATACTAAATGGATCACTAATCTTTGGAGGGATCGAATATTAGAGTACACTCACGTACCATGGGTCGAGGATGCGCAAGGGTAACCAAACCCCCATACACACCTCCTCGGGGTACTTGTCTCTTTGAGAACCTCCTAATTAGATTGAGAGTTACCGATAATAAGTGCATGAGTTCTTCGGACTAATGTGAGTATTCGAAAGTTGACACTTCCACCTAACCATATTTTTCTAGCCTCTTCGGTACCGTGCATTGCCCTTTCTCACCTCGAGAGTTGGCGCATACTTCGCCGGTGCATCCAAATCCTTGGCACGATACGCTCTGTCATCATAAGCCTCATTATATCCTTCCTCAAAACAGCCACCATACCTACCTATTAAGGCGTTTCCATAGCCTTTCCGAGATACATTGCCATGCAACATCCATCTTCTCATGACTTGATCTTCATGTCATACATGCTTTTTGCTTGATCGATGAGCCGCATGCTAGTTGGGCCTTGCCCTAATCATTGTTACATGACGCGCTAGTATCATTGCATATCCTGCTACACTGGCAGAGGCATACATTTGCATACATCATGATAGTTTCATTTTCTTTATGTTGAGTACTTTTGTAAAGTGTGAAAGATCTTCTATACTTCTTGTAATACATAGAGTGTTGCCCCTAAAGTGACGGAAAGATCCCAAAGAGGACAAATCGAAAGATCCCAAAGAGGACAAAATCAAAAGATCCCAAAGAGGACAAATGAGAGATAAATAGAAAGAGCCATTGAGGCCACAAAAAAAAGAGAAAAATAAATAAAAAGAGAGAAGGGGGCACACTACTATTTCTTTTGAGAGATCCACACTCGTACTCCATCTTATACCTTGTACTCCATAGAGATTATCATTCATGCATATAGCTATGTGGGGACCTTTACACTATAGAACTTGGCTTGTATATTCCAATGATGAGCCTCCTCAAAAGAGCTCTAGGTCTTCTTGAGCTAGCAAGTTGGATGCACCCCCACTAGTTCCATTGGAGAGCTTACCTTAGCTCGTACGTGCATCCGTTGCATGGCAATCCCTACTCCTCACATCATATCTATCATTTGGCTTTTTCTCGCCGATGATTGTCCTCATTGATGTGAGCCATTCACACCTTTTTTGTCTTCCCCCTCCATCATTTTTCTCTTTGCCATCCTAAGTGTCGACTTTCTTGCTTACGCTCATCCATTGCATGAGTGCTCAAAATATCGAAAGGGAGTGGATCATTTTGACTTGTACCTGGCTGACGGTCTGGGGATGAGTCAAGATAAGATTCCAAAGAAGACCAAGTGTGAAACTTTAGTAGATTAAGTTCTCAGCAATACAAAAACTATGTTTTACTCTCTCATATATCCCTATCCCCTTTCTTGCACGCAAACACCATTTGGAGACATTCGAGTCACGGACAGCGAGAGCTCTTGCACCTTTATGTTCTTATGTTTTTTTGAGGAAATGACAGTAGGAGAGGCTCCTACTGTATTTGTATATAAATATACAGGGGTATTACAATTATGTTACATATGGCATTGCAACTACATGTTCACTTCATCCCCAGATCCCCTCACCTCAAGAAAGAGCGGGAGGGTGAGGTGCCAGGCAAGTTGAATGTGTTGTCTGCTCAAAGGTCAGCCAAGCTGATGTGTAGAGAGCTAGGATAGAGAGTTACAATAGGCGATTACAGAGGCTCTTATGTTGCTTGTTACAATGCTAATATAGACTCTTGCTTGTTATGACTTGAATTGAATTACATGCCTTGATTGCTTTACTTAAAAGTTATTATATGGTTGATAGCATGTCACCACAGAAATTATGCTTGTTATCATTTACCTACTCGAGGACGAGTAGGAATTAAGCTTGGGGATGTTGATACGTCCAAAACGTATCTATAATTTCTGCTTGCTCCATGCCTCTTTTGTGTGATATTGCTATGATATTTATGCACTTCCATACACTTTTGATCATATTTGGACTAACCTATTAACTCAGTGCACCACAGTGCCAGTTCCTGTTTTCTGCTGTTTTTCTATTTCAGGTTTCCCCCATATTAAAAATGCCCAAAAAATTCTGGGAAAAATACAGGAAAAATCAGCGTATCGGGAGCTTCAAGAAAAACCAAGGCAGGGCCAGAGGGGAGCCTGGGGTGGCCCAGGCGGCCACCCGGCGCGGCCCCACCCCTGGTCGCGCCAGGGGGCGCCTGGGGCCCCACCTCCGCCTCTAGTGACCCCCTTTTGCATATATATTGCTCGCGTCCCGAAACCCTCGAGGACGGAACCCTTTTTCGCGATCTCGTCTCTGTTCCGCCGCCACCGCGCTTCCAAGATCGGGAGCACCAGGAGAACTCTTCCCGGCACCCTGCCGGAGGGGAGAACCACCACCGAGAGCTTCTCCACCACCATGGACGCTTCCCGGATGAGTTGTGAGTAGTCTCCCTTGGACCATGGGTCCATGATCAGTAGCTATGTGATGTTCTCCTCCCCTCTTTGTTCTTCATGGATTAGACCTCGTGAGCTGCCCTACATGATCGAGGCACATATGTAATCTTTATGCTGTTGCTCTGCTGAGTTTGCTGGGATCCGATGGATTATGAGATTATGTTCAGATTGTGTGTGAGTAATATATTTGATTCACCTCTTTTATATTTATGTTCTTGAGTAATTCTTGCATGTTCTCCGTTGCTGTTTATTGCTTTGGCCAAGTAGTAGGTAGTAACTCCATGAGGGAACGTTATGCTTGATTGTGGGTGCATGCCCCCTGATGACTAGTTTGAGTGACAGAAACATGAGTCTAGGGGATGTGGTGTTGCCACAAGGGGGAAAACAACGGTGCTTGTACTTGCGGGTGCAAGGATTGTTTACTTTACGCAAAGTTCTTTTAATGCAGTTGTCCGTTGCTTTGAGTTTACACTTTGGGTGGGACTCGCAACTTAATACCAGCGAGATGTTCTGGAAAGATATCTCAAGGTGGATGATTAGTAGTAGATGCAGATGGATTTCGGTCTACTTGCCTTGGCGTACCGCCCATGCTTTAGAGCCTCTACCTTTCTTACAGCATAGTTAGCATTGGTTTGCGCACATAATCCTGTCAATTGCCTAGCTGTAATTTGTTTACCTCGCTTAGCTGTTTTATCGTCTTTTGGGAGAGAGACATCACTAGTGAACATCATGGGACCCCGGTCCATATTACCATCACTGATCACACCCACTATTTACTTCCTGTTCTTATTTCCTAGTTGTAGTCATACCTATCATTATTACCTCTTGTGTTTGATCCTTTGTAAACAGCAAGGCCGGAGGGATTGACAACCTCTCTGTACTCGTTGGGAGCAAAGTTATTTGTATCTGTGTGCAGGTCCTGTCAACCGCTAAGTTGGCGCCGTTAGCGTTGACACCTACTTGTTGGCCCTCGGAGTCTCACGGGATTCGATCCTTGGTATCTTTGCCAAGGGAAACTTGTCGCTACGCTACATCTCAAACCTTCCACTTGGGGTAACCAACGAGGGGCGAGAAGCCATCATCACGCCAACTATTACTTCTACTACTATGGTTAACGTTTAGCAATAAAGTAAAGTAATTACATAGCGTTTATTCAGTGACACGCAGGTCATACAATAATTAAGACAACTCCTATGGCTCCTGCCGGTTGTCAAGTTCATCGACATGCAAGTCGTGATTCCCTATTACAAGAACATGATCAATCTCATACATCACATATATCATTCATCACATCTTCTTTTGGCCATACCACGTCACATAGCACATGCTGCAAAAACAAGTTAGACGTCCTCTAATTGTTGTTGCAAGTTTTTACGTGGCTTCTATAGGTTTTCTAGCAAGAACGTTTCTTACCTACGCCAAAACCACAACGTGATTTGTCAATTTCTATTTACCCTTCATAAGGACCCTATTCATCGAATCCGATCCGACTAAAGTAGGAGAGACAGACACCCGCCAGCCACCTTATGCAACTAGTGCATGTCTGTCGGTGGAACCAGTCTCACGTAAGCATACGTGTAAAGTCGGTCCGGGCCGCTTCATCCCACAATACCGCCGAATCAAGACTAGACTAGTAATGGCAAGCAAATTGAGCAAACTCAAACGCCCACAACTGCTTTATGTTCTACTCGTGCAAGATGCTACGCATAAGACCTAGCTCAGATGCCACTATTGGGGAACGTAGCAGAATTCAAAAAACTTCTACGCTTACACCAAGATCCATCTAAGGAGACATCTAGCAACGAGCAAGTTAGAGTGCATCTACATACCGTTTTGTAGATCGCGAGCGGAAGCTTTCGAAGAAGCGAGGATGAAGTAGTCGTACTCTTCTCGTTCTTCGTCACCGATGATCTAGCGCCGAACGGACGGCACCTCCGTGTTCAACACACGTCCGGTACAGCAACGTCACCTCCTTCTTGATCCAGCAAGGGGGGAGGAGAGGTCGTCGGAGATCCAGCAGCACGACGGCGTGGTGGTGGATGCAGTGGAGAATCCTGCAGGGCTTCGCCGGCGCCCTGCGGAGGGAGTATGAGGTGTGACGGGAGGGGGAGAGGCGCCAGAGACTTGGGTGCGGCTACCCTCTCCCCCCCCCCACATATATATAGGGGGCCAGGGGGGTGCGCCAGCCCCTGCAGATGGGATCTGCAAGGGGGGCGGCGGCCTGGGGGGGAGTCTTGCCCCCCAAGGCAAGGGGGGCGCCCCCTCCCCTTAGGGTTTCAACCCTAGGCGCATGGGGAGGGGGGCCCATGTGGTGCGCCAGCCCACCAGGGGCTGGCCACTTCCCCCATGCAGCCTAGGGGCCCCACCGGGATGGGTGGCCCCACCCGGTGGACCCCCGGGACCCCTCCGGTGGTCCCGGGACACTCCCGGTTACACCCGGAGATCACCCGATGGCCGAAACTGGACTTCCTATATATCATTATTTACCTACGGACCATTCCGGAACTCCTCGTGACGTCCGGGATCTCATCCGGGACTCCGAAAAACTTTTGGGTTTCCACGTGCATGTATCTCTACGACCCTAGCGTTACCGAACCTTAAGTGTGTAGACCCTACGGGTTCGGGAGACACGTAGACATGACCGAGACCACTCTCCGGTCAATAACCAACAGCGGGATCTGGATACCCATGTTGGTTCCCACGTGTTCCTCGATGATCTTCATCGGATGAACCACCGTGTCAAGGATTCACTCAATCCCGTATGTTATTCCCATTGTCCATCGGTACGGTACTTGCCCTAGATTCGATCGTCGGTATTCCCGATACCTTGTTCAATCTCGTCATGGCAAGTCTCTTTACTCGATCCGTAATCCATCATCCCATGACTAACTCCTTAGTCATCTTGAGCTCATTATGATGATGTCTTACCGAGTGGGCCCAGAGGAACCTCTCCGTCATACGGAGTGACAACATCCCAGTCTCGGTTCGTACCAACTCAACAGACACTTTCGGAGATACCCGATGCGTACCTTTGTAGCCATCCAGTTATGTTGTGACGTTTGGCACACCCAAAGTATTCCTACGGCATCCGGGAGTTGTACAACCTCATGGTCTAAGGAATAAATACTTGACACCGAAAAGCTTATGCATTACGAACTATACGATCTCGTGCTATGCTCAGGATTGGGTCTTGTCCATCACATCATTCTCCTAATGATGTGATCCCGTTATCACTGACATCCTATGTCCATGGTCAGGAAACCGTGACCATATGTTGATCAACGAGCTGGTAACTAGAGGCTTACCAGGGACTCATTGTGGTCTATGTATTCACACATGTATCGCTGTTTTCGTACAATACAATTCAAGCATGAATAACAGACGATTATCATGAACAAGGAAATATAATAATAATACTTTTATTATTGCCTCTAGGGCATATTTCCAACAGTGACACCCGCTCACGAGTGGACACGGCTGCCGCGGTCGCTCCCGTGCCTGAACGACGGCAACGCGCGCCTGCACACAAACGTGCCTCATGAACGCACTAATGTAGTTTCAGGTTCAACTTGCTCTGGCGATATGCACAACAACACCTGTGCGTTGACCTCCTCCCTGCGTGCGGAAGCTCACTGCCCTGCCGTCCAGCTCTCCTCCCCGCGCGCCCATGCTCCGGCGACGAGCAGGCACCGCGCGCTGCCTCGACTATGCTGGCCATGCACCACGAGCTGCCGCGTGCTCACTGGCACACCGTGCAAGCCACCATATCCCGTGCGCGCCTAGCTATGGGCGCCGCGTGGCCAGCAGGAGAATGACCAGCAGGCGCTCATATGAAGTCACCGACGGTGGCGTCTGGCGATGCGCGCAAGATGCTCGATGAAATGCATGAGAGAGGGGAAGGGGACTATGTATGCTGACAGGTGGGCCCAGCGTCAGCCTAACGGTTGAGTCAAATGGTCTAACGTCCGTCACGGCTGGCCGTTAGCTCATGCCACGTGGCACTGGCGAATGGGCTCCGCTGTTAGTTTTCGTGTCAAAACGTAGTCAAGTGTCGTTTTTACTGCTTTTGGCAAACAATTACTCAAAATCGGTGTTTTTGGCAAACTTTTATGAAAACGGTGGTTTTTGGCACTGACCGACGCAATTGTGGTGGTTTTTGGCAATTTGCTCGTTCGAGGATGTGGATGATTCTATTTTAGAGCTACACGCAGCTGGGCCCAAAGGCAGCAATGAAGGTTTACGAGGTGACACAAGAGGATAAATACTTGTTTAGTGTCTGCCCCTTCATCATGGTTTGGCCTCCTAAATTCCCTATGATGAAGGAATCATGTGATCTGCTGAAAGAATAACACTGCAAGGTTGGCCTCTTTTTTGAATCTGTCTAGTTTACAGTATACCTGATGGTACTATTTATCGTTTTGAAGATTTTTTTTTTTGCGAGAAAACTTTCAATCTATTCATCTTCTATCATGGCAGTACAACGAACACTAGAAATAATAAAAATTACATCCAGATCCGTAGACCATCTAGCGACGACTACAATCACTAAAGCGAGCCGAAGGCGCGCCGCCGTCATCACCCCTCCATCGCCGGAGTCAGGCACAACTTGTTGTAGTAGACAGTCGGAAAGTCGTCGTGCTAAGGCCCCGTAGGACCAGCGCACCAGAACAGCAACCGTCGCGGATGAAGAATAACGTAGATCGAAAGGATCCAACCTGAAGACACACGAACATAGACGAACCACAACCAGATCCGAGCAAATGCACCGAGGATAGATCCGCCGGAGACACACCTCCACACGCCCACCAACGATGCTAGACGCATCACCGGAATGGGGAACAGGCGGGGAGACCTTTATTCCATCATAAGGGAGCCGCCACCGTCTCGTCTTCCTGAGTAGGACACAAACCCTAACAAATCTCGAAGGAACGACGAACATCGGAGCCCTCCCGCCGGTCCCTGCCAGGATCCACCATGCCCCCATGGCCCTAGGGCACCGGAGACGAGGCGGACCTGCGGCGGAGCCGGCGAGAGGCACGAACCCTAGCTTTTCTTGGAGAAGGAGGCGACGGCTGGAAAGACGTCTGATCTGATCTGAAATATTATCGTTTTGAAGATTAACTATGTGATTGGGTAACTGGCCTCATAAAATCCCTGTGATGAAGGAGGGATGCAACCCAAAAGAATGATTTGTTTAGTTAGTACTACCATGGTCTAGTTACTGGCCTATTTCCGTTATGGTAATATTTTATCTGGTTTACATGTTTAGAGCATCTCCAGCCGCGCCCCCAACAGGCCCCCTGGCCACTTTTTCGGCGCAGGTGCCGAAAAAATGGCCCAGTCGCGCCCCCGGGACGCCGAAAATCGCCGGATAGGGCCGAAACTGGCGCCAGCGGACCCAACCCGAACCCGGGGCGCTGGGGGTCGCCTGTGGGCGCCGGACGGGACGTTTTTGGCGCGAATGTAATGGGCCCGCCCTATCAGCGACGCGCTGCATCGTCGTCCTCATCGCCTCGGTTCTCGCGGGAATCAATGCCAAAGCTGCCGCACTGCCGTGCTGTCGCCTGCCCATTGATGCCCCACGCGCCGGTTAGCCTGCCCATTGATGCCGCGCAGCGAACCGTCGCGTCGCCTGGCATGCGCCTCTCGCCACCCGAGCTCCAGCTATAAAAGCCGCCCACCTCGCCGGTGAACACCACACCGCAGCACATCCCC
>LR738714.1:801257530-801268615 GCA_902687465.1 Secale cereale
GATGACCCCTACTTTAGGCTAGGCTATATTAGGTTGGGTTGGGTACTTGTCGAGGGCTCGATGACCCCTACTTTAGGCTAGGCTATATTAGGTTGGGTTGGGTACTTGTCGAGGGCTCGATGACCCCTACTTTAGGCTAGGCTATATTAGGTTGGGTTGGGTACTTGTCGAGGGCTCGATGACCCCTACTTCACATCACTTAAACAGCACATAGGTGCATAGTTGACAGGAGCAAAATGAAACATAGGTTGACATAGGTTCACATCACTTAAACAACACATAGGTTCATAGTTGACAGGAGCAAAATGAAACACAGGTTCACATCACTCAAATACTACGTAGGTTCACAGTTCACAGTACCCAAATTAAGCACAGTTACATGGGTGCCATTCCATAAGTTCAAACATTTCCACTGGCAGAGAAGTAGCTCTTCAGTCTTGCATATTTCTGAGCTTTCTTCTTTGAACCTGTTCCAGCATTTGAGACTCCTCCATCTCTTCCACCTCTCACTGGTCTCATCTTTCTAGCTCCAGTAGATGTAGATGAAGTACCAACAGAGAAACTATCAGCACTAGCCCTTGTTGCTGGCCTTGGTGCTGTGAAAGCAGGTATGGATGACCTAGTAGCAGCAGTTGGTGCTTTTGCAGTTGTTTTAGGCACTGCTGCAGAAGAACTACCTTCTCCACTTGGTGCCCTTGGATCAGCAGGTGATGGAATGTATGCTTCTGCCTTCTACCTTCTCTTTTCCTGCATTTTAAGATTGAAATACAAAGACAATTTAAGTTACAATTGTTGCTACCACAAAAAATTATGACAAAGCTGATAGTTTTTACCATGATTCTATTCTTCCTTAACTGGAGATCAGGCCTCAGTTGTTGGGAACAGTTAGTAAACCTATGGCCCATTAACTTGCATTTGCCACATTTGATTGTAGCCATTCTAGAGGAATCTTTGGGTTTAGGCACTTCGAACCTGCCCTTCTTCCTTTTTTCTTCTTTTCTCCCACTCTGGTCCTCTTTGTGGAAAATAGGAGGATCAATATTAGGTTGCCCTGTCTTGACCCAAGCATCTTCTCCTGGAACTGGATACACTATAGGTTTGTATGACTCCAAGTACATAGATTTCTTGAAGAATGGACTGACAAAGTCCTCAGGTTGCATCTTGCCTTTGTAAGTAGCACTACAAGCATGGTTGCATGGACACCCTGACATGTCCCACTTTCTGCATCCACAAGTGTGCTCAAGAAGATTGACAGCATTTGTCTTTGGGCCAGTGGTAACCTGCCATAAATTTGGACCTGCCCTGATTGCTTTGCAGTCTCTAGCATACTTCTTGCTGAGCTCAAACAGAATTGTTGCTCTGGATTGAGTTTGCTTTCATCATACCATATTCTACCCCTTTTCCTCTCTGCTGACAGGGAATAATGAAAGACATGGGCTCATTGCCATCATCATCCTCTGAATCCAAAAAACCTAGATTTTCATCTTCATCATCTGAAGGAAACCAGTCAGGCTCAATTGGGTCATTTGCTGATGAGTGTGAGTTTGTTGTTGGTCCTACTCTTTTTGCTATTTTCAAAACAAGTAGCACTTCACTAACTCCATCAGCTTAAGTTGCATCTTCTTCCTCTTCACTATGCTCTTCCTCTTCAACAACTACAACATCACAAATGTCCTCTGGTTCACTGTCACCATCACAGTCCACTGCTGCTGGCTTATTCATATCTTCATCAGAGCTATCATCTGTACTTTCTTCACCAGGTACATACTCTCCACTATCTTCACTATCTGAATCCAGATCCATGTCTGAAAAATTGTCACTGTGTTCTTTCTGAAAATCACAGTTTTCTAGCTGGGGAGGTGGCATTGTTTATTTGGGCTCATAGTTTACGCTCTGCTGTGTGCCCATCAGGAACACCTCATCTGTAACAAATTCCTTATGTGCCACACCTTCTTCATTCACTGCAAAAAGCACAGGAGGATCAATGTTGTATTCTTCATCAAATATATCTGCTGCTGCTGCTGGTGCTGCTGCTGGTACAATTGCCTGCTGCCTCTTGCCCTTAATAATTGACAAACTTATTTCCTTGCTGTCCTGATATTCCCTAAGCATTTCATCCACCTTTATCTGACTGTCTAGAAGTTTAAAACCATCCAATCCTATGCCATCAGCACTCATGTAGTACAAACAGTCTGATTCACTGTAGCCATTCTCAAGCACCAATGACATAAGATAGAAATGTCTTATGTCTTTCCTATACATCCTAGTCCTCAAGTATTTCCACCCTTGGAACTGAATATGAACTTCCCACTGCTCATAGTTCACCCTACAATGCATGAGAATAGCACATGTAAATATAAACTGTATGTACATACAGACAAACAATATTCAGATACTACAATTTTCAGAAACAAACAATATTCAGAAAGAGTAAATATTCAGAAACATACAATATTTACACACAAACAACATTCAGAGACAACAATATTCTGGAACAGTTGTACTAATCAGAAATCTGAATTAGAACAATATTTACACACAAACAACATTCAGATAGCTGAATTAGAACCAACTACAGAGACAACATTTGTACAATATTTACACACAAACAATATTTACACACAAACAATATTTACACACAAACAACATTTAGAACCAACTACAGAGACAACAAAAATCTAATTTTTAGCTTGTTAAACTAAACTAGATGAATCAAACCCTAAGACAACAGAAATGAAAAACCTGACCTTTTTTGAAGTTAAATAGCTCAATTTGAAGCAACTATAGAGACAACAGAAATATAATTGTTATCTTCTTAAACTAAACTAGATCCGCCTGCTTGTTAAACTAAACTACGGAGACAACAGTAAATCAAGAGAGAGAGAGAGAGAGAGAGAGAGAGAGGTCGTACTCATCGACGGCAGCTGAATCCGCCCGCCCACGCGCAGCCACTTGCGCAGACCCGCTAGGTTCGCATTCCGCGCCTTCCTCGACCACGGATCTGCATCTGGAGACGCCCGTTGCAAGGCGCGGGACCGCCGTCGCCGCCGGCCAGGAGCTACCCTCGCCGTCAGCGTGGCCGGACCTGGAACCGCACTCGCCGCCACCGTCCACATCGCCGGTGTTTGGCCAAGACACCATTGTTTCGCGCGCGAGAAGGGAAAGGGGGGAATGAGAGCGAGCTGAACTGAAGGAGGGGGAAGAGCCACAGTTGACTCACACCCAGATGAAACGGTCGTTTGTCCTGGTCCGTTACCGCTGGCCACGTGGTTTCGACAGGCGGACCGGCCATGTCAGAATCGCACTTAGCCGCGTTGCACAGACGGTTTAGTGTTTTTTGTGATTCAAGTGGTGGCTCGCCGTTATATTTGCCCAAGTTGGTGGTTCAGCAGTACCCTAGCCGCAAATCTGGTGGTTTTGGGCAATTAACTCTTTTTTGTAAAATACTCTGACCTCAATGGAGCAATTACCGAAGATTTGAAAAGGCCATCAGAGACAAAGCAAATCCAAAAATTACACAGGGGTGGACGCAGCTTGGAAAGCAGCGGTAGTGTTTTCACAGTGGTACTTAAACTTTATATGGATATATATAATCTATAATGCCAGACGCCTGACGTCCTACGCCTAACCTGATGACGATCGCGAGAGGGAATTCTGGGTAGGGGAGAAGCTCTGTACACATCAAACATTCCAACGTTGACCTTCCCATCTGAACGTCGCTGGGAAGATAAGCCAAGTTAGCGGCCGCGTGCCTGGAAGATAAGACATGCATGTCGTAGCCTGGTCGGGAAGCGCAGAAGAATGCCGAGCCATTTGAAATCCCCAAGGCCTCGCGGAACCAACAAAAACATCCACATGATGATGTCCACCGTCTCCTCCACAAACCTGCCACACAGCAACGCCCGCTTCGTCGGCAAGCCAGCCATCTCCCCGTGGCGACCTTGCAGATTTCTAGTCATTCTGACATTCAGAGTTGTAAACGTTCAGAGATCATTAGACAAAGACATTCAGAGTTCTGTGATCACAGTATCTATGTGTTGTGATTATAAACATTCAGATATTTTACCAGATTAAAATTGATGTTGAGCTTTTTCAAAATTCTGTCAGTGGTATGTGACATCTTAAGACTGTATGTTGACATTGGCCAAACAATTGGAATTCCAGCGACAACTTTCTGATATTTATTGATACTCCCTCCGTCCGGAAATACTTGTCATCAAAATGGATGAAAATGGATGTATCTAGAACTAAAATACATCTAGATACATCCATTACAATGACAAGTATTTTCGGACGGAGGGAGTACATGATAAACTTTCTGACATTTAGTCGAAGATTCCGTGTTGAACATATTATTTGCAAAGCTTGGAATTGCAGTATTATAGAACTTGGGCCTGCCTCCGAATATCCCTGCTTCATAATAAAAGGAGTGTGGTAAAAGAACATTGCGTCTTTTGAAAACTAACTAATACTAGTTATCCTAAAATGCGTTTTTTGAAAAATGAACTTAATTCTTCCGACAAAACAACCACAAAAAGCATTAAGGGATCAACCAGACCAGGTTTAGCCCCTTAGAATTTCCGTTCGAATAATGTCAGCAGCAGCTACAGGTTATAGTCGTAGGAGCTCTAGTTTAACAGTATAAGGTCCCAGGTTAGATTCTTTTGCAGCGCATTGTATCACTTTTGTTTTTGTGTCACGCTGCACTTGGGAAACAAATAAGACGATCTGCAGATGTCTTGCGTTTTTTTTGTTGTGCTCAACTCGTGAAAGGAAACAAACAAGAGGATCTGCTGATGTGATAACTTAGATGTGAGAAAATATCTCACATCTAGATGTTGTATAGACAGACCCTATGTTAAATTGCTAATGACGACATAATTGTGATAGTTGAATGCATGCTAATCATTCATGCGTCATACTCCCTCCGTTCGGAATTACTTGTCGCAGAAATGAATGTATCTAGACGTATTTTAGTTCTAGATACATCCATTTTCAAGACAAATAATTCCGAACGGAGGGAGTACATGCTAATCATTCTGACTAAACTGGCTATGGGTGGTCAAGGCCGAAGTTCTGGATGGCACGGAGCAGCTCGGGCTTGAGTATGAAGTCCCTGAAGCCGGAGCTCTGGGTGCCGACACTACACCTGCGCGGATAGGCGTCCGTTGGAAAGGGAGCAAACAAAGGGACGGGAGAAGAAACAAAATGGAATGAATAATTACTTCTTAGGCAGGCTTGGCAGCAGCGTCGACGGCCTTGTTATCGTCCTCCTCGTATTCAAGCGGCCTTGCCGGCTTAGCCCCTCCGTCAAAAAGTGTCTGAGATATATGAAGGGAATGATGAACGTGATCGGCATCTTTGCTAGCAAACATTGACAGGTTCCAAACATGCTCTCATGAATAGCAACAGATTAACCAGCACACACAGTGCCTTATGATATTTTTGCTATTAAGACAGAGGGTAGCGCTTTAGACCGTGTGGAATTAAGGGAATAATGGGTTGTACTACATGCTAACCAATCGAACTAACTTGCCTTCGGGGGGCCGTTGCTCCAAGCGTTAGTCCTCGTCTCAAGGCCGCATTCCTGGATGGCCCGGAGAAGCTCAGGCTTGAGCAAGAAGTCTCTGAAGCCGGAGCTGTGGCTGCCGACGTTGCCCCTGCGCGCATAGGCTGTCCGTCAGAACGGGAGCAAGCAAAGTGAAGGGAAGATGAAGAAAACCGAGGAGGTTGAATGAATAATTACTTCCTGGCGGCTGCGTGCCCGGCGGCCGGCCTGGCGGCGGCGTCGACAGCCTTGTGGTAGTCGAGCAGCTCCTGCTTGTACACGCCGTTCTCCTTGGCCTCTCCCATCCTGGCAACCAAGGAAGAAGCGGGTGCCAATCCGAGTGAGAAACTCTAGAAGTCGCACGTACGCAGTCAGATGTCGTCTGGCGGAGATTGAAGAGATGCGGGGGCGGGCTGCAAAGAAAGAAGCGGCAGGGCGGCCGGCGTGATCCGCCCAGATCGAGGCTAACCTGAATGAATTGTGTCGCTCCATAGGATACGGCCAGATCGAGGCTCGAGACGAGGAGTAGATCGTTGAATTGGGGATGGAGAGGAGTGGATCGTGGGGAGAAGAGAGAGGGTTGGGAGCGGCGCCCAAGGGAAGAGAGAGAAGGTGTGGGAGGGGGAGAGGGTGGGGCGGCGCCGGTGGCGGGCTAAGACGGGCGGCGAGGTCGGCGGCGGCGGGATGCGCGGGATGGGATCGAGGGAGAGGAACAGAGCGGACTGGTTTGGGTGGGTTGGGTTGGGCTTGACTCGGGGGATTTCGTTGGGTAGGTTTAGTGGTTGGTTACGCGACTCCTCACCTCTCCTTTTTCCAATCTCGTTTTGAATTCCGGAACCGGGAACTATTTTACAGTAATTTTCGGCGATAAAAACGGACGGGAGTGCACAAATTTCGGAGAGCATTGGCAGGGATTCCAAATAACTTTGATGGTTCGTGCCCAAATTTATCCACATCACACCCTAGCCACATGATTAGCCCATGCGTCCCTTTGCACTTGTTTTTATTATCTCTATCGAAAGCATCATAGCCACTCATTCTTCTCCTCTCACATCGCCCATACGGTGTCTAACCTCCACGCCCATTAGGGAAGCAGTCGAGGCATCGCAATAACATCCTCGTGCCATTTGAGATTATTATTTTTGCGGGTGATGCCATTTGAGGTTTAACATGTCAAAACATATCTATCGACCTTTCCCGTCATTCTAATACCGTCTTTTCGCGGTTTCACTCTCAAATTCACACGTGATCTCCCACTCGTTAACTTCACTGAGATTTGAAATGAATTTTAGGTACAAGCAATGTAATGGCCTTGATGCATGCATGTCGATGCCTGCACAACTACCCTCTAATCCTCTACTATATGTAGCTAGACGCAGTGCATGCGTGCACACGTCTCTTCATGCATGCATGCACAAAGACACAACGAGCAGTCGTCAAACACTCTATTGTGCGCGCATGCTCGGTGGCGGAGTTGACGCACGGCGAGGGTGGCGCTCTCTGCGGTCTTCGACTAGCTCCCATGAGCGGTGCCATGGGTGAGCCCAACTAGTGATTTCTCCGTGCCTGAGGTTCGCGTCAGCTGCACAACGGAAAACATAGTAAGAGTTAAGAGGTGATGGCGCACACTATCGATCGAGGAGGTCTATGTGGGAGGAGTGGAGGCTGTACGCCTGCCCGAGGAATGGAGAGCGGAGTAGATGAGTCGAATCGATCCTGTCGCGGCGGTGGAAGTGGCCCGAGAGGAAGGAGACGAGATCCCACCTCGGCGAAGGCCGCTGCAGTGGCAAGCGGCGGTACTGACCGTAGAGGAAAGAGACAAGAGCTCCGTGCATGGGGCAAATGAAGTGCTCCCCACGGGCGCCGGCGGCGAGGCCCACCGGCACGAAGCGACGGCAAAGGCGACGAGAGGACAAAGCCGTGGGCGGCGAAGCTCCGACGTGCACGCATGCATGCTGGGTTTAGCTAGTTTCCTTGGCCTGGCCAATTGGGCACGCGGCGCGGCGTGGAACGAGGGGAGAGGTGGAGATGCAAACGCAAAGTCTCTTTTACCGGTGGGGGATGTACCGCCACAGCATCCACCATACAGTGCCTTTAAGATCCGTGCAGCAGTGGTCCTACTCCATAAGTATATATAGCTATGTATTGTCCAGCCCTCATCTTTGTATCTCAGCACTTAAGTCAAATCAGTGGTCCCCTCCATCCCATCCACACATGCATGATACATTATCTCTCCTCCCAGCATGCATGACATGGGCACAATCGCTCTCATCTCTCCCTCACTAAATTCATGTCCTTTTATTTCTCTTTAGATAATATCAATCATTCATACCTTTTAAGCTACAAATTTATTTTTGAAACTTTATATATATTTGAATTCCTAGCGATGAGACCTTTCGAACAAGACCAATTTTCAATGCATATAAACTAGTTTCCCCGGCCATGCTGACCCGAGAAAAAGGACATCAAAAGAGAGGTTGTGGCAAGTGAGGCCGGAAGAAGCAGATGGGCAACTATCATCATCGGAGATCTCATCATCACTGCGATGGCAAGAGCGGAGCATATGAATCTACTCGATCATGCCGCGGCGGTGGAAGTGTCCGGAGAGGAAGGAAACAGCTCGCAAAGATCGACCTTTTTTTCTGGAAAAAAGAGAGGAGATGGGTGGCGCGACTGGGGAGTGTGCTATTTTTGGGCGACGACGACGAGGTCCACGTACGGAGTGGGAAGAGAGCTCGTTGTGCATGCCGGACATCTCGCGGGGAGCTCACGGCATGGGTGGCGACGATATGCACAACCGGAGCCGTTCGAGCGTCCGACGCTCCGGCCGTTGAACGCCTAGCTAGGGCGAATCTCCCCTCGTCGGCATGGCTTGCTAAGGAATGAACGAGAAGAGAGAGAGAGAGGAGGAGGAAGGTGTGAAAAAGATGTGGTCTTTGTGTGGTCCAACGGGAAAAAAGACGACGGGGAGTGGAGGCTCTACGCGTGAGGAATTGAGTCGCCGGAATATCCCATCACGGGCTCACGGCGGCGGTGCTGAGCGGAGAGGAAATAGACGAAGTCGATTGAGGGGGCCGGGCAGCTGCGGCAACGGCGACGAGAGCGAAGCTCTGCACGCATGGCGGCGTTCCTTGGCATGGACCAACTTTGTGGAAAAAATATATCAACATTTACAATACTAAAGCTATATAGCTTGAAAATATTGATTCGATTCGATTCGACGTCCCCGCAGAAGAAAAGAAAAGAAAAGAAAAAAAATCGATTCGACTGGATTGCGTGAGATCCACCTGATGATGATCGCGAGAGGGAATTCTGGGTAGGGGAGAAGCTCTGTACACATCAAACATTCCAACGTTGACCTTCCCATCTGAACGTCGCTGGGAAGATAAGACAAGTTAGCGGCCGCGTGCTGGGAAGATAAGACATGCATGTCGTAGCCGGGTCGGGAAGCGCAGAAGAATGCTGAGCCTTTTGAAATCCCCAAGGCCTCGCGGAACCAACAAAAACATCCACATGATGAGGTCCACCGTCTCCTCCACAAACCTGCCACACAGCAACGCCCGCTTCGTCGGCAAGCCAGCCATCTCCCTGTGGCGACCTTGCAGATTTCTAGCCATTCTGACATTCAGAGACATGAACATTCAGAGTTGTAAACGTTAAGAGATCCAACGCACACCATGCAGCTGACCGAATTTACTAATCTGATTATAAAGTTATTGTTTTCTTACAAACAAGGCCAAAATTATGCAGTCAACACCCTAAAGTTATTGTTTTCTTACAAACAAGGCCAAAAAATTTGCAGCCAAAACCCTAAAGTTATTGTGATGCAAACAAATTTTATGTATAACGTGCATGCTGTCCTGTTCCTTATTAACAACACAAAACACAGGTAGACAACTACCAAAGGGATAACTAGAAGAGAAGAAACCCTTCATCCCATTACAAACAAATTACATCTATAAATCAAAGAGCATCATGAAGGAAAAAGCGTCCCCTTAATTCAACCTAAGTACAGCCAATTCAGGGTCTAGAAACATATACAACTTTTTAGGATTGAACAGACGAGCAACCACACATCATTATTCAGTTAATGAGACCACAGACGGAACAATGAACAAAAACTCTATGCGGACTTAACTAATCAAATTGATAAACCGCAAAACAGATTTTCAATCGACAGGGTTGAAAACTTAGATTTAATTATTTGATAAGTACCATGCCAATTGGTTACAAGTTCACAAATAATCATGCTTCTGAGAGGTGGTAAAATCCCACAAAAATACCGCGAAACAAAATAAAAAATCCAAACATGAACTATCCCTACTGATCTTCCCACAACCTATCACTTGGATGTACACCAATCATGGGAGAAGCAGTTTAAGCTTAACATCTGCGAATCAAGCATGAGAGGAAACAAAAAATCTTACCTCATTGTCCAGCCGTTAGTAGCTTCAGAGCACACCTCGTATATCTGCCCATCTCCCCCTCCTACAATCAAATCTAGCACCATCAGTAAAGGAATTCCCAAAAAGAACGCCGTCGAATCAACAGGGCAAAGACGGGGAAGGAGACCATTGAAGCAAAATGAACATACCCGTCGAGCTCGAGGCTGTCTGTCGACATCTCGTCAGGTGCTTTGCCAAGCCTCACCCTGTAGCAGTGTCTCGCAACAGACAACACCGAATGATTAGATTTTTTTTCGAGGACACGAGCGATGCAAATATAGATCTAAATGAACAAACATTCCTCTGGCCAACACGCTTAATTACACAACTATATAAAAAAAGGCAAAAAGAGTTTTTGTTTTCTCTTTGCCTATAAATCCAAGGCATGCATGGAGCTATCAACTATACAGTTTTCGGTACCATATATAATTAAATCTTCCGTCTCCCAACGATACCATCTACAAAACAACATCATCCGGCTCCGAAAAATTACTCCACGTTTATAGCATCGTGCTAATTAAAAAAAAACAGTTCTTGTGGCCACAAGACAAATCACACTCACCATCAGACCAAAACCTCAGACAACTGATACAATAAAACAGCCATTCCACACTGTCCCATAAGGTGCTGCATACTTTCTTGCTAGCTAACCGAATTTACCACTGGAGGTAACCCATATTTTTGCAACACACAAATCTGAAACGAGTAATCTGAACATGTTTTCCTTGTTTACCAGCACCCCTAACGGCCCACTTCAGTGAAAGAAGTTAGACAGAAAATCGGCAAGCCACTCCAATCATATGCACTTGTATCGTAATCCACCTAGCGTAGATAATGATCCTAACCTAAACTATCCCTATTTGATCTTCACACACACCTATCACTTTGATGTACACGCATCATGGGAGAAGCAGTTCTAAGCTTATCAGCTGCGAATCAAGCATGAGAGGAAACAAAAAATCTTACCTCCTTGTCCAGCCGATAGTAGCTTCAGTGCACACCTCGTATCTCCGCCCATCTCCAGCTTCCGGAGCTTCACTGGCCTTCTCCGTCTCTAGAGCTGGCGCACTCATGGAATCCTTCCATCCGGCG
>LR738714.1:801311571-801348699 GCA_902687465.1 Secale cereale
GCCCGGGGGGGGGGGGGGGGGGGGCGGGCGGGGCGCAGCAACATGCCCCCGACGGCCGAGCGGCACCTCCGCCTCAGGGGGGCCGGGCCGCAGCAGCACGCCATTGCCGCTGACCACTTTTTTGCCCGTCAGGTTCAGCCACGGCCGTCGTCAAGCAGAACAGGGATTTGGTACGCCCTTAACTTTTCCTGTGTGAAGCATAAGCATGGCAACCTGTTCTTTCCCTAACTATCTTGATTCCAGATGTGGTTGCAAAATTTGAAGAAGAGTTTGTTGATCCGGAGCCTAAGCAAACTATATTAGCACCCCCGGCCAACAATAAGTTCCTGCGAGACAAATACAACATGTGTGCGGCATAAGTAACTAACTGAGTTAATTTTGTTCCTTTGGTATAGTCCAAGTCGTGATCGATCTATTACTTCCTGATCTGTGCTCTCAGATGCAACTTGTTTTTACCTTAAATTTGGGTGTATGATGAAGTGATGTGTTTGTCTTTATGCATATTATAGGAGCTACCCCCCGAGGATGAGGGTAAAACTGTTTAGGCTTCCTCATTAGCTCCCCTCGGGTATCTCCCGGGATTTGATTCATTCTCTTTGAGTAAAATGGCAATACTGTGATCACGGCCAGATCAACGGTACATGAACCATCTGCCATTTCTGTAGGGGTAGATTAACGAGTTGTTCCGCTCGTTAAGCTCGTGCTTGTTAAGATTAACGAGCAGAAACCCTGTTGGGCTCAGCTCGTTTGAAGCTCATTAAGCTCGTGAGCGCTAAAGCTCGGCTCGTTTCTTTTGAAGCTTGTTAAGCTCGTGGTCATTAAGACTCGGCTCGTTAAGATCAACGAGCAGATAGCCCTGCTCGTCTCGGTTCGTTTGAAACTCGTTAAGCTCGTGAGTGCTCGTTAACAGATTCTGATGTGTTACAGTCTATAGGATGAGTGTGTAGATGTGGTTTCTAAGAAGGAAGATGACTACAAGAGGAAATACACTAATTTTTTGCCTCCTATGTTGATTAGATTGAATAGATGGGCTGGGGTGCTACACACTTTTTGTCATGTAAGATGAAAATATGTGTTGTGTAGTTACTGACGAGCTTAGTGAGCTACTCGTGAAACTAGTTAGCTTGTTCGTTAAGCTCGTTAAGCTTAACGAGCTAAAATGGATGATTAACTTTATCGATTAAGAAGCGAGCCACGAACTTAACGAGCTGAACTATCGAGCGCTCACTAAGCTCAGTGAGCTACGAGCTTTTAGTCCAGCCCTATTTCTGTATGAAGAGTGCTGCTCGGCACAAATACTTGTTGTATTCTGCAGGGGAGAACACCTCTGTGTCCTCTGCAAAACAGAGCAGCCAGAACACTTCAGTTGCTTGTGAACATGTGCAGGAAATCAAGATGGCAACGGGGACTAAACCCATTGGGTTTTGCCTGCCCAAACTCATCCCCACGAGAAAATCACATATCCATCCCCGTCCCCGTCAGCGTGCGCGGGGCTAGTTTTTTGCCCATCCCCTAAACCCATCTGGTTTCCTAAACCCACGGGGAACCCACGGGGAAATCGGCATATTTAAGCAAGCATAATAGAAGCAAAAAATAGCATTTCGGTAGCAAAAAGAGCATATTTCAGCAGCATAACTTGAGAAAATTTCAGTACAATACAATGGTACATGGTTCAACAGCTACAAGAAGCATATTTCACCACCATAACTCGAGCAAAAAGAGCAATAACAGCAGCTACAAGGATCATATTTCAGCTGCATAACAAAACGAGCAATAACAACAGCTAGAAAGAGCAGTAGCAACATCCGCATAAGCATATTTCCGCAACAAACAGGATCATTATTCAGCCATACATGGTTCAACATGATGTCTAATTAGGCTTAGTGTGGTATTTTGGCGGGGATGACGGGTTTCGGGTTCGGGTATTGCTCAAACGGGTTTGAACCCACGGAACTTGTCGGGTTTTATATCTTAACCAGTAGCAGCACCGCGGGATTAAAAAGACGCCCATCCCCGTCCCCTAATAGGGTAAAAACCCGCGGGGACGCGGGTTTCGGGATCACATTGCCATCTTGAGAAGGAAACATGCTCAACTCCGTGTGGCCATCTGCTTGAGTCTTTTATTGCAACATTGGCACAGGGCTCATCTACCATACTGAGACGTCGGGTCTGAATTTGATCCACGAGGCAGCAACTCGGGGTATTAAACGTTAATGGTGGCCGAATTTGCTCGTGCAGGAAATCGTAGCCTGACTTGTTCAGATCATGAAGTGCGTAGCAGCCATGACACAAGCGAGGAGAGTCGCCTTCCAACGCGCCTGCTGGTTTGCTGATGCGGTGATGCCACACAGTTGACGGCAACCTGTAAGCGTTAGGATCGGACGATGCCGCTATCCCCAGGGCGGCCTGAGTTTGCTAGCAGGACGTAGTCGGCAAAACAGGTTCAAAGACTCATGTACTCTCCCAAGGCATTGGCATCCAGTGCAGTGCTTATCCCTTAATTAGGAAATATAGAATGAAATCCATTGATTGCATTCTCCGCCACATCTCCATCTCCACAATGCCCCGGATAATCGTTGCAAGAATAAAAGAGGCCGCCTCAATCGGGGTTATTCAGGTCGCCGGGTCGTCGTGTAACATAGAAACTGAGAACTCTTCATCATGAACGAAAAAGACTTCTTCTCTTAATAAAAAATTCTAGATATATCATCCATTGAATTTTCTCAGCCAAACATGCATTTCGAAGACATTAAACCTTTTACTAATCAACGACTACTTTTCTATCGTCTCTTTTCTGCTCTTGATGATTCAGTAGCCGTTTCTATTCTTATATGCCCCCACCGGTCCCGGCTGGGCTTGAGCCTTTTGCATTTGACTCTCCCTTCCAAAAAAAGGGTAAACAATTATTGCTTTTTTCGCAAAGAACATTAATTAAAGACAAAAAAATTGATTATCCGATTGCGCTCGAGGAGCTGGAGAACGTACCACTACAATTACCATGTCCACATTGCACATGTAACAATCTCATTTTTGTGCCCCAAATCGCGAAAGATCCGATCTAGCGCCGAACGGATGGCGCCTCCGCATTCAATACACGTACAGCCCAGGGACGTCTCCTCCTTCTTGATACAGCAAGGGGGGAGGAGAACTTGACGGAGATCTCCGGCAGCACGACGGCGTGGTGGCGGTGGAGCTCATGATTCTCTGGCAGGGCTTCGCTAAGCACTACGAAGGAGGAGGAAGTGTAGGAGGGGGAGGGCTGCGCTAGGGGGAAGGGTGCGGCTACCCTCTCTCTCCCTCACTATATATAGGGGGAAGGGGGAGGAGGAGGCGCCCTAGGGTTTTCCTAGGGGAGGGGCTGCGGCCACAGGGGAAACCCTAGATGGGTTTGGGCGCACCCACCCGTAGGTGACTCGGTGCCCTAGCTGGGAGGGGGCGGCTGCCATAGGGGAGGCGCCCCACCTCTCCAGGTTACATCAGATGGGGTGGGAGGAGCGCACAGCCCCTCAGTGGGCTGGTGTGGCCCCTCCCCTTGGCACATAAGGCCTCACAACGCTTGTCGGGGCCTCTGAAACCCCTTTCGGTCACGCTGGATGTCACCCGGTACCTCGAAACAATTCTGGACTCCAATACCCTTCCTCCAATATATCGGTCTTCACCTCCGGACCATTTCGGAACTCCTCGTGACGCCCGGGATCTCATCCGTGACTCCGAACAACTTTCGGTAGCCACATACAATTCACATTACAACTCTAGTGTCACTAAACCTTAAGTGTGTAGACCCTACGGGTTCGGGAACCATGCAGACATGGCCGAGACACCTCTCCGGCCAATAACCAATAGCGTGATCTGGATACCCATATTGGCTCCGACATATTCCACGATGATCTCATCGGATATTCAATCTCGTTTCCAGCAAGTTTCTTTACTCGTTCCGTAACACATGATCCCATGACTAACTCCTTAGTCACATTGAGCTTATCATGATGATGCAATACCGAGTGGGCCCAGAGATACCTCTCTGTCATACGGAGTGACAAATCCCAGTCTCGATTCGTGCCAACCCAACATACACTTTCGGAGATACCTGTAGTGCACTTTTATAGTCACCTAGTTATGTTGTGATGTTTGATAAACCCAAAGCATTCATACGGTATCCGGGAGTTGCACAATCTCATGGTCTAAGGAAATGATACTTGACATTAGAAAAGCTGTAGCAAATGAACTACATGATCTTGTGCTATGCTTATGATTGGGTCTTGTCCATCACATCATTCTCCTAATGATGTGATCCCATTATCAGCGATATTCAATGTCCATGGTCAGGAAACCACAACCATCTATTGATCTACGAGCTAGTCAACTAGAGGCTCACTAGGGACATGTTGTGGTCTATGTATTCACACATGTATTACGGTTTCTGGTTAATACAATTATAGCATGAACAATAGACAATTATCATGAACAAGGAAATATAATAATAACCATTTTATTATTGCCTCTAGGGCATATTTCCAACAGTCTCCCACTTGCACTAGAGTCAATAATCTAGATACATTGTGACGGATCGAACACCAATAGAGTTCTGGTGCTGATCATGTTTTGCTTGTGGAATAGGTTTAGTTAACGCATCTGCGACATTCAGATCCGTATGTACTTTACAAATATCTATGTCTCCATCTCGAATATAACCACGAATGGAGTTGAAGCGGCGCTTGATATGCTTGGTCTTCTTGTGAAACCTAGGCTCCTTGGCAATGGCAGTAGCTCCAGTGTTGTCACAGAAGAGAGTCATCGGGTCCCGTGCATTGGGAATCACTCCTAGGTGGGTGATGAACTCCTTCATCCAGACTCCTTCATGCGCTGCTTCCGAAGTAGCTATGTACTCCGCTTCACATGTAGATGCCGCCACGACGCTTTGCTTGCAACTGCACGAGATGACTGCCCCACCATTCAAAATATACATGTATCTGGTTTGTGACTTGGAGTCATCCGGATCTGTGTAAAAGCTAGCATCAACATAACCATTTACGCCGAGCTCTTCGGCACCTCCATAAATGAGAAACATATCCTTAGACTTTTTCAGATACTTCAGGATATTCTTGACCGCTGTCTAGTGTTCCATTCCGGGATCACTTTGTTACCTCCCTACCAAACTTATGGAAAGGTTCACATCAGGTCTGGTACACAGCATGGCATACATATAATAGAGCCTATAGCTGAGGCATAGGGGATGACACTCATCTTTTCTCTATCTTCTGCCGAGGTCGGGCATTGAGCTGCGCTCAATCTTACACCTTGCAATACAGGCAAGAACCCCTTCTTGGACTGATCCATATTGAACTTCTTCAATATCTTGTCAAGGTATGTGCTTTGTGAAAGACCAATGAGGTGTCTCGATCTATCTCTATAGATCTTGATGCCTAATATGTAAGCAGCTTCTCCAAGGTCCTTCATTGAAAACACTTATTCAATTAGGCATTTATGCTTTGCAAAAGTTCTATATCATTTCTAATCAACAATATGTCATCCACATATAATATGAGAAATGCTACAGAGCTCCCACACACTTTCTTATAAATATAGGCTTCTCCATAAGTCTGTATAAATCTTCCTCAAAGCGAATGTTCCATCTCCGAGATGCTTGCAACAACCCATAGATGGAGCGCTGGAGCTTGCATACCTTCTCAGCATTCTTAGGATCGACAAAACCTTCTGGCTGCATCATAGACAATTCTTCCTTAAAGAAACCGTTAAGGAATGCCATTTTGGTGTCCATTTGCCACATCACATAACATAATTTCTAGCATGATTCGGACGGACTTCAGCATCGCTACGGGTGAGAAAGTCTCATCGTAGTCAACTCCTTGAACTTGTTGATAACCCTTAGCGACAAGTCGAGCCTTACAGACGGTCACATAACCATCCGCGTCAGTCTTCTTCTTAAAGATCCACTTATTCTCTATGGCTTGCTGATCATCAGGCAAGTCCACCAAACTCCATACTTTGTTCTCATACATGGATACTATCTTGGACTTCATGGCTTCAAGCCATTTGTTGGAATCCGGTCCTGACATCGCTTCTTCATAGTTCGAAGGTTCACCGTTGTCTAACAACATGATTTTCAGGACATGGTTGCCGTACCACTCTGGTGCGGAACGTGTCCTCGTGGACCTACGAAGTTCGGTAGCAACTTGATCCGAAGTTTCATGATCATCATCATTAACTTCCTCTCTAGTCAGTGTAGGCACCACAGGAACATCTTCTAGTGCTGCGCTACTCTCCGGTTCAAGAGGGGGTACAATTACTTCATCAAGTTCTACTGTCCTCCCACATACTTCTTTCGAGAGAAACTCTTCCTCCAGAAAGGATCCATTCTTGGCAACCAAGATCTTGCCTTCGGATCTGAGGTAGAAGGTATACCCAATAGTTTACTTAGGGTATCCTATGAAGACGCAATTTTCCGATTAGGGTTCGAGCTTTTCAGGTTGAAGTTTCTTGACATAAGCATCACATCCCCAAACTTTCAAAAACGACAACTTAGGTTTCTTCCCAAACCATAATTCATACGTTGTCGTCTCAACGGATTTAGACGGTGCCCTATTTAAAGTGAATGCGGCAGTCTTTAAGGCATAACCCCAAAATGATAGCGGTAGATCGGTAAGAGACATCATAGATCGCACCATATCCAATAGAGTGCGATTGCGACGTTCAGACACACCATTACGCTGAGGTGTTCCAAGCGGCCTGAGTTGTGGAACAATTCCACATTTCCTTAAGTGTGTGCCAAACTTGTGACTCAATTATTCTCCTCCACAATCAGATCGTAAGAAATTTATTTTCCTGTCACGTTGATTCTCTACCTCGCTCTGAAATTCCTTGAATATTTGAAATGTTTCAGACTCGTGTTTCAGTAAGTAGACATACCCATATCTACTTAAGTCATCTGTGAGGGTGAGAACATAACGATAGCCACCGTGAGCCTCAACGCTCATTGGACCGCATACATCAGTATGTATTATTTCCAACAAGTTGGTTGCTTGCTCCATTGTTCCGGAGAACGGAGTCTTGGTCATCTTGCCCAGGAGGCATGGTTCGCACGTGTCAAATGATTCATAATCAAGAGACTCCAAAAGTCCATCTGCGTGGAGTTTCTTCATGCGTTTGACACCAGTATGACCAAGGCGGCAGTGCCACAAGTATGCGGGACTATCATTACCAGCCTTATATCTTTTGGCATTCACACTATGAATATGTGTAACATCACACGTTCGAGATTCAATAAAACTAAACCATTAACCAGTGGGGCATGACCATAAAACATATCTCTCATATAAATAGAACAACCATTATTCTCGGATTTAAATGAGTAGCCATCTTGCATCAAACGAGATCCAGATACAATGTTCATGATCAAAGATGGTACTAAATAAAAATTATTGAGGTTTTAAAACTAATCCCGGAAGTATATGTAGAGGTAGCATGCCGACGGCAATCACATCGACCTTGAAACCATTCCCGACGCCTCGTCCTTCGCCAGTCTCCGTTTATTCTGCAGCTCCTATTTTGAGTTGCAAATGTGAGCAACCGCACCGGTATCAAATATCCATGAGCTACTACAAGCGCTGGTAAGATATGCATCAATAACATGCATATCATATATACCTTTGACGTTGCCGGCCTTCATGTATATGTAATTTATTTTGTTGTGATATAAAGCATTTATCGTGCTGCCAAAGACCATAAAAATTATGACGCTAGTTTTTATAGTGGAATTTTATTTTAGTAACGTATTCGGTATCATCGATCTCCTTTCGGCCGAAATTCAAATTCCATAAAAAACAATTATGGGTCGTAATCGGCATGTAGCCAACTTAAAGTATCCGAGCCTAAATCGGTATAAGCTTTCTTATTTTTGATAGGCATTTGGCCGTTAACAGGCCTAACATCATTTGGGCCTTAGTAACAACAGGTTCTTAACATGTGTAAATATCTCGCAGGCCTAATACGACCCATAAATAAGAAGGGCCATTAGTAGGCCGAATGTCATATTGGGCAGTAATTGGGCCAGATTATGCCCTTGACTTTTACGGGGCCGAAAGATGATTGGGCCAGATTAGGCCAATGTATCTCAGCTCCTGCTGGCCCATTTGCAATTCGGATCATTCATGGGCCGAAAGTCAGGCGGGCCGCAGATGCGCCGACCTACTAGACGGGCCTTTAACAGGCCAGAAGAGCGGTCGGGCTTGATTTGTATGAGCGAGTATATGGGCCTTTAGTAGGCATGATGTGACATTGGTGAAGGAAATATGCCCTAGAGGAAATAATAAAGTTGTTATTTATATTTCCTTATATATCATGATAAATGTCTTTTATTCATGCTAGAATTGTATTAACCGGAAACTTGATACATGTGTGAATACATAGACAAAACAGAGTGTCCCTAATATGCCTCTACTAGACTAGCTCGTTAATCAAAGATGGTTGTGTTTCCTAACCATAGACATGTGTTGTCATTTGATCAACGGGATCACATCATTAGGAGAATGATGTGATGGATAGGCCCCATCCGTTAGCTTAGCACAATGATCGTTTAATTTTATTGCTAATGCTTTCTTCATGACTTATACATGTTCCTCTGACTATGAGATAATGCAACTCCCGAACACCCGAGGAACACCTTGTGTGCTATCATACGTCACAACGTAACTGGGTGATTATAAAGATGCTCTACAGGTGTTTCCGAAAGTGTTTGTGGTGTTGGCATAGATCAAGATAGGATTTGTCACTCCGAGTGTCGGAGAGGTATCTCTGGGCCCTCTCGGTAATACACATCATATTAAGCCTTGCAAGAAAATGAATAATGAGTTAATCATGAGATGATGTATTATAGAACGAGTAAAGAGACTTGCCGGTAATGATATTGAACTAGGTATGATGATACCGACGATCGAATCTCGGGCAAGTAACATACCGACGACAAAGGGAACAACGTATGCTGTTATGCAGTTTGAACGATAAAGATCTTCGTAGAATATGTAGGATCCAATATGAGAATCCAGGTTCCGCTATTGGTTATTGACCGGAGATGTGTCTCGGTCATGTCTACATAGTTCTCGAACCCGTAGGGTCTGCGCGCTTAACGTTCGATAACGATTTGTATTATGACTTATGTGATGACTGAAGATTGTTCGGAGTCCCGGGTGAGATCACGGACATGACGAGGAGCCTCGAAATGGTCGAGACATAAAGATTGATATATTGGAAGGTTATATTCGGGCACCGAAAGCGTTCCGAAGTGTATCGGGTATTTTTCGGAGTACCGGGTGGTTATTGGAACCCCCCCCCCCGGGGGACTCAATGGGCCTTAATGGGCCCTAGTGGAGAAAGAGGGCAGCAAGCAAGGTATGGGGCACGACCCCCAAGGCCCAAACCGAATTGGTTTAGGGTTTGGGGGGCCGTCCCCCCCTTTCCTTCTCCTCTCCTCCTCTTTCCTCCTTCTCCTAGGAGGAATAGGAAGGGGGGGGGGGCAAACCTACTTGGAGTAGGAGCCTCCTCCTCCCTCCCTCCTTTATATACGTGGGGAGGGGGCACCCCAAAGGCACACCAAAGTTTCTCTTAGCCGTGTGCGGTGCCCCCCTCCACAGTTACACACCTCGGTCATATCGTCGTAGTGCTTAATTAGGCGAAGCCCTGCGCCTGTAACTTCATCATCACCATCACCACGCCGTCGTGCTGACAAAACACTTCCTCGTCCTCAACTGGATCAAGAGCTCGAGGGACGTCATCGTGCTGATAGTGTGCTGAACACGGATCGTGAAGACGTTCGACTAAATCAAGCGCGTTACTAAACGCATCCACTTTCGGTCTACGAGGGTACGTGGAAACACTCTCCCCGCTCGTTTCTATGCTTCTCCTAGATAGATCTTGCGTGATGTTAGGTAATTTTTTTGAAATACTACGTTCCCCAACAGTGGCATCATGAGCCAGGTCTATGCGTAGATGATATGCACGAGTAGAACACAAAGAGTTGTGGGCGATAATAGTCATACTGCTTACTAGCATGTCATACTTTGATTCGGCGGTATTGTTGCATGAAGCGGCCCGGACCAACATTGCATGACCGCGTTCATGAGACTAGTTCTACCGAAGTGCTTTGCACATAGGTGGCTGGCGGGAGTCAGTTTCTCCAACTTTAGTTGAATCAAATGTGACAGCGCCCGGTCCTTGTTGAAGGTTAAAACAACACAGTTGATAAAAAATCGTTGTGGTTTTAATGAGTAGGTAAGAACGGTTCTTAGTAGAAGCCCGTAGCAGCCATGTAAAACTTGCAACAACAAAGTAGAGGACGTCTAACTTGTTTTTGCAGGGTATGTTGTGATGTGATATGGTCAAGACGTGATGAGTTATACGATATTGTATGAGATGATCATATTTTGTCAATTATTGACAACCAGTAGGAGCCTTATGGTTGTCTCTTTATTGTATGAATTGCGAAAGCAATGTAATTGCTTTACTTTATCACTATGAGTTAGCGATAGTAGTAGAAGCAATAGTTGGCGAAACGACCATGACGCTACGATGAAGATCATGGTGTCAAGCCGGTGACAATGGAGATCATGACGATGCTTTGGAGATGGAGATCAAAAGCACAAGATGATGATGGCCATATCATGTCACATATTTTGATTGCGTGTGATGTTTATATTATTATTATTCTTATTTTGCTTAGTACGGCGGTAGCATTATAAGATAATCCCTTGCAAAATTTCGAGGTACAAGTGTTCTCCCTGAGTATGCACCGTTGCGACAGTTCGTCATGCCGAGACACGACGTGATGATCGGGTGTGATAAGATCTACGCTAACATACAATGGGTGTAAGACATTTTTGCACATGCAGAATACTCGAGTTAAACTTGACGAGCCTAGCATGTACAGACATGGCCTCGGAAAACTGGAGACCGAAAGGTCGAGCGTGAATCATATAGTAGATGTGATCAACATAAGATGTTCACCATTGAAAATTACTCCATCTCACATGATGATCGGACATGGTTTACTTGATTTGGATCACGTGATCATTTAGATGACTAGAAGGATGTTGATACGTCCAAAACGTATCTATAATTTCTGCTTGCTCCATGCTTCTTTTGTGTGATATTGCTATGATATTGATGCACTTCCATACGCTTTTGATCATATTTGGACTAACCTATTAACTCAGTGCACCACAGTGCCAGTTCCTGTTTTCTGCTGTTTTTCTATTTCAGGTTTCCCCCATATTAAAAGTGCTCCAAAAATTCCAGAAAAAATATAGGAAAAATCAGTGTACCGAAAGTTTCGCGAAGAACCAAAGATGGGCCAGAGGGGAGCCAGGGGAGGCCCAGGCGGCCACCTGGCGCGTCCCCACCCCTGGCCGCGCCAGGGGGGCGCCTGGGGCCCCTGCTCCGCCTCTGGCTGCCCCCCTTCGCCTATATATCCCTCTCGTCCCGAAACCCTCGAGGACAGAACCCTTTTTCGCGATCTCGCCTTTGTTCCGCCGCCGCAGCGCTTCCAAGATCGGGAGCATCAGGAGAACTCTTCCCAGCACCCTGCCGGAGGGGAGAACCACCACCGGGAGCTTCTCCACCACCATGGACGCTTCCCGGATGAGTCGTGAGTAGTCCACCTTGGACCACGGGTCCATGATCAGTAGCTATGTGATGTTCTCCTCCCCTCTTTACTCTACATGGTTTAGACCTCGTGAGCTGCCCTACATGATCGAGGCACGTATGCAATCTTTCTGCTGTTGCTTTGCTGAGTTTGCTGGGATCTGATGGATTATGAGACTATGTTCAGATTGTGTTTGAGTAATATATTTGATTCACCTCTTTTATATCTTTGTTCTTGAGTAATTCTTGCATGTTCTCCATTGCTGTTTATTGCTTTGGCCAAGTAGTAGGTAGTAACTCCAAGAGGGAGCGTTATGCTTGATTGTGGGTTCATGCCCCCTGATGACTAGCTTGAGTGACAGAAACATGAGTCTAGGGGATGTGCTGTTGCCACAAGGGAGAAAACAACGGTGCTTGTACTTGCGGGTGCAAGGATTGTTTACTTTACAGAAAGTTCTTTTAATGCAGTTGTCTGTTGCTTTGATTTTACACTTTGGGTGGTATTCGCAACTTAATACCAGCGGGATGTTCTGGATAGATATCTCAAGGTGGATGATTAGTAGTAGATGCAGATGGATTTCGGTCTACTTGCCTTGGCGTACCGCCCATGCTTTTGAGCCTCTACCTTTCTTTGCAGCATAGTTAGCATTGGTTTGCGCACATAATCCTGTCAATTGCCCAGCTATAATTTGTTTACCTCGCTTTGCTGTTTTATCGTCTTTTGGGAGAGAGACATCACTAGTGAACATCATGGGACCCCGGTCCATATTACCACCGCTGATCACACCTTCTATTTACTTTCTGTTTTTATTTCCTAGTTGCAGTCATAGCTATCATTATTATCTCTTGTATTTGATCCTTTGTAAACAACAAGGCCGGAGGGATTGACAACCTCTCTGTACTCGTTGGGAGCAAAGTTATATGTATCTGTGTGCAGGTCCCGTCAACCGCTAAGTTTCTGGCGCTGTTGACACCTACTTGTCGACCCTCGGAGTCTCACGGGATTCGATCCTTGGTATCTTTGCCAAGGGAAATTTGCCGCTACGCTACATCTCAACCTTCCACTTGGGGTAACCAACGAGGGGCGAGAAGCCATCAAGCAAGTTTCTGGCGCCATTGCCGGGGACTCCACTCTTCAAGATAGGGGAGTTGCACGCTATCTTTTATCTTTGCTTTTTAGTCTTGTTAGTTTACCTTTCAGTTTTTGCCTTAGTGTCCCTTACCAAAAATCACAAAAATAGTTATCTTGCTTGCTGCTGCTATGGGTTCCACCAAAAACACTAAGTGGGAGGAGTACACCCCTTCTTCCATCACGCCAATCACCACTGTCGGGATCTACAAAAGTAATAAACCTTGTGATTATGTTAGTTTTAATGGAGAGTTATGCCCATGGCATGGTCTTCCAGGAAAAAAGTATGAGCCTATGTTTAAAGTTGCTCCCACACTTCCCCAAACTTGGGAAGACGTCCAAACTCTTATAATAGAGAGCAATTCAAACAAAGAGGATGACACTACAATTCTGCTCAATAATGATAAAATTGATTTTGATAATTGTAGTCTCTCAGAAGTTGTCACCTTTTTACAAAGAATGGCTAAAGACCCCCACACTAGCACACTTAACCTTGCCTTCACAGAGCATATCACTAATGCTCTCATCAAAGCTAGGGAGGAGAAGCTTAGGGTAGAAGCCTCCATACCTAGAAAGCTAGAAGACAGTTGGGATCCTATAGTCAAAATTAAATTGAACAACTTCTCTTGCTATGCTTTATGTGATGTTGAAGCTAGTACCTCCGTTATGCCCAAAAGAATGTATGATATGTTTGAATTGAAACCTTTTGATCCTTGTTCTTTTGGTGTTCGTCATGTTGATTCTTCGGTAAAGAAACCTTTGGGGAAGATCGACGATGTTCTTATCATTGTCAATGACAATTATGTTCCCGTTGATTTTACTATTATGGATATTCAATGTGAACCTTCATGTCCAATTATTTTGGGACGTCCTTTTCTTCGCACCGTTTGTGCTATCATTGACATGATAGAGGGGAATATAAAATTCCAATTCCCTCTCAAGAAAGGGATGAAACACTTCCCTAGAAAGAAGATTAAGTTGCCTTTTGAGTCCGTTACACGGGCTAGCTATTCTCTTACTCTTGATAAGACTTGATCTTCTCTTTTTGCATCATGCCTAGCTTAAAGGCATAAAAGAAAGCGCTTTTGCGAGGCAGCCCACAACGAATTAGGTTTTATTTTGCTTTTGTTGTGTCTTGATGTTTGTTACTACAGTAGCATCATCATTGTATCTTTTCTTTTCAGCTTTGTGCCAAGTTTAGCCTCTGATTGCAAGAAAGTTCAAAAGTTGTGACATGCTGTCCAGAAAACAGATTCTGTCTTTGGACAGAAAAATTCGAATAAAATCACCAGATCATCTTTTTGATCTGAATTGTTTTGACAGCGTGCTCTATAAAATTGGCTTTCGAGCGTTTGTTCTGAGTTTTTTGATTTGAGTTGCAGAAGTGCCCCGAAAAAATTATTTACTACCTGCTGGTCTGTTTTTCACAGATTCTGTCACCTTGAGCTTGCTTTTTCTTTGCAAAAACCTTTTGGCAATCTTGAGAAACAGTAGCTCTTCAAGATTATCTTTATTTCCAGTAGGGAAAAAATTATTTTATTGTGGGTACTAACCTCGCTAATCAGATTATGATGAGTTATGTATGAAGGGAGTTTTCAAGTGCGCGAGGGAAGATGATAAAAGAAGATTCAGGAGGGTCAATGATACGTCCAAAATGCATCACTATTTTGTATCATAATTTATCCTTATTCATTGATATATTTCACGGTATGATGATGTTCTTATGTTGTTTTGGTCTATTTTACACAGTTTGCAACTTTCCGATGCCGGAACAACAGACGGAGGATTCAGCAGGAAAAAGTGGATGCTGAGTTGCTGAAGAAGAATACCTCCAAATTACCTGAAAATTGACGGGAGGTATTTTTCAGACGAATCACGAAGACACGCAAAAGGGGAGTCAGAGGGGGGGCACAGGGTGCCCAGGCGGCCTGGGGGCGCCCCCCCTGGCCGCGCCGGGGGGCGCTTGGAGCCCCTGGCCCACCTCTGGTCGCCCCCTTTTGCATATATGCTCTCCGTTATCCAACAACCCTAGGGACGGGACTTGACGGAGTTCCGCCGCCGCTTCGAGGCGGAAACCTACAGAGAAGAAAAGGGCATCTCCGGCGGGCAGATTCCGCCGAGGAGATCACCTCCCGGAAGGGAAGATCGTCGCCATCGTCATCACCATCGTCACGGGCATCATCGAGATCATCATCAACATCATCCACAACACCAGCACCATCTCCATCTTCATCCAAATCTCATATTACAATCGCAACTCGTGTTGTAACTCGTACTACCTATCCTCTCTACTCCATCGGTGTTGATTACTACTTTGTGGTGAATGCTATTGAGTTTTGTTGGAGAAATATTATTATGTCCAGATTGTTTATCACATATTTATCCCCACTGATCATGATCTCTTTTATGTCTTGTGAGTAGTTACCTTAGTTCTTGAGGACATGGGGAAAGTCTTGTTGTTAGTAGTCATATGCTGTTGAAGTAATATGTGTTGTTTGATATTTAAGTTGTGTTGTCATTCTACTAGTGGTGTTGTGTGAGTCGAACACCCAACACTTCGCCTTATTAAGGACCTAGGAGAATACATTGTGTATAAAGAATGCTTATGGTGGGTTGCCGGAGTGACAGAAACCTGAACCCCAGTTCGCACGCTTTTGCATAAGGGAATAATGGATCCTCGATCGTATTGCTATGGTTAGGCTTTTGCCTTAAATTCTACCTTGTATTTGCTGATGCTTGCAAGGTGTTTAATCATAAGAGTGTATTCATCTTAGTCTAGAGAGTGCACTAGCATAGATCCACCCAATCAACACTTATCAACACATAACATAGTATCGATACGGAATATGGCGAAAGCACATGACTACCTCTCCCGTGTGTCCTCAGGAACGCTTTAGTCTTTATAAGTTCAGTTGCTAGGCCTCTCCTTTGCTAAGAAAGGATTGGGCCACTTGTTACTCTTATTACCATTTACATTACTTGCTTTTACTTTCCTGTTGCTTATACCGAGAAAACCCCTAAAAGTTATCTTTCAGTGCTTGCAGTAATTTCTTGCTCAGAATCGCTTATCAATACCTTCTGCTCCTCGTTGGGTTCGACACTCTTACTTATCGAAAACGCTGCAATAGATCCCTTACGGTTGAGGGTCATCAAGTACCGTTTTCTGGCGCCGTTGCCGGGGAGCGTAGCGCTATTGGTAAAGTGAAACTGGTAAGAAAGTTTTTTTTATAATTCTGTTTTTATTTTTGCTATTTGCTGCTCCTTGTCCATATGGACAACCCTATTATTGGATCGTTGCTTGCGGGAAGACGCCCCACACCTGTGGTGGTTGATCCTCCCCCTACTGAAATTGTGCCTTATAAAATACCAGCTGGTATTATTGATTATGTTTTGGCTAATCGTTACGCAGGAGACAGACATCCCGTTGAACACTTGCTATATCTATCACAACTATGCTCATTATTTAAGCTTGCAGGTGTATCGAGGGAGTTTGTCATGAGGAAATTGTTTGTCGTATCACTTATAGATAAAGCTTCAGATTGGTATGGGCTTCTCGATAACTCACACTTGCTGGACTGGCAGGAGCTTATGTCTCTCTTTTATACTAAGTTTTATCTTCTTCATGAAATTCATCGAGACAGGAATTATATCTATAACTTTAGGTCTCGTGACGGAGAAAGCATTGCTCAAGCTTGGGGGAGATTGAAGTCCCTAATGCTCAAATGCCCTATTCATAAGCTTCCCAAGGAAATTATACTTACAAATTTTTATGCCAGGCTTTCTCGTCAGGATAAGGAGATGCTGGATGCCTCCTCTAGTGGGGTATTTCAGAAGAAGAGTGCTGAAGAAAGGTGGGATCTCCTTGAAAGAATCCAGAGGAATACCGAAGATTGGGAAATTGATAAAGGTATTGAACCCGCTATAAATTATGAACATGATTATATTGAGAGCTATGTGGAAACTGGTTACTTCAATACTTTTTGCTCTAAGATTGGTCTTGATTCCCATCTAGTGATTGATTTGTGTAAGAATTTTGCCTCTCACGTTGATTCTTTTAAAAAGAAGAGAGACCAGCACCATGAACCTTTTAAAGAACCACCTATTGATATTTATGTTGCTGACCCTATTTTGCCTGCAGTTATATATGAAAAGCCTCCTTTTCCTACAAGGATAAGGGAGCACTCTCTTGTGACAGGCATAATAAATAAAAGTGAGAGAAGAGTTGATGAGCCTGAGGACCAGATCAGGGTCGATCCTCAAGTTGCATTGATTAAAGACCTTGCTACTGATGATGTTTTGGATTCCAATATAAATTTTTGTGCTGTTTCCACTAACCTTGTCACAGCCAAGAATAAAGGCCCAATTTTAGGTACTCCAGTGGTATCTGTTAAAATAGGAGATCACAATTATTATGGGCTATGCGATTTGGGATCGAGTGCAAGTGCTATCCCCTATTCACTTTATGAAGAGATCATCGGCGAGATTTCCCCTTGTGAACTTGAAGAAGTTGATGTTACTATTCATCTTGCAAATAGAACAACTATCTCTCTTATCGGAATTGTGAGGGACGTTGAAGTCCTGTGTGGAAAGGTAAAATACCCTACCGACTTTCTAGTACTTGGTTCAGAGAGGGACAATTTTTGTCCCATTATTTTTGGTAGACCTTTTCTTAGAACTTGTGGAGCTATACTAGATTGCAAGAAAGGTAAAGTTTCTGTTGAATTCGATGGTGAGCCATATGAATTTAATTTTTCTAAGTTCTCTAAGCAGCCTCGTGGTACTGATTTACCTAGTGATGATAAAATTGTTGAAAGTATTGCCTCTATTGCTATTCCCCCTAATGATCCTTTGCAGCAATACATGGAGGACCACGAGAATGATTTGCATATGCAGGAAAGAAATGAACTAGATGAAATATTCTTGAGGCAGCCTGCTATCCTGAAGCACAACCTTCCGGTTGAACCTTTGGGAATTTTATCAAAACCGAAAGAAGACCCGGTGTTCGATCTTAAACCTCTTCCCGATATGCTCAAGTATGCTTCTTTAGATGAAAAGAAAGTATATCCTGTTATTATCAATTCTAACCTTTCAGGATATGAAGAAGAGCGATTATTGGAAGTACTTCGTAAACACCGAGGCGCAATTGGCTATACCCTTGATGACCTTAAGGGGATTAGTCCATCTATCTGTCAACATACTATCAATCTTGAGCCTGATGCTAAACCTGTTGTTGATCATCAACGACGATTGAACCCGAAGATGATGGATGTCGTGAGAACTAAGATCCTCAAGCTTCTAGCCACAGGTATTATCTACCCTATAGCTGATAGTAAGTGGGTAAGTCCGGTACATTGTGTTCCTAAGAAAGGAGGTACAACTGTGGTTCCTAATGATAAAAATGAATTAATACCTCAGAGAATTATTATTGGATATAGAATGTGTATTGATTACAGGAAATTGAACAAGGCAACCAGGAAGGATCACTACCCGTTGCCGTTCATCGACCAAATGCTTGAAAGGTTATCCAAAAATACCCACTTTTGTTATCTCGATGGTTATTCTGGCTTCTCTGAAATTCATGTTAACACTGCTGATCAAGAGAAGACCATGTTTACTTGTCCCTTTGGTACTTATGCTTACAGGCGTATGCCTTTTGGTTTATGTAATGCCCCTGCTACTTTTCAAAGGTGTATGTCTGCTATCTTTCATGGTTTCTGCGGGGATATTATGGAAGTCTTCATGGACGATTTCTCCGTCTATGGAACTTCATTTGACCATTGTCTTCACAACCTTAATAAAGTTTTGCAGAGATGCGAGGAGACAAATTTGGTACTCAACTGGGAGAAGTGCCACTTTATGGTTAATGAAGGAATTTTTCTTGGTCACAAGATTTCCGAAAGGGGAATTGAAGTGGACAAGGCCAAGATCGAAGCTATTGAAAGGATGCCCTATCCAAGGGACATCAAAGGTATTCGCAGTTTTCTCGGTCATGCGGGTTTTTATAGAAGATATATTAAAGACTTTTCTAAAACCTCAAGACCCCTCACTAACCTTCTCCAGAAGGATGTTCCTTTTGTATTTGATGAAAATTGTAAGGAAGCTTTTGAAGTCCTTAAGAAAGCTTTAATAACTGCTCCTATAGTACAACCACCCGACTGGAATTTACCTTTTGAGATTATGTGTGATGCAAGTGATTTTGCTGTCGGAGCTGTTTTAGGACAAAGAGTTGATAAGAAATTGAATGTTATACATTATGCTAGTAAAACCCTTGATAGTGCTCAAAGAAATTATGCTACTACTGAGAAGGAATTCTTAGCTGTAGTTTTTGCTTGTGATAAGTTTAGGCAGTATATTGTTGATTCCAAAGTTATTATTCATACTGATCATGCTGCCATTAAGTATCTTATGACAAAGAAGGATACCAAGCCAAGGCTTATCAGATGGGTACTCCTTCTTCAAGAATTTGATTTGCAGATTGTTGATAGGAAAGGAGAAGACAATCCGGTGGCGGACAATCTTTCAAGGATGGAAGATATACCGCACGACCCCATCGCAGTTAATGATAGTTTTCCAGACGAACAACTTGCCGTTGTAAAAGTACAATCTCTTTCCGATCCTTGGTATGCAGATTATGCTAATTTTATTGTTGCAAAGTATTTGCCTCCAGGTTTAACATTTCAGCAAAGGAAGAAGTTCTTTCATGATTTGAGGCACTACTTTTGGGACGACCCACATCTTTTCAAAGAGGGTCCCGACGGGATCTTGAGAAGATGCATTCCGGAACATGAGCAGAAGGACATTCTCAGACGGCGTCATGATAGTCCCTATGGAGGACATCATGCCGGTGAGAGGACTTCACATAAGGTTCTTCAATCAGGTTTTTATTGGCCTACTCTCTTTAAAGATGCTAGAAATTACATTTTAGCCTGTGATAAATGTCAGAGAGTTGGTAACATTAGTAGAAGGAATGAGATGCCTATGAATTACTCACTAGTGATTGAACCTTTCGATTGTTGGGGTTTTGATTTTATGGGTCCTTTTCCTTCTTCGCACAAGTACACTCACATTTTAGTAGCTGTTGATTATGTGACCAAGTGGGTTGAAGCAATCCCCACTGAAAGTGCTGATCACAAGACATCCTTGAAAATGCTTAAAGATGTAATATTTCCTAGGTTTGGTGTACCAAGGTATCTCATGACCGATGGAGGATCACACTTCACGCACGGAGCTTTTAGAAAAGCTTTGGCTAAATACGATGTTAATCATAGAATTGCTTCACCATATCATCCTCAAACTAGTGGGCAGGTTGAGCTCACCAATAGAGAGATTAAGTTGATCTTGCAGAAAACAGTAAACAGAAATAGGAAGGATTGGTCAAAAGAGTTAGGAGATGCTTTGTGGGAATATAGAACTGCTTACAAAAACCCCATGGGCATGTCTCCCTATAAGATGGTGTATGGCAAGGCTTGCCATTTGCCATTAGAGTTAGAGCACAAAGCTTTCTGGGCTGTTAGAGAGCTTAACGCTGACCCAAAATTAGCTGGTGAGAAGCGTCTCATGAACTTGACTTCTCTAGATGAATGGAGAAGTGAAGCTTACGAGAGCGCTAAAATGTTCAAGGAAAAGGTAAAAAAGTGGCATGATAGGAAGATTCTGAAACATGAATTTAATGTTGGTGATAAAGTTTTGTTGTTTAGATCCCGTTTCAGGTTTTCCCCAGGTAAACTACTTTCCAGGTGGGAAGGACCATTTCATATTGAAGAAGTTTATCGGTCTGGTGCAATTAAGATTAATAATTTTGAAGGCACCAAACCTCAAGTTGTGAATGGGCAAAGACTTAAACATTACATAGCAGGAGATCCTGTCGATGTTGATGTGAATATAATATACACAACAACCCACAAAGACCATGTTGCAGCCCTGTTTCAGACGCCAGCAGAAGCAGAATAAAGAAAAGGTATGTAGTACGGTAAGGAAACATCGCGAACCGCCATAAAAGTTCCGTATTACGAGTTTTTGTAAAATTAGTAAAATTCTGAACCTAAGTGAGCCGAAGACGACCTCCAGGGAGTCCAGGCGCCCCCCTGGCGCGCCCACCCCCTGGGCCGCGCCGGTAGGCCGCCTGGACACCCGGGAGTCCGCCTCCGACCCCGCTTTGGTCCGTTACCTTCCTTTCTGTGCATAAATTTTTCCTATATATTTGCCCGGATTGTTCCGACAACGTATCTTGCGATTTCGCGTGTTTTCTCTTCGGTCTGTTTCTGCCAGGGAATCTTTCAGCTGAATTTGGGTGCCATGGCTTCTCCAAGTTCCCCCAAGGACAAGTTCATCGTCAACATCATCAACCCTTACCTCGCTGAGGTGAAGAAGCACCCTCAGGTTGTTCAGATAGAGGACGGTGTCCTTCATCAAGAAGATCTGAAGGGACCTATCAAGGAGGGGAGCATCCAGGCCAGGCTGGAAGAAGTGGAGCAAGAAGTCTTCGAATACAAGAAGATGATCGAGCGTGGTGTCGAAGCTAACTTTGACATCACCAACGAGCTGAAGAACTACTTCCTGAAGGAGATGAAGGAGATGCGGGAAAGAATCACCGCGTCTGAAGAAAGAATTGAAGAACTCCAAGGGCAAATTCATGATCTACATAACCAGAACTGTGAGTATGAACTAAGGTTTCTGCGCATGGGTTTGGGTGCTGAATGCAGGATTCGGGAGACGAGCTTCTCATATGAGACTGGAGAACCCCTTCCATGGAAGAGTTTCGCCAAGAACTACGTGATCAACGCCAACAAGAATGATGAGTGAAATCTCCTGGGTAATGGCATTCCCTTGGCTTGTTCCAAGCTTGGGGGAGTGCCCGGTATCTTTATCGTTACCTTTTGTCTTTTAGAGTCAAGTAGAGTCGTATCATGTCTAGGGAGGTTATTATATGAGATAGGTGTGTGCATTGAGGTCTATCACCCCTTTGGTGAAGAATTGTATCCGTGAGTGTGGAGTCGTCCATGATGGAATATTAATGAGAAGTTTATCGGTTCCTTTTGCTGCACACGGTATTCTCTTCACGCAATCGACCTTATATGATGATTCTTATGGGGAGTATTGACCTTATGTCAGGTATGGCTGTTAAAACTTTATTTAATCTTGGCAAACATAGCTTTGGTCATAACAACAAGCATGATTTTCTTAAAGTATCAACATAGCCAAAACCTTTAGTTATTATGCTTGAAGTGTTATGCTGACAAGGAAGACAACTTGATGTGTTATGCTTATTTCAATGTTCATGCTTTATATTTCTTTGCATCTTAGTCATCATCAGTCGTCTGCTCTCTCAAAACCTTTGCTAGCCTAACTCTGTACTAAGCGGTATTCTGCTTGTGCATCCATACCCTTAAAACCAATACCTTCCATACGAGTCCACCATACCTACCTACTCGTGGTATTCCACTACCACCTCCTAAAAGTATATAATTTATGTGTTATCCTTAAAAGTTCAAATTCTTTTATTTTGTGCCTCTGTTTTAGCTCATGAGGAAGTAAAAGCTAATTCATAGTCTTCTTGAGTTGGACAAGCTTCACCCCGGGATTGCATGTCTAATGTGCAAACCCATAATACGAGAATGAACTGGCAAGGAGTGCGCCCGGCTTAAAAATAATATAACAAACAAACCCTCCTTCACGCTTTGTTCATGAGAAATCGGAAAACTTTGGCAGTGATAAACAAAGGAGAATAAGAGGATGTTATCGTCCTCATGCGGGAGCCGTTCCTCGAAACTTGTCCAGTTCAAGAAGCAATTGAGTTATTTATTAGCATTCGTTGACAAATCATGCACCTCTCAAAACTTGTTTTCATTCTGTTTGATTTGAGGATAGCACATGAGTTTTCCCTACTACCCTAGAGCAGGGCCTATCTTTTAATTTTAAATTGAGTCAGTTATTCCTACTTCCCTCTATTTCTCAAAGAGAGCAGACGTTTGATGTTGATAAGGATTCATTCATATAAAGCTGCATTAAGATTTGTCATATCATATCCTTGTTGACATTATCATTCGATAAGTAAGTTGTTTGTCATGCCCAGCTAAGGCAAATATCTTCCTTTGTGTTAACACTTTCACTTCTTGCCTATTAACATGTTATTTCAAAAAGCTTCAATTAATCCCATCAAAATATAAGAGCAAAAGTTAAAACTATTTGTTGTTCTTTGACCAAAGGACATGTTTGTCATGATATAATGAGTTTCCTTAGCCCTACTTTCGAATATAAGTGTTATCACTCTTTTATAAGGGCTTTATGAATTGAAGATTGCTGTTGAGGATATTTGAGTTGGTAAAGAAACTATGATGCTTCTTGTCCGTATTCTATTTATCGACACTTCACTCTCTAAACTTGTGGACAGGTTTACCGAGTTCATATTCGCTTGGGGACAAGCCAGGTCTAAGCTTGGGGGTGTTGATACGTCCAAAATGCATCACTATTTTGTATCATAATTTATCCTTATTCATTGATACATTTCACGTTATGATGATGTTCTTATGTTGTTTTGGTCTATTTTACACAGTTTGCAACTTTCCGATGCCGGAACAGCAAACGCAGGATTCAGCAGGAAAAAGTGGATGCTGAGTTGCTGAAGAAGAATACCTCCAAATTACCTGAAAATTGACGGGAGGTATTTTTCAGACGAATCACGAAGACACGCAAAAGGGGAGTCAGAGGGGGGCCACAGGGTGCCCAGGCGGCCTGGGGGCGCGCGCCCCACCCCCCTGGCCGCACCGGGGAGCGCCTGGAGCACCTGGCCCACCTCTGGTCGCCCCCTTTTGCATATATGCTCTCTGTTATCCAAAAACCCTAGGGACGGGACTTTTTACGGAGGTCCGCCGCCGCTTCGAGGCGAAAACCTACAGAGAAGAAAAGGGCATCTCCGGCGGGCAGATTCCGCCGGGGAGATCACCTCCCGGAAGGGGAGATCGTCGCCATCGTCATCACCATCGTCACGGGCATCATCGAGATCATCATCAACATCATCCCCAACACCAGCACCATCTCCATCTTCATCCAAATCTCATCTTACAATCGCAACTCGTGTTGTAACTCGTACTACCTATCCTCTCTACTCCATCGGTGTTGATTACTACTTTGTGGTGAATGCTATTGAGTTTTGTTGGAGAAATATTATTATGTCCAGATTGTTTATCACATATTTATCCCCACTGATCATGATCTCTTTTATGTCTTGTGAGTAGTTACCTTAGTTCTTGAGGACATGGGGAAAGTCTTGTTGTTAGTAGTCATATGCTGTTGAAGTAATATGTGTTATTTGATATTTAAGTTGTGTTGTCATTCTACTAGTGGTGTTGTGTGAGTCGAACACCCAACACTTCGCCTTATTAAGGACCTAGGAGAATACATTGTGTATAAAGAATGCTTATGGTGGGTTGCCGGAGTGACAGAAACCTGAACCCCAGTTCGCACGCTTTTGCATAAGGGAATAATGGATCCTCGATCGTATTGCTATGGTTAGGCTTTTGCCTTAAATTCTACCTTGTATTTGTGGATGCTTGCAAGGTGTTTAATCATAAGAGTGTATTCATCTTAGTCTAGAGAGTGCACTAGCATAGATCCACCCACTCAACACTTATCAACACATAACATAGTATCGATACGGAATATGGCGAAAGCACATAACTACCTCTCCCGTGTGTCCTCAGGAACGCTTTAGTCTTTATAAGTTCAGTTGCTAGGCCTCTCCTTTGCTAAGAAAGGATTGGGCCACTTGTTACTCTTATTACCATTTACATTACTTGCTTTTACTTTCCTGTTGCTTATACCGAGAAAACCCCTAAAAGTTATCTTTCAGTGCTTGCAGTAATTTCTTGCTCAGAATCGCTTATCAATACCTTCTGCTCCTCGTTGGGTTCGACACTCTTACTTATCGAAAACGCTGCAATAGATCCCTTACGGTTGAGGTTCATCAGTCAAACGCTCAAGCTTGGGGATGCCCCCGTGCACCCCCAAGAAATATTCAAGAAGACTCAAGCATCTAAGCTTGGGGATGCCCCCATGCATCCCCTTCTCCATCAACAATTATCAGTTCGTCTTTCGTTCCACTATAATTTTATCACTTCATGCGTTATGTGCTATGCTTGGAGCGTCTTGCTCTTAGTTTCTTTTTTTAGTTTTCTTTAGCTTTGCTTGCTGTTCATAACAAGTTAGAACCCAGCTTTCTTTGTGTGGGAGAGAAACACGCTCCACTTCAACCTAGAACACAACATAGGATTTTCATGCTTATCTTTGCTGTGTGTGTTCTTTGTCTTTCCATAGCTGCTGTCATGTTTAGCTCTTAGTTTTCATGCTTTTCTTTTTAAATGAGCTTTTGTTTAGTTGGTTGCTGAACTCTCTTGAGTTTTCATGTTTATCTTGTTAAGAGAGTTTGCCTGTTGCACTAAGTTGTGTGTCTTAACTTAAAGTAGGTAATTGAGGTTGCTATTTAATTTGAGTAGTAACTTGCAATAGTTTTGAGGTATTGCCATGAGTAATGTCTGAACTTTTGGTGTCAAGAGCTTTAGCCTATTAGTGATAGATGTCGTATTTTGGGCAATCCGTGTTTATTTTCGAAAACCTACAAAATAGCTGAGAACTCTAGCTACTAGATGGATCACTAATCTTTGGAGGGATCGAATATTAGAGTACACTCACATACCATGAGTCGAGGATGCGCAAGGATAACCAAACCCCCATACACTCCTCCTCGGGGTACTTGTCTCTTTGTGAACCTCCTAATTAGATTGAGAGTTACCGATAATAAGTGCATGAGTTCTTCGGACTAATGTGAGTATTAGAAAGTTGACACTTCCACCTAGCCATATTTTTCTAGCCTCTTTGGTACCGTGCATTGCACTTTCTCACCTCGAGAGTTGACGCATACTTCGCCGGTGCATCCAAATCCTTGGCACAATACGCTCTGTCATCATAAGCCTCATTATATCCTTCCTCAAAACAGCCACCATACCTACCTATCAAGGCATTTCCATAGCCTTTCCAAGATACATTGCCATGCAACATCCATCTTCTCATGACTTGATCTTCATGTCATACATGCTTTTTGCTTCATCGATGAGCCGCATGCTAGTTGGGCCTTGCCCTAATCATTGCTACATGACGCGCTAGTATCATTGCATATCCTGCTACACCGGCAGAGGCATACATTTGCATACATCATGATAGTTTCATTTTCTTTATGTTGAGTACTTTTGTAAAGTGTGAAAGATCTTATATACTTCTTGTAATACATAGAGTGTTGCCCCTAAAGTGAGGAAAATATCCCAAAGAGGACAAAATCAAAAGATCCCAAAGAGGACAAATGAGAGTTAAATAGAAAGAGCCATTGAGGCCACAAAAAAAATAGAAAAAAGAGAAAAAGAAATAAAAAGAGAGAAGGGGGCACACTACTATTCCTTTTGAGAGATCCACACTCGTACTTCATCTTATACCTTGTACTCCATAGAGATTATCATTCATGCATATAGCTATGTGGGGACCTTCACACTATAGAACTTGGCTTGTATATTCCAATGATGAGCCTCCTCAAAAGAGCTCTAGGTCTTCTTGAGCGAGCAAGTTGGATGCACCCACACTAGTTCCATTGGAGAGCTTACCTTAGCTCATATGTGCATCTGTTGCATGGCAATCCCTACTCCTCACATCATATCTATCATTTGGCTTTCTCTCGCCTATGATTGTCCTCATTGATGTGAGCCTTTCACACCTTTTTTGTCTTCCCCCTTCATCATTTTTCTCTCTTTGCCATCCTAAGTGTCAACTTTCTTGCTTACGCTCATCCATTGCATGAGTGCTCAAAATATCGAAAGGGAGTGGATCATTTTGACTTGTACCTGGCTAGTGGTCTGGGGATGAGTCAAGATAAGATTCCAAAGAAGACCAAGTGTGAAACTTTAGTAGATTAAGTTCTCAACAATACAAAAACTATGTTTTACTCTCTCGTATATCCCTATCCCCTTTCTTGCAAGCAAACACCATTTGGAGACATTCGAGTCACGGACAGCGAGAGCTCTTGCACCTTTATGTTCTTATGTTGCTTGTTACAATGCTAACATAGACTCTTGCTTGTTATGACTTGAATTGAATTACATGCCTTGATTGCTTTACTTAAAAAGTTCTTATATGGTTGGTAGCATGTCACCACAGAAATTATGCTTGTTATCATTTACCTACTCGAGGACGAGCAGGAATTAAGCTTGGGGATGTTGATACGTCCAAAACGTATCTATAATTTCTGCTTGCTCCATGCTTCTTTTGTGTGATATTGCTATGATATTGATGCACTTCCATACACTTTTGATCATATTTGGACTAACCTATTAACTCAGTGCACCACAGTGCCAGTTCCTGTTTTCTGCTGTTTTTCTATTTCAGGTTTCCCCCATATTAAAAGTGCTCCAAAAATTCCAGGAAAAATATAGGAAAAATCAGCGTACAGGAAGCTTCGCGAAGAACCAAAGATGGGCCAGAGGGGACCCAGGGGAGGCCCAGGCGGCCACCTGGCGCGGCCCCACCCCTGGCCACGCCAGGGGGGCCCCTGGGGCCCCTGCTCCGCCTCTGGCTGCCCCCCTTCGCCTATATTTCCCTCTCGTCCCGAAACCCTCGAGGACAGAACCCTTTTTCGCGATCTCGCCTCTGTTCCGCCGCCGCATCGCTTCCAAGATCGGGAGCATCAGGAGAACTCTTCCCGGCACCCTGCCGGAGGGGAGAACCACCACCGGGAGCTTCTCCACCACCATGGACGCTTCCCGGATGAGTCGTTAGTAGTCCACCTTGGACCATGTGTCCATGATCAGTAGCTATGTGATGTTCTCCTCCCCTCTTTGCTCTTCATGGTTTAGACCTCGTGAGCTGCCCTACATGATCGAGGCACCTATGTAATCTTTCTGCTGTTGCTTTGCTGAGTTTGCTGGGATCTGATGGATTATGAGACTATGTTCAGATTGTGTTTGAGTAATATATTTGATTCACCTCTTTTATATCTTTGTTCTTGAGTAATTCTTGCATGTTCTCCATTGCTGTTTATTGCTTTGGCCATGTAGTAGGTAGTAACTCCAAGAGGGAGCGTTATGCTTGATTGTGGGTTCATGCCCCCTGATGACTAGCTTGAGTGACATAAACATGAGTTTAGGGGATGTGTTGTTGCCACAAGTGAGAAAACAATAGTGCTTGTACTTGCGGGTGCAAGGATTGTTTACTTTACGCAAAGTTCTTTTAATGCAGTTGTCTGTTGCTTTGAGTTTACACTTTGGGTGGGATTCGCAACTTAATACCAACGAGATGTTCTGGATAGATATCTCAAGGTGGATGATTAGTCGTAGATGCAGATGGATTTCGGTCTACTTGCCTTGGCGTACCGCCCATGCTTTTGAGCCTCTACCTTTCTTTGCAGCATAGTTAGCATTGGTTTGCGCACATAATCCTGTCAATTGCCCACCTGTAATTTGTTTACCTCGCTTTGCTGTTTTATCGTCTTTTGGGAGAGAGACATCACTAGTGAACATCATGGGACCCCGGTCCATATTACCACCGCTGATCACACCTTCTATTTCCTTCCTGTTTTTATTTCCTAGTTGCAGTCATAGCTATCATTATTATCTCTTGTGTTTGATCCTTTGTAAACAACAAGGCCGGAGGGATTGACAACCTCTCTGTACTCGTTGGGAGCAAAGTTATCTGTATCTGTGTGCAGGTCCCGTCAACCGCTAAGTTTCTGGCGCCGTTGACACCTACTTGTCGACCCTCGGAGTCTCACGGGATTCGATCCTTGGTATCTTTGCCAAGGGAAATTTGCCGCTACGCTACATCTCAACCTTCCACTTGGGGTAACCAACGAGGGGCGAGAAGCCATCAGATGTCTATCTAAGTGGGAGTTCTTTAGTAATATGATTAATTGAACTTTAATTTATCATGAACTTAGTCCTGATAGTTTTTGAATATCTATGTTGTTGTAGATCAATGACCCATGCTACCGTTCCTTTGAATTTTAATGCATTCCTAGAGAAAGCTAAGTTGAAAGATGATGATAGCAACTACATGGACTGGGTCCGTAACTTGAGGATTATCCTCATTGCTGCACAGAAGCATTATGTCCTGGAAGCACCGCTAGGTGAAAAGCCCGCTACATATGCAACAACGGAAGTTATGAACATCTAGTAGAGCAAAGCTGATGACTACTCGATAGTTCAGTGTGCCATGCTTTACGGCTTAGAATTGGGACTTCAAAGACGTTTTGAACGTCATGGAGCATATGAGATGTTCCAAGAGTTGAAGTTAATATTTCAAGCAATTGCCCGAGTTGAGAGATATGAAGTCTCCAACAAGTTCTATAGCCGCAAGATGGAGGAGAACGGTTCTATCAGTGAACACTTAGAATGTCTGGTTACTACAATCACATGACTCAACTTGGAGTCAAAGTTGATGAAGATCAGGGCCGGGCCCATAGTGGTACCAAATGTGCGGCCCGCACAGGGCCCATAATGTTGAGGGGCTCCAAATTTATATAGGCCTAGTATTAAAAGAACTAAGCGCTAGCGCACTGGGTCGTTGGGCGCGATGAGGCCATCGAGCCCTGAAACGGGATCATGTCTCCTCGTCCTAAACTGCTCGATCTACGTTGTACTTGATATTCCCTATAAAAAAAGAGATGGAAACGGGATCGTTGACTCGAGCCCTCGTCGGTCTAAAAAAAACCAGGATCGTAGCCTACAATAGTCGGTCGGGATCGGGGAACTGGGATCATCTCGATTCTCGAACTCTCGATCGGGTAACGGGAAACCGCAATCGCGTTGGCCGAACGGCGTCGCTATAGGAAACATCTCGTCGCCTTAGATCGATCGGACATACCTGCGATCGGATTCAGGCCGCCGCCGCCGATGCCTTGCTCGCCTCCTCTCTTAAATTTCAGACTTGTTGTCTCATCAGATTGATCGGTGACCGACTACAGCCTTCAGCTGCTTAATGACTAGCGAGTCCTTTTCCATTAACTTTGATTCCTACTCCTAATTCCTAATTTTCATTAACTATTGACAGGGATTTTTACTTTGTTAGAGACCGGTTCTTACGTCATTGATTAAGAATCACATTGTAACAGTTCTACCTTAAAAGCTATTGAAGTCCTATATGCGTACTACTATGACATAACAAAGACTCAATGATTTGGCCACAATAGCACTTGAGAGTGAAGTGTTGAAGAAGATTGATTACGAGGATATCATTGAAAATTTCATTTTAAAGAATACTAAAAGAATGAGGATGTTCAAATAAATAGCAACCGGGAGTTGGATAGGTATGACTTTTTTATATGTCCAGTTGTTATGTAAGACATTATAATATATACTCCCTTTGTCCCATAATGTAAGACGTTTTTTGACACAAGTGTAGTGTCAAAAAACGTCTTATATTATGGGACGGAGAGAGTACATTATAATTTTTTCTGTGAGATATATATGCATTATGATTGTTTGTTACTTTATTCTTTTATGAGATAGGGCCCCATTTTTTAGTTTCGCACAGGGCCTCGGATTTTGCCGGCACGGCCCTGATGAAGATAGTGTTATTGATAGAGTTCTTCAATCACTGCCACCAAGCTATAAAGGCTTCGTGATGAACTATAATATGCAAGGGATGCAGAAGATAATTCCCGAGCTCTTCGCTATGCTCAAAGCTGCGCAGGAAGAAATAAAAAAGGAGCATCAAGTGTTGATGGTTAATGAGACCACTAGTTTCAAGAAAAAGGGCAAGGGAAAGAAGGGTAACTTCAAGAAGAATAGCAAGCCAGTTGCTACTCCGTGAAGAAACCCAAGTCCGTAGCCAAGCCTGAAATTGAGTGCTTCTACTGCAAAGGAACTAGACACTGGAAGCGGAACTGCCCCAAGTATTTGCCGGATAAGAAGGATGGCAAAGTGAACAAAGGTATATTTGATATACATGTTATTGATGTGTGCCTTACTAATGCTCGTAGTAGCACCTGGGTATTAGATTTTGGTTTGGTTGCTCATATTTGTAACTCGAAACATGGGCTACAGATTAAACGAAGATTGGCTAAGGATGAGGTGACGATGCGCGTGGGAAATGGTTCCAAAGTCGATGTGATCGCTGTCGGCACGCTACCTCTACATCTACCTTCGGGATTAGTTTTAGACCTAAATAATTGTTATTTGGTGCCGGCGTTGAGCATGAACATTATATGTGGATATTGTTTGTTGCGAGACGGTTATTCATTTAAATTAGAGAATAATGGTTGTTCTATTTATATGAGTAATATCTTTTATGGTCATGCACCCTTGATAAATGGTCTATTTTTGTTGAATCTCGTTCATGGTGATACACATATTCATAATATTGAAGCCAAAAGATGCAACGTTGAAAATCATAGTGCAACTTATTTGTGGCACTGCCATTTAGGTCATATTGGTTTAAAGCGCATGAAGAAACTCTATACTGATGTACTTTTGGAATCACTTGACTATGAATCACTTGGTGCTTGCGAACCATGCCTCATGGGCAAGATGACTGAAACTCCGTTCTCCAGAACAATGGAGCGAGCAACTGACTTATTGGAAATCATACATACTGATGTATGCGGTCCAATGAGTGTTGAGGCTCACAGCGGGTATCCTTATTTTCGGACCTTCACAGATGATTTGAGCAGATATGGGTATATCTACTTAATGAAACACAAGTATGAAACATTTCAAAAGTTTATAGAATTTCAGAGTGAAGTAGAGAATCGTCGTAAGAAGAAAATAAAGTTTCTACGATCTGATCGTGGAGGCGAATATTTGAGTTATGAGTTTGGTCTTCATTTGAAACAATGTGGAATAGTTTCACAACTCACGCCACCTGGAACACCACAGCGTAATAGTGCGTTCGAATGTTGTAACACTACTTTATTAGATATGGCGCGATCTATGATGTCTCTTACCTATTTACCACTGTTGTTTTTTGGGTTATGCTTTCGAGACAGCTGCATTCACGTTAAATAGGGCACCATCTAAATCTGTTGAGATGACACCTTACGAACTGTGGTTTGGCAAGAAACCCAAGTTGTCGTTTCTTAAAGTTTGGGGCTGCGATGCTTATGTGAAAAAGCTTCAACCTGATAAGCATGAACCCAAGTCGGAAAAATGTGTCTTCATAGGATACCCAAAGGAAACTGTTACGTACACCTTCTATCACAGATCCGAAGGCAAGATATTCGTTGCTAAGTATGGATCCTTTCTAGAGAAAGAGTTTCTTGCGAAAGAAGTGAGTGAGAGGAAAGTATAACTTCATGAGGTAATTGTACCTTCTCCCGAATTGGAAAGTATTTCATCGCAGAAATTAGTTCGAGTGATTCCTACACCAATTAGTGAGGAAGCTAAAGATGATGACCATGAAACTTCAGATCAACTTACTACTGAACCTCATAGTCAACCAGAGTATGTTCCGTGCCAGAGTGGTATGGTAACCCTGTTCTAGGAGTCATGTTACTAGACCATGATGAACCTACGAACTATGAGGAAGCGATGATGAGCCCGGATTCCGCAAAATGGCCTGAGGCCATGAAATCTAAGATGGGATCCATGTATGAGAACAAAGTGTGGAATTTCGTTGACTTGCCCGATGATCGGCAAGCAATTGAAAATAAATGGATCTTTAAGAGGAAGACCGACGCCGATGGTAATGTTACTATCTACAAAGCTCGACTTGTTGCGAAAGGTTTTTGACAAGTTCAAGGAGTTTCCTACGATGAGACTTTCTCACCCGTAGCGATGCTTAAGTCTGTCTGAATCATGTTAGCAATTGCCACATTTTATGAATTTTGGAAAATGGATAACGAAACTGCGTTCTTTAATGGATTTATTAAAGAAGAGTTGTATATGATGCAACCAGAAGGTTTTGTCAATCCTAAAGGTGCTAGCAAATTGTGCATGCTCCAGCGATCCATCTATGGACTAGTGCAAGCATCTCGGAGTTGGAATATATGCTTTGATGAGGTGATCAAAGCATATGGTTTTATACAGACTTTTGGAGAAGCCTGTATTTACAAGAAAGTGAGTGGGAGCTCTGTAGCATTTCTGATATTATACGTGGATGACTTATTGTTGATTGGAAATGATGTAGAATTTCTGGATAGCATAAAATGGTACTTGAATAAGAATTATTCAATGAAAGACCTCGGTGAAGCTCCTTATATATTGGGCATCAAGATCTATAGAGGTAGATCAAGACTCTTAATTGGACTTTCACAAAGCACATACCTTGATGAAGTTTTGAAGAAGTTCAAAATGGATTAGTCAAAGAAAGGGTTCTTGCATGTGTTACAAGGTGTGAAGTTGAGTCGGACTCAATGCCCGACCTTTGCAGAAGATAGAGAGAAAATGAAAGTCATTCCCTATGCTTCAGCCATAGGTTCTATCATGTATGCAATGTTGTGTACCAGACCTGATGTCTGCCTTGCTATAAGTCTAGCAGGGAGGTACCAAAGTAATCCAGGAGTGGATCACTGGATAGCGGTCAAGAACATCATGAAATACCTAAAAAAGGACGAATGAGGTGTTTCTCGTTTATGGAGGTGACAAAGAGCTCGTCCTAAATAGTTATGTCGATGCAAGCTTTGACATCAATCTGGATGACTCAAAGTCACAAACCGGATACATATTTTTGTTGAATGGCGGAGCTATCAGTTGGTGCAGTTCCAAGCAAAGCGTCGTGGCGGGATCTACGTGTGAAGCGGAGTACATAGCTGCTTCGGAAGTAGCAAATGCAGGAGTCTAGATGAAGGAGTTCATATCCGATCTAGGTGTAATACCTAGTGCATCGGGTCCAATGAAAATCGTTTGTGACAACACTGGAGCAATAGCCTTGGCAAAGGAATTCAGGTTTCACAAGAGAACCAAGCACATCAAGAGACACTTCAACTCCGTCCGCGATCAAGTCAATGAGGGAGACATAGAGATTTGCAAAATACATACAGATCTGAATGTCGCAGACCCATTGACTAAGCCGCTTCCACGAGCAAAACATGATCAGCACCAGGACTCCATGGGTGTTAGAATCATTACTATGTAATCTAGATTATTGAGTCTAGTGCAAGTGGGAGACTGAAAGAAATATGCCCTAGAGGCAATAATAAATTTGTTATTTATATTTCCTTATATATCATGATAAATGTCTTTTATTCATGCTAGCATTGTATTAACCGGAAACTTGATACATGTGTGAATACATAGACAAAACAGAGTGTCCCTAGTATCCCTCTACTAGACTAGCTCGTTAATCAAAGATGGTTGTGTTTCCTAACCATAGACATGTTTTTTCATTTGATCAATGGGATCACATCATTAGGAGAATGATGTGATGGACAAGACCCATCTGTTAGCTTAGCACAATGATCGTTTAGTTTTACTGCTATTGCTTTCTTCATGACTTATACGTGTTCCTCTGACTATGAGATTATGCAACTCCCGAATAGCCGAGGAACACCTTGTGTGCTATCAAAGGTCACAACGTAACTGGGTGGTTATAAAGATGATCTACAAGTGTTTTCGAAAGTGTTTGTGGTGTTGGAGAGGTATCTCTGGGCCCTCTCGATAATACACATCATATTAAGCCTTCCAAGCAAATGACTAATGAGTTAGTCATGAGATGATGTATTACGGAACGAGTAAAGAGACTTTCCGGTAACGATATTGAACTTGGTATGATGATACCGACGATCGAATCTCGGGCAAGTAACATACCGATGACAAAGGGAACAATGTATGTTGTTATGCGGTTTCACCGATAAAGATTTTCGTATAATACATAGGAGCCAATATGAGCATCCAGGTTCCTCTTTTGGTTATTGACAGGAGATGTGTCTCGGTCCTGTCTACATAGTTCTCGAACCCGTAGATTTCGCACGCTTAACGTTCGATGATGATTTGTACTATGAGTTATGTGATGACCGAAGATTGTTCGGAGTCCTGGATGAGATCACGGACATAATGGGGAGTCTTGAAATGGTCGAGACATAAAGATTAATATATTGGAAGGTTATATTCGGACACCGGAAGGGTTCCGAAGTGTATCGGGTATTTTTCGAAGTACCGGGAGGTTACCGGAACCCCCTGGGGAGTCAATGGGCCTTAATGGGCCCTGGTGGAGAAAGAGGGCAGCAAGCAAGGTGTGGGGTGCGCCCCCCTAGGCCCAAACCAAATTGGTTTAGGGTTTGGGGGCCGGCTCCCCCTTTCCTTCTCCTCTCCTCCTCTTTCCTCCTTCTCCTAGTAGTAATAGGAGGGGGGTGTTGGGGAACGTAGTATTTTAAAATTTTCCTACGATCACGCAAGATCTATCTACCAGATGCATAGCAACGAGAGGGAGAGTGTGTCTACGTACCCTCGTAGACCGAGAGCGGAAGCGTCAAGTGACACGGTTGATGTAGTCGAACTTCTTCGCGATCCAACCGATCAAGCACCGAACGTACGGCACCTCCGCGTTCAGCACACGTTCAGCTTGATGACGTCCCACGAGCTCTTGATTCAGTTGAGCTTCACGGGAGAGTTTCGTTAGCATAACGGCATGGTGACGGATATGATGAAGTTACCAGTGCAGGGCTTCGCCTAAGCACTGGGATAGTATGACCGAGGTGTGTTTCTGTGGAGGGGGCACCGCACACGGCTAAAACAATTCAACTTGTGTGTCTTTGGGTGCCCCTGCCCCCGTATATAAAGGAGCAAGGGGGGAGGCTGACTGGCCCCTATTGGCGCGCCAAGGAGGAGCAATCCTACTAGGAATAGGATTGCAATCCTATTCCTAGTAGGAACTACCAAAAGGGAGAAGGGGGAAAGGAAGGAGAGGGGGGAGGAGAAGGAAAGGGGCGCCGCCCCCCACCCCTCCTTCCTTGTCCAATTCGGACCAAGGGGTGGGGGCGCGCGGCCAAGCCCTGGCCCTCCTTCCGACTTTCTCCTACGACCCATTAAGGCCCATAGCTTCCCCAGGGGGTTCCGGTAACCCCCCCCGGTACTCCGGTTAATTCCGAAACTTTACAGAACACTTCCGGTGTCTGAATATAGTCGTCCAATATATCAATTTTTACGTCTCGGACATTCCGAGACTCCTCGTCATGTCTGTGATCTCATCCGGGACACCGAACTACCTTTGGTACATCAAAACTCATAAACTCATAATACCGATCGTCATCAAACGTTAAGCGTGCGGACCCTACGGGTTCGAGAACTATGTAGACATGACCAAGACTCATCTCCGATCAATAACCAATAGCGGAACCTGGATGCTCATATTGGCTCCTACATATTCTACGAAGATCTTTATCGGTCAAACCGCATAACAACATACGTTGTTCCTTTTGTCATCGGTATGTTACTTGCCCGAGATTCGATCGTCGGTATCTCTATACCTAGTTCAATCTCGTTACCGGCAAGTCTATTTACTCGTTCCGTAATACATCATCTCATGACTAACTCATTAGTCATTTGCTTGCAAGGCTTATTATGATGTGCATTACCGAGAGGGCCCAGAGATACCTCTCCGACACTCAGAGTGACAAATCCCAGTCTTGATCTATGCCAACACCACGAACACTTTCGAAGACACCTATAGAGCATCTTTATGATAACCCAGTTACGTTGTGACGTTTGACAGCACACAAGGTGTTCCTACGGTATTCGAGAGTTGCATAATCTCATAGTCATAGGAACATGTATAAGTCATGAAGAAAGAAATAGCAGTAAAACTAAACGATCATAGTGCTAAGCTAACGGATGGGTCTTGTCCATCACATCATTCTCCTAATGATGTGATCCCTTTGATCAAATGACAATTCATGTCTATGGCTAGGAAACATAACCATCTTTGATCAATGAGCTAGTCTAGTAGAGGCATACTAGGGACACTCTATTTTGTCTATGTATTCACACATGTACTAAGTTTCCGGTTAATACAATTGTAGCATGAATAATAAACATTTATCATGATATAAGGAAATAAATAATAACTTTATTATTGCCTCTAGGGCATATTTCCTTTAGTCTCCCACTTGCACTATGATACGTCCAAAACGTATCTATAATTTCTGCTTGCTCCATGCCACTTTAGGGTGATATTGCTATGATATTTATACACTTCCATACACTTTTGATCATATTTGGACTAACCTACTAATCCAGAGCACCCCGGTGCCAGTTTCTATTTTCGGTTGTTTTTGTATTTCAGGTTTTCACATTACGAGAACTGCCAGGAAAAATCCAGAAAAAATATATAAAAAATCAGTGTTCCGGAAACTTCCTTGCGCCCGAAGTACATACGGGGGG
>LR738714.1:801348776-801415357 GCA_902687465.1 Secale cereale
GCGCCCCCCCTGGGCCGCGCCGGGGGGGGCGCCTGGGCCCCCCGAGCCCCGTCTGGTGCCCCCCTTTGGCATATATTTAGAGCGTCCTTCGAAACCCTCGGGACGGGAACTCTTTTTCGCGATCTCATCTCTGTTCCGCCGCCGCCGCCGCTTCCAAGATCGGGAGCACCAGGAGAACTCTTCCCGGCACCATGCCGGAGGGGAGGATCACCATCGGGAGCCTCTCCACCACCATGGACGCCTCCCGGATGAGTTGTGAGTAGTCTCCCTTGGACCATGAGTCCATGACCAGTAGCTATGTGATGTTCTCCTCCCATTCTTGTGCTTCACTAATTAGTCCTCGTGAGCTACCCTACATCATCGAGGCACATATGTAATCCTTATGCTGTTGCTATGATGAGTTTGCTGGGATCTGATGGGCCTCGAACCCCTCGTTGGTTACCCCAAGTGGAAGGTGTAAGATGCAGTAAGTAGAAGTGTTTTCCCTTATCAAAGATGCCAAGGAACGAATCCCCAGAGACTCCTAGGTTCAACAAGTAGGTGTCAACTGCTAACGGCGCAATTAGCAATCAACGTGGACCTGCACACAGATACAAATAACTTTGCTCCCAACGAGTACAGAGAGGTTGTCAATCTCTCCGGCCTTGTAGTTCACAAAGGGTTAAAAGCAATATGATAGTAGTGATAAATAGTGTTTTGCAATAGTAAATAAATAGGGAAAAGTAAATAGTGTATGTGATCAATGATGGTAATATGGACCGGAGTCTCATGATGTTCACTAGTGATGTCTCTCTCCCAAAAGACAATAAAACAGCTATGGGAGGTAAACAAATTACAGCTGGGCAATTGACAGGACCACGAACGCAAACCAATGCTGACTACATTGCAAGAAAGGTTGAGGTTCAAAGCATGGGCGGTACGCCAAAGTAAGTAGACCGAAATCCATCAATATCTACTACTAATCATCCACCTTGAGATATCTATCCAGAACATCTCGCTGGTATTAAGTTGCGAGTCCCACCTATAGTGTAAACTCAATGCAACAGACAACTGCATTAAAAGAACTTTGCGTAAAGTAAACAATCCTTGCACCCGCGGGCACAAGCACCGTTATTTTCCCCCTTGTGGCAACAGCACATCCCCTAGACTCATGTTTCTGTCACTCAAGCTAGTCATCGAGGGGCATGAACCCACAATCGAGCATAACGTTTACTCTTGGAGTCACTACCTATTACTCGGCCAAAGCAATAAATAACAACGAAGAACATGCAAGAATTACTTATGAACTAAAATATAAAAGAGGTGAATCAAATATATTACTCAAGACTAATCTGAACATAATCTCATAATCCATCGGATCCCAGCAAACTCAACATAGCAACAGCATAAGGATTACATAGATGCCTCGATCATGTAGGGCAGCTCACGAGGACTAATTTGTGAAGCACAGGAACGGGAGGAGAACATCACATAGCTACTGGTCATGGACTCATGGTCCAAGGGAGACGACTCACGAGTCATCCGGGAGGCGTCCATGGTGGTGGAGAAGCTCCCGGTGGTGATCCTCCCCTCCGGCAGGGTGCCGGGAAGAGTTCTCCTGGTGCTCCCGATCTTGGAAGCGGAGGCGGCGGCGGAACAGAGATGGGATCGCGAAAAGAAGTCCTGTTCTGAGGGTTACGGGAAGCCCTTTAAATATATGCCAAAGTAGGGCACCGGGGGAGCCTCGGGGGGCCCAGGCCCCCCCCCCCCCAGCGCGGCCCAGGGGGGCGCGCCCACAGGGCGCCTGGAGCCCCTGTGCCCCCCCAGGCTGCCCTTCGGACGCAGTGTTGTTTCCGTATCGTTGATTTTTTATATGTTGTTTCCGTATCGTTGATTTTTTATATAATTTTTCTGGATTTTTCTGGGCAGTTCTCGAAACGTGAAAACCTGAAATACAAAAACAGCCGAAAACAGAAACTGGCACTGGGGTGCACTGGATTAGTAAGTTAGTCCAAATATGATCAAAAGTGTATGGAAGTGTATGAATATCATAGCAATATCACCCAAAAGTGGCATGGAGCAAGCAGAAATTATAGATACGTTTTGGACGTATCAACATCCCCAAGCTTAATTCCTGCTCGTCCTCGAGTAGGTAAATGATAACAAGAATAATTTCTATGGTGACATGCTATTAACCATATAGGACTTTCTCATAGTCATATGACAAAAGCTTACTGAGACAATGATTCTAAAGTAATTAAGTTGCCTCAAGAGAAAATCACAAATGATTGAAAGTTTTACAACATGAAACTGAAATATCAAAAAGATTTGCAATGAACATGATGTGCAAATATAATCAAGTGATATCTAGCTTGCCCCCTTTAGTGATGCAAAACATAAATGCAAGGGCACCTTCAAGGTTTAAGTGATGACTAGATACAATCATTTCAGAATAAACGATATCACAATCATGCAAAAGACAATGCTACTTTGGGACAATGCACATTACACTCAGAATGACAATCATGCTCTCAGTAGTTGGTGCTTGAAGTGCTAGAGCCTTTTATTTTGAAACATGGAAGCAATTGTGTCAACGGTAGTAGTACTTCATATGTGTCATGTATAAAACATCCTATAAGTTGCAAGCCTCATGCATCGAATACTAATAGTGCTCGCACCTTGTCCTAATTAGCTCGGATCCCCATGGGTTATCATTGCATTGCATATGTTTTAACAAAGTGTCACAAAGGGGTACCTCTATGCCACCTGTACAAAGGTCCAAGGAGATAGATCGCATTTGATTTCTCGTTTTTGATAGATCTCAACTTGAGGACATCCATACCGGGACAACATAGAAAATAGATGATGGACTCCTCTTTAATGCATAAGCATATTCTCATGAGAGATTGAGGATTAAGGTCCAAGCTAAAACTTCCACCATGATGCATGCCTTTGGTTGGCGGCCCAATGTTCTTCTCTAACAATATGCATATTAATTCAACCCACGGTAAATCACCCTTACTTCAGACAAGACGAACATGCATAGCAACTCACATGATATTCAACAAAAGTGTGACAGTTGATGGCGTCCCCAGAAACATGGTTACCGCTCAGCAAGCAACTCATAAGAAATAAGATACATAAGCAACATATTCTTTACCACAATAGTTTTTATCCTACTTTCTCATGAGCTATGTATTGCATGGTTAATTTGCTTAGTGCAGGTGTAGGTTAGCAAAAAACTGGGAGCGACCAACTAAGAGAGCAATGACGGTCATAATCATGCAGAGCGACAAAGCAATATTGAATCAGGCATGGTAGTTATATCGCTACTCAGAAATAAAAGATCATCAAGGCTTGACAGACTTTCTTTACAGTCTTGAATATGCGTGAGCATACGCCAAGTCAATCAAAATAAATTCTCGAAGGAAGATATTACTAAACCATACCAAATCATAGGCAAACAAATCATGTTGGTACTCCAATAACACATTGGGAACCCCCCAGCTATTTGAGATTAACCATAAGAAAACCTGAACTACTAAGCACCATCATGCAAGTAGCATCTTTATCATAGACACATTAACCAATGCAACGGAAGCAAACTCTCTTAATAAGGTGAGCATGATAATTAAAGAGAGTTCAAGCAACCAACTAAATAAAAGCTCTTGAAAAGATAAGCATGAATACTAAGAGCAAAGCACGATAGTAGCTATTTAAAAGACAAAGAACACACACAGCATAGATAGACATGAAAAGTCTATGTAATGTTCTAGGTAGAGGTGGAGCGTGTTTCTCTCCCACATAAAGGAATGCTGGGTTCCGAATCGTTATGAAAAACTAAAAGGAAAACTAAAAACTAGACGCTCCAAGCATAGCACATAACACATGAAGTGATAAAAATATAGCGGAATGAAAGACGAACTGATAATGTTGACGGAGAAGGGGATGCACGGGGGGCATCCCCAAGCTTAGACACTTGAGTCTCCTTGAATATTTCTTGGGGGTGCACGGGGGCATCCCCAAGCTTGAGCGCTTGACACTCCTGAATCTTTTTATCATCTTCCCTCGCACACTTGAAAAATCCCTTCATACATAACTCATCATAATCTGATTAGCGAGGTTAGTACCCTTAATAAAATAATTATACCTTGCTGGAAATAAGGATATTCTTGAAGTTATACTGTTTATCAAGATTGCCAAAAGGTTTTTGCAAAGAAAAAGCAAGTTCTTAATTTGCAAAGTGAAGGTAAGGCAAAACAGGACAGAATCTGTGAAAAACAGAACAGCAGGCAGTAATTGACCTGTTCGGGATACTTCTGCAACTCAAATCATAAAACTCAGAACTGACGCACGAAAGACAATTATATAGAGAACGCTGTCGAAAAAATTCAGACCAAAAAGATGATCTGGTGATTTTATACGAATTTTTCTATCCAAGGACAGAATCTGTTTCCTGGACAGCACCTCACAACTTTTGAACTTTCTAGCAATCAGAGGCTATACTTGGCACAAATATGAAAACTAAAGATACAATGATGATGCTACAGCAGTAAACAACATCAAGACTCAACAAAAGCAAAAAAAAAAATTCATGTGGGCTGCCTCCCAAAAGCGCTTTCTTTTATGCCTTTAAGCTAGGCATAATGCATAGATCAAGTTTTATCAAGAGTAAAAGAATAGCTAGCCCATACAACGGACTCAAAAGGTAACTTGACCTTCTTACGAGGGAAGTGTTCCATCCCTTTCTTGAGAGGAAACTGAAATTTTATATTACCCTCTTTCATGTCAATGACAGCACCAACGGTGCGCAAAAAGGGACGTCCCAAAATAATTGGACATGAAGGATCACATTCAATATCCATAATAGTGAAATCAACGGGCACATAATTATCATTGACAACAATAAGAACATCGTCGATCCTCCCCGAAGGTTTATTTATGGAAGAATCAACGAGACGAACACCAAAAGAACAAGAATCATAAGGTTTCAATTTAAGCATATCATATATCCTTTTGGGCATAACAGAGGTACTAGCACCAACATCACATAATGCATAACAAGAGAAGTCACTCAAATTAATTTTTATCATAGGATCCCAACCATCCTCTAGTTTTCTAGGTATGGAGGCTTCTACTCTAAGTTTCTCCTCCCTAGCTTTGATGAGAGCATTAGTGATATGCTCCGTGAAGGCAAGGTTTAGCGTGCTAGTGCGGGGATCTCTAGACATCTTGTGAAGGAAATCAATAACTTCTGTAAGAGTGCAATTATCAAAATCAAGGTCACGAGCATCAAGTAAAGTGGTAGTGGTGTCCTTAAGGTTCACTTGTTTGGTAGTTTCGATAGCATCACCATTAATAGGTCCATTGGGACCAGGAGTACATTGGGTGCTAAGAGTGTGAACATCCTCAATAACTTGGATAGTAGCAACAGTGTGGTGTGTAGGAAGGCTCTTAATTCTTTCCTCTTCCTCCCTTTCTCTATCCCATCTTTCTTTAAGCTTAGCCATCATCCTAATATTTTCATTAATTTGTACTTGAGTAGCATTAATAGGGATGACTTCCCTCTCCTTAAGAGGAGTAGTTTCAATTTTTAGCAATTTTAACTCATTGGCTAAGTGGTCTACCTTAAAAGAAAGATCATCTAATTTATGTAGTTTCTCTTCTACATTCTTATTAAAGGCTTTTTGGGTAGTGATGAAATCTCTAAGCATGCTCTCTAGTTCAGTAGTGGAGTTCTTGGTACTAGGATAAGCATTGTTGTTCCCATAAGAGTTAGAGGGGAACGGTCTAGAATTGTTACCAAAGTTACTCCTATAAGCATTGTTGTTAGAATTGTTTCTAGAGATAAAGTTAACATCGACTTGTTCTTGAGCAATCAAAGAATTTAAAGGAACATCACGAGGATCAACAGTAGATTGCTTCGAAAGTAGAGACATAATCAAGTCAACTATTTCATTAAGGGAAGAAATCTCCTTGACAGAGCTTACCTTCCTACCTGTTGGAGCGCGTTCGGTGTGCCATTGGGAATAGTTGGTCATCATTTCATCGAGAAGCTTCGTGGCAGCACCAAGTGTAGTTGACATAAAAGTTCCTCCCAAGGCCGAATCTAACAAGTTCCGCGAGGTAAAGTTCAAGCCTGCATAAAAAGTTTGGATAACCATCCAAGTAGTCAAACCATGAGTAGGGCAGTTCTTGATATGTGACTTCATACGTTCCCAAGCTTGGGCAACGTGTTCATTATCCAATTGTTTAAAATTCATTATTTTACTTCTAAGTTGGATAATTTTAGCAGGTGGATAGTATTTTCCGATAAAAGCATCTTTGCACTTGTCCCATGAATCTATGCTATTTCTAGGCAAAGACTGAAACCAAATTTTAGCTCCTCCTCTCAAAGAGAAAGGAAAAAGCTTAAGCTTAACAATATTACCATCTATTTCTTGGTATTTTTGCATATCACAAAGTTCTACAAAGTTGTTCAAGTGTAAAGCAGCATCATCTCCAGCACCGGAGAATTGTTCTTTCATAACTAAGTTCAGTAGAGCAGGTTTAATTTCATATGAAGGTGCTGAAGTGGCAGGTGTAGTGATAGGTGTGCTGATAAAGTCATCGTTGTTGTGACTAGTGAAGTCACACAACTTGGTGTTCTCGGTGGAACCCATAGTAGCAAGCAAGCAAGATAACTATTTTTGTGATTTTCGATAAAAGGAACTAAAGCAAAAAATGATAGGTAAACTAACAAGACTAAAAAGCAAAGGTAAAAGAAAGCATGCAACTCCCCTATCCTGAAGAATGGAGTCCCCGGCAACGGCGCCGGAAAATACTCCTTGATGGGCCTCGAACCCCTCGTTGGTTACCCCAAGTGGAAGGTGTAAGATGCAGTAAGTAGAAGTGTTTTCCCTTAGCAAAGATGCCAAGGATCGAATCCCCAGAGACTCCTAGGTTCAACAAGTAGGTGTCAACTGCTAACGGCGCAATTAGCAATCAACGTGGACCTGCACACAGATACAAATAACTTTGCTCCCAACGAGTACAGAGAGATTGTGAATCTCTCCGGCCTTGTAGTTCACAAAGGGTTAAAAGCAATATGATAGTAGTGATAAATAGTGTTTTGCAATAGTAAATAAATAGCGAAAAGTAAATAGTGTATGTGATCAATGATGGTAATATGGACCGGAGTCTCATGATGTTCACTAGTGATGTCTCTCTCCCAAAAGACGATAAAACAGCTATGGGAGGTAAACAAATTACAGCTGGGCAATTGAAGGGACCACGAACGCAAACCAATGCTGACTACATTGCAAGAAAGGTTGAGGTTCAAAGCATGGGCGGTACGCCAAAGTAAGTAGACCGAAATCCATCAATATCTATACTAATCATCCACCTTGAGATATCTATCCAGAACATCTCGCTGGTATTAAGTTGCGAGTCCCACCCATAGTGTAAACTCAATGCAACAGACAACTGCATTAAAAGAACTTTGCGTAAAGTAAACAATCCTTGCACCCGCGGGCACAAGCACCATTCTTTTCCCCCTTGTGGCAACAGCACATCCCCTAGACTCATGTTTCTGTCACTCAAGCTAGTCATCGAGGGGCATGAACCCACAATCGAGCATAACGTTCCCTCTTGGAGTCACTACCTATTACTCGGCCAAAGCAATAAATAACAACGGAGAACATGCAAGAATTACTTATGAACTAAAATATAAAAGAGGTGAATCAAATATATTACTCAAGATCAATCTGAACATAATCTCATAATCCATCGGATCCCAGCAAACTCAACATAGCAACAGCATAAGGATTACATAGATGCCTCAATCATGTAGGGCAGCTCACGAGGACTAATTAGTGAAGCACAAGAACGGGAGGAGAACATCACATAGCTACTGGTCATGGACTCATGGTCCAAGGGAGACTACTCACGAGTCATCCGGGAGGCGTCCATGGTGGTGGAGAAGCTCCCGGTGGTGATCCTCCCCTCCGGCAGGGTGCCGGGAAGAGTTCTCCTGGTGCTCCCGATCTTGGAAGCGGCGGCGGCGGCGGAACAGGGATGGGATCGCGAAAAGAAGTCCTGTTCTGAGGGTTACGGGGAACCCTTTAAATATATTCCAAAGTAGGGCACCGGGGGATCCTCGGGGGGCCCAGGCGCCCCCCCGGCGCGGCCCAGGGGGGGGCGCGCCCACAGGGCGCCTGGAGCCCCTGTGCCCCCCCCCCAGGCTGCCCTTCGGACGCAGTGTTGTTTCCGTATCGCTGATTTTTTATATAATTTTTCTGGATTTTTCTGGGCAGTTCTCGAAACGTGAAAACCTGAAATACAAAAACAGCCGAAAACAGAAACTGGCACTGGGGTGCACTAGATTAGTAAGTTAGTCCAAATATGATCCAAAGTGTATGGAAGTGTATGAATATCATAGCAATATCACCCAAAAGTGGCATGGAGCAAGCAGAAATTATAGATACGTTTTGGACGTATCAGGATCCGATGGATTATGAGATTATGTTCAGATTGATCTTGAGTAATATATTTGATCTACCTCTTTTATATTTATGTTCATAAGTAATTCTTGCATGTTCTCCGTTGTTATTTATTGCTTTGGCCAAGTAGTAGGTAGTGACTCCAAGAGGGAACGTTATGCTCGATTGTAGGTACATGCCCCTCGATGACTAGCTTGAGTGACAGAAACATGAGTCTAGGGGATGTGTTGTTGCCACAAGGGGGAAAACAACGGTGCTTTTGCCCGCGGGGTGCAAGGATTGTTTACTTTACGCAAAGTTCTTTTAATGCAGTTGTCTGCTGCATTGAGTTTACACTATGGGTTGGACTCGCAACTTAATACCAGCGAGATGTTCTGGATAGATATCTCAAGGTGGATGATTAGTAGTAGATATTGATGGATTCGGTCTACTTACTTTGGCGTACCGCCCATGCTTTGAACCTCAACCTTTCTTGCAATGTAGTCAGCATTGGTTTGCGTTCGTGGTCCTGTCAATTGCCCAGCTGTAATTCGTTTACCTCACATAGCTGTTTTATCGTCTTTTGGGAGAGAGACATCAGTAGTGAACATCATGAGACTCCGGTCCATATTACCATCATTGATCACATCCGCTATTTACTTTTCGTTTTTACTTACTATTGCAAACATTATCTATCACTACTATCATTTGCTTTTAATCCTTTGTGAACTACAAGGCCGGAGGGATTGACAACCTCTCTGTACTCGTTGGGAGCAAAGTTATTTGTATCTGTGTGCAGGTCCACGTTGATTGCTAATATATGGCGCCGTTAGCAGTTGACACCTACTTGTTGAACCTAGGAGTCTCTAGGGATTCGATCCTTGGCATCTTTGCTAAGGGAAAAACTTCCACAACACTGCATCTTACACCTTCCACTTGGGGTAACCAACGAGGGGTTAGAGGCCCATCAAGGAGTTTTCCTGGCGCCATTGCCGGGGACTCCACTCTTCAGGATAGGGGAGTTGCATGCTATCTTTTACCTTTGCTTTTTAGTCTTGTTAGTTTACCTTTCAGTATTTACTTTAGTATCTTTTATCGAAAATCACAAAAATAGTTATCTTGCTTGCTTGCTACTATGGGTTCTACCAAAAACACTAAATGGGAGGAGTACACCCCTTCTTCCATTACCCCAATTACCACTGTCGGGATCTACAAAAGTAATAAACCTTGTGATTATATTAGTCTTGATGGAGGGTTATGCCCATGGCATGGTCTTCCAGGAAAAGAGTATGAGCCTCAGTTTAAAATTGCTCCTCAGCTTCCCCAAACTTGGGAAGATGTTCAAACTCTTATAATAGAGAGCAATTCAAACAAAGAGGATGACACTACAATTCTGCCCAATAATGATAAAATTGATTTTGATAATTGTAGTATTCCAGAAGTTGTCACCTTTCTACAAGGAATGGCCAAAGATCCCCACACTAGCACGCTTAATCTTACCTTCACAGAGCATATCACTAATGCTCTCATCAAAGCTAGGGAGGAGAAACTTAGAGTAGAAGCCTCCATACCTAGAAAGCTAGAAGATGGTTGGGGTCCTATGATTAAAATTAAGATAAACAACTTCTCATGCTATGCTTTATGTGATATTGTAGCTAGTACTTCTATTATGCCCAAAATACTATATGATATGCTTAAATTGAAATCTTTTGAGTCTTGTTCTTTTGGTGTTCATCTCGTTGATTCTTCCATAAAGAAACCTTTGGGGAGGATCGACGATGTTCTTATCGTTGTTAATGATAATTATGTTCCCGTTGATTTCACTATTATGGATATTGAATGTGATCCTTCATGTCCAATTATTTTGGGACGTCCCTTTTTACGCACCGTTGGTGCTATCATTGACATGAAAGAGGGTAATATAAAATTTCAGTTTCCTCTCAAGAAAGGGATGGAACACTTCCCTCTAAAGAAGATCAAGTTACCTTTTGAGTCCGTTGTACGGGCTAGCTATTCTTTTACTCTTGATAAAACTTGATCTCTTTGCATTATGCCTAGCTTAAAGGCATAAAAGAAAGCGCTCTTGGGAGGCAGCCCAATGAATAAATTTATTTTGCTTTTGTTGTGTCATGATGTTGTTTACTGCTGTAGCATCATCATTGTATCTTTGCTTTTCATATTTGTGCCAAGTATAGCCATTGATTGCTAGAAAGTTCAAAAGTTGTGAGGTGCTGTCCAGGAAACAGATTCTGTCCTTGGATAAAAAAATTCGTATAAAATCACCAGATCATCTTTTTGGTCTGAATTTTTTTGAAAGCGTTCTCTATATAATTGTCTTTCGTGCTTCTGTTCTGAGTTTTTTGATTTGAGTTGCAGAAGTACCCCGAACAGATCAATTACTACCTGCTGTTCTGTTTTTCACAGATTCTGTCCTGTTTTGCCTTTCCCTCATTTTGCAAATCAAGAGCTTGCTTTTTCTTTGCAAAAAACTTTTGGCAATCTTGAGAAACAGTAGAACTTCAAGAATATCCTTATTTCCAGCAAGGTGCAATTATTTTATTAAGGGTACTAACCTCGCTAATCAGATTATGATGAGTTATGTATGAAGGGAGTTTTCAAGTGTGCGAGGGAAGATGATAAAAAGATTCAGGAGTGTCAAGCGCTCAAGCTTGGGGATGCCCCCGTGCACCCCCAAGAAATATTCAAGGAGACTCAAGCGTCTAAGCTTGGGGATGCCCCCGTGCATCCCCTTCTCCATCAACATTATCAGTTCGTCTTTCGTTCCGCTATATTTTTATCACTTCATGTGTTATGTGCTCTGCTTGGAGCGTCTTGCTTTTAGTTTTCTTTTTAGTTTTTCATAACGAGTCGGAACTCAGCTTCTTTATGTGGGAGAGAAACACGCTCCACTTCTACCTAGAACATAACATAGAATTTTCATGTCTATCTTTGCTGTGTGTGTTCTTTGTCTTTTAATAGCTACTATCATGCTTTGCTCTTAGTATTCATGCTTATCTTTTCAAAGAGCTTTTGTTTAGTTGGTTGCTTGAACTCTCTTTAATTACCATGCTCACCTTATTAAGAAAGTTTGCTTCCGTTGCATTGGTTAATATGTCTATGATAAAGATGCTACGTGCATAATGGCGCTTAGTAGTTCAGGTTTTCTTATGGTTAGTCTCAAGTAGCTGGGGGGTTCCCAATGTGTTATTGGAGTACCAACTTGATTTGTTTGCCTATGATGTGGTATGGTTTAGTAATATCTTCCTTCGAGAATTTATTTTGATTGACTTCGCGTATGCTCACGCATATTTAAGACTGTAAAGAAAGTCTGTCAAGCCTTGATGATCTTTTGTTTCTGAGTAGCGATATAACTTCCATGCCTGATTCAATATTGCTTTGTCGCTCTGCATGATTATGACCGTCATTGCTCTCTTAGTTGGTCGCTCCCAGTCTTTTGCTAACCTCCACCTGTACTAAGCGAACTAACTTTGCAATACATAGCTCATGGGAAACTAGCTTAAAAACTATTGTGGTAAAGAATATGTTGCCTATGTATCTTATTTCTTATAAGTTGCTTGCTGAGCGGTAACCATGTTTCTGGGGACGCCATCAACTGTCACACTTTTGTTGAATATCATGTGAGTTGCTATGCATGTTCGTCTTGTCTGAAGTAAGGATGATTTGCCGTGGGTTGAATGAGTATGCATATTGTTAGAGAAGAACATTGGGCCGCCAACCAATGCCATGCATCATGGTGGAAGTTTTAGCTTGGACATTAATCCTCAATCTCTTATGAGAATATGCTTATGCATTGAAGAGGAGTCCATTATCTATTTTGTATGTTGTCCCGATATGGATGTCCTCAAGTTGAGATCTATCAAAAACGAGAAATCAAATGCGATTTATCTCCTTGGACCTTTGTACAGGTGGCATAGAGGTACCCCTTTGTGACACTTGGTTGAAACATATGTAATGCAATGATAACCCATGGAAATCTGAGCTAATTAGGACAAGGTGCGAGCACTATTGGTATTCGATGCATGAGGCTTGCAACTTATAGGATGTCTTATGCATGACACATGTGAAGTACTACTACCGTTGACAAAATTGCATCTATGTTTACAAAATAAAAAGCTCTAGCACATAACCATTCTTTTACTTTTTGAGTCTCCACCTTCTTTCTTCAAGCACCAACTACTGAGAGCATGATTGTCATTCTAAGTGTAATGTGCATTGTCCCAAAGTAGCATTGTCTTTTGCATGATTGTGATATCGTTTATTTTAAAATCATTGTATCTAGTAATCACTTAAACCTTGAAGGTGCCCCTGCATTTATGTTTTGCTTCACTAAAGGGGGCAAGCTAGATATCACTTTATCATATTTGCACATCATGTTCATTGCAAATCTTTTTGATGTTTCAGTTTCATGTTGTAAAACTTTCAGTCATTTGTGATTTTCTCATGAGGCAACTTAATTACTATAGAATCATTGTCTCAGTAAGCTTTTGTCATATGACTATGAAAAAGTCCTATATGGCTAATAGCATGTCACCACAGAAATTATTCTTGTTATCATTTACCTACTCGAGGACGAGCAGGAATTAAGCTTGGGGATGTTGATACGTCCAAAACGTATCTATAATTTCTGCTTGCTCCATGCCACTTTTGGGTGATATTGCTATGATATTTATACACTTCCATACACTTTTGATCATATTTGGACTAACCTACTAATCCAGTGCACCCCGGTGCCAGTTTCTGTTTTCGGCTGTTTTTGTATTTCAGGTTTTCACATTACGAGAACTGCTAGGAAAAATCCAGAAAAATTATAAAAAAAATCAGCGTTCTGGAAACTTCCTTGCGCCCGAAGTACAGCCGGGGGGGCACCAGGGCTCCAGGCGCCCTGGCGGCGCCCCCCCCCTGGGCCGCGCCGAGGGGGCGCCTGGGCCACCCGAGCCCCATCTGGTGCCCCCCTTTGGCATATATTTAGAGCGTCCTTCGAAACCCTCGGGACAGGAACTCTTTTTTGCGATCTCATCTCTGTTCCACCGCCGCCGCCGCTTCCAAGATCGGGAGCACCAGGAGAACTCTTCCCGGCACCATGCCAGAGGGGAGGATCACCATCGGGAGCCTCTCCACCACCATGGACGCCTCCCGGATGAGTTGTGAGTAGTCTCCCTTGGACCATGAGTCCATGACCAGTAGCTATGTGATGTTCTCCTCCCGTTCTTGTGCTTCACTAATTAGTCCTCGTGAGCTACCCTACATGATCGAGGCACATATGTAATCCTTATGCTGTTGCTATGATGAGTTTGCTAGGATCCGATGGATTATGAGATTATGTTCAGATTGATCTTGAGTAATATATTTGATCTACCTCTTTTATATTTATGTTCATAAGTAATTCTTGCATGTTCTCCGTTGTTATTTATTGCTTTGGCCAAGTAGTAGGTAGTGACTCCAAGAGGGAACGTTATGCTCGATTGTGGGTTCATGCCCCTCGATGACTAGCTTGAGTGACAGAAACATGAGTCTAGGGGATGTGCTGTTGCCACAAGGGGGAAAACAACGGTGCTTGTGCCCGCGGGTGCAAGGATTGTTTACTTTACGCAAAGTTCTTTTAATGCAGTTGTCTGTTGCATTGAGTTTACACTATGGGTGGGACTCGCAACTTAATACCAGTGAGATGTTCTGGATAGATATCTCAATGTGGATGATTAGTAGTAGATATTGATGGATTTCGGTCTACTTACTTTGGCGTACCGCCCATGCTTTGAACCTCAACCTTTCTTGCAATGTAGTCAGCATTGGTTTGCGTTCGTGGTCCTGTCAATTGCCCAGTTGTAATTCGTTTACCTCCCATAGCTGTTTTATCGTCTTTTGGGAGAGAGACATCACTAGTGAACATCATGAGACTCCGGTCCATATTACCATCATTGATTACATCCACTATTTACTTTTCGTTTTTACTTACTATTGCAAACATTATCTATCACTACTATCATTTGCTTTTAATCCTTTGTGAACTACAAGGCCGGAGGGATTGACAACCTCTCTGTACTCGTTGGGAGCAAAGTTATTTGTATCTGTGTGCAGGTCCACGTTGATTGCTAATATCTGGCGCCGTTAGCAGTTGACACCTACTTCTTGAACCTAGGAGTCTCTGGGGATTCGATCCATGGCATCTTTGCTAAGGGAAAAACTTCCACAACACTGCATCTTACACCTTCCACTTGGGGTAACCAACGAGGGGTTAGAGGCCCATCACACTATAGTCAATAATCTAGTTCACACCTCCATGTGATATAATACCGATAGTTCAAATCCTTATGTGAATAACACCCATAGTTCACATCGCCATGTGACCAATACCCAAAGGGTTTACTAGAGTCAATAATCTAGTTCACATCGTTATGTGATTAACACCCAAGAGTAGTAAGGTGTGATCATGTTTTGCTTGTGAGAGAAGTTTAGTCAACGGGTCTGACACATTCAGATCCGTATGTATTTCGCAAATTTTGATGTCTACAATGCTCTGCATGGAGATACTCTAGCTAATTGCTCCCACTTCCAATATGCATCCAGATTGATACTTAGAGTCATCTGGATTAGTGTAAAGCTTGCATCGGTGTAACTCTTTACGACGAACACTTTATCACCTCCATAATCAAGAAAACATTTCCTTAGTTATCCAGTAACTAAGGATAATTTTGACCGCTGTCCAGTGATCTACTCCTGGATCACTTCTGTACCTCCTTGCCAAACTCATGGTAAGGTACACAACAGGTTTGGTACACAGCATGGCATACTTTATAGAACCTATGGCTGAGGCATAGGGAATGACTTTCATTCTTTCTCTATCTTCTGCCGAGGTCAGGCTTTGAGTCTTACTCAACTTCATACCGTACAACTCAGGCAAGAACTCCTTCTCTGACTGATCCATTTTGAACTACTTCAAAAACTTGTCAAGGTATGTACTCATTGAAAAAACTTATCAAGCGTCTTGATCTATCTATAGATCGTGATCTCAATATGTAAGTAGCTTCACCGAGGTCTTTCTTTGATAAACTCCTTTCATGCTTTCCAGAAAATTCTACATCATTTCCGATCGACAATATGTCATTCACATATACTTATCAGAAAGGCTGTACTGCTCCCACTCACTTTCTTGTAAATACAGGCTTCACCGCAAGTTTGCATAAAACTATATGCTTTGATCAACTTATCAAAGCATATATTCCAACTCTGAGATGCTTGCACCAGTCCATAGATGGATCCCTGGAGCTTGCACAATTTGCTAGCACCTTTAGGATTGACAAAACCTTCTGGTTGCATCATATACAACTCTTCTTTAATAAATCCATTAAAGAACGCATTTTCGTTATCCATTTGCCAAATTTCATAAAATATGGCAATTGCTAACATGATTCAGACAGGCTTAAGCATCTCTACGGGTGAGAAAATCTCATCGTAGTCAACACCTTGAACTTGTCGAAAACCTTTCGCAACAAGTCGAGCTTTGTAGACACTAACATTAACATCGGCGTAAGTCTTCCTCTTAAAGATCCGTTTATTTTCAATGGCTTGCCGATCATCAGGCAAGTCAACCAAATTCCACACTTTGTTCTCATACATGGATCCCATCTCAGATTTCATGGCCTCAAGCCATTTTGTGGAATTTGGGCTCATCATCACTTCCTCATAGTTCGTAGGTTCATCATGGTCTAGTAACATGACTTCCAGAATAGGGTTACCATACCAATCTGGTGCAGAACGTACTCTGGTTGACCTACGAGGTTCAACAGTAACTTGATCTGAAGTTTCATGATCATCATCATTAGCTACCTCACTAATTGGTGTAGGAATCACTAGAACTAGTTTATGTGATGTACTACTATCCAATTCGGGAGAAGGTACAATTACCTCATCAAGTTCCACTTTCCTCCCACTCACTTCTTTCGAGAGAAACTCCTTTTCTAGAAAGGATCCATTCTTAGCAACGAATATCTTGCCTTCGGATCTGCGATAGAAGGTGTACCCAACAGTTTCCTTTGGGTATCCTATGAAGACACATTTCCCCGACTTGAGTTCGAGCTTATCAGGTTGAAGCTTTTTCACATAAGCATCGCAAGCCCAAACTTTAAGGAACGACAACTTTGGTTTCTTGCCAAACCACAGTTCATAAGGCGTCGTCTCAACGGATTTAGATGGTGCCCTATTTAACATGAATGCAGCTGTCTTTAATGCATAACCCAAAACTATAGGGGTAAATCGGTAAGAGACATCATAGATCGCACCATATCTAATAAAGTACGGTTACGACGTTCGGACACACCATTACGTTGTGGTGTTCCGGGTGGCGTGAGTTGTGAAACTATTCCACACTGTTTCAAATGAAGACCAAACTCGTAACTCAAATATTCACCTCCACGATCAGATCGTAGAAACTTTATTTTCTTGTTACGATGATTCTCTACTTCACTCTGAAATTCTTTGAACTTTTTCAAATGTTTCAGACTTGTGCTTCATCAAGTAGATATACCCATATATGCTCAAATCATCAGTGAAGGTCAGAAAATAACGATACTCGCCAGGAGCTTCAACACTCATCGGTCCACATACATCAGTATGTATGATTTCCAACAAATCTGTTGCTCGCTCCATTGTTCTGAAGAACGGAGTTTTAGTCATCTTGCCCATGAGGCATGGTTCGCAAGCACCAAGTGATTCCAAAAGTCCATAACTATGGAGTTTCTTCATGCGCTTTACACCAATATGACCTAAAAGGCAGTGCCACAAATAAGTGGCACTATCATTATTAACCTTGCATCTTTTGGCTTCAATATTATGAATATGTGTATCACTACGATCGAGATCCAACAAACTATTTTCATTGGGTGTATGACCATCGAAGGCTTTATTCATGTAAACAGAATAACAATTATTCTATGCCTTTAAATGAATATCCGTATTGCAACAAACATGATCAAATCATATTCATGCTTAACGCAAATGCCAAATAACATTTATTTAGGTTCTACACTAATCCCGAAAGTATAGGGAGTGTGCGATGATGATCATATCAATCTTGGAACCACTTCCAACACACATCATCACTTCACCTTTAACTAGTCTCTGTTTATTCTGCAACTCTTGTTTCGAGTTACTAATTTTAGCAACTGAACTGGTATCAAATACCCAGGGGTTGCTATGAACACTAGTAAAGTACACATCAATAATCTGTATATCAAATATACCTTTGTTCACTTTGCCATCCTTCTTATCCACCAAGTATCTAGGGCAGTTCCACCTCCAGTGACCATTTCCTTTGCAGTAGAAGCACTTAGTTTCAGGCTTGAGTTTAGCTTTGGGTTTCTTCACGGGAGTGACAACTTGCTTGTCATTCTTCTTGAAGTTCCCCTTCTATCCCTTTGCCCTTTACTTGAAACAAGTGGTCTTGTTAACCATCAACAGTTGATGCTCTTTCTTGATTTCCACCTTCGCTGATTTCAGTATCGCGAAGTGCTCGGGAATTACTTTTGTCATCCCTTGCATATTATTGTTCATCACGAAGTTCTACTAACTTGGTAATAGTATCTAGAGAACTTTGTCAATTACTATCTTACCTGGAAGATTAACTCCCACTTGATTCAAGCAATTGTAGTACCCAGACAATCTGAGCACATGCTCACTGGTTGAGCTATCTCCATCTTGTAGGAAATGTACTGTCAGAGGTCTTATACCTCTAGAGCCGGGCATGAGTATGAAATACTAATTTCAACTCTTGGAACATCTCATATGCTCTGTGGCGTTCAAAACATTTTTGAAGTCCCGGTTATAAGCCGTAAAGCATGGCGCACTAAACTATCAAGTAGTCATCATTCCGAGCTTGTCAAACGTTCATAACGTCTACATCTGCTCCTGCAATAGGTTCGTCACCTAGCGGTGCATCAAGGACATAATACTTCTGTGCAGCAATGAGGATAATCCTCAGATCACGGACCTAGTCCGCATCATTGCTACTAACATCTTTCAACTTATATTTCTCTAGGAACATATAAAATAAACGGGGAGCTATATCGCGAGCTATTGGTCTACAACACAGATATGCTAATACTACCAGGACTAAGTTCATGATAAATTAAAGTTCAATTAATCATATTACTTGAAGAACTCCCACTTAGATAGACATCCCTATGGTCATCTAAATGATCACGTGATCCAAATCAACTAAACCATGTCGGATCATCACGTGAGATGGAGTAGTTTTCAATGGTGAACATCTTATGTCGATCATATCTACTATATGATTCACGCTCGACCTTTCGGTCTCCAGTGTTCCGAGGCCATATCTGCATATGCTAGGCTCGTCAAGTTTAACCCGAGTATTCTGCGTGCGCAAAATTGGCTTGCACCCGTTGTATGTGAACGTAGAGCCTATCACACCCGATAATCACGTGGTGTCTCAGCACGAAGAACTTTCGCAACGGTGCATACTCAGGGAGAACAATTGTACCTTGAAATTTTGTAAGGGATCATCTTATAATGCTACCGTCGTACTAAGAAAAATAAGAAGCATAATAAGATAAACATCACATGCAATCAAAATATGTGACATGATATGGTCATCATCATCTTGTGCTTTCGATCTCCATCTCCAAAGCACCTTCATGATCACCTTCGTCACCGGCGCGACACCTTGATTTCCATCGTAGTATCGTTGTCGTCTCGCCAACTATTGCTTCTACGACTATCGCTACCGCTTAGTGATAAAGTAAAGCAATTACATGGCGATTGCATTTCATACAATAAAGCGACAACCATATGGCTCCTGCCAGTTCCCGACAACTTTACAAAACATGATCATCTCATACAAAACCGTATATCTCATCATGTCTTGACCATATCACATCACAACATGCCCTGCAAAAATAAGTTAGACGTCCTCTACTTTGTTGTTGCAAGTTTTACGTGGCTGCTACGGGCCTAGCAAGAACCGTTCTTACCTACGCATACAAAAACCACAACGATGTTTCATCAAGTATGTGATGTTTTAACCTTCACAAGGACCGGGCGTAGCCACACTCGATTCAGCTAAAGTGAGAGAGACAGACACCCGCCAGTCACCTTTCAGCAACGAGTGTTCATAACAGTGAAACCAGTCTCCCGTAAGCGTACGCGTAATGTCGGCCCGGGCCGCTTCATCTCACAATACCGCGGAAGCAAATTATGACATGCTGGTAAGCAGTATGACTAGTATCGCCCACAACTCATTGTGTTCTACTCGTGCATATCATCTAGGCATAGACTTGGCTCTGATACCACTGTTGGGGAACGTAGTATTTTAAATTTTTCCTACGATCACGCAAGATCTATCTACCAGATGCATAGCAACGAGAGGGAGAGTGTGTCTACGTACCCTCATAGACCGGGATTGGAAGCGTCAAGTGACGCGGTTGATGTAGTCAAACTTCTTCGCGATCCAACCGATCAAGCACCGAACGTACGACACCTCCACGTTCAGCACACGTTCAGCTTGATGACATCCCACGAGCTCTTGATCCAGTTGAGCTTCACGGGAGAGTTTCGTCTGCACGACGGCGTGGTGACGGATATGATGAAGTTACCGATGCAGGGCTTCGCCTAAGCACTGTGACAGTATGACCGAGGTGTGTTTCTGTGGAGGGGGGCACCGCACACGGCTAAAACAATTCAACTTGTGTGTCTTTGGGTGCCCCCCTGCCCCCGTATATAAAGGAGCAACGGGGGAGGCCGGCCGGCCCCTATTGGCGCGCCAAGGAGGAGCAATCCTACTAGGAATAGGATTGCAATCCTATTCCTAGTAGGAACTACCAAAAGGGAGAAGGGGGAAAGGAGGGAGAGGGAGAAGGAGAAGGAAAGGGGCGCCGACCCCCCCTCCTTCCTTGTCCAATTCGGACCAAGGGGTGGGGGCGCGCGGCCAAGCCCTGGCCATCCTTTCCTCTTTCTCCTACGGCCCATTAAGCCCCATAGCTTCCCCAGGGGGTTCCGGTAACCCCCTCGGTACTCCGGTTAATTCCGAAACTTTACGGAACACTTCCGGTGTCCGAATATAGTCGTCCAATATATCATTTTTTACGTCTCGGACATTCCAAGACTCCTAGTCATGTCCGTGATCTCATCCGGGACTCCGAACTACCTTCGGTACATCAAAACTCATAATACCGATCGTCATCAAACGTTAAGCGTGCGGACCCTACGGGTTCGAGAACTATGTAGACACGACCGAGACTCATCTCCGGTCAATAACCAATAGCGGAACCTGTATGCTCATATTGGCTCCTACATATTCTGCCAAGATCTTTATCGGTCAAACCGCATAACAACATACGTTGTTCCTTTTGTCATCGGTATGTTACGTGCCCGAGATTCGATCGTCGGTATCTCTATACCTAGTTCAATCTCATTACCGGCAAGTCTCTTTACTCGTTCCGTAATACATCATCTCGTGACTAACTCATTAGTCATTTGCTTGCAAGGCTTATTATGATGTGCATTACCGAGAGGGCTCAGAGATACCTCTCCGACACTCGGAGTGACAAATCCCAGTCTTGATCTTTGCCAACACCACGAACACTTTCGGAGACACCTGTAGAGCATCTTTATGATCACCCAGTTACTTTGTGACGGTTGATAGCATACAAGGTGTTCCTACGGTATTCGGGAGTTGCATAATCTCATAGTCATAGGAACATGTATAAGTCATGAAGAAAGCAATAGCAGTAAAACTAAACGATCATAGTGCTAAGCTAACGGATGGGTCTTGTCCATCACATCATTCTCCAAATGATGTGATCCCTTTGATCAAATGACAACTCATGTCTATGGCTAGGAAACATAACCATCTTTGATCAATGAGCTAGTCTAGTAGAGGCATACTAGGGACACTCTGTTTTGTCTATGTATTCACACATGTACTAAGTTTCCGGTTAATACAATTGTAGCATGAATAATAAACATTTATCATGATATAAGGAAATAAATAATAACTTTATTATTGCCTCTAGGGCATATTTCCTTGAGGGGGGGGGGGCAAACCTACTTGGAGTAGGATTGCCCCCCCTTGGCGCGCGCCTCCTCCTAGGCCGGCCTCCTCCTCCCTCCCTCCTTTATATACGTGGGGAGGGGGCACCCAAAAGGCACACCGAAGTTTCTCTTAGCCGTGTGTGGTTCCCCCTCCACAGTTACACACCTCGGTCATATCGTCGTAGTGCTTAGGCGAAGCCCTACGCCAGTTACCTAATCATCACCGCCACCACACCGTCGTGCTGGCAAAAGTCTCCCTCGTTCTCAACTGGATCAAGAGCTCGAGGGGCGTCATCGTGCTGAACGTGTGCTGAGCACAGAGGTGTCATACGTTCGGTACTTGGATCGGTTGGATCGTGAAGACGTTCGACTACATCAACCACATTACTAAACGATTCCACTTTCGGTTTAAGAGGGTACGTGGACACACTCTCCCCGCTCGTTGCTATGCTTCTCCTAGATAGATCTAGTGTGATCGTAGGTAATTTTTTTGAAATACTACGTTCCCCATAAATTGGGCCACATATGTGCTACTTCTCCAGCTTGCGTTGTATTCCCTAGAAGAAGAAAGGGAGATGCAGCACAGTAGCGTAATTATTTCCCTCAGTTTTTGAGAACCAAGGTATCAATCCAGTAGGAGACCACGCGCAAGTCCCTCGCACCTGCACAAACAAATAAGAACTTCGCAGTCAACGCGATAAGGGGTTATCAATCCCTTTACGGTCGCTTACGAAAGTGAGATCTGATAGAGATGATAGTTCATATTTTTGGTATTTTTGATTTATAAGAACAACAAATAAAAGCAATAAAAGTAAAGTAGATGTAGATTGATATGTTGAGAATTGACCCGGGGGCCATAGTGTTCTCTAGTGGCTTCTCTCATGATAGCGATATTCTACGGTGGGTAAACAAATTACTATCAAGCAATTGATAGAAAAGCGAATAATTATGAGACTATCTAGGCATGATCATTGTATATAGGCATAACATCCGAGACAAGTAGACCGAAATGATTCTGCATCTACTACTATTACTCCACACATCGACCGCTATCCAACATGCATCTAGTGTACCGAGTTCATAAGAACAGAGTAAAGCCTTAAGCAAGATGACATGATGTAGAGGGATAAAGTCAAGCAATATGATATAAACCCCGTCTTTTTATCCTCGATGGAAACAATACAATACGTGCCTTGCTGCCCCTAGCTACTGTCACTGGGAAAGGACTCCGCAAGATTGAACCCAAAGCCAAGCACTTCTCCCATTGCAAGAACTATAGATCTAGTAGGCCGAACCAAGCCAATAATTCGAAGAGAGTTGCAAGGATATTATGAGCACACATAAAAAGTTCAGAGAAGAACCAAATATCTTTCATAGATAATCTTGATCATAAACTCACAATTCATCGTATATCGACAAACACACCGCAAAAAGAGATTACATCGAATAGATCTCCTCGAAGACCGAGGAGAACTTTGTATTGGGATCCAGAGAGAGAAGAAGCCATCTAGATACTAGCTATGGATCCGAAGGTCTGTGGTAAACTACTCACAACTCATGGTGAGGGCGATGATGATGATGAAGAAGAACTCCGTGATGGATCCGCCTCCAGTGGAGCTCCGAAATAGGCTCCAAGATGGGATCTCACGGGAATAGAAGGTTACATCGATGGAATTAGGGTTTTCTCTCTGTTGTCGAAGGTTTCGGGGTACGTAGACTTATATAGGAAGAAGGAAGACACCGGGGGGTGCTCGGGGGCCCCACGAGGCAGGGGGTGCGCCCCCACCCTCGTGGGCCACCCCTTGATCCCCTGACGTGGTTCTCAAGTTCCTCGTGTGTGATTTTCTACAAAAATATCTCTCGCAAAGGTTCATTCCGTTTGATATTATTTTTCTACAAAACCCTGAAACAGGCAAAAAACAGCAATCTATACTGGGCCTTTGGGTTAGTAGGTTAAACCTAAAAATGATATAAAAGTGTAAGATAAAGCCCATTAAACATCCAAGACTTCATAAATAATAGCATGGAACTATGAAAAATTATAGATACGTTGGAGATGTATCAAGCATCCCCAAGCTTAATTCCTGCTCGTCCTCGAGTAGGTAAATGATAAAGAAAGAATTTTTGATGTGGAATGCTAACCAATATAATTTCTCAATGTAATTCTCTTAATTGTGGCATGAATGTTCAGATCTGAAAGATTCAAGATAAAAGTTTATATTGACATGAGAAATAATAATACTTCAAGCATACTAACAAAGCAATCATGTGTTCTCAAAATACTATGGCTAAAGAAAGTTATCCCTACAAATCATATAGTCTAGCTATGCTCCCTCTTCATCACACAAAATATTCATATCATGCACAAGCGCGATTTCAACCAAGCACTTGTTTTCATACTCTATTCTTTCAAACCTTTCAACTTTCACGCAATACATGAGCATGAGCCATGGACATAGCACTATGGGTGGAATAGAGGTGGTTGTGGAGAAGACAAAAAAAGAGGAAGATAGTCTCACATCAACTAGGCGTATCAACGGGCTATGGAGATGCCCGTCAATAGATATCAATGAGAGTGAGTAGGGATTGCCATGCAGCGGATGCACTAGAGCTAAATGTGAATGAAAGCTCAACAAAAGAAACTAGTGGGTGTGCATCCAACTTGCTTGCTCACGAAGACCTAGGGCATTTGAGGAAGCCCATCGTTGGAATATACAAGCCAAGTTCTATAACGAAAATTCCCACTAGAATATGAAAGTGACTAAACAAGAGACTCTCTACAATGAAGAACATGGTGCTACTTTGAAGCACAAGTGTGGAAAAAAGATAGTAGCGATTGTCTCTTTTTCTTTTTTTTTTTTGGGGCCTTTACTTTTTTTTCTTTGGCCTTTCTTCTTCTTTTTTTCATTTTTTTGCGGAGGGGCTTTATAGATTTAGCCTTTCCTCCCATGGGACAATGCTCTAATAATGATGATCATCACGCTTTCATTACAACTTGATACTACAACAAAGTATGACTCTATCTGAATGCCTCTGGCGGTGTACCGGGATGTGCAATGAAACAAGAGTGACATGTATGAAAAGTTATGCATAGTGGCCTTGCCACAAATACGATGTCAACTACATGATCATGCATGGCAATATGACAATATGATGCGTGTCATATGAACAGAACGGTGGAAAGTTGCATGGCAATATATCTCAGAATGGCTATGGAAATGCCATGATAGGTAGGTATGGTGGCTGTTTTGAGGAATAATATGGTGGCTGTTTTGAGGAAGGATATATAGTGGGTTTATGGTACCGGCGAAAGTTGCGCGGTACAAGAGAGGCTAGCAATGGTGGAATGGTGAGAGTGCGTATAATCCATGGACTCAACATTAGTCATAAGAACTCACATACTTATTGCAAAAATCTACGAGTCATCAAAACAAAGCAATCAACGCATGCCCCTAGGGGGAGGTTGGTAGGATTTAACCATTGCGCGCGCCCGACCTCCACACAAAGGTTGGTACTTTACAAATACCTCATGCTCTAACTTCGTCACATAGCGGTTCACCATACGTGCATGCTACGGGAATCACTAACCTTAACAGAAGTATTTCTCAATTTCATAATAACTCCACTAGCATGACTCTAATATCACTATCCTCATATCTCAAAACAATTATCAAGCATCCAACATCTCATTCTATTCAATGCACTTGGTGTGAAATTTTTTACTACATTGACATTGGATGTCTATCATGTGAAGACTAGTTTCTTTAGCCTAAGCACATTACCATGCTGTTTTAATAGACTCTCAAATAGATATAAGTGAAGCATGAGAGTTCAACAATTTCTAGAAAATATAACCACCACCGTGCTCTAAAAGATATAAGTGAAGCACTAGAGCAAAAACTATTCAACTCAAAAGATATAAGTGAAGCACATAGAGTGTTCTAACAATTCCTAGGCCATATTTAACTCTCTCAAATAGGTGCGTCCAGCAAGGATGATTGTGACAAACTAACAAGCAAAGACTCAAATTATACAAGACGCTCCAAGCAAAACACATAACATGTTGCGAATAAAATATAGCTCCAAGTATAGTTACCGATGGATGAACACGAAAGAGGGTATGCCTTCCCGGGGCATCCCCAAGCTTAGGCTTTTGATTATCCTTGAATTTTTCTTGGGTTTCATGGGCATCCCCAAGCTTTGGCCTTTGCTACTCCTTGTTCCATAGTCCATCAAAGCAATACTAAAAACTTGAAAACTTCACAACACAAAACTTAGACAGAAATTCTTGTGAGCTTCGTTAGTATAAGAAAGTAAACCACTACTCAAAGGTGCAGCAATGAATTCATTCTTTGTTTATATTGGTGTTAAACCTACTATATTCCAACTTCCCTATGGTTCATATCCTCCAATACTACTCATAGAAGCATTGAAATAAGCAAACAACACAAGAAAAACACAATCCGTCAAAAACAGAACAGTATGTAGTAATCTGCAGGTTTCGCCTACTTCTGGAACTCCAAAAAATTCAAACTAAATTGGTAAATTTGCGGAATTTGTCTACTTATTATCTGCAAAAAGAATCAACTAAATAGCACGCGCCAGTAAAATCTGACGACCACTTTAGCAAGCGCTAACGATTCTGTTTTTCACAGCAAGATCACATAAACTTCCCACAAGTCTTCCCAAAGGTTCTACTTGGCACAAACACTAAACAAAACATGAAACCACATCTAATCAGAGACTAGATGCAATATTTATTCCCTAACAGAAACAAAAACAAAAAAAATATAAAGTTGGGTTGCCTCCCAACAAGCGCTATCGTTTTACGCCCCTAGCTAGTCACGATATTTCAATGATGCTCAGATGAAAGACAAGGGTTGAAGCACAAAGAGAGCATCATACGACATGTGACAAACACATCAAAGTCTAACATACTTCCTATGTATAAGCAAGGAAGAAGAAAGAAACAAGAGCAAACTCAACATAACAAGAGGTAATTTAGTAACATGAAGATTTCTACAACCATATTTTCCTCTCTCATAATAATTGCATGTAGGATCATAAGCAAATTCAACAATATAGCTATCACATAACATATTCTCAACACGATCCACATGCATACGAAGTTGACACTCTTCCAAAATAGTGGGATTAACATTAACTAAAGTCATGACCTTTCCAAACCCACTTTCAATATTATTGCAAACATTACTATCAATCTTATATTCATCGTGGGGCTTAAATAAATATTCAACATCATGAGAAGAATCACCCCAATCATGATCATTGCAACAAATAGTAGTCATAGCAAAACTAGCATCCCCAAGCTTAGGGTTTTGCATATCATTAACACAATTGGCACTAAGAGAATTTATAATAACATCATTGCAATCATGCTTTTCATCGAAGGAACTATCAAGTATGGGTGCAATTGCAACGATCTCATGTTTAACATAAGGAACTATAGCAAATTCATCTTCATAAATATTGGCATCATGGCCACAAGGATAGGAAGCATCATGTTCATCAAGGGATATTTCAATCAAATCATCGGAATCAAAATTATCTATAGATTCATGCATATCATTATTTTCTTTCAAAGCAGCGGTCATTCTTTCAATAAATTCTTTGACATAGGCATTATGAGCATAGTTTTCAAAGCAATATTTAAGTATGTCAAAATTTTCAGATTCGTAGAGAGTAATATCATACTTTTCAATCAAAGAAGCAACTTCATAAGCACCCTTAAAAGCAACAAATTCTTCAATTTGTTCGATATCGTAGTAACTATAAACACCCTTTTCATAAGAGGATAAGATTTCATTATCATTAAACTCACATATGTAGGGCAGGTGTTTTTTAGGGTTCTTAGAGCAACAAGTAAAATCACAAATTTCACAAAGATTCCAAGCATAACACAGCAATCTGTTTATTTGATCCCATAAGAGTCTCCCTTTTTCATACAAACGGTGACACACAAAACGAGCATGCTCATCTAAAGATTTCCCATCAACTAGGCTAGTTGGGGTTTCAGCACGAGAGCATAGGGATCGAAGATGATCCAAGTAGAATACTTTAAGGTGATCCATAACAATAGAGTTTTAGCAAGCAAAGATGCAGGAACATAGAAGGCACATGGAGACACAAGCAAACAAGAGGCAAGCGGACGGTAAACACATGGCAGAAGAAGGGCATATAAAACGGCAAGGGTGAAGTGGGGGAGAGGAAAACGGGAGGCAAAAAATGTAATGCAAAGGATAAGGGTTTGTGATAGGTACTTGGTATATGACTTTTGTGTAAGCCTCCCCGGCAACGGTGCCAGAAATTATTCTTGCTACTTCTCGAGCTTGCGTTGTATTCCCTCGAAGAGGAAAGGAAGATGCAGCACAGTAGCGTAATTATTTCCCTCAGTTTTTGAGAACCAAGGTATCAATCCAGTAGGAGACCACGCGCGAGTCCCTCGCACCTGCACAAACAAATAAGAACTTCGCAGCCAACGTGATAAGGGGTTGTCAATCCCTTTATGGTCGCTTACGGAAGTGAGATTTGATAGAGATGATAGTTTATATTTTTGGTATTTTTTATTTATAAGAACAGCAAATAAATGCAATAAAAGTAAAGTAGATGTAGATTGTGTTGGGGAACGTAGTATTTTAAAATTTTCCTACGATCACGCAAGATCTATCTACCAGATGCATAGCAACGAGAGGGGAGAGTGTGTCTACGTACCCTCGTAGACGGGGAGCGGAAGCGTCAAGTGACGCGGTTGATGTTGTCGAACTTCTTCACGATCCAACCGATCAAGCACCGAACGTACGGCACCTCCGCGTTCCGCACACGTTCAGCTTGATGACGTCCCACGAGCTCTTGATCCAGTTGAGCTTCACAGGAGAGTTTCGTCAGCACGACGGCGTGGTGACGGATATGATGTGTTCACCGGCGCAGGGCTTCGCCTAAGCTCCGCGACGGTACGACCGAGGTGTGATTCTGTGGAGGGGGGCACCGCACACGGCTAAAACAATTCAACTTGTGTGTGTTTGGGTGCCCCCCTGCCCCCGTATATAAAGGAGCAAGGGAGGAGGGCCGGCCAACCTCCTATGGTGCGGCTAGGGAAGGAATCCTACTAGGAATAGGATTGCAATCCTATTCCTAGTAGGAATCACCAAAGAAGGAAGAGATGGAGTAGGAAAAGGAAGAGGTGGCGCCTCCCACCAATCCTAGTCCAACTAGGAACTAGGTGGGGCGCCGGCCAGCCCTATGGGCTGCCTCTCTCCTTTCCACAAGGCCCACTATGGACCATCCCCCTTCGTAGGAGGTTCCGGTAACCCCCTTCGGCAATCCCGATAAATCCGAAACTTTTCCGGTATACTTCCGGTGTCCGAATATAGCCGTCCAATATATCAATCTTTATGTCTCGGACATTCCGAGACTCCTCGTCATGTCCGTGATCTCATCCGGGACTCCGAACTACCTTCGGTACATCAATACTCATAAACTCATAATACCGATCGTCATCAAACGTTAAGCGTGCGGACCCTACGGGTTCGAGAACTATGTAGACATGACCGAGGCTCATCTCCGGTCAATAACCAATAGCGGAACCTGGATGTTCATATTGGCTCCTACATATTCTACGAAGATCTTTTATCGGTCAGAACCGCATAACTACATACGTTGTTCCTTTTGTCAAACGGTATGTTACTTGCCCGAGATTCGATCGTCGGTATCTCTATACCTAGTTCAATCTCGTTACCGGCAAGTCTCTTTACTCGTTCCGTAACACATCATCTCGTGACTAACTCATTAGTCTTTTGCTTGCAAGGCTTATTGTGATGTGTGTTACCGAGAGGGCCCAGAGATACCTCTCCGACACTCGGAGTGACAAATCCTAATCTTGATCTATGCCAACACCACGAATACTTTCGGAGACACCTGTAGAGCATCTTTATGATCACCCAGTTACGTTGTGACGTTTGATAGCACACAAGGTGTTCCTACGGTATTCGGGAGTTGGATAATCTCATAGTCATAGGAACATGTATAAGTCATGAAGAAAGCAATAGCAGTTAAACTAAACGATCATAGTGCTATGCTAACGGATGGGTCTTGTCCATCACATCATTCTCCTAATGATGTGATCCCGTTGATCAAATGACAACTCATGTCTATGGCTAGGAAACATAACCATCTTTGATCAATGAGCTAGTCTAGTAGAGGCATACTAGGGACATACTGTTTTGTCTATGTATCCACACATGTACTAAGTTTCCGGTTAATACAATTCTAGCATGAATAAAAGACATTTATCATGATATAAGGAAATACAAATAACATCTTTATTATTGCCTCTAGGGCATATTTCCTTCAGTCTCCCACTTGAACTAGAGTCAATAATCTAGCTCACATCGCCATGTGATTTAATACCGATAGTTCACATCGTTATGTGAATAACACCCATAGTTCACATCACTATGTGACCAACACCCAAAGGGTTTACTAGAGTTAATAATCTAGTTCACATCGCTATGTGATTAATACCCAAGAGTAATGAGGTGTGATCATGTTTGCTTGTGAGAGAAGTTTAGTCAACGGGTCTGTCATATACAGATCCCTATGTATTTCGCAAATTTCTATGTCTACAATGCTCTGCATGGAGCTACTCTAGCTAATTGCTCCCACTTTCAATACACATCCAGATTGATACTTAGAGTCATCTGGATTTAGTGTCAAAGCTTGCATCGGCGTAACCCTTTACGACGAACTCTTTATCACCTCCATAATCGAGAAATATTTCCTTAGTCATCCAATTACTAAGGATAATTTTGACCGCTGTACAGTGATCTACTCCTGGATCACTATTGTACCTCCCTGTCAAACTCTTGGCAAGGTACACAACGTGTTTTGTACACAACATGGCATACTTTATAGAACCTATGGCTGAGGCATAGGGAATGACTTTCATTCTCTCTATATTTTTCTGCCGTGGTCTGGCTTTGAGTCTTACTCAACTTCACACCTTACAAGTCAGGCAAGAACTTCTTCTTTGACTGATCCATTTTGAACTACTTCAAAATCTTATCAAGGTATGTACTCATCGAAAGTCTTATCAAGCGTCTTGATCTATCTATATAGATCTTGATGCGCAATATGTAAGCAGCTTCACCGAGGTCTTTATTTGAAAAACTCCTTTCAAACACTCCTTTATGCTTTCTAGAAAATTCTACATCATTTCTGATCGACAATATGTCATTCACATATACTTATCAGAAAGGTTGTAGTGCTCCCACTCACTTTTTGTAAATACAGGCTTCTCCAAAAGTCTGTATAAAACCATATGCTTTGACCACCTCATCAAAGCGTATATTCCAACTCCGAGATGCTTGCACCAGTCCATAGATGGATCGCTGGAGCTTGCATAATTTGTTAGCACCTTTTGGATCGACAAAACCTTCTGGTTGTATCATATACAACTCTTCTTTGAGATATCCATTCAGGAATGTAGTTTTGCCATCCATTTGCCAGATTTCATAATCATAAAATGCGGCAATTGCTAACATGATTCGGACAGACTTAAGAATCGCTACAGGTGAGAAAGTCTCATCGTAGTCAACTCCTTGAACTTGTCGAAAACCTTTCGCAACAAGTCGAGCTTTGTAAACAGTAATATTACCGTCTGCGTCGGTCTTCCTCTTGAAGATCCATTTGTTTTCGATGGCTTGCCGATCATCGGGCAAGTCAACCAAAGTCCACACTTTGTTCTCATACATGGATCCCATCTCAGATTTCATGGCTTCAAGCCATTTTGCGGAATCTGGGCTCATCATCGCTTCCTCATAGTTCGTAGGTTCATCATGGTCTAGTAACATGATTTCCAGAACTGGGTTGCCGTACCACTCTGGTGCGGAACGTACTCTGGTTGATCTACGATGTTCAGCAGAAATTTGATCCGAAGTTTCATGATCATTATCATTATCTTCCTCACTGATTGGTGTAGGAATCACTGGAACAATTTCCTGTGATGTAGTACTTTCCAATCTGGGAGAAGGTACAATTACCTCATCAAGTTCTACTTTCCTCCCACTCACTTCTTTCGAGAGAAACTCTTTTTCTAGAAAGGATCCGTTCTTAGCAATGAATATCTTGCCTTCGGATCTGTGATAGAAGGTGTACCCAACAGTCTCTTTTGGGTATCCTATGAAGATTTACTTCTCCGGTTTGGGTTCGAGCTTATCATGTTGAAACTTTTTCACATAAGCATCGCAGTCCCAAACTTTAAGAAACAACAACTTTGGTTTCTTGCCAAACCACAGTTCTTAAGGCGTTGTCTCAACGGATTCAGATGAGGCCCTTATTTAATGTGAATGCAGCTGTCTCTAATGCATGACCCAAAACGATAGTGGTAAATCGGTAAGAGACATCATAGATCGCACCATATCCAATAAAGTACGGTTACAACGTTCGGACACACCATTATGCTGTGGTGTTCCGGGTGGCGTGAGCTGTGAAACTATTCCACATTGTTTCAAATGAAGACCAAACTCGTAACTCAAATATTCTCCTCCACGATCAGATCGCAGAAACTTTATTTTTCTTGTTACGATGATTCTCTACTTCACTCTGAAATTCTTTGAACTTTTCAAATGTTTCAGACTTGTGCTTTATTAAGTAGATATACCCATATCTGCTCAAATCATCAGTGAAGGTCAGAAAATAACGATACCCGCCACGAGCTTCAACAATCATTGGTCCGCATACATCAGTATGTATGATTTCCAACAAATACGTTGCTCGCTCCATAGTTCCGGAGAACGGAGTTTTAGTCATCTTGCCCATGAGGCATGGTTCGCAAGCACCAAGTGATTCATAATCAAGTGATTCCAGAAGTCCATCATTATGGAGTTTCTTCATGCGTTTTACACCAATATGACTTAAACGGCAGTGCCACAAATAAGTTGCACTATCATTATTAACCTTGCATCTTTTGGCTTCAATATTATGAACATGTGTATCACACGATCGAGATCCAACAAACTATTTTCATTGGGTGTATGACCATAGAAGGTTTTATTCATGTAAACAGAACAACAATTATTCTCTAACTTACATGAATAACCGTATTGCAATAAACATGATCAAATCACATTCATGCTCAACACAAACACCAAATAACAGTTACTTAGGTTCAACACTAATCCCGAAAGTATAGGGAGTGTGCGATGATGATCATATCAATCTTGGAACTGCTTCCAATATACATTGTCACTTCATCCTTTAACTAGTTTATGTTCATTATGCAACTCCCACTTCGAGTTACTACTCTTTAGCAACTGAACCAATATCAAATACCGAGGGGTTGCTATGAACACTAGTAAAATACACATTAATAATCTGTATATCAAATATACCTTTGTTCACTTTGCCATCCTTCTTATCCGCCAAGTATCTAGGGCAATTCCACTTCCAGTGACCATTTCCTTTGCAGTAGAAGCACTTAGTTTCAGGCTTGAGTTTAGCTTTGGGTTTCTTCATGGGAGTGACAACTTGCTTGTCATTCTTCTTGAAGTTCCCCTTCTATCCCTTTTGCCCTTTACTTGAAACAAGTGGTCTTATTAACCATCAACACTTGATGTTCTTTCTTGATTTCTACCTTCGCCGATTTCAGCATTGCGAAGAGCTCGGGAATTACCTTCGTCATCCCTTGCATATTATAGTTCATCACGAAGTTCTACTAACTTGGTGATAGTGACTAGAGAACTTTGTCAATTACTTTCTTATCTGGAAGATTAACTCCCACTTGTTTCAAGTAATTGTACTACCCAGACAATCTGAGCACATGCTCACTGGTTGAGCTATTCTCCTCCATCTTGTAGGCAAAGTACTGTCAGAGGTCTTATACCTCTTGACACGGGCATGAGTACGAAATACTAATTTCAACTCTTGGAACATCTCATATGCTCCGTGGCGTTTCAAAACGTTTTTGAATTCCCGGTTCTAAGCCGTAAAGTATGATGCACTTAAACTATCAAGTAGTCATCATATCGAGCTTTTGTCAAAACGTTCATAACATCTACATCTGCTTCTGCAATAGGTCTGTCACCTAGCGGTGCATCAAGGACATAATTCTTCCTTGCAGCAATGAGGATAATCCTCAGATCACGGAACAATTCCGCATCATTGCTACTAACATCTTTCAACTTGGTTTTCTCTAGGAACATATGAAAAATAAACGGGGAGCAACATCGCGAGGTATTGATCTACAACATAGATATGCTAATACTACCAGTACTAAGTTCATGATAAATTAAAGTTCAATTAATCATATTACTTAAGAACTCCCACTTAGATAGACATCCCTCCGGTCATGTAAATGATCACGTGATCCAAATCAACTAAACCATGTCCGATCATCACGTGAGATGGAGTAGTTTCAATGGTGAACATCTTATGTTGATCATATCTACTATATGATTCACGCTCGACCTTTCGGTCTCCAGTGTTCCGAGGCCATATCTGTATATGCTAGGCTCGTCAAGTTTAACCCGAGTATTCTGCGTGTGCAAAACTGGCTTACACCCGTTGTATTTGAACGTAGAGCTTATCACACCCGATCATCACGTGGTGTCTCGACACGATGAACTTTCGCAACGGTGCATACTCAGGGAGAACACTTATACCTTGAAATTTAGTAAGGGATCATCTTATAATGCTACCGTCGTTCTAAGCAAAATAAGAAGCATAATAAGATAAACATCACATGAAATCAAAATATGTGACATGATATGGCCATCATCATCTTGTGCTTTTGATCTCTATCTCCAAAGCACCGTCATGATCACCTTCGTCACCGGCTTGACACCTTGATCTTCATCGTAGCATCGTTGTCGTCTCGCCAACTATTGCTTCTACGACTATCGCTACCGCTTAGTGATAAAGCAAAGCAATTACATGGCGATTGCATTTCATACAATAAAGCGACAACCATATGACTCCTGCCAGTTGCCGATAACTTTACAAAACATGATCATCTCATACAAAACCGTATAACTCATCATGTCTTGACCATATCACATCACAACATGCCCTGCAAAAACAAGTTAGACGTCCTCTACTTTGTTTGTTGCAAGTTTTACGTGGCTGCTATGGGCTTTAGCAAGAACCGTTCTTACCTACGCATACAAAACCACAACGATGTTTCGTCAAGTATGTGCTGTTTTAACCTTCACAAGGACCGGGCGTAGCCACACTTGATTCAGCTAAAGTGAGAGAGACAGACACCCGCCAGTCACGTTTAAGCAATGAGTGCTCGTAACGGTGAAACCAGTCTCGCGTAAGCGTACGCGTAATGTCGGTCCGGGCCGCTTCATCTCACAATACCGCCGAAGCAAAGTATGACATGCTGGTAAGCAGTATGACTAGTATCGTCCACAATCTCATTGTGTTCTACTCGTGCATATCATCTACGCATAGACCTGGCTCATGATGCCACTATTGGGGAACGTAGTATTTTAAAATTTTCCTACGATCACGCAAGATCTATCTACCAGATGCATAGCAACGAGAGGGGAGAGTGTGTCTACGTACCCTCGTAGACGGGGAGCGGAAGCGTCAAGTGACGCGATTAATGTTGTCGAACTTCTTCACGATCCAACCGATCAAGCACCGAACGTATGGCACCTCCGCGTTCAGCACACGTTCAGCTTGATGACGTCCCACGAGCTCTTGATCCAGTTGAGCTTCATGGGAGAGTTTCGTCAGCACGACGGCGTGGTGACGGATATGATGTGTTCACCGGCGCAGGGCTTCGCCTAAGCTCCGCGACGGTACGACCGAGGTGTGATTCTGTGGAGGGGGGCACCGCACACGGCTAAAACAATTCAACTTGTGTGTGTTTGGGTGCCCCCCTGCCCCCGTATATAAAGGAGCAAGGGAGGAGGGCCGGCCAACCTCCTATGGTGCGGCTAGGGAAGGAATCCTACTAGGAATAGGATTGCAATCCTATTCCTAGTAGGAATCACCAAAGAAGGAAGAGATGGAGTAGGAAAAGGAAGAGGTGGCGCCTCCCACCAATCCTAGTCCAACTAGGAACTAGGTGGGGCGCCGGCCAGCCCTATGGGCTGCCTCTCTCCTTTCCACAAGGCCCACTATGGACCATCCCCCTTCGTAGGAGGTTCCGGTAACCCCCTTCGGCAATCCCGATAAATCCGAAACTTTTCCGGTATACTTCCGGTGTCCGAATATAGCCGTCCAATATATCAATCTTTATGTCTCGGACATTCCGAGACTCCTCGTCATATCCGTGATCTCATCCGGGACTCCGAACTACCTTAGGTACATCAATACTCATAAACTCATAATACCGATCGTCATCAAACGTTAAGCGTGCGGACCCTACGGGTTCGAGAACTATGTAGACATGACCGAGACTCATCTCCGGTCAATAACCAATAGCGGAACCTGGATGTTCATATTGGCTCCTACATATTCTACGAAGATCTTTTATCGGTCAGAACCGCATAACTACATACGTTGTTCCTTTTGTCAAACGGTATGTTACTTGCCCGAGATTCGATCATCGGTATCTCTATACCTAGTTCAATCTCGTTACCGGCAAGTCTCTTTACTCGTTCCGTAACACATCATCTCGTGGCTAACTCATTAGTCTTTTGCTTGCAAGGCTTATTGTGATGTGTGTTACCGAGAGGGCCCAGAGATACCTCTCCGACACTCGGAGTGACAAATCCTAATCTTGATCTATGCCAACACCACGAATACTTTCGGAGACACCTGTAGAGCATCTTTATGATCACCCAGTTACGTTGTGACGTTTGATAGCACACAAGGTGTTCCTACGGTATTCGGGAGTTGCATAATCTCATAGTCATAGGAACATGTATAAGTCATGAAGAAAGCAATAGCAGGTAAACTAAACGATCATAGTGCTATGCTAACGGATGGGTCTTGTCCATCACATCATTCTCCTAATGATGTGATCCCGTTGATCAAATGACAACTCATGTCTATGGCTAGGAAACATAACCATCTTTGATCAATGAGCTAGTCTAGTAGAGGCATACTAGGGACATACTGTTTTTTCTATGTATCCACACATGCACTAAGTTTCCGGTTAATACAATTCTAGCAGGAATAAAAGACATTTATCATGATATAAGGAAATACAAATAACATCTTTATTACTGCCTCTAGGGCATATTTCCTTCAGATTGATATGTTGAGAATAGACCCGGGGGCCATAGTGTTCTCTAGTGCCTTCTCTCATGATAGCGATATTCTACGGCGGATAAACAAATTACTGTCGAGCAATTGATAGAAAAGTGAATAATTATGAGACTATCTAGGCATGATCATTGTATATAGGCATCATGTCCGAGACAAGTATACCGAAACGATTCTGCATCTACAACTATTACTCCACACATAGACAGCTATCCAGCATGCATCTAGTATATTGAGTTCATAAGAACAGAGTAACGCCTTAAGCAAGATGACATGATCTACAGGGATAAACTCAAGCAATATGATATAAACCCCATCTTTTTATCCTCGATGGCAACAATACAATACGTGCCTTGCTGCCCCTACTGTCACTGGGAAAGGACACCGCAAAATTAAACCCAAAGCCAAGCACTTCTCCCATTGCAAGAACTATAGATCTAGTAGGCCAAACCAAACCAATAACACGAAGATACTTGCAAGGATATTATGAGCACACATAAAAAGTTCAGAGAAGAACCAAACATCTTTCATAGATAATCTTGATCATAAACTCACAATTCATCGGATCTCGACAAACACACCGCAAAAAGAGATTACATCGACTAGATCTCCTCGAAGACCGAGGAGAACTTTGTATTGAGATCTAGAGAGAGAGAAGAAGCCATCTAGATACTAGCTATGGACCCGAAGGTCTGTGGTAAACTACTCACAACTCATGGTGAGGGCGATGATGATGATGATGATGAACTCCGTGATGGATCCGCCTCCGGTGGAGCTCCGGAACAGGCTCCAAGATGGGATCTCATGGAACAGAAGGTTACGGCGGTGGAATTAGGGTTTTCTCTCTATTGTCGAAGGTTTCAGGGTACCTAGACTTATATAGGAAGAAGGAGGACACCGGGGGGTGCTCGGGGGCCGCACGAGGCAGGGCGCGCGCCATGGGAAGGGGGGCGCGCCCTCCACCCTCGTGGGCCACCCCTTGATCCCCTGACGTTGTTCTCAAGTCCCCCGTGCGTGATTTTCTCCAAAAATATCTCTCTTGAAGGTTTTATTCCGTTTGGACTCCGTTTGATATTCTTTTTCTACAAAACCTTGAAGCAGGCAAAAAACAGCAATCTGGACTGGGCCTTTGGGTTAGTAGGTTAGTCCCAAAAATGATATAAAAGTTTAAGATAAAGCCCATTAAACATCCAAGACTTCATAAATAATAGCATGGAACAATAAAAAATTATAGATTCGTTGGAGACGTATCAATATGGCCCATGGGCTTCATCCGACGTTAAGTGGGACAAATCCACAATGGGCCTTTGACAGGCCGTATGTCAGACCAGGCCGAATATGGCCCAATTTCATCCCAGTCTTTTATGGGCCGAAAGTTTCATCGGGCAATAAATGGGTCCAAATGTAGCAGGACCTTTAATAGGCCGGAAACACACTGGGCCTTAATTCGACCCAAGTACTTAGCGGACTGTTAATAGGCCATAACACACCATGGGCCGCAATGATGCGACATCTAAAATGGGTCGTGGACGAGCCGATTCGACACTATTCCTACAGGCCTTAACTACGAATGGGTCGTCTGCAAGCAGGCCGTTACACTAGTGCAGAACCGGACTATAGCACCGGTTTGTAAGGCCCTTTAGTGTCGGTTCGTGTGCCGGTTCAGCACGAACCGTCACTAAAGGGCCACCACGTGGCACGAGCCACCGCCGGGGGCGGGGTTTTGGGTTTATGATTTATTTTTCGTTTAATTTTGTGCTCTCTATTTAATTCATTTTCATTTGTTGGTATTTTACGATACTACATATTATACATGTATGCATATATCTTTACCTAATAATAAAGGACGGGGGCTTTCATAGTTCTCCATCCGTTATCCCTTTATATCCGTTGATTTTGTATTAACCATAAAGATTGACGGCCGAGATTTAAAAGAACCCAACCCAAAACTTAATTGAGTCTGCATTCGTATAGACGAAACAAGCCCTTCTGGCCGAGCCAGCCCATCGTTTCTTTCCCCCGTTCGTTGCCTCCCTATCCCCTTACGATCTGGACTATCTTTGTTTCTTTCTCTTTACTTATATAATAATAAAGGACCGAGGCTTTCATAGTTCTTCATCCGTCACCCCTTTATATCCGTTGATTTTGTATTAACCGTAAAGATTGACGGCCGAGATTTAAAAGAACCCTACCCAAAACTTAATTGAGTCTGCATTCGTATAGACGAAACAAGCCCTTTTGACCGAGCCAGCCCATCGTTTCTTTCCCCCGTTCGTTGCCTCCCTATCCCCTTACGATCTGGACTCTCTTTGTTTCTTTCTCTTTATTCTATATATAATATAATAAAGGACGGAGGCTTTCATAGTTCTCCATCCGTCATTCCTTTATATCCATTGATTTTGTATTAACCATAAAGATTGACGGTCGAGATTTAAAAGAACCCAACCCAAAACTAAATTGAGTATGCGTTCGTATAGACGAAAAAAGCCCTTTTGGCCGAGCCAGCCCATCGTTTCTTTCCCCGTTCGTTGCCTCCCTATCCCCTTACGATCCGGACTCTCTTTGTTTCTTTCTCAAAAAATAAGAAAAAAATTAGTACTTTCTTCCTCTAGCCAAAGTAAATAAATAAACGATTCCGACTCTGGCTTCGAGTCGGGACGAACTCTCACGCGGCTTGTGATAATAATAAGTTGATAGGGCATCATGGTGGAGTCAGCGAACGAGAAGGTCAGACCCGAGCAGGCCCAGTTCGGTACGGTAACGCGGCTGGTTGTCTGTTTCTTTGACAATACGCACAGTTCCTAAACGAACACGAGAGAGCGTGACGAGGTTTCTTTTTTAGGATGCGAGACGAGGTTGATCTCAATGGAAACTGGGATGCGTGTGGTCAACACGGCTCTACCTTGCAGATTTGAGCTATGAACTGCGGCTCTGGTTCCTGCGAAGGTGCAGCGTGGCACAAATTCCGATGGAGATGGGAGCCGCCGTGGGATCTGACCATGGGCACTATTAGACGGTCGCCATCCTCACCGCCGAGCTAGCCGGCCGCATGCTCGGCGGCCTCCAGACTCGGCCGAGCTTGCCGATTGCCATGCCATGCTTGTGTAGTACGTGGCCTCCAACGCCTTGGACCTCCCGATCTCCAGAACAACCGGGAGAAGCTCGACCCCGTCATCCAAGGTGCGGCAGCGCGTCGCCTCCCGCCTATCGGCCATCGAGCCCTAGCTCGCGTTGCAACTGCAAGCCTCCGCTTCCGCTCATGCTATGTTTGCCTTGCAGCTGGGGCGTCGCCGGCACCGTGGCTGTGGAGATGAACCAAAGGGAGGAGGGGATTGAGGGGCAGACGAGCTACTGCGGCTATTGCGCCGTGATCGTGGAGGGGAGGACCGGGGGCTGGGATGGAGTGGCAGTGGCGCTCGCCTTGGCTACTTACTGTCTCATGCACGAAGACCCGGACGCTGTTGAGCCAGTGGAAGAGGGGAAGATAACACGGCTAGACTAAGGCACCAGTGCCTCCACGACTACAAGAAACTCAAGCCGCACCCCATGGTAGGTACCGCCACGGTTCGCATGGCCGCTGGTGCCGCACAAGCTGATGCCCATCAACACTAATCCAAGTAGAAATTCTTGATTCTTATTTTATTGGCCAACGCTACAAATCAACCGGCTGAAAACCGGTGAAAATCATCCTCCTCCCGAGCCGTACGATCCCAACCCACAAGTCCGTTGGATCGGCCCACTGAGATCCCATCGAGCTCCTCGCTAATATCCCATGTGCAAGCTCCATGTTTCTTCTCTCGTCAAAAAGAAACATACTAGTACTAGCAAATTCCCAACACATACTCAGGATCGGCAACTTGGAACATCTAACCACCGGTCGGCGTTCCGTTCAAGAAAAATAAAACCTCCACCCGACGTTGGTGGCCCTATAATGGTGGCCCGGGTGCTTCAACGTCCAAAGTGATGCTGGGAGGCATGCTACAACTGCTTTTACAACCACGGTGCTGCTATGAGGCGTGCTACGACAACGGCTTGAGTGATTCCATGGCCGTGATGATGCTACCTAGCGTGCTGCGATGGCGGCCCGACTGCTTCAACGATGTTCCTTCGATGTCCGCGACAATGTTGCAATGGCTTTCTTTCGAACGGCCACGTTGTGCTTCAACAACATGTGTTGATGATCGCAACAACCTACAATGGGAACCTTGTTGCTTTGATGATGTTGCGACGACGTGCTTCGACAGCCGCATTGTGATTTGACATCATGCATCGACGACCGCGATAATGCTACAATTGCAGCCTTCCTACTTCGATGATGTTGCGACTACGTGCTTCGACGGCCGCGTCGATGTCGCGATGGCGTTCTTCGAGCAACCACGGTGTTTTTCCGTAGTATGCGTTCATGACACCGACGATTCTACAATGGCAGCCTATCTGCTTTGATGATGTTGCCACAACGTGTCAGAACATGGTGTGATTCGACAGCACCCGTCGATGACCGTGACAATGCTACAGTGGCAGCCTTGTTGCATCGAAGATGTCACGACGACGTGCTTCGGCGGCCCGACAATGTCGTGAAGGCGTTCTTCGAACGGCTTCAAGCATGCATTGGCGACCGCAGCGATGCTACAATGGCAACCTGGTTGATTCGATGATGTTGCGACGACGTGCTTCGACGGCCGCGGCAATGTCACAACGGCGTTCTTCGAACGGCCATGGTGTGTTTCAGCAGCATGCGTTGACGACCGTGACGATGCTACAATTATATGCTTTCTTCAATGATGTTGCAACGCCGACGCTTCATTGCAACACCGGTGGTGCGGCAAAAGCTCCATGGCAGCCCGGCGAAGCTCCAATGCAGCACCGGCGAAGCTCCATTTGCAATGCCATGTCCGTCCCGTTGTGGTCGTCGACGTAGCACGAACGAAGCTTCATTGCAGTGTTGGCGGTGCGGCAAAAGCTCCAAGGCAGCCCGGCGAAGCTCCATTGCAACGCTATGGCCGCCCCGTCGCATCCATTGTCGTAGCATCGACGAAGCTCCGTTACACTGTCGGCGGTGCGGCAAAAGCTCCAATGCAGCCTGGCGAAGCTCCATTGCACGGCAGGGCCGACCCGTCTTGGTCGTCATCGCAGGCTCGCAGCACCGGTGAAGCTCCATTGCAGGGGAGTTGAAAAATCGTCATGGCCGCCGCGGTCGTCGTTGCAGCACCGGCGGGCGCACGCGATGCTCCAGCGTGCTCTACAACACCGGCCGATCCCCACGGTACCGGTGAAGCTACGCCAGCGTGCTCAGCAACAACGGCATCGCGCCAGGCACTCTCCCTCGCGGCTCTCGGCAACACCGACGGCAGCAGGGCCGCGCGCGGATGCTGCAGGCTGCCGTCTTCTGGGGTCGTTGGTTGTTTGGGGGCAGCAATGTCGTCCCTCGTTGCTCCGACGAGATCAACACGAAGATTGTGAGAGAAGGGGGCGCGGGTTGGAGACGAAGAGAAAAAGGGATCGATAAGGTAGATATGCTCGCTCGGGTACAGAATAGAATGGTTGGCTGCCGCTGAGTCTAGATAAGGCTGGTCGGTGCATGGGCCCAAGAAGGACTCGTGTCGTGCAGTCCACGCGGCTGATTTCTTTCGAGAAATCATCCGGACGTTTTTAAACGTTTCCCTATTTTATTTGCATTATTTTCAGATCAATTACCTGCTGCTTGTGTATCGCCATCTATGCAGCCTGCAAACAAGCTCTGCTGACGTGATGCCTATATAGTAGCACGGAAGCACACATGTACGGATATGCAGGTGTGCATCAATCGACATAGACTCCCAATTTTGTTTCTTGGTATGTTCAAAAGTGATAATATCAACAAGGCACTTCTTATTCTTTAGGCAAGAATTATATAAGCGTAAGCACGCCCTTTCATCCCAGTGCATATATGCACACGCGAGTCAAGATGGCAACGGGGACGAAACCCATCGGGTTTTGCCTTCCCAAACCCATCCCAACGAGAAAATCGTAAACCCGTCCGCGTCCCCGTCACTGTGCGTGGGGCTGGTTTTTCGCCCGTCCCCTAAACCCATCGGGTTTTTTAAACCCACGGGGAAATCGACATATATAAGGAAACATAGTGCCAACAAAGAATAATATTTCGACAACAAAACGAGCATATTTCAGCAGCATAACTTTAGCAAATTTTAACACAAAACAATAGTAGATGGTTCAACAGCTATAGGGAGAGGGGAAGGAGCCAGCGATATTCGCCACCCAGCGAGGGGTTGGTTTGGCCTTCGACGCTGGGGGGTGGGGAGCTCGGTCGCTTAGGCTCGGTAGCTTTGGGTTGGGTCGCGCCGGATCAGTGCTCGTAAAAAAAAGTATTTTGCCGGGTTTGCCGGCTTTCGGGTTCGGGGACTACTGAAACGGGTGCAAACCCACGAAGCGTGTCGGGTTGTATAACGTGCCCAGCAACAGCCCCGCGGGGATGAAAAGATGCCCATCCCCGTCCCCTAATAGGGTAAAAACCTGCGGGAACGCGGGTTTCGGCGCCCCATTGCCATCTTGACACGCGAGTCAGGGTGGACACGGTCCGGTCCAGTCCCTGACCGAGCCTTTGTTTGGACCGGACGCCGACGGTCCAGACCGGACCGGACCGAGCAGTAGCGCGCTCTCTCTCTCTAACAACTAGTGCTGGTCTCTAGTGCATGAACTGCATGATCTCATTAGCTTATCTAGATGAGTTAGTTACGGAGGTTGTGTTGCCGTAGTGGCCGCACCTGCGCGCTCCTCTTCTCTGTATATTTGTAACACTCGACGGATGAATGAACATACGAGCTGTTTCTCCTGTTATTCCTTCTTTCACCGACGTAACTGACGAAACTGATGAAGCTGACATGCGGGAGATATCCCGACGAGCATAGAGCGACTCCTCGAACAGCAGCGGCGGCATCACCTTCAGAGCGTTCGGATGGTGCCTAGTTATTCCTGGTGGTGCCGGCGAGTCGTTCTCCTACCTGGGGTAGCTGGTGACCGGTGTACGTGATGTCTCCATGGCAGGAATTGGTGCCAGTTTGGGGTCAACTCCATGGTCGAAAACTTCAGATCGGCGGCGGTGCACGCATGGCAACGATGGCGAGCAGCACCAAGAGGCTATGGCGCACTGGGAGGTGGGGAAGGGATGAGAGGGGAAGCGCAGGGACATGATGGTTCACACAGGGCTGCCGGTGGCCACGACGACGAGGAACGGCGGCGGCGGTGACTACGTTTTCTTGGTCCGACCGAGCGGCTCGGTTAAAGACCGAACAGGACCGTACGGTCCGGTCCTTAACGGGCCACGAGCAGGCCGAAAAGCTTGCTCGTGCCGTCCACCCTGACACGCGAGCACCCATCATAAGCGATTGTAATTCTATGCATCTTGTCTTCCAGTTTTCATCTCATATCTGGATCTATTTTTTATGCATATCATCCATGAATATCGGAGAAACTCACACCCGCTTAATTATCATGTATCACAACGTTAGACAGTAGTATAATAAGATCATACAGCTGCCTGTTAGGGTAGAATTTTTTTTAACACACTGTATTATCATGTATGGTCACCTGCCTGTTTGCCGGAAATGAAGCAACATCGTGACATGAAAAGTTTGAACAGAATCAATGCGGTTTTATTTTGCACTCGAGGGACTTGGATTTAAAGTGATATCATTCAATACATAGGGATGTACGAGGCCATGAGGGCATTCCTATCTATAGACGAAAAGTATATTCAAGGAATTCAAAAATTGTTTTTTTCTCGCAGCTGAACAAACTGCAAGCTTTGTAATCGTTGAAGCGTTGGCAATTCCGTAACCTTTTAACACAGGTTGCTGCCATCATGCTTCTCGGGTGGGCTAATCCCTCAATTAAGTTGTTAATTGCATTCCAGACTGTGAATGGCACATAATCTAAACAAACGAATAATATTGTGTTTGTTGATGTCCCCACAATGCAGGCCTTGAGCCGCTGTTTATAATTGCCTCCGGCCACAGTCTAGGAGGACTACGGTCTAGGCAGAGCAGCGTACGTATGATGACATAGTGTGGTTGTTGTAAATTGCAGTGTCGTGATGTCGTCTAATGGATAATATGGCTTTTAATTCTTCTTTTAGTCAATCATATATTTCATCATACGATCTGTTGAGTAACGTCATGTTTCTTCTCCTCAAGGAGTTTATTATTTTTCGCAGACCTCGTGGTATAAATATAAGTTCTTAATTCTTCTTCCACTCGATTATATTCATCCACATCTACTTCGTTGAAATATATATTTCTCACGAGTGAATACCTTGCTTGTGTACAACTGCTACGTAGGAGTGCCCAGGCCTGAGGAGACAAATGCTAGAGTGAAGGTGGCATGCATCAGGATGAGAGGAAACAAAGAGCTGGAAGATCATAAACATGAGGAACATTTACAGAGTGCTTGGTGTGTATATACGATCCTTTTTGTGCTAATAATGAATGAAGTGCGTTCTGGTGATATGATTGTGACGGAAGATATTAGCAGCAAAAGCAATTGTACGTATATAGCCTGGTGTGACGTCTCCTTTGATCCCGCTTTGTTTTTTTGCAAATCATTAATATTTTAATTGCTTTTCTTCCTGCGTTATTTCTCTAATTAATCTCCAGCAATTTTGTGTTGTTAATAATTGGTAGTTTATGCAATTGTGATCATGAAATTTTATTGAGCAGAACAGGAATTAATGGAATATATATGACTTAAACTCTCTTAAAGATAGGTCTCAGTTGTGACCAGGAAATCCTATGGAGAGAAATAGAAAAAAAATAGTTTAATGGAATAAATTATGCCTTACCTCTGCTCGAGACAGGTCCCCGCTCCAATATTTTGGCAAGAAAAAATGAGTGCACCTGAATTATGACACAATTTGTCTCATCTTAAACTGTGCTTCTAAGGTGTTTAATCTCAAAAACTATGCTCATGTATACAATGTGGTATAAAAGGTTCATGAAATCCTGAGGTATGGAAATGCTTGAACGTTTCTCCAAATTACATAGTACAAAATTATCAGTTTTTTTTTCATTATTTCCCATTCTCTGTAAGTACTATTCAACAATCCTGCCTACCAGATAAAAGAGGGTTTTTGTTTCCTCCACATGGTTGCATGATTAAGAATGTCATGGTTTTTGTTAGCTATTTTTTTTCAATCTTAATAACAACTTAATTTTTCTACCTTCCACGCATGCTACTCCTTGATTTCCTAGCTCCCTCCTTAAGGAACTCATCCGTTCGTTTATATGATCCTCCCAAAAGTTGGAGTTCTTATTCGGTGGAAGTACATGCATGGTGATGGTGTTCTGATGGCCGATAATCATTTCTAGAGGCAAATAATCTCAAATTCTAAGTGAATGATAATCCCATCTATGGTATGGTTCTCGAGCAAAGAACATATAGTCTCTTTTCCAAACAAAGAGCCAAAATGAATTCTTTACCTTTTAATTTCTTGCACGATAATGAGCAGATTAATGACTAAATAGTGCTATTATGTTATTGATTAATCTGGTATTAGTTATGATGTCCATGTACACCAATGTAATCACATTTACATTGGTGTTGAACTATTAGAGTTTATTTCCCCGTTGCAACGCACGGACAATTTTCCTAGTATAAATAGAATTTCTCATAGAACCGATATATCCCCGTTGCATGCCCCTCCGCCATTCACCTCTTCTGCTGCATCCCCCTAGCAGGCTCCCAGTCCCCATCGACTGCTTGATTGGGATCCTGTCGGCCTGCACCAGTTTTCATCCTGGATCAGGGAGCGTCCAACCTCGCGCCCAGACGGTTTGCTCCCGCCTGATGTAGTCATGGTCTGACGCTGGAGGAGCTCCACCTCACCTGCAGCCGCCCAGAGTGCGCGAAGACGGTCAACAACGGCGACGACATCCTAGGAACATGAGTTGCCGCCGGTGCAGTTCACAAAAGGCCTTTTTTCCCTTTGTTTTTGCAGATTTTGGATGTGCACTTCATCTTGTGCGATTGACCAGTGCAGTGCGCTTCCGATTTCCGCTTGTTTTTTCGTTTCAGGCCACAAATCATTAAATCAAATGCAGTACGCTGGGGAGTGGTTCGTCGTTCGCACAGCTCGGGTCGGGCGGTCCGCAGCATGTGGAGTCGTGGGCATGGGCGTGCAGTGCGGCGCGTCGGTGCGTGCAGTGCGTCGTGTGGGTGTGTGCAGTGATCAATGATGGTTGTGGAGCACCAAGGGACGAGCACCACGTCCCCACCACTGTGTTGATGGCCAAAGTCGGAGGAACCCCTGCGCGGTGCGGTGCTAGTTGTTCTTCTTCCACGGGTCAAACGAGCGAAGAAAAGTCGGGGTCAACACCACTCTTCCACATGCAGTGCACTTCATCTCGTGGGTGGTTGCAGTTTAGAGCGCGTGTGCAAGCAAAGGAGGACATGTGCTTGCAGTTGAGAGCGTGTGTGCGTGCAGTGCGCCCGTTTTGGTTCACTTATTCATTTTTCGATGGGGTTCACTTTGTGTGTAGTAGCTCATTACCCCTTTGTATGAAGTGCAATCTATTTCGTGTGTTTCAAAACTCACTTGACTAAAATCAACACCTGCAGTGCGTTTGGTCCTTGGATGTGGTTCGGTTTTGAGAGTGATGCTGTTCACTTGTGCACAAAATTGAAATGCGGTTTTTTTAGCAAAACAACAAAAAAGTAATGTGGTTCACTTAAATATATGTCGCGTTTCACTTGCCCCGTCTCTGCGGTCCACTCTTGTTCATAAAAAACGTTCCGAAAAAAGACAGACAAGAACTTGTATGAGAAAATCTATGCCCGACTAAAAGAAATCATGAAGTTCACTTGACTGTCTGTTGCGGTGTAGTTTTCCGTTTGAAAGCAGTACGTTCTTTTGTCCTATGAAGTACACACGACGATTTTTATCTCGCGAAAAACTGAGTGTGTGTTTTTTGGTTAAATCAAAACTGCTCTTAAACTGTAAGGAACTAGAGAGGGCAAATTCGTTTCTGGTCGTGGGAACAGATGAGGCCGGAATCACAGCCATTGGTCCTCCTCGGGATCGTCACGTATTCTCGTATTTCCAATGCGTATGCGATAATGTATTTGCTGACGTGTCGAACGCATTTAATTCGAGCCCAACGGGAATGGCGAAGCGGGACTGGTTAGGCGTGGATGGATCGGAAACTTTCCTAAGCCGAGGTGTCTCGTTTCCGTGAGACCCGACTAACGGCGGACCTGCTTCCTGTCGGTGGATGGATAAGTACGCCTCTTCTCCACCGCTCCCAGCCGTCCCACTCATAACAGAAAGCGGTCTCACCAGATCCATCCACCTCCCCCCTCCCCCCCGCGCACACCGCCGCCGTTGCAATGTCTGGATCCGCGTCTTCCTCGTCAGCGGCGCAGCAGGAGCTTCTCCCACTCATCAGTTGCCCCCTCTGCAACAAGGCTCTGCTGACCTCCATCGCTCGCAAAGGGCAGCGTCCTGGATCTAGGTACTACAAGTGCGTCGACTACGATGTAAGTAGCTCTCCACCCCCCGCCTCCCCCCCCCTCTGAGAACTATGGTTTTTAGCATATCTCGAATATCCTCCGCTTTTGGCTTCCATCTATTTTGTTTCCGATGTAGATCGTCTCACACACGGCCGTTTTCTTTTCATTTTCTTCTTTTTTTTGTAGGATGAGATCTGCAGTTTTTTTGAGTTTCAGGACCAGTACGCAGGCCGCTTAGCAGCGGAGGCGCCGGCGGCCGCGCCTCAAGTAGTCCTGCCGGCTGCAGCGCCTGTGCTGCCCGCTGGCCGTGGTGCAGGGCGGGGATGCGCGGCTCGGACTGTTCCAGGGCAATACTCCGCTGACAAGGAACATCGTGGGACCATCAACAGGATGGTCTTGTAGCCGGCAGATCTCAACGCGTCCATCTTCCTCGGTCGGCCTTACCAGGTCATGGCTGCGGCCAGCTTGCTGGTTGGGTGCGCCAACCTGCTGCTCAACATAGTTGCTCTCGGAGTGGCTCTGCTCATCTTTTTTGGCTCAAGCAACCAGTAGACCTGTGTTGCCTGGCAGTTCGTACTACTAGTATGGGTTGGAATTAGTTGGTTTCAGTGGGACAGATGAAATGTCGACAGTCGAGTGTTTGTACTCGCCCCCCGCGCGTTATTAGTGTGTTTTAGATGTCGGCATAGGTAAGATGCAGAATCGATTGTGTGTACTCGACCCCCCTCTTAGTAATCGGTGGTGTGTTTAGTCTTATGCTAATGATCGGCAATGTCTGTATGCAAGCGACCCTAATCTGTAATGGGATGTTCCTCATTATATATGAAATGCCCAAACAAGTGGCCGTCAGTTGTGTTTCAGTAACACGTACCTTTCTTATGCGGTCTCACATGCACGCATGAGCTTCTCAAAACGTGGAATCAAATCAATTTTTAGGTTTGCCATGTCGTAACACGAATTTGTTTACCCAGATCAATTATTCTGCCAGTTCAAAAGTCGTAATACATTAGCTTGGAGCGATTTGTTTTTTTTTTTCATTACCGCGTCAAGTTTGATTACCTTCCTCGCTGTTTACCGTAAAGACGAATGCGTGCCCCACGTACAACACGTGTCCGTCGGCATCTGCAGTCTGTTTTTTTATGGGCAGAAATGCGCCAACCACCCCTGTTTTAGACCGATACAGCTCACCACACGGTGGGTGCTCCATAAGTTTGTCGACCACCCGCCACCTTACAGCTACTCCAGACATTTGGAGAAAGTAGATCTGGGCAGCAGCGGCAGTTCGCTGTACTGCTCCGCCGATCTAGCCGATCCGGCATCGACGGATCCCAGCGCCCGGATTGCTGCATGCGGAGGTAAGGTCTCAGACCATGAATTCCAAGCAGGTTCATACCGGCAGGCTGCTCGTTAACGCCTGGGTTTCGGTTTTTTAGGCGTAATGTCTCATTCAGGGAGCTGCGAGAACGATTTGCAGGATGGTTTGAGCAGTGCTGCTCAACAAGAGCAGATGCATCAGCCTGACATAGTGCAGTCGACTTTCAGTGCCGACGACGGAGATCCACCTGCTGCTAGCTCAAGGATATCTGTCAAGCACGCAGTATCAGTGATTGAGAAGTTTTCTGAGTATAAGAGGTGGCTTGTAGAGGAGATTGGGTTCGGAGGGATGCTCAAGCTACAACTGCTCCACAAGTTGAATCTAAAATGCAGCGCATGGATAATGAGTAAGGTTAGCGTGAGTCGTCGTGCAATTTTTCTCACAGAGAAGAAGGTGCTTAGGTTCGGGGCCGAAGATGTTCACAAGGTATTTGGAATCCCGTGTGGGAAGCGAAAATTAATGGGCCGGGATGCTGCAATCAATCCTGATGCCATAAAATTCATCAAGAATTCTATTGGGATGAATCGGACAGGTGCACACAGTCTGCGGGCAGTCGAGGAATTCCTAAACAGGGACATCACTGATGAATCATCGAAGCTGGAGAAGGATTGCTTTCAAATTGCTTTTGTTATCTTTGTGATGGGGCTTGTTCTTGTGCCGAAGACGAAACACGACTATGCTACCATTGATTTCTGGGGAGCCCTTGCCAATACGGAGAACATTGCCCAGTTCAATTGGTGCGAATACATCCTTGATGCATTGCTTGACGTTGTGAGGAAGCTCAAGAGAGACATCATCATGAATAACCTCAACACCAATCTTACAGGATGCCATCTTTTCTTCCAGGTACCAACAACTGCATGAGACATACCACACAAGCATATTTCACTTTTATTCGTTGAATGTTAATTTCTTTGCCCCAATGAGTATGTTCAACAAAAAGCATGACATTTTCCCTCGTGTTAGTGTATTCGACCAGGACAGCCTTAGAAAGATGATCACCATGGCAACTGATCCTATTAAATCAGCTAATTCATGGTCGTACGCACCTGTGAGTAAACTCTTTTTTACTTTACGTGGTAATTTTGCAGCCATGAGTGTACACACTAGTATTGATTCTTTTATGTTCTGATTTTTTTTTTCAGTTACGCGACCCATCGACAGTGTGTTACATGTGGGCACAGCAACTCGAAAAAATTGCGCAGAATTCACACAGCACTTCTAGGTCACACAACTTGAAAAGTGCAGCTGCTTCCGCCGCCCGACATGCCAACACTCCTGTAGCCGACCATGCCGAGACATCTGCCACTGCCCCAGTGGGTTTGCCGGCAGCCACAGGCGACCTTGGACCATTGGACCTTGGAAATTATTTGCGTGAGCAGTACCCAAAACTGGTCGGCCCTTTTTCATCTTTCATCCCCTGTTTTTTCCTACTGAGTATAAACGCGGCTTGACAGATGAGATATCATTTTTACCAAATGGAATTTCTGCTTTCCCTACACACAGGTTGCCGATGAGATTACCCTCCTACTTAAGAAGCAGAATGCGAGAGCTCTGCTCCATCTGGCAAACGCAAGGCAGAACATGATGAAGGACATGCTGAAGTTCGCAGACGATCTGTACTCGTCGATTAGCAAGCGATGTGTTTGTTGCCCAGCACGGGGTTTTACAGACTGCCCTCTAGCTGGTACTTGGAAAATGTTTTGACGGCACCTTAATTTTACGATGCGACTAGCACTAGCGTTGGTACAATGGCCAATCCCACATTCCGACCTTTTTTTTGTTTTTTTTGCAGCAACAAGCAAGCATGTGCGGCAGCAGTTCAGAACAACATTTGCAAACAGAATTGCTGGCAAAAGGCTGGACTTATCAGACTGCGGAGGTGAATATTCTTGTAATCTACAATCAGCCCTGTTTATTGACATATACTGCCACAAGTTTTCCATCAGCTGGTTACTGGTGATGCCTATCTCTTTATTTATATATATGCAGGCAAAACCCCCGCTGAAAAAGGCGCCCTTGCAGGAAAACGCAATGCTGAACCACCGAAACATCCACAAGCTGATAAGCGTGCGCATGTTGATTTGCCCACACCGCACGAGACCATATACGAGGTCACTGAGTTTTGCAAATCTACTTTGAGGGCAATTGCTCAGATGTATGCAGACCTGCCTTCAAATTTCGCGCATGCAGTTTTTGGTGAAACCAACAAAACCCTCCCAAAACGGAAATATATTTTTCAACACGGGTATGCTACTGATCCTTGGGGGAGGGGCTGTGTGCCATCCCCGCCAGCGCCAGATGTTGTTGAGCAGATTGAGCAGTACTTCAGCAATGCACCCCCCGAAGTGATCTCAAGGTTGAAATAGGAGACATGTGTTTTTTAGATTACCTAATTGTTTTGAATGATGCCTCGGCCCATTTTTGAAAGTTGTGAATTTGTTGTAGTTTGTTCATTGTCCACGATTCCCCCCGGTACATCAGAGTAACTGGCGTCGCCTTGAAGCAGCAGCTTGTCGGCGGAAGGTTGCTTGACCATGAGCTCACATGTATTCTCTTCCGGCGTTTCACTCAACAGATGCAGAGTCCAATCGAGACTCCCCATACCTCAGTTGGCGTCACAGCCTTGAAGCAGATTTCTCGGTAAATGATACATGCAGTGGGTTGCTCCAGTCACATTTACCATTCCAGTATCATTTTTTTCAAAAGCTTGCCAGCATGTGGTTCTTATTGTTGTTGAACTTTTTTTCTCTGCCAGACCCTTGTCCTGTCTGACCACGACTACACGCATTCAACCTCCATACAGAGACAACTACTTGGGGACTGTCAGAAGTACGACATCACGACAGCGCAGATGGTAAGATGCAAATACTCAGCCTGTACCCAATTCAACAGCGCACGATGTTCTTTTTTCCTTAGTGTTATGCTAAACCTCTCTCAATTTGGTTGCTTCACTACCCAAAACTGAAGTTCCTGTTGCCAGTGCCATTACAAGATGGATGGCTGCTAATGATGTGGGACATGCTTCGGAAGATGCTCCACGTAATTGATCCACTCGTCCGGCGCCACGCCAATAACCCAGTTGTGAAGGTGCGACAGGAGCTGGCAGCACGGAAGCTTCACAACGGTCTCTTCAATTGCCTGAATGAGTTTTACGCTGGATGGCCAGTGGCAGAAGAAGAGTGGAGCACTGTATAAGAAGAGTGGAGCACTGTATTTCCTATTCTCACTGATGCTGACTTCTGCAAGTAAGCACATTTTCTTACTACATTGCTCCAGTGACAATATCATGCGCCATGATTCCCCCTTTCTCATTCTGCATTTTTGTTCTATAGGGAGGAATCTGGAATCGCCGTAATCCACATTGCGCGACACTACGACGGCAAAAAGTTGATGCTGCCACTAACGAAGGTAAAAACTGCATACACCGGCATCTTTTTTTTTGTATCCGTTCTGATATGACGAACTTCATATCCTGAATGATACACCTGCCTCAATGACCAATGCGATTGCACAGCCCAACCTAGACAAAACCAAGAAGCAAGCTTTGTTCGAGTGCCTGAAGCTTCAGGGGAACCAATCATCCAGTGCTGGTGATGCATTGTGGGTAGCCCTTGCACCTAGCGACTCATGCTTTGGCTCGTACACCGGAAATTAGGCAGGGGATGGGGGAGTGGGCGTCGAGCGACTGCGGTAGCCTGAATTCTGGACAATTTCATGTGTGGGGAAGAAAACACAACGTGTCACCTCATGGTCGAGTGCTGGGCTGTCTGACAGCCCATCCTCTGTTTGCCATGTCTATCTTGTACCAGTTCTTGATGTTTCCGATAACACCCGTTTTTATAAAGTTTGCTGCGAACCTGGTACACCCTCTTTGTTTATGTTGTATCGTCTAGTAACCGCCCGTTTTTATTTTTCGCCCCTCGCGCCAAAAGTGACCACCTTCAGTACGGAGGAACGCCAAGTTAAAGAGTTCAAGCCCTGTGGCATGCGAGTAACTATGTAGCCTGCATCGTATTACTTGCTCCATGTCCTGTCAGGTGACCATCATGGCATGCTATTTTCTCAAAATATATGCTGTAGGAAAGAAAACCATTTGCATTATTCGTTCAGCCGGTTCAGCGCACAAAGAACACCATTTAGCCATTTTTTCCAAGATTGCTGCCCAAATGATTTTTTTAAGATTGCCGTGGATGCAACACCCATTATGAACTAAGAGCTTGATCAGTACAAACTTTTTGCACGATCACTTATCTAGTAGCATACACACACCAAGCGCTATCAGTAACATTTTGTTGCTGCCAGTATCTGATATACTTCAACCAAATTACACCATTTTGTACACAAGTTCTTATTTTGAACACTAGGAGGGCAGGTAACTGCATTTGAATAGTGCAAAAGGGGGGGGGGGGGTGTCATCACAGGCGAGATGAGATCACACACACTGGATACATATTTCAACTCCAGACGTAGTTCAACAACAGACGTGGTTCAACTTACAATTCATACTAAAACATTTAGGGGAGGTGGTAGGTCCTCATAGTGGACACACTAGGGTAGTTCAACATTCAAATAATAGGTAAAGCATTAGGGTAGTTCAATACAGGGCAGATGGGATGCGTCATATCTGCCTGGTATCTTGATGTAGTCGGTCGTTTGCCTCCCAAAAGTGCCGTCGCTGCACTGCACTTCTTCTTAACGTGAAGTTTACTCCAGGATCTCCATGTACATGAAGTCCGGGAAGTCACCTTTGTTGCCTCGCATTGCAACTATTTCGTACACAACCCTCTTCCTCAAGTACTCCAGCTCCCCCTATGCATTGGCAGGAAAACATACGATTTTTAAATGCATGAACTATGAAGAAGAATCTGAGTTTTTAAAACACATCTTGCTTACATTAGTCAATGTACGTAGGTAAAGGCCATTGTACTCCCTAAGGTAGTGCACGATGTATACGCCGCTGTTTTCCCTGGACATGATGTAGTCAAGTGTTTAGTGCTGTGCTGCATTAGGTTTTACCTTTGTGTGCACGATAATAGGTTTTTCAGCTGTACCATTGGAGGTTACCTTGAGCAAGGTGGGTGCATGCCAGTGTTGTACTCGAAGGTCCAACCAACCCCCCCAACTAATCCACCAGGATAGATATTGTTCACACACCAGCAGAAACCCTTGAGAAACAATTTTGCACTCTCCTCGTGCTTCAGCTTCATGTAACCACTGCTCGTCTCCGTAGGGTCCATCACCAGGAACTTCTTACGTTCTATGTCAAGAACATAGAGTGACCAGCAACGCGCCAGGAACACAGGGAACATGAACTGTCCAGTGGTGTAAAAAAAATCATCAGAGACAGTTTCTTTTTGTGCAAGTGAAAAAAAGTGCAAATTACATCATAGATTACCATTTTTGCCCAGTCAGCTCTGCATCCTAGATGATTCTGGCTCAGCATCTCCGTTATCAGATCCAGATCAATGTCAAACTCATGGTTGAGTAGTTCGTCCTGTGTCAGTTTTACGGTATTAATAAGTTAGAAACAACAAATATTATAGCGGCTGAGGTCATATGACAGTAGCATAAGGCAACATTTTGCAGTCTCACCGCGAACAGTGGGTCGAAGAACACCCTCCATCGTGCCAACCAGTTTTTGTACATCCTGTGCTCTTTCTCAGACAACATCTTGTAGATACACCTCCATCCCACACGGCTTATGTCGCCTCCAGGCCTAAATTCTTATTGTATGTCGTATCCGGACATCACCGCAACACGAAATACAAAGTGACGGAACCACTTCCTGCAAATATTACAATACCAAACACATCAATACTCATTCTTTTTTCCGTAGAAATTGGGAAATACAAACTCCATCCCTCTTCTAGCTTGGCACAGAGTTTTTTACCTTGTTAGATATATGTCACTCGCTGACATCATCTCGTCGTAGAAGCGTAGGACGGATTGTGGAGGTGGCTCGGTATGTGACAACCCATTGAATCCTGGGAACCTCTCACCCCATTGAATCCTAAAATTCATCTGTCCTTGGCCCATGTTTAGTTCAGTATGCATTGCTTGCACTCCTGTTCCACATTATATATTCTGACATCAGTTTGCTCCCATTTATACACCACAATAGCACAGCTGCGGTTTGTGTGCTTACCATCATCCCATCTCCTAGGATGTTGATGCATAGGCCCAGCCGAGCTCTCACCCTGTTCACGGACTGCAAAAATGCCATGGGATAGTAAGTTGCGTATCACATTCCACTTAGGGAAAACAAAAAACCAGTGGAACTCTTATTCCGGGGGGGTTTTCGAACCTGAAGGAACCACTCCAGCACGGCAAGCAGCTTGTTGTCCCAGCAGCAACACGCCACCATCGTTAGCAACTGACTCATTACCAGTGCCCCTATGCTGAGGTGGGGTGCGCTGTAAGTGTTCCTCAAAAGTAACCATCCTCCTTGACATTCTGCTATTGTTCCGGCCTTCAGCACTGCGTAGCACAACATACTCTGGGCTGATGCTTGGAACAATCTCATGTGACGCGACTCTGTGCACCACAGGGGTACTAACAGGTGCGGGCGATGCATACATGTTGTCCACTGCAAACAGGGGAGAGGCATGTGTTACATTCATAGTGTTTTATTGTAGCTCATGCAATAGCAATTTAGGTGTAATATGTCTCACCATGCATCTCATCTCCTCCATCAGTTGTATTGGCTCCCACCCTCTCCCCTTGTTGTCGTGTGACGCTCTCTCCATCGCTAGGACTTGACCCTACAGCCACTAGTCCCGCGCCACATTATTTGAGATCAATTTTTTTGATGCACTAGGATGTGAAAGTGGCACGAACTCACGTTCACGAGCATACTCTTCAGCTTGCAGATGTGTAGCATAAGCATCATCAGTATCAATGATATGTTGTGCTGCTCACATAATTTACAAAGAAGAACAACTCTCAGTAATTTATTTAATTCGTTATCCCTAGGCACATAGATGACTTTAGCTTCAGACCAACATTAGTACCTGCAGAGGTTGGGTTATCTTCTGTCGCTAGCTGACGGTGGATATGTCCTGTTAGCAGTAGGTCTGCACCTTACAAAAAAAACAGGGCATTCACAAGCAATTAAATCTGAAGAATCACATAGGTTTATTTGCACTTATATGCTAAGCGAAGGCACCCATTTGCCTAAATTTTTGTACCAGATCTTGCTAATGGATGCCCATGTAGTGTTATCTCTTCGCCCTGCTCATATTTTACTACTGGCCCACGGTGCACGGGCAGTCCCCCAGTTTGTGTTGAACCACTAGTTGGGCCAGCTTGAACTCGAGCAAACGAAGCACCTGCATTCCGCGATACGAGTACACCAATCAATGTTAGTATTGGCATCATAGCCTGGAGAAAATAAATTTCAATTGAAAATAGGAATTTACCTGTCGACACACCAACACCAATACCCACATCTGCCCCTGCTAACGGGTGCCGTCCCTCCGTCTCAGTTCCTTCAGAACAACAAACCAAAAAGAACTTAACAAGCGATACAACCATAGAAGCCAGAAATTTTTCATCTGCAAAATTATATGTGTAAAATCTATATGACGTTCGATGGATCTCCCACGCCAGAATGTTGTCTCTTGCTATTTGATCTTCATTTCTGGCAGACACGCGTGCAACGTGTGCAGAACATTCCAGGTTCTACGCGACCATCTGGCTGTCACCCATTGGTAGCTTGCCCAACTCTTCTCGCATTAGCCGTCGCCTGGCACCGGCCATCAATTCATCTCCATTTCCAGGTTCCTGGGTAGGGATTTCAGCTGTCCTTGCCAAGGTGTGGACCTGATCTTCAATGTCTATGTTTTTTTCACACAATACACATTGATTAGTCCGATGGATAGGAGTATAGCAGCTAAATACTTTTAAAAAAAGCACGGCAAGGGGAAAGATCATCCTTCTCACCTGCTGTAGCTTGCCCTACAGACAACAATTCAGTAGTTTGCTCCACAACATCTGCATTATACAAGGAATGAGCCAAATGCTTGCAAATATATAGGAATAGCCTGTTTGCAAGAGAAATGGCTAGGAGGAGCATCCATTTCACCTTGTGTAGTAATATTGGAAGAGGTACACAGAGGAATTCCAGTTCCCCCTGTTCCGGGGGAAAGACGACCCTGCTGGGACAAGCCCCCTGCAGATCCTGCATAATGCTTGATTTCATCACCTTCATTCTTTAAGCCACTTTTAGTTGAAAACATTGAATCCAACCATTTTTTCATGAATTCAATCATATTTTTGTAAGTTTCTGCATTTTTTGTATGTTACCTTTTGTTACATGAACTACAACAGAAGCCCGCGCGGCGGGAACTGACGATCCAACTGTCACTTGGGCTATGGGATCCTGTTGGCCACTCGCTCCTGCATATGTAACATCACATTTTTTCGTTAGGAAGACACAACTAATGATTATGGTGGGTACATCAGTAGAAAAAACAGTAGGTGAGCACATGCTGTAACCACTATGGTCATTGCTAATGATCTGGTAGCAGCAAATGCATTCATTAGTTTCTTAACAAATTCCGGAATGTTATCCTTGACCCCTTGCAGGAACTTCTCGACGGTTGCATAGTCATCCCCACCTGCATGCCCATCACCCATCGTCCCTGGATGGTCAACACACCAAGATGTAACTGCATTACGGAAGATTTCCTCGACCCCATCATCCACGATGTCCATCTTTTCTACCGGTGGCTGGACATGTATGCAAAGAATGGCATTGTTAGCTGGCTGGTTTTTTTTCTGAAACCCCTTCAAAGGTGTCGGGGAAACTGGTCGCCCACGAACACCTATGGGACCGGAGCCCCTTCTATGGTACGGCAAGGGTGCGGAGGGAGCACAAAGAGCGGATCGAGGAGCACACGCGGGCAGTTTACCCAGGTTCGGGCTGCGCGGACGCGTAAAACCCTACTCCTGCCTTGGGTGTATTGAGTTCGTGAGCTCGGGAGCTTGAAGATCTACAGTACCGGCTCTGCTGAGCGTAGGAGTGATCGAGTTTCTAGAGTCCAACCTCCTCTACGTTGTGCATGGGCCTCCTTTTATAGCTCAAAGGGGTCACCGACAGGTGCCAACGTAGAGGAGGGTAAAAATGTAAAACTGGTGGTGGTTGTAATAGTGCATGAACAGTGCATGAACAGTGGTCTTCACCTAACTCTGACGGTGGGGGACAAGGGCATTGAATGCCCATCGCCGTCGCCCCAAAATCATCCGTCCATGCATCTCCGTTCGCCACGGCGATAGCCTCGTCACCGCGGCTTGCCACCGTGTACCCCAGGCTGCACAACCATCTGCCACGTGCCCCTGTAAGGGCCCCAGGGCGACGCGTGGCCAGATGAGCTGGAGCGCAGGCACACAGCGTAAGCTTCCCCCGGCAAGCACCTTGCCGGGGTCGCAGTCTTGCCGGCCTCGGAAGCTTGTCGCTCTCCGGGTCCTGCCGGGGCGCATGATGCACCCCGATATACCTTCTTGAGGTGCCGTTCTTTAGCCTTCCTGGCAAGCTCCTCTTGACAGGGTCTTGTGCTGGAATGATAACCTTGAGCCTGGTGCGGCCTTCCCGGCAAGCTCCTCTTGCCGGGGTCTTGTCTCTTAACTTGAATACTTTGTTCTTGAATGGCTTAAAGGGGTCTAGAGTGGGCTTTGGCGGGCGCGTGGTGAGCCAGACCATGGGACACTGCTACTGCCCGTGCACAAGTCGGGATACTAAGGTACCCCTACTTCAGTACACCGACAGGAGCCCCCGGGCCTGGGCCACACACGGTGCCGAGCGCTGTTGGGCCAGGCCCATAACAGTGCATGGGCACGCGCGGCCCACGGCGCGCCGTTTCCCACTCCGCATCCGTTGCATCCCTTCCTAATGGCACGCGTCGATTGCGGCGTCGTGGGAGAGATCGTGGCCTGCTTCTTTAATGGAAAAATGCGGAACGTCCCCCACTTCCCCCTTAAAAGCAGAGGAAGCAGGGGCAGTTTCCCCCCATTGCTTTCATTGTGTCTTGAATCTCCAGAAACCCCCGCCGCTCTCTGCCTTCGCAAAGGTCGACAGAGAGCCGAGCTCCACCCTCTCCTCCGCCGTCTCCAACATCCGCAGCGCCGTCGACCTCCCCCGCCGTCCCCGCCATGGCCCCGAAGAGCGACAAGGCGAAGAAGGAGAAGTCCGAAAAGGGGGCGAAGCTGGCAGCCATGTGGAGAAGGAAGGTGGTCTTCCCGCCGAGGCTCGGCGCGAGGGAGCTCCGAGACAAGTACTACTTGTTCTGGGTGAGGGAGACGAAGGCTCATCCTCGCACCCGAGTCCTCCCCGCCGTAGCCGTCGACATGTTCCCAGGAGGTTACCACTTCTTCGCTTTGTTCTTCCATTGCGGTCTCGGCCATCCGTATTCAGAGTTCTTCTGTGATGTGATGAACACGTACGGATTCCATCTCTTAGACTTTACCCCGAATGCCGTCCTCACTTTGGCCGTTTTCGCACATCTGTGCGAAAACTATGTCGGGGTCCACCCAAACGTAGCTCTCTTCCGCCACTTCTTCACCCCTAGAGTAGAATCTGGAACCCTACTCTCCGGCGGTATCTCCTGGATCTTCAGGCTGGGCAAGAAGGAGGCGTACTTGATTGGAGAGCTACGCGGCAAGTGGGAAGAGTGGAGAGCTGATTGGTGCTGGATTCTGGAAGATGCACCCGAGCAGTTTACCTCGCCACGCCAGACTGCAATAGTGCGCGGCAAGGATTGGAGCGACTTGGCCCTGGAGGACGACAAGCTGCGGATTGCCCTTACTAGGATCCTTCGTCCCCGGGTCGCCAATCTTACTGTAGGTGAAGTCGGGGCCGATTTCCTCCGCCGCCGCATTGCCCCTCTGCAGGAAAGGAAAAGACCCGCTTGGGAGTTCGGCAACGAGGCAGACCGCATGAGGCTGCGCCCCAGGCTGAACTATAACTTCACCGTCTTAGAACTGAAGGGGATGGCCCGGGAGCTGTTCAAACATGACCCCAGGCACAAGGAGTGGTTCACCCCGTCCCGGGGAGTAGTTCCGTTGTGCAACAATACTGCCCTTAGTGCCATCCGCGCGGTGATGCCTGAGTGCGACTCCCACGGGGTTGCTCCCACATGGTTGACGCCCTCAGCGGAGACCGTGCAGACCTTCTTTGATAATCTGGTGGAACGGCCACGCAACCCCGACGAGAAGAAAGGGCTCACCCGTGAGACCACCGAGCGAGATGTGGCGTACATAGCCATCAGGATGGAGGAGGCTGCCGCAGCTGCTGCTGCGGGTGAATTCGGGTACACCGTGGACGAAGCGGAAGCAGCGGACGCGGTGAGTCAGGCTGAGGAGGAGGAAATCCTCAAGCTGTTGAAGATTGCGCCCGAGGAGTTTGCCGGGGAGCCCGCCGGGGGGCCTGTCGGGGAGCCTTCCGGGACGAGCGAGGCTGCCGGGCAGGGCTCCGAGTCCAGTGAGCCCGCCGAGGAGGACGCCAAATCGGGCGATTCTGACGAAGACTCGGGCGGGTCACTGAACCTTGACGACGACGCCTCCTCATCCTCAGAAAATTCTCCGCCACCACCAAGTCCTCCGCCACAGCCGAAGAAGCGCCTCCGCAAGGCTGCTGAGACGACGAGGCCACCGGCGCCCCGACAGCAGCCGAAGTGCCGTGCGACGCGTGCCACCACGACAAGCAAGGTCGTCAAGGAGGCGCCCCGTGCCCGAGCGACGAGCGGAGGGGGATCTTCCCAGAGTGGCTCTGGTGCTCCTTCTGCTCCTCGGTCTTCAGCGATGACCGGCGCGGGGTCTTCACAACCCACGGCTCCGGAGCCCGCCAAGCGCCCGAGGGAGCCTTCTCCTCCAGCTCCTCGCACTGGAGCACGCGAGGCGGAGTTTGACTTCTCCGCCCTCAGCTCCGATGAAGAGGAGGAAGAGTGAGTACTTGCAATTTCTTTGATTTTTGTTGGTTCTGTCTTGATTGCTCTTGCTTGGTTTTGACCTTGTTTGGCTTCTAGGACGTTGACCCAGAGGATGGCGAAGAGGGCCAAAATCCCTGTGGTTGACCTCGAGGACGACGAGCCTGTCGCAGCGACGGGGGATGCGCCAGCGACAAACTTGCCGGACCAGCCTGCTGCTCCGGAGAGCAGCCCCCAGCGCAGCCCCCAGCGTAAGTCCTTTGTTCACTTTTCCGCTTGATGGGCGCGCTTGAGCTTGTTACCCTTATTGATGTCTTGTTGTCTTGTGCAGAGGTGGAGCCGCAGCCGCAGGAGCACCAGGAGGCCGCCCCCGACGAGCCGCTTGTTCTACCCTCCCCGCCAAGGATGAGCTCCCCGGCGAGGGACAGTGCTCCGCCAAGGATGGGTACTCCGCCAAGGGCGAGTACCCTGCCAAGGGCGAGCACTCCGACAAGGGTGTGCACCCCGCCAAGGGAAGGCGCCAGCGGCCCTCCGCTGGCGGGGGCTTCTTCTACGCCGCCAAGGGAGAACTCCCTGGCGAGGGAGCCCGCCACCGAAGAGGCCCGCGCTGGTAGCCCTTGCAATTTCTTCTTCTTAGATTCTTCTTTTTTTTGGATATTTGCTTGATGATCTTTTCTTTTCTTTTTCTTCTGTCAGATCCGCCCGCCCCGGAGCCGATGGAGACGGAGACCATCACCGAGGAGGACGTGGGCGGCAATGCTGGCGACGCCACCAACACCGAAGGAATGGCTGGTGCCGACGAGCCAGCCGCTGAAGAGACCGCCCCGACCGCTGATGCTGCAGAAGGGGAAGGGACCGGCGACCGCACTGCTGGCCCTGAGGCCGCAGGAGCGCCGGACGCTGCGCCGGCCGCCGACCCCTCCGCCCTCGCGGCTGGGTCGGGCGTCTACCTGGAGGCCGCCAACGGGGTCTTTATCCAAGTCCCGTGGGCGTCCTCATCAAGGACACCCGCGGAGGGGGAGACCTTCGACGGAGAAGTTCTCGCCTCCGCCGGGCTGAAGATTGTCGACGCGCCCGGCAGCAGCGACGATCCCGAAGAGGAGCAACTCTTACGCCGGCTCCTGGCCTTGTACCGGGCCAGGCAGGCTAAGTTGGACTCCCGGGAGGCCTTGGCTGCCAAGGCTGGTTCTGATTTGGAGAAGCGCGCCGCGGAGCTCCGTGCCGCCAACCAGGCGGCCCTCCGGAACTTGGCGGAGGAGCGCGAAGAGCTTGCCGAGGCGTAGCAAGCATTCGTCCTCGAGAAGGCTGAGGTCGAGGAGCAGCAGCGACGGACCGCCGAGGATCTATCTCGGCGGGAGGGAGAGCTCAACCAGCGGAAGGTCGACCTCGATAGCCACGAGGACGACCTCACCACTCGTGAGCAGGCCATTGGCGGGGCTCTGCAGGAGGCGAGGGACGCCGCTGCTGCCGCAGAGACTGCCAAGAGGGATCTAGAGGCCCGGGTGGCGCAGATGGAGACGAACTTGAAGGCGAGCGAGGACAGGGTTGCCGCGCTCAACGTGGCGCGGGAGAAGGACGCCCACACCAACTCGGAGCTGCAAGTCCGCCTCTCCGAGAAAGGCAAAGAGCTCAACGACGCCAAGGACTCCATTGCAGACTTGGAGCTGAAGGTTTCCACCCTCACCGACTCTCTTGACGCTTCCCGGGACCGTGAAACGAAGCTGAAAGAAGACATCTGGTCTGAAAGGGCGCTGTTGGACAGCGCCGCCCGGTCGCAGAACAACTTCCAGCGGACGGTGGAGCAGTGGACTGAAGAGCTCGTCACCTCCGCCGCCAACATCGACAGGGAGATGGTGGCGCTGAAGGCGGAGCACCTTGTGTACTCCCCCGACGAGAGCCAAAGATGTCGGGGAAACTGGTCGCCCACGAACACCTATGGGACCGGAGCCCCTTCTACGGTACGACAAGGGTGTGGAGGGAGCACAAAGAGCGGATTGAGGAGCACATGCGGGCAGTTTACCCAGGTTCGGGCCACGCGGACGCGTAAAACCCTACTCCTGCCTTGGTTGTATTGAGTTCGTGAGCTCGGGAGCTTGAAGATCTACAGTACCGGCTCTGCTAAGCGTAGGAGTGATCGAGTTTCTAGAGTCCAACCTCCTCTACGTTGTGCATGGGCCTCCTTTTATAGCTCAAAGGGGTCACCGACAGGTGCCAACGTAGAGGAGGGTAAAAATGTAAAACTGGTGGTGGTTGTAATAGTGCATGAACAGTGCATGAACAGTGGTCTTCACCTAACTCTGACAGTGGGGGACAAGGGCATTGAATGCCCGTCGCCGTCGCCCCAAAAGCGTCCGTCCATGCGTCTCCGTTCGCCACGGCGATAGCCTCGTCACCGCAGCTTGCCACCGTGTACCCCAGGCTGCACAGCCATCTGCCACGTGCCCCTGGAAGGTCCCCAGGGCGACGCGTGGCCAGATGAGCTGGAGCGCAGGCACACAGCGTAAGCTTCCCTCGGCAAGCACCTTGCCGGGGTCGCAGTCTTGCCGGGCCCGGAAGCTTGTCGCTCTCCGGGTCCTGCCGGGGCGCATGATGCACCGCGATATACCTTCTTGAGGTGCTGTTCTTTGGCCTTCCTGGCAAGCTCCTCTTGCCAGGGTCTTGTGCTGGAATGATAACCTTGAGCCTTGTGCGGCCTTCCCGGCAAGCTCCTCTTGCCGGGGTCTTGTCTCTTAACTTGAATACTTTGTTCTTGAATGGCTTAAAGGGGTCTAGAGTGGGCTTTGGCGGGCGCGTGGTGAGCCAGACCATGGGACGTTGCTACTGCCCGTGCACAAGTCGGGATACTAAGGTACCCCTACTTCAGTACACCGACAAAAGGGCATAGCCAGAGTAATGGAACTTACGCTTTCACTGCTTAGGACTGGTGGCTGCTCCGACATCATTGGGTGCCAAACCCAGTTGACGTTATCTTTCCACCCTTCCGGTTTAGTCTGTGTTAATGAAATCAACAAGGTTCATCAATACACATCAATTTATGCACATGAAAATAATTGGCTGGAAGTTGGGTGACAAAAGACTTAACCTTGTATTGTCCAGGATATCGCTCGTCGAGCCCAATCAACTTTCTTATCTTGTCACCAGTGTAAGCCGATATCCTGGGCAGACGCCGAGAGGTGACATTTAGACTGCCGAAGTCCACCCAGTCGAGAGCCCAAATCTGCATTTACATGTTTGGGAACAATTCATGTTATTATCTAACTGCGTGCACAGTTCATGAATTTTTCATCTTTTGTAAACAGTGTTAGTTTTTTTCACATTTTTTACTAACCTGAGCTGCTGCTTGACACCCTCCAAGATCTATCATTTTCTTGCCGCCACTGATGTCAGCTTGGAATTTGCGAACTGCTTCCCTGAGGCGCTCAAACCCATATTTTGCAATGTTGTAGAAACTAGTGCCTTGTGGATGCACCACACACTGCAGTAGTTCTTCTGGTACAGAAGCACATCTGTGGCTCGGTGCTACGACCAGAGCTGAGGCTAGTAGAGAGAATGCAACTGACAATGCTCTACGGTCATCCGGGTCTATGGACGCCGGATCCATCTGCTCGAATGCATACAGTATGTCCTGGATAGCTAGACCGCCTACCGTTTTCTTCTCTAAAAAAACTATATCTTGTATGTGCCGAACAAGTGCTGCCCTGTCCTCAGGAGCCTCAGATGTCACAGATCTACCATAGTTTCTAAACCCCATGATGGAAACCATATCAGAGACTCTAAACCTACAGATCTGACCATCCCTAAACTTAAAACTCATGTCATGTGGGTTAAAACGAGACAACATCCAGGCATAGTGTTTTTTCTTTGTATCGCCTGCAAACTGTGTTGTCAGCAGGCCCTCCATACCAGAATCGGCAACTGCGGGGTAGTAAGCTGCACCGAGACCAACGAACGGGTTCAGATTGAACGTGCTCTTACAAGTTTTACCACGGAGGAAATCTCTTCCTCCTCCTTCGCTAGACCGGTGGCCAGCCGCGGGAACCATCGCGCGGCATGCCCACAAACTGTGTTCCTCGCGGCGAGCGCTAGTTGACGATGTAGCTCTGCTCCTCCGAGTAAGAGCTCGCTTGGGCGTGTACAGAGGATCTTCTTCCTTGTCGGCATGCCCAGCAGTGGATCTACGCACCTTTCTCCCCCCGCTGGACAGATCCATCGGCTCGGCTGCATGCGGAACAGGGGATGCTCGTGAGCATGGATTCGCCTAGAAAGCAAAGCGGACTAGGTAGTGGAACGAAAGGAGGGAAAGATTCCGATCGATCGGTAGCGTACCGTATCTCCGCCGTCCGTACGCCTTTCTGAGGCCGCGCTCCACCACCAGATCTGCTTTTTCCCCTCCCCGGCGGCTACGATGATGAACAGTGAGCAGAGTGGGAGCTTTGTTCCAGAGAGGGGAGTGCGATGGACTGTGGAACGAGCGTGGCAAAGGGGAGCAGAGGCCACCAGATATAGCAACGCCACACCGCCACAGGGATCTTTACAGCCCATTTAATCACACAGCTACCATAGAGTGGGTGTACAGTTTCCCATTTTTGGGTTGCCCTGGCGGGAGATCTCCCGCGCGTAGCACTCATGTGCGCCACATTTACCACATTAGTGCCGGCTTAGCTCCGCGTAGCGTGCATGCACACATGCGTACCAGCTCACAAGAAGCTTGGCTGTCCAAAAAATTGATCTGCCAGGCGGTATAGCTGAGCTTTTTTTGCTTGCACGAAAATGGTCATGAAAGCATGTCCATATGCGCTCGGACAAGTTGGAAGGAGGAGGGACCAAAGCGACTCATGATGGATGCCGCTGTTCGCTGCAGTTAGCTGGACAGTTTCTATGTCCGGTCCCAAATGTACTGTTCGGTACAGCATAAAGGATATTTTCCGGGACCAGCGTCCGTGCCCGACACGATCTACAAAGTGCCCAAGAGCCCAATGATCTGGTGCTTGGGTCCGCACATGGATCCAAAAAAAAGGATGTCTCCGCTTCGGGATTCAGCCG
>LR738714.1:801417895-801431358 GCA_902687465.1 Secale cereale
GTGTCCAATAAGGTTAGATACGCTTATTCTAGAAGAGAGCGACGTCCATGGCGACGACGGTGATGTCAATCCTCACCTACAAACATAAACATCCGACACAACGGACTAATGAAGGTGCCCAACTAATTGGAATTTAAATTATTAGCTCAAAAAACTCTTATAGTCGGTCCGGTACCAGCGGACTCACGGGTACCGACTGCACCCCGCACACACAAACACAACCACCCCTAAGGTGTAGCGCACGACCATGCTTACAACATCACTTCTTAAAAAAACAGAGCATAGCAGACGTCATCACACATAAAACAGAGTAAAACAGAACAGAAGAGCTGTTGGGGTACAACACACGACGCACACCACACACACCCCGAACGCAGCCGTACTACGCACACATCTTGGTGGTAATGAGAGATTACCAATCAACCTGAGTGATTTTATATCCACTACGCCAGTGGTTCAAGATCACACACACGAATACGCTTAGCTGGATGGCTGCACACCTCATCCTCTGCCTTGCCGTCACCTACAGTAATACCATCTGCACCAGAGCACTCAGCATCCTCCACCTCCCCTGATTCGAGCTCATCCATATCGTTCTCTGCGTCTGGATCGTACTCACCAAATCCTTCCTCATGAGACCCGGTGCCAGGGATTTCAGCAGACATGGCCAAGGGGAGCTTGCCACGTCCTTGCTGCATACCGCAGCAACCGAATCGTTGACGATTTCTGCCTAAAAAATAGAAACGAATACTCAGGTCAGCATCTTCAGTACAAACCAGTATGCTAGCACTGGAACTTGCCTCTGACTGAAACCCTCCCGATGCAGCTTCTTGGATGTTGCAGCTCATCGCGTCCGATGCAAGATGAACTACTGCAACCAACGGAACATACGACTCCTCTTTGTGTGGTTCGTAAGGAAAGGATTTTAATACAAGAGTCATCTAGATAAAGAAGCTCACATCAAATGGAAGCAAGATAGTCGACTAACCTTCCTGGAGCCAATACTTGCAGACGTCGGCTGACAAACCCCGCTGGTCGAGCGGGAAGCTTGGTCCTCACTGAACGTCGGTGCCATGGTTCCTGAAAAGGAAGAGGATGAACTGGAGCAATAGCTTTGCGGCTAGACTCCACGACCACCCATCACCTTAAGTAAAGGGAGCCCTCCTCTTTTAGGCGCCACATGGTATTTGAAATTCGAATGCATGCAATGAATACATGTGCTCATGTGGAGGCGGTATGTGTGACACGTGTAACAACGCATTAATTTAGCCTGTCTGCCAGCCGTTTGTCCAGGAAATGACAATAGTCAAAGCAACAGCCTTCGGACGCTCGTATGGCAATTCAGTGGTCAGCCAGCAGCTCGACAAGTTGTGTTCTATTGGTATTCAGTGGTCAGCAACCAGCGGCCCAAGCGACAAGTATGAAAATTCAGTTGCTAGCAACCACCAGACTACAGGAAACTGCACGGAATTCTAGTTAATACGCTAGGAAATTACCATTGCTGGATTTTATGTATCACCAAAGCAACGCGAAACAGCACACAAGGGAGGTTACTGGGCTGTAATTTTCAGGATTCCACTAAACACATGTTTGTATTGTAAAAAACCCTACAGATTTCAGGCAGAATTGGTCAGGTAGCTCAAGTTCTTCAGAAAAACAAATAGGTCTACAAGCACGGAGGGAACAAAGCTGTCACATCCCTAGCTAGCACTTGCATTAGGACCTGACTAGAGTGTGCATCATGTTTACTTTCAAATAAACTTGAAATGGGATTAACAGAAACCCCAGCACCCCTTCCCTAACAACTAGGGTTTGATAAAATATTTTCCAATGTACCCAAAATGCCCATCAAAAATGTTCATCATTTCTGCCTTGGTCTTAAACCTCTGCCAAAAATAGTGCACAATTTTCTAGGACACTCTAGGGCTTTGGATTAAATCATATGGTATTTGAATTTGGGCATTTAAATACTTTTAAATATTTTAAATGCTCAAATAATCATGAACTATAATGTTTCCTACTGTTCATATTATATACAGTAGGTATGACAAGTGTCATGAGTTATAAAAATGTTTAGGCATTTTTATTAATTGAACAAAGCTGCAAAAGAAATGTAACAGAACAGAAAATAGGAAAAGGAAAATAGGAAGAAGTACTTACCTCGGCCCAGCCCTGTAGCAAGCCGGCCCAGCCCACCAGCCCTCCTCCTGTCGTCTTCCTCCTCGCGCCAGAAGGACACGCGCGTGGCCGCCGCGCGCCGGCACGCGCCCGGCCACCTCCAGGCTACTTGCCTGCCTCCCCGATGGCCTGGATGACTCCACGAGTCGACACGCAGCTGCCCCGACCGCTCTCACTTCTCCCCCTCGTCTCCTTCGCCCTCCCCTGGCTCTTTCTTCTCCATCACCGAGCCGCCGTCGCCGCCGCTCGCCGTAGCCGCACTCAGAGCCACCCCCTCGCCCTGTGAGTGTGTCCAGAGGATCCGCCGCGTCGTCCTCTTCCTCCTCGCTGAGCCACGAGCCACCGGAAGCCCTGCAACGACCCCACACCGTCGTCCCCTTCCTCGGATCGCCGGAGTACCTCGCCGCCGTTACGAAGCTACAGCGCGTCCCCGACCCCGCCGTCGAGCTCATTAGCACCGCACTGAGCTTCTACGTCGAACCCCTCCTTCCTCCGTTCCTTTTGCACCGTGTAGCCGCCGTTCTGTTGATCACTGAAACGCACCGCCGCCGTGCTCGCCGCCGACGATGCTCCAGTGACCATTTGGTCATGGGCACCCGTCCATCACACTCACCACAGCACGTACATGCGAACGGTGCTACGCACGCATCGCCTAGACCCCTGCAGCCGCATCTCCACACACGCCCGACGCCGGTCGCCGCCGTCGAGCTTGTTGCCGTCGTCTCCGGCCACCCCAGATCCGGCGACCACCACCATCCGACGCGCAAGAGCAAGAGCTCTCCAACACGCCTAGCCACAGCTCGAACCGTGCACCACAGACGTTTTCCGAAGCACGCCGCCGCACTTGGCCTCGCCGGCGTCACGTCGCCGGCGGGTTTGACCTGTTTGACCAGGGGGTTGACTACCCCTGGGTCACTGACGTGTGGGCCACCTTCTGCTAATTAGATAGTTTAATTAAGTTTTTGTTAATTTATTTAGTTAATTAGTTTAGTCACTGACCCGTGGGCCCAGGCCCCACTGACAGCTAATTAGTTTTAGATTAACTTTAATTAACTCAGTTAATTAGCTGTGACACTGACATGCAGGGCCCACATGTCATGTTTGACTTGGACTAGCTCCTGTTGACTGCCTGACGTCAGCATGATGTCATGCTGACGCAGTAAAGGTTTTTCTGGGATTTTTAGGTTTAATAATAATTCAGGAAATTCCAGAAAATACCCAAAACTTCTAAAAATCATATAAAATCAACCATAGCTCAGATGGAAAAGATTTATATATGAAAAATGATCAGAAAAATCCAATCTTTCTAATGGCACTGGTTTCATGCATGTTTCAACAAGTTAACTTGCTGTATACATCAAAAATATGGATATGCACTTATTTAAATAATAGTTTGAACTTCAATTTGAATCCTTGATTCAAATAGGTTCAAACCCTTCTGGTTCTAGTTACATTAGCCAACACACATGCATCTTGCCATGTCATGAGCATGCATCATATTGTTGCATTTGTTTGTTAATGATTGTATCGTCGGTATTCCCTGTGTTAGGTCCTGCTCCCGAGGATACTGTCGCGTATCCAGTTGAAGAGCAGTACCCGACAACTACCTTGTCAGGCAAGCAATCATTGATCATTCCGATACAAACCCAATCTTCTCGCTCCTGCTCTCTTTTACTGCATTAAGGCAACAGCGCGTGAACTGCTACTTGCTGCGGTAGTTGAACCCTATTCCCTTGCATGACCTGTCATTGCCACAGTAAATAGTTGAAACCCACTAGCATGTGTAGGAGTTGATTGAGCCATGTGATGTGTGATCCACCATGCTATTTGTTTATGTTGCCTGCTATGCTTAGAGTTGTGTCTGGTCTGATTCATCTGGGTGATGGATCAGAGTGAAATGATCTTACCGATAAAGAGAAGGAAGTGTGGAATACGCTTGGTAAACGTATCGATGAAAGGCCATGTAGGAGTACATGGTGGGTTGTTTCATTGGAATCGTCCATAGGACCCGAGATCTGTATGTGTGGTTCAAGTTACAACTACTACCACGCATTGGGATCCTTAATTGACCCTCTCGGCTTATTAATTACCCTTGATCTCTGTCCAGGAGTTGCAACTAGTTTCTGGTGTTTATAGCTTACTGGAGGTCGTGCACAACGCTGACCCTCGGGGTGGGTTGTGATGCGACAGGTACGTGGCACGGTGTACCGGTTGCCCGTTTGGTGACTCGGGAACCCTGTACACATCGTTTGGGGCCGTGAGCGACACCCCGGCCGGATCTCCCCACGGATGGAACCCAAATAGGCGATAAACCTGGACGAGAGACTTGAGTAGTTAGTCAGGTCGTGGCCGACACCCCCGCTGGGCTTCCGCTTGAAGGTTGCCGAGTACACGCCGAGTAAACGGCGATAAGTGGTGGAAGCGTGTGTGAAGAGGTACACCCCTGCAGGGTTATCAAACTATTCGAATAGCCGTTGTTCGCGGTACGAACTACTTGGTTGCTCCTACAGTTCATAGACAAGCTGATGGACACTACTAAAAGCCTCAAGATAAGTGTGAGTGCCGTGGATGGCCCTTCCGTAGGATGACGGAAGAGGATCCTCGGTGGTGTATTGATGTGGTGAGTAGAGGACTTGTGTTCGTAATAACATCTTGCAATCCGTTGAGAGTTGTAGTATAGGTTAGCCAAGGTCAAAGCTGGCATTCTGCTATCAACTCCACTACCCTCTTTGATAATGTTGCATGTATGATAGGTTCTGTGGTAAGACTTGCTGAGTACCTTTGTACTCATGTTTGCTTAATAACTGTTGCAGAGGAGAACCCTGCCCCTGTTGATGGGTTCTACATAGACGTTGACGTCGACGAGTAGCTTGACACCCAGACGGTGATCTGGAGCTTGCGAAGGGCCTTGTAGATAGTCAGGCTACACCAAGCCTGTTTTATTTTCTAAGTTGTCTGTACTCAGACATGTAGCTTCCGCTTGTGCTTGTATGACTGTATGACTTGAGTGTTGGGTCATGTGACCCCTACCTGTATGAATATGTTGTGTATGGCTCTTGGAGCCTTTTAAAATAAAGTACTTTGAGTCATAGAGTTCTGTTGTGATGCAATGTTGTATTTGCACATATTGAGCATACTGCGTGTATGATTGAAATGCTTGGTATGTGTGGGATCCGACACCTAGTTGTTTTCCTTTGGTAGCCTATCTTACAGGGAAATGCCTCCTAGTGATTCCAATGAGCCTTGGTAGCTTGCTACTGCTCGGAACACGTAGGCTGGCCGGCATGTGTCCTTCTTCGTTCATGTGTCTGTCCCTTAGGGGAAATGTCACGTGTTGTTCCTTTAAGTCCATGTAGCTTGCTACGACTTGGGTTCATACGTTGATGACCGACACGTTCGTTGCTGGGTCATGGATGCCTGTCTCTGTAATTTAGTGCCACTTTTGGTTTATAAGTAGTCATGTCGGCCCGGGTTCTCTGTCATATGGATGCTAGAGACACTGTCATATACGTGTGCCAAAATGCGCAAACGGTCCCGGGCCAGGTAAGGTGGCACCAGTGGGGTTACCGTGCGTGAGGCCGCAAAGTGATATGACGTGTTACAGCTAGATCGGTGTGACTTAGGATCGGGGTCCTGACAAAAGCGTGCAAGCTCAACAGCTCGTCACACACTCGAAAATCCTTAGATTACTCTACTCACGCACACATTGCATGAAAAATAAATGTTTAACTGGCATTTGGCACAAGCGGCCTCTTGCAGGAGGTACGTTGATGTCCCACCACGCCGCAGTTTTTGTAGGTAACTGGTTTGCGAGGTTGTTTTGGTATGTCACCCCTTTCAGGGCAGGTGGTCCTCTTATGCCCTGGGAGTTTGCATATACTGCAGAACCTCGTACGGCGCCTTCTCTCTGCTTAAGCTGGGCCGGCCAACCGCTCGCTTCTTACTTGGAGCTGACAGGCCAGCAAGTGCATCCCAGTTGCCAGATGCTGTCACGCTGTTATCGTTTTCAACAATTTCTGCATCTATGTTCATGGTTGCCACATCCAAACCAGCGTTATTTCTACTTGCTTCAGCAGCTATCCTGTCCTCAACTCCAAGGCCATCTCTGTTTTCCGCAAAAGGAGAAGCTTCTACGATCAAGTTTTTGATCTTCCCAAGTACTAGCTCGTAGGCAGCGACTGACGAGTCTCCAATCCTCACCAATTCCATAGCATGCAGGTACAGGGTTGAGCTCCGACAGGTAAACGATTGATTAGCAGTTTGGTCCTTTTGAAAGTGAGCAATGTGTTGCGGCAAAATGTCCCTAGCATCCTTCGTCCACCTTTTTAATATGTGGCGTTTGGGTATCTCCTGCACGCCAACGTGGTCCATCACCTGTGTATATGAGCAAAAAACCAAGACACACAGTGTTAGAACCCTAGAAAACAACACCTGGCGGATGAGTTGTTGCACTGAGAAAATTACCTTCAGAGCATGGCAGCACAGCATGCCCATGTGGGCAAATTGTCCACATTCACAATCGAACCAGTCACCATCATCTGATATAGTCACCTCGTATTCAACCTTGCTCCACTTCTCTCGTCTCCCGGCATTGTTGTGCCTTGCGATATATTTCTTTTTTTTTCACCACTTCCTCAAGTTGGTATGACCCCCCCTCAAACAGGTTCTCGCCAAATTGTTCAAACATCTTTCTCGTGTATATCTTACTTGCGTGCCTCTCGATAGCAATGTTTGTCCTCATTACAGCGCCACTCTGTGAAGCGGAGGAAAAAACATATAAGTTGTCATTTTGCACTAGAAACTGGATTCTACAAGAAAATAAATAGGTCAAGTACATAAGTTTGACTTACAACTCTTGACCTTTTTCTTCATAGCTCTCATTCGATTCCCTATCAAATTGCAGCCTCATGTATTGCTTCACAAACACATGCATTGGGCTTGAAGGTGGCATGTACATTTTCAGCAAGTTGTTTGCACTCTCGCTTCGCTGGGTGCTCGTCATTTTGGCGCAGAAGACACCTTTGAAGTACGGCTTCGCCCACTTCTCACCTATCTCGTACAGGTTCGTCATGTAATTGTGGGATCTCAGATTATATTTCTCGACTAGTATACCCCACGCAGTCTCAAATTCGTCCACACTTATCATGTGATTCACCACTTTGTGGAATTCTGCTCTGAACTCGCTCTTCCTTGTGTACAGTGCGCCAAGGTTCTCCTTCGCTTTCTTCAGGACATGCCACTTGCACCATCTATGTTCAGTCCCAGGGAGCTCGCTCTTGATCGCCACCTCCATGGATCTTGCTTGGTCTGCATTTTTAGCAACAAATTCAAGGAAGTTAATTGTCTGAATTTTTCACTGACATAACTGCACACACATAGCGCAGGTCATGTTTTATTATTCATACTTACCCGTCAGTATAGTCTGTGGATGTTTACCCCCCATCATGTTGACAAATTCAGAAAAGACCCACTGGAAGCTCTCCACCTGCTCGTCACGCATCAGGACTCCCGCAAAGATTATGCTCTGGAAGTGATTGTTAACACCAACAAACAACCCAAAGGGCATGTCGTACAAGTTTGTCCGGTACGTCGTATCAAATGTGATGACATCACCGAAGAACCTGTACTGCACCTTGCTGTTACCATTTGTCCACATCAGATTCTTGATTCTACTTTCCTCGTCACCTTGGACCCGGTACGTGAATTCTGGGTCGTTTTGCTGTATCTCTTTGAACACAGCTAAGGTTTTGTTCACATCATCGTCAGCTTGGTTGCGACTAATTCTACCACACAGATGTCGCAGCGACCTTTTCGTGAAAGGTACGCCCTGCGACGATCCGAAGAAGCTGCCAACGATGCTATATACCTTGTTGAGATTGACATTGTTCGCCCTTAGTTGCTTCACCAGATCCTTTGTGTACACATCTATGTGCTTGTGAGATGGCCAATGGACTTTTTCTCCGCAAGTAAGAGACAGCGAATGATTGTGGCTTGCCCGGTGCTCAGCAATGTACCATCCATTGTCTGCAGCTTTTAGCAATCTGATCATCGCAGGGCACTCGCATCTGCAAGACCGGCTGTTTTGTTGTTCGGGTTTTCCCTGCAATTTGTGATTTTTGTATTATTTCCAGATCCTTGCTAATGAACTATAGCGGAAAAAACTTTCATGAAAACAACACGACAATAATTGGCGCAAAGAAACTGGTACTGACCAAGCATCCACACACGATCTCCTGCATGCATTTTGTCCTCTCTACGTTCAAACGGCTCTTGCCATACCTTATACCAAATCCAACTTCCCAGGAATACAAGTTATAAAAATCATATGCCTCCCCAAGCGAATCAAAGCTCATACCAATCTCTGGTTTTACTACATTTTCTGAAGGCTTGTCTGCATATCTCCTTATGGTCTCTTCCAAAGGTGTAACTCTATCAGCACAAGGTGTTCTATCAGCAGGAGCATGCCCAAGTCGCAACCTGACAAAAATAAATTATGTTCTTTTCAGTAGCTATAAGTTTTTTCCTGGTTGCTCGCGACGCTGAAATGAGAGCTAGATAGTTTGACCAAAGATAGTTCGACCAGAGCCCCATGGACACGGCTATCACCTTGGATTCAGCTTACACGTTTAGCCACTACTCGCATAAACAAGGAAAACCACAAATTTCGTGCTGACCTTTTGGTCCACCCCGGTGCCTCTGGATTCACCTTCCCCGTGGACTCGGCCGATTGCGTGGGGGAATACTTCCTCCTGCCGACGCATCTGTTCTGGTCACAAGAGTCGCCAGGGTTGCCAACAACCGCCGCGCACGAGGAGTCGGCAGTAGGAGGCGCTGACCGGCGGACGTCCATGAGCACCAACGGATCTGGCTGCTCCACATCAACAGTGACCTCCGCGAGAGGGAACCTGAAGCATGCCCACCAGATTAGAGATCAGTCAATCCCGTACACGCTTCAACACAAATGTATGGATTAAATCGAAGGCATGGAGAACGTACCTGTCAACTGGATCTAGCAGAAATTCCAGCCCGTTGTTGAGTATACTGGCGGACATCGCCGCACTTCCGCAGCAGCCATGGGGTTCGCCATCCGCTGGCTTCTACTCGGGGAGGTTGAGATGGAAAGGGGAAGGGGGGAAGGGTGCTCGATACAGCTCGCAAACCACTTGGTAATCAATTCCGCAACCAACCAGCATTTACTCCCCCATTGACGGCGCTGTCTTCGCCGGAGACGGCTAGCTTACGTTATTCATTCAGGGTCAAGTTTTTCTGACGGACCCGGTCCACGGCTCGGTTCGTCGGTGTAACGTTGCCTTCCTGGTCCCACGCCAACTGGCCGTCGTATTTCACTGTTCTCTCGCGTATTATACCGACCGAGGTCATTTTGCCACCGCCCGTATATGTTATAAGGGCCCCACCGACGCTAATCCCCAAGGCTGTACCAACGAACAGGATACCGTGTGCAGCTGCCGCCCTTCTCAGTAACGCCACTCTCACTAGAGAGTGTGTTCTACAAGAAAAAGTTGCGCCTCATCGTTATCTTCCCAACCGTGTATCACTTGAATCATTCTGATGAGCTGTTTGGAAAAATTTCATGAAAACATGGCCGCTGCCACTCATCATTCGCCGCACGATTTTCAAATTTAACTTAAAATCGTAAGGAATCTGAAAAACATTTCAACATATGAAAGTTGTGCCTCGTTCATAGCTTTTAAACGGTATATTACACGCCTCCTTTCAACAAACGGTTAAAAAACTGGAGTGAAAACTGTACCGATTTTTTTATAAAAAAAATCAGAAACCAAATTCCGCGATTTAGTAATTTTGAAACTGCTCTTAAACCGTAACGAATTAGAGAAAATAATAAATATCAAAAATATTCGTATCGACGATATCTTTGCAATGGTATATTATTTGCTTCATTCCGACGAGCGGTTTAGAAAAAAAGAGAAAAATTGCTCGCTGTCACTCGTCATGCGCCGCACCGTTTTTGAAACTGCTCTTAAACCGTGATGAATCTCCAAAAAGTTTCAACATGGCGAAGTTGTGCCTAATCCATAGCTTTTCAACGGTTTATTATACGCCTCGTTCCGACAAATGGTTTACAAACTGAAGTGAAAATAGTACCAAGAAAATAGCCGCGTGCAGTTTTGTGCGACGGAAGTTCACTCGCTTGAGTATTGCAGCACATTTGGTTCAAAGAATGATGTACACTTGCGTTAAGCGTGCAGTGCGGAAGTGTTATCAGAATAGTTATTCTGCTAATATTATCATAATAGTCGGATCGCGTTAAGCGTACTAATGATCGTCGCCGGCTTAGCCTTTGGAACCGGCACTAATGTGATCATTAGTGCCGGTTCAGTTACAAACCGGGAGTAATGTGTTTCACATTAGGCCCTTTTTCTACTAGTGCATGAACTTGATATTGTTTGGATTAGTAGTGTGTGCACCACATGTTGCCTTTACTTCAAACTAGTCCATGTTCATTTCACCCACTGATATATATAATAAGTCATCATGCTCATATAACAACTTAGCATCATGCATCATCATAATTAACAATAACTCATCATCGTTGTCATAATAACAAGCCCTACTCAACATTATCGTCATCTCACAACTTCTACTCGTTGTCATAATAACAAGTCCTACTCATCATCATCATAGTCATGTGACAACTTCTTAGCACATGATCATGAGTAGCTAGGACCTAACCATCCTCTCTAAGGTAAAATATCATACAACAAGATAGACCCTTACTCTCCATTATGGAGAATGGAGATTATGCTGTCTCCAATTCTTCGGCTTCATACAATGTTTCTTCCAAGTAGCTTCCTACGATTGACTGTACAATTTTCCCATCGTTGATTGTCATGCCTTCATTTGTTCTAGAAATCCGGTATGGACAGTGATGCATAGGATGATGACCTGACGTCGATGGTAACAAGCCCATAACATGAAGGAGACCATTCCGAAACATCAGATGAGGCACACAATCCGAAGGGATTTTATGTTGAAAAACATAGTAATAACTAGTTAGCAATGTAGTTTAGTTTTAGAAGAATTTATGCAAAAGGTGATCAAGCCAAAAATATTACCATGACATCTCCATGGATGTTACCATAGTTCAACATGTGCACTAGTGGCACGTATGGACCATAATGTGCAGGAGTTTTAGAATAGATATTGTAATTCTCAAAATAAGTAAGAAAATGAGACAAGATGAAATTTCTTCTGACAAGTTAATTCTGCACCATCAGTGTTGTGGGTTATGTCTATCATCTTCCGTACATTTCTTGAAGATTGAAAATAAACTGTTAATGGAAATAAGCTATCAATTATTTTGAAATAAACTATATAAATTACTTAATAAATATGTTTGAGAAACTCACACAGAGGTAGAACTGGAAGCGTATCAACAAGGACCCAAATGCCATCGTCATCATCACCAAGATCAAAGTTGACATTGATACCCTCTTGAAAATCATATGCCTTGCACAGTGCTTTCCAGTTCGAGCAACCAAAATGGGTTACGCTCTCCGAATGGTATGGCTTTACAAGATAATCATAATCATGATTGGTCCTGAGATGGATTCTCTTTGTCTCCACACTTTCATGGTCTTCGAAATCCAGATGCTCCAAGACATAGCGTCTTGCATGGCATGGGATAAGCTAGTCGAATTCTAAAAGACGAAAACGACACATTGAAGAAGCATAAGTGTCGGGGGAAACTGTCCGCCACGAACACCTATGGGACCGGAGCCCCTTGTCTGTGCGGTACGAGGGCGGAGGGAGCACAAAGAGCAGATCGAGGCAGACGCGCGGGCAGTTTTTACCCAGGTTCGGGCCGCACGGATGCGTAAAACCCTACTCCTGCTTGGTTGTGTATTGAGTTGAGCGCTCGGGAGCTTGAAGAAGTAGCTACACCGTGCGTGAGAGTAATCTAGGTTTCGAACCGAACCCCCTCCACGTTGTGCATGGGCCTCCTTTTATAGTGCAAGGGGTCACCGACAGGTGTCAACGTAGGAGAAAGGGGTAAAAATGTAAAAGAGGTGGTAGTTGTAACAGTGCGGGAACAGTGGAGCTACAGTACAGAACAGTGGTCTATACCTACTTCAACAGTGGGGGACAAGGGCATTTAATGCCCGTCGCCGTCGACCCCAAAAGTTCCCGCCGTTGCGTCTCCGTCTGCCACGGCGATGGATCCACTGCCGTGGAGTGCCACCGTGTCCCCAGGCTGCACAGCCATCCGCCACGCGTCCCTGGAGCGGCCCCAGGGCGACGCGTGGGCCGATGAGCTGGAGCGCGGGCACACAGCGCACCTCCCCCGGCAAGCACCTTGCCGGGGATCTCGACCTTGCCGGGCCCGGAAGCTTGCCGCTCCCCGAGCCCTTGCCGGGTCTTCTAAGATAAAATCTTCTATTCGTCCTGACAAGCTCCTCTTGCCAGGGCCTCGTGCTAGTTAAGCAATCTCGAGCCTGGGACGGCCTTCCCGGCAAGCTCCTCTTGCCGGGGTCTTGGTCTTCTGTCTTGTATACTTTGTTTTTGAATGGCTAGATAAGGGGCAGGAAGGTCTCCGGCAAGCGCGTGGTGAACCCTGCCGCGGGGAGCTGCCGCTGCCCGTGCACAAGTTGGGGTACTAGGGTACCCCTACCTTAGTACACCGACAGGAGCCCCCGGGGGAGGTGCGCTGTGTGCCCGCGCTCCAGCTCATCGGCCCACGCGTCGCCCTGGGGCCGCTCCAGGGACGCGTGGCGGATGGCTGTGCAGCCTGGGGACACGGTGGCACTCCACGGCAGTGGATCCATCGCCGTGGCAGACGGAGACGCAACGGCGGGAACTTTTGGGGTCGACGGCGACGGGCATTAAATGCCCTTGTCCCCCACTGTTGAAGTAGGTATAGACCACTGTTCTGTACTGTAGCTCCACTGTTCCCGCACTGTTACAACTACCACCTCTTTTACATTTTTACCCCTTTCTCCTACGTTGACACCTGTCGGTGACCCCTTGCACTATAAAAGGAGGCCCATGCACAACGTGGAGGGGGTTCGGTTCGAAACCTAGATTACTCTCACGCACGGTGTAGCTACTTCTTCAAGCTCCCGAGCGCTCAACTCAATACACAACCAAGCAGGAGTAGGGTTTTACGCATCCGTGCGGCCCGAACCTGGGTAAAAACTGCCCGCGCGTCTGCCTCGATCTGCTCTTTGTGCTCCCTCCGCCCTCGTACCGCACAGACAAGGGGCTCCGGTCCCATAGGTGTTCGTGGCGGACAGTTTCCCCCGACA
>LR738714.1:801433521-801444827 GCA_902687465.1 Secale cereale
GGTGATGGGTGGCCGGGGGCTTACAGCGCGGGGCTACCGGGGCGGCAACAGGGGGCGGCGATTGACGGTGGTGGTGTACGCGCCGGCGGTGAGCAGACGCGACGACGACGGCGACGGTGACGGGCCAGGGCGGCGACGACAACGGGGAGGACGGCGGCGATGGTGCGGGACAGGGCGGTGTAAGCGGCGGCGGCGACATCGAAGCAGAGGAGGGGAGAGAAAGTGTGGGAGAAGAAACGGAATTTTTTTCCAAGTGTCGCATATATAGGATCGACATTTAGTACCTGTTGGAGCCACCAACCGGTACTAAAGGTCAAATTTGGCCAGGCCAAGCGGCGGGAAGCGCACCCCTTTAGTAACGGCTGGTGGCTCCACCCGATACTAAAGAACCCCACTTTAGTACCAGTTGAAGCCATGACCCGATACTAAAGGGGTCTGCTGGCGCAGGTGCGGTGCGGTAAGTTTAGTCCCACCTCGCTAGTTAAGGAGCGCCAAGACCAGTTTATAAGCCCCGGTGCGGGCACTACATTGAGATCCTCTCAAATGCAGGCCTTCCGGGCCTACCTCTCCTACTGTGCCCTGTTGGACCTACTGGGCTTGCGGGCCTGCATCCTGGCCCAACTACAGGGTGGGTTTCTAGTCGTATGTAGGCCGCTGTGGCCTAGTAGGCGGGCTTTTTTATTTAGTTTTTTTCTTTTCTGCTTTATTTAATTTCTTTTATTTATTTCTGAGTTGATTTTTCCTGTATTTATAGTTTCTTTCTGAATATTTTTGCTTTAGGTAGAAAAAATTACAAACTTTCTGTTAGTGCGAGTAGTTTTCAAATTTGAATAGTTTAAATTTGAATTATTTAAAGTTTGTGTGAATCACTAGTTTGTGAATAACTTAACTTTAAAAATAGATTTTCAAGTGATTCTTTTTTCTTATGTTTAATATTACTGTGTTTTATCATTATATTCAATTTGGTAATACTTCGGTTATTTTAAAAAAATGTAATGCCTTTGTAACAGATAAGTTTTCGTCCGAAACCCTGATACTTCGAGAGAGATTGTCCATTTTGTACACGAAGTGCATCCAATTTTAGCCGTAACCCTCTCTACCTTTTTGCACTTGCTTTGTGGGTGAAATGATGACACTATGCCAACTTTCAACCTTTTAAGAGTTCATTTGAAGTGTTTTTCAATTTCAGGGTCATTTAGCTCAAATAAATCAGTAATTGCATGAAAAATACCAAATGATTTCGCAAAGGGTTGAAAATTGATGATGTGGCTTTGAATGGTGCATTTTGAACACACAAAGGGTCTGGAGTTCAAATAAGTTCAAAAAATGAAATGACTTTGTAAAAGTTGAGTTTTCGTCTGAAACCTTGATACTTCGAAATAGATTGTCCATTTTATACACGAAGTGCATCCAGTTTTTGCCGTAACCCTCTCAACTTTTTTGCACATGCTCTGTGGTTGAAATGATGATAACATGCCAACTTTCAACCCTTTCAGAATTTATTTGAAGTGTTTTTTCTATTTTAGGGTAATTTAGCTCAAAAAAATCAGTAAATGCATGAAAAATACCAAATGAATTCAGAAAGGGTTAAAATTTGAAGATGTGGCTTTCAGTGGTGCATTTTGAACACACGAAAATGCTGGAGTTCAAATCAGTTCAATAAATTGAATGCCTTTGTAATAGATGAGTTTTCGTCCGAAACCCTGATACTTCGAAAGAGATTGTCCATTTTGTACACGAAGTGCATCCAATTTTTGCCGTAACCCTCTATACTTTTTTGCACATGATATGTGGGTGAAATGATGATATCATGCAAACTTTCAACCTTTTCAGAGTTCATTTGATGTGTTTTTCAATTTCAGAGTCATTTAGCTCTAAAAAATCAGTAAATGAGCTGAAAAATAGCAAATGAAGTCAAAAAGGTACACGTTTGTCCGAAGCACAGAAGTACACATTTCAAATGCCAAAACACATAGGCACCCTAACTATTACAAAGATTCCCTACGGTTTGTCCAAAGTGGGACTTTCTAGATATACAAGTCCGGAAACTCACTAGAGAAGAAAGTGATGACAATGAAGCCGATCACATCCCAAAGTGGGATCTTTTCGTGTGAAACTTTTTCTTTGTGTGTGTCCATTTACGTCGTAACCATGCACAATCTTCATCAATTAACTGGATGCTTGAGTCAATATTCACTGGGAATGGAGCAATTTCATCAAACATTTCATAATCTTCTCACATGTCTATCTTGTCATCCACTCCCATGATCTTTCTTTTCCCTGACAGAACTACGTGGCGCCTTGGCTCATCATATGAGGTATTCTTTTCCTTATCTTTTCTTTTTCTCGGCTTGGTAGACATGTCCTTCACATAGAAAACCTACGCCACATCATTGGCTAGGACAAATGGTTCGTCTGCATACGCAAGATTGTTGAGATCCATTGTTGTCATTCCGTACTGCGGGTCTTCCTTTACCCTGCCTCCTCTCAGATTGACCCATTTGCACCAAAACAAAGGGACCTTCAAACCACTTCCATAGTCAAGTTCCCATATCTCCTCTATGTAACCATAGTATGTGTCCTTTCCCATGTTGGTTGCTGCATCAAAGCGGACACCATTGTTTTGGTTGGTGCTCTTCTTATCTTGGGCGATCGTGTAAAATGTATTCCCATTTATCTCATACCATTTGGGAGTGATTATATTCGAAAATGGTAACTGGGACATCAAGTACAGGTCATCTTCAATAGCAGCGTCATGCATGGCACGTGTCTGCAACCATACGGTGAATGTCACTGTTTGTTCACATGTAATCCTGTCGTCAGACTGCTCCGGGTGTTTGGAGCGTAGAATATTTTTGTGTTCCTCCATATAAGGAGCCACCAAGGAGGAATTTTGTAGAACTGTGTAGTGTGCTTGAGTGAGAGAATGCCCGTCCATACATATTATTTTTTTCAGTCCTAGCGTGCTATTTCCATCCAATCTGCCCTTATGCCGCGATTCTGGAACACCAATCGGCTTAAGGTCAGGAATAAAGTTAATACAAAACTCAATCACCTTGTCATTTTCATGGCCCTTGGAGATGCTTCTTTCTGGCCTAGCACGGTTATGAACATATTTCTTTAAGACTCCCATGAACCTCCCAAAGGGGAACATATTGTGTAGAAAGACAGGACCTAAAATGTTAATATCTTCACATAGGTGAACTAGGGCGTGCGTCATGATGTTGAAGAAGGATGGTGGGAACACCAACTCGAAACTAAGAATACATTGCACCAAATCATTCTCTAACCTTGGTATGATTTCTGGATGGATTACCTTCTGAGAGATTGCATTGAGGAATGCACATAGCTTCTCGATGGCTAATCGAACAGTTTCCGGTAGAAGCGTCATTATCATGTGGAAGTCATGAGACTTCGGGTTCCAGAACTTTTTCTCCGCCGTATTTATTTTTCCCTTTATATTCGACGGGAAGCCAGACGGTACCTTCATACTGAGCAGGCATTCAAAGAAGATTTCCGTCTTTTATTTGGTAAGAGCGTAGCTGGTATGACCCTGATGTATGCCATCTTTTCCGTGAATACGTTGCTTGTCCTCCCGTGTCTCCGGTGTATCTTTTGTCGTCCCATACACGCCCAAGAAGCCAAGCAGGGCCACGCAAAGAGTCTTCGTCACGTGCATCACGTCGATTGCGGAGTGGACCTCTAGGTCTTTCCAATAGGGCAGATCTCAAGATATAGATTTCTTCTTCCAAATGGGTGTGCGTCCATCAGCGTCATTCAGAATAGATTGTCCGCCAGGACCCTTTCCAAATATTACCTTCAAATCCTTAACCATATTATGTACATCATCACCAGTACGGTGGTGAGGCTTCGTCCCACTAGTAGAAAATAGGGCATTGGTCCAGCCCATTAGCCCCGGTTCAATCTAGAACCGGGTCCAATGGGGGTACTGGACCCGGTTCGTGAGCCCAGGGGGCCGGCCGGGCCACGTGGGCCATTTATCCCGGTTCGTCTGGACCTATTGGTCCCGGTTGGAGCTAAAAACCTGGACCAATGGCTCTTGCTCCTGGCCCACCACTATTGGTCCCGGTTGGTGTTATGAACCGGGACCAAAGGCACCCCTTTAGTCCCGGTTTGTAGCACCAACCGGGACCAGTGAGTTGCCTATATATACCCCCTCACTCAAGAGCAGAGCTCACTGCTCTGTTTTTTTTCTGGCCGAGGGGGAGAGGGGTTAGTGGTGCTCTAGCTCACCTCCTATGCACATAACGTGTTCGGTGGAATGCCCGAGCCACACTAGTTAAGCTTTTCTCCTCTCGAAGCTCTATTTTCTCCGAGATTTGTCTAGGTTTAGCGGTCCGTCACGTCCCGTCCCCGTCTTCGCCGCCGTCAATCGCCCCCGCCGATCTCGTCACCGGCACCATCGTGGTGAGCCTCTTGTTATGTCCATGCTTTTCTTACTTTTATTATTGCTTTAGATAGATATTTGTCTAATTTTCTTACGTTTATTATTGCTTGTTATTATATAGTGCGATGGTTTTGATATCCGCCCACGTGGGCCCTCGTCCGGTCTACGATTCGGATGTGGTATATTATCTTTAATTTATAACTATTTGTTTTAGTGTTTATGATAGTTATGCCAACCAACCTGACATGCATAGATGTTTTATTATGTCTAGGAGATAGTTGAACCGGAAATTCCAACCGACCCTCTTGTGGAGAGGTTAAATTTAGTTGAAGAGGAAAACATTTCGTTAAAGAAAAAATTGGAAAAAATGGAGGTGGAGAAGATGGAATTGGAGTTGCATGTTGCGGAAGTTATCGATGATCACAAGATCAAGATGGACCCTATTGTCGAGAGGTTAAATTTAGTTGAAGAAGAAAACAAATTCTTGAAGGAAAAAATAAAAAAAATTGTGGACGAGAAGATGATATTGGAGTTGCATGTTGCGGATGTCGTCGATGATCACAAGATCAAGATGGATGCAATGCGGTTGAAGATTAAAAAGATTAGAAAATATGCCATTCATACCGAGGCTTGGTATCATTATGCCGTTGGATCAATTGTTACCTTGGTTGCGATTATGATAGCATTTGTTTTTGCGTTGAAATGTTTTACATAGTTTCGATGTGTATGGAGAGCTATATGTTGTTAGATGAGAACTATATATGTATGTACTTTGGTTTTAATGTGATGATGAACTTTTATCCATTTGGTCACTTAATTATCTATTTATGATGTTCTGTAATGGTTTTTGACACACTTAATTATATATAAATGCACGCAGATGAACCGGCAATGGATGTACGATGATAGACACACCTCCGAGTACATTAAGGGCGTGCGTGAGTTTCTAAATGCGGCTGAGGCAAACAAGCAGAATGGTTTTATGTGTTGTCCATGCACTAAATGTGTGAATACGATGTCTTACTCTAACCGGAAAATCCTTCACTCCCACCTGCTTTACAAGGGTTTCATGCCACACTATAATGTTTGGACGAGGCACGGAGAAATAGGGGTTATGATGGAAGACGGCGAAGAAGAAGACTACGATGACAACTATGTGCCCTCTGAATACGGTGATGCTGCAATGGGGGGAGCTGGTGAAGATCAAGAGGAACCAGACGATTTGCCCAATGATGCTGCAACGGGTGAAGCTGCTGAAGATCAAGAGGAACCAAATGATGATCTTCGCCGGGTCATTGTCGATGCAAGGACACAGTGCGAAAGTCAAAAGGAGAAGCTGAAGTTCGATCGCATGTTAGAGGATCACAAAAAAGGGTTGTACCCCAATTGCGAAGATGGCAACACAAAGCTCGGTACCGTACTAGAATTGCTGCAGTGGAAGGCAGAGAATGTTGTGGCTGACAAAGGATTTGAGAAGCTACTGAAAATACTGAAGAAGAAGCTTCCGAAGGATAACGAATTGCCCGACAGTACATACGCAGCAAAGAAGGTCGTATGCCCTCTAGGATTGGAGGTGCAGAAGATACATGCATGCCCTAATGACTGCATCCTCTACCGTGGTGCATACAAGGATCTGAACGCATGCCCGGTATGCGGTGCATTGCGGTATAAGATCAGACGAGATGACCCTGGTGATGTTGATGGCGAGCCCGCCAGGAAGAGGGTTCCTGCGAAGGTGATGTGGTATGCTCCTATAATACCACGGTTGAAACGTTTGTTTAGAAACAGAGAGCATGCCAAGTTGATGCGATGGCACAGTGAGGACCGTAAGAAAGACGGGAAGTTGAGAGCACCCGCTGACGGGTCGCAGTGGAGAAAAATCGAGAGAAAGTACTGGGAGGAGTTTGCAAAGGACCCAAGGAACGTATGGTTTGCTTTAAGCGCGGATGGCATTAATCCTTTCGGGGAGCAGAGCAGCAATCACAGCACCTGGCCCGTGACTCTATGTATGTATAACCTTCCTCCTTGGATGTGCATGAAGCGGAAGTTCATTATGATGCCAGTTCTGATCCAAGGCCCTAAGCAACCCGGCAACGACATTGATGTGTACCTAAGGCCATTAGTTGAAGAACTTTTACAGCTGTGGAATGGAAACGGTGTACGTGCGTGGGATGAGCACAAACAGGAGGAATTTGACCTAAAGGCGTTGCTGTTCGTGACCATCAACGATTGGCCCGCTCTTAGTAACCTTTCAGGACAGACAAACAAAGGATACCACGCATGCACGCACTATTTAGATGACACTGAAAGTATATACCTAGACAAGTGCAGGAAGAATGTGTACCTGGGCCATCGTCGATTTCTTCCGACCAACCATCAATGTCGAAAGAAAGGCAAGCATTTCAAAGGCGAGGCAGATCACCGGAAGAAGCCCGCCATGCGTACCGGTGATCACGTACTTGCTATGGTCAATGATTTACACATAATCTTTGGAAAGGGCCCCGGCGCACTAGCTGTTCCGAATGACGATGAGGGACACGCACCCATGTGGAAGAAGAAATCTATATTTTGGGACCTACCCTACTAGAAAGACCTAGAGGTCCGCTCTTCAATCGACGTGATGCACGTGACGAAGAACCTTTGCGTGAACCTGCTAGGCTTCTTGGGCGTGTATGGAAAGACAAAAGATACAGCTGAGGCACGGGAGGACCTGCAACGTTTGCACGAAAAAGACGGCATCCCTCCGAAGCAGTATAAAGGTCCTGCCAGCTATGCTCTTATGAAAGAAGAGAAAGAAATATTCTTTGAATGCCTGCTCAGTATGAAGGTCCCGACTGGCTTCTCGTCGAATATAAAGGGAATAATAAATATGGCAGAGAAAAAGTTCCAGAACCTAAATTCTCATGACTGCCATGTGATTATGACGCAACTGCTTCCGGTTGCATTGAGGGGGCTTCTACCGGAAAACGTCCGATTAGCCATTGTGAAGCTATGTGCATTCCTCAATGCAATCTCTCAGAAGGTGATCGATCCAGAAATCGTACCAAGGCTAAGGAGTGATGTGGCGCAATGTCTTGTTAGTTTCGAGCTTGTGTTCCCACCATCCTTCTTCAATATCATGACACACGTCCTAGTTCATCTAGTCGACGAGATTGTCATTCTGGGGCCCGTATTTCTACACAATATGTTCCCCTTTGAGAGGTTCATGGGAGTCCTAAAGAAATATGTCTGTAACCGCGCCAGGCCCGAAGGAAGCATCTCCATGGGCCATCAAACAGAGGATGTCATCGGGTTTTGTGTTGACTTCATTCCTGGCCTTAATAAGATAGGTCTCCCTAAATCGCGGTACGAGGGGAGACTGACTAGAAAAGGCACGCTTGGAAGGGACTCAATAATATGCAGGGACGGATATTCTTGGTCTCAAGCACACTACACAGTTCTACAGAACTCTACATTGGTGACCTCGTATGTCGATGAACACAAGAACAGTCTGCGCTCCAAACACCCGGAGCAGTGCGACGACTGGATTACACGTGAACACATCAGGACTTTCAGCAGTTGGTTGGAAACACGCCTCAGAGGTGACAACACTGTTTGTGAGGAGTTGTACTTGTTGTCTAGGGGACCATCTTCGACTGTATTGATTTACAAAGGATACGAGATAAATGGGAATACATTTTACACGATTGTCCAAGATCAAAAGAGCACCAACCAAAACAGCGGTGTCCGCTTTGATGCAACAACCGAGAGGGGAAAGGACACATATTATGGTTACATAGTGGACATATGGGAACTTGACTACGGATATTATGGTTACATAGTGCAAATGGGTCAATCTGTCAGGAGGCGGGGTACAGGTAGACCCATAGTACGGAATGACAACAGTGGATCTGAAAAATCTTGGATATACTGACGAACCGTTCGTCCTAGCCAATGATGTGGCACAGGTTATCAATGTGAAGGACATGTCTACCAGACCGAGAAGAAGAAAAGATAAGGAAGCGAATACATCATACGATGAGCCAAAGCGCCACATAGTTCTTTCAGGAAAACGGGACATCCTGGGAGTGGAGGGCAAGACAGACATGTCTGAAGATTATGAAAAGTTTCATGAAATTCCTCCCTTCGAAGTCAAGGCTGACCCAAGCATCCTGATAAACGATGAAGATTATCCATGGTTACGGCGCAATAAGCAAATGACACAAGCGAAGAAAAAGTGAAGACTTTTTTCCGCAACTATTATGATGATACCATGCCAACTTTGTAACAAACGAGTATGATATCATTGTCCGTTTGTACTATTCAAATTTGCACTAACAGAAAGTTTGTAATTGGTTTTACCAGAAAGAATTAAAAAATAAAACAAAAAACAAAAGAAAATAAATAATGCAGAAAACAAAAAAAAACTTGCAAAAAAATAAAAAATAGCAACAATAAGTATTTCATTTTAAGTAGAAACAAAATAAAATAAATAAAGCAACAAAGAAAACAAATAATTTCAAATTTAAACTATTCAAATTTGAATACTACTTGCACTAACAGAAGGTTTGTAATTGGTTTTACCAGAAAGAATTAAAAAATAAAGCAAAAAACAAAAGAAAATAAATAATGCAGAAAACAAAACAAAAAAACTTGAAAAAAATAGCAACAATAAGTATTTTTTGTAAGTAGAAACAAAATTAAATAAATAAAGCAACAAAGAAAACAAATAAATAAAAATAGCAACAGTAAGTATTTTGTTGAAAGTAGAAACAAAACTAAAAAATAAAGCAACAAAGAAAAAAAATAAACAAAATGCCACCTACTGGGCCCACACGGCCTGACTACGACTAGAAACCCAACCATGGGCCAGGATTCAGGCCCGTAGAAAGCCCAGCAAGCCCACAGGCAAAGCAGTGTCAGTTTAGGCCCTTAGGCCTGCAGTTTAAAGGAGTTCGAGAGGAGAGAGGCAGCGGGGCTTATAAACAGGTGCTGGCCTCTCTCAACTAGCGAGGTGGGACTAAACTTCCCACCGCACCGCAGCAAGGCCTTTCGTCCCGGTTGGTGGCACCAACCGGGACTAAAGGGTGGCATTAGTCCCGGTTGGTGGTTGAAACCGGGACTAATACCCCCCTTTAGTCCCGGTTGCTGCCACCAACCGGGACTAAAGGCCCCTCCTTCCCGCCCTTTGGGCTGCTGAAAAGGGACCTTTAGTCCCGGTTGGTGGCAGCAACCGGGACTAAAGGGGTGTATTAATCCCGGTTTCAGCCACCAACCGGGACTAATACAGCTCCAATATAAACAGGACTTGCGAAATTTTGGGCAGTTTCCTTCTTCCGCGCCCCCGACGCCTCCCTCTCCTTCCCCGCCCCCGTCGCCCCGTCGCCGTCGCCGTCGCCCCCGTCGCCCCGTCGCCGTCGCCGTCGCCCCCGACGCCGCCCCGACACCGCCTCGTCGCCGTCGCCCCGTTCCGCCCCGCCCCGCGTTGTGGCCGCGCCCCGGCCCGTCGCCGTCGCGCCGCGCGCCCGGCCCCGCCGCCGTCCCGCCGCCGCGCCCCGACGCCGCCTCGTCGCCACCCCGCCCCGCCGCCGTCGCGCCGCCCAGCCCCGCCGCGCGATGTGAGGGCTCCCTTTTTTTTATGTTTATATAAAATTGCTGTATATATATATAGTTGCTGTGTATATATGTATATATGTGTATATATTTTTTTATGTTTATATAAATTGCTGTATATATAGTTGCTGTATATATAGTTGCTGTATATATATGTATGTGTATATATTTTTTTTTCTTAGGAATTTGCTAAATATATATGTTAAATATATATGTATGTGTATATAAATATATTTTTTCTTAGGAAGTTGTTGTATATATGTGATGTGTGTATGTGATGTATATATATGTGTATGTGGCTATATAGTTTTTTGTTTATATATGCTAAATATATATAGAAAGTTTTATATATGCAAAAGTTACAAATTTAGAAAAAGAAGGATAGGAAAGAAGAAAATAAGAAAGAGGAAAGAAAGAAGAAGAGGAGAGGAAGAAGAGGAGAAATAAATAAGAAGAAGAAAAAAAAGAAAAAAAGAGGAGAAGAAGAAAGGAATAGAGGAGAAGAAGAGAAATTTTCTCTTCTTCTCCTCTATTCCTTTCTTCTTCTCCTTTTTTTTTTCTTTTTTTTTCTTCGATCTTCTCCTCTAGCGGTTCCTTTTTTCTTCTTCTTCCTCTTTTTTTATCGGATATGTCTATGTCGATATACACCCTCCCCGATAACTTCGACATTAGGGGGGGCCGGGGTCGAGGGTCGACCGAGGGACCGGTCGAGAGATCGCCGAGGGGCCGAGGGTCGTCGAGGGGTCGAGAGGCTGAAGGTCGAGGGGTCGAGAGGTTGCCTAGCAGTCGGGGGTCTAGGGTTGTGGATCGCCGAGCAGTCGGGGGTCAAACTATTGAAGAATTCCATGACTTCATCATTTGCCAGAAGTAACCGGGGCATTTTGGTACAAAGTTATGCAAAGTTATTCTGGAACGGAGTTCCTGATAGAATAATCCGTCTTTTGTTACGAATTATCCTATCTGGGACTCCGTTCCAAAATAACTTTGGAGAGCTTCGTACCATCATGCTACTGTTACTTTCGCCTAATGATGAAGTATTGGTTTTGTTGAATCCTTTGACACTAGACAAAATATGACATGAGGGGGTCTAGGTTTATGGATCGCCGAGCAGTCGGGGGTCGAGGGGTCGAGAGAGGTTGCCTAGCTAGTGTCAAAGTATTGAAGAATTCCATGACTTCATCATTTGCCAGAAGTAACCGGGGCATGTTGGTACGAAGTTATGCAAAGATGTTCTGGAACGGAGTTCCTGATAGGATAATCCGTCTTTTGTTACGGATTATCTTATCTGGGACTTCGTTCCAAAACA
>LR738714.1:801452822-801538436 GCA_902687465.1 Secale cereale
CCCCCCCCTTTCAAAAAAAAACAAAAACCACAGCCACAGAAATGCTGACGCGTGGATGTCTTTTGGTCCCGGTTGGTACCACCAACCGGGACTAAAGCCCCTCCTGCCTGGGCTCGGTGCACAGGCCATGTGGACACCCTTCTGCCCCGGTTCTGGATTGAACCGGGACTAAAGGGTCAGAGCATTAGTACCGACCCTCTTGTCCCGGTTCTGGAACCGGGGCTAAAGGCCCAAATGAACCGGGTCTGATGACCCTTTATCTACTAGTGTCCGGTGATCCGCCTCACCTTTGAAATGCTTGCCTTTCTTTCTTACGGGATGCCTGCTCGTGAGAAATCGGCGATGTCCCAGGTACACATTCTTCCTACAATTATCAAATATATACTATCGGTATCATCCAAACGTTGTGTGCATGCATGGTATCCCTTGTTTGTCTGTCCTGAAAGGTTACTGAGAGTAGGTCAATCATTTATGGTAACGAACAACAACACCTTTAGGTCAAATTCTTCCTGTTTGTGCTCATCTCAAGCACGTACACCTTTTCCATTCATCAACTATAAGAGTTCTTCAACTAATGGCCTTAGGTACACATCAATGTCATTGGCGGGTTGCTTAGGGCCTTGGATGAGCACTAGCATCATAATGTGTTGGGGAACGTAGTATTTGAAAATTTTCCTACGATCACGCAAGATCTATCTACCAGATGCATAGCAACGAGAGGATAGAGTGTGTCTACGTACCCTCGTAGACCGGGAGCGGAAACATCATGTGACGCGGTTAACGTAGTCGAACTTGTTCGCGATCCAACCGATCAAGCACCGAACGTACGGCACCTCCGCGTTCAGCACACGTTCAGCTTGATGACGTCCCACGAGCTCTTGATCCAGTTGAGCTTCACGGGAGAGTTTCATCAGCACGACGGCGTGGTGACGGATATGATGTATCTACCGGCGCAGGGCTTCGCCTAAGCACTGCAACGGTATGACCGAGGTGTGTTTCTGTGGAGGGGGGCACCGCACACGGCTAAAACAGTTCAACTCGTGTGTCCTTGGGTGCCCCCTGCCCCTGTATATAAAGGAGCAAGGTGGGAGGCTGGCCGGCCCCTTGTGGCGCGCCTAGGAGGTGCAATCCTACTAGGAATAGGATTGCAATCCTATTCCTAGTAGGAACTACCAAAAGGGAGAAGGGGGAAAGGAAGGAGAGGGAGAAGGAGAAGGAAAGGGGCGCCGGGCCCCCCCTCCCTCCTTGTCCAATTCGGACCAAGGGGTGGGGGGCGCGCGGCCCAGCCCTGGCCCTCCTTCTCTCTTTCTCCTACGGCCCATTAAGGCCCATAGCTTCCCCAGGGGTTCCGGTAACCCCCCGGTACTCCGACAAATTCCGAAACTTTTACGGAACACTTCCGTTGTCCGAATATAGTTGTTTCATATATCAATCTTTACGTCTCGGACATTCCGGGACTCCTCGCCATGTCCGTGATCTCATCCGGGACTCCGAACTACCTTCGGTACATCAAAACTCATAAACTCATAATACCGATTGTCATCAAACGTTAAGCGTGCGGACCCTACGGGTTCGACAACTATGTAGACATGACCGAGACTCATCTCCGGTCAATAACCAATAGCGGTACCTGGATGCTAATATTGGCTCCTACATATTCTACGACGATCTTTATCGGTCAAACCGCATAACAACATACGTTGTTCCTTTTGTCATCGATATGTTACTTGCCCGAGATTCGATCGTCGGTATCTCTATACCTAGTTCAATCTCGTTACCGGCAAGTCTCTTTACTCGTTCCGTAATGCATCATCTCATGACTAACTCATTAGTCTTTTGCTTGCAAGGCTTATTATGATGTGCATTATCGAGAGGGCCCAGAGATACCTCTCCGACACTCGGAGTGACAAATCCTAATCTTGATTTATGCCTACTCCAGGAACACTTTCGGAGACACCTGTAGAGCATCTTTATGATCACCTAGTTACGTTGTGATGTTTGATAGCACACAAGGTGTTCCTACCGTATTCGGGAGTTGCATAATCTCATAGTCATAGGGACATGTATAAGTCATGAAGAAAGCAATAGCAGTAAAACTTAAATGATCATAGTGCTATGCTAACGGATGGGTCTAGTCGATCACATCATTCTCCTAATGATGTGATCCCGTTGATCAAATGACAACTCATGTCTATGGCTAGGAAACATAGCCATCTTTGATCAATGAGCTAGTCAAGTAGAGGCATACTAGGGACATACTATTTTGTCTATGTATTCACACATGTATCAAGTTTCCGATTAATACAATTCTAGCATGAATAAAAGACATTTATCATGATATAAGGAAATACAAATAACATGTTTATTATTGCCTCTAGGGCATATTTCCTTCATAATGAACTTCCGCTTCATGCAAAACCAAGGAGGAAGGTTATACATACATAGAGTCATAGGCAGGTGCTATGGTTGCTGCTCTGCTCCCCAAAAGGATTAATGCCATCTGCGCTTAGACCAAACCATACGTCCCTTGTGTCACCTGCAAACTCCTCCATGCTGTACTTTCTCTAGATTTTTCTCCACTGCGACCCGTCAGCGGGTACTCTCAACTTACCGTCTTTCTTACGGTCTTCGCTATGCCATCGCATCGCCTTGGCATGCTCTTTGTTTAGGAACAAACGTTTCAACCGTGGTATTATAGGAGCATACCACATCACCTTGACAGGAATCTTGTTCCTTGGGAGCTCGCCCTCGACATGACCAGGGTCATGGCGACTGATCTTATAGCGCAATGTACCGCATACCGGGCACGCGTTCAAATCCTCGTACTCACCGCGGTAGAGGATGCAGTCATTAGGGCATGCATGTATCTTCCGCACCTCTATCCCTAGAGGGCAGATAGCCTTCCTTGCTTCGTACGTACTCTCGGGCAATTCGTTGTCCTTTGGAAGCATCTTCCTTAACATTACCAGCAACTTTCCAAATCCCATGTCAGATACACCATTCTCTGCCTTCCGTTGCAACAATTCTAGTGTGGTTCCCAGCTTTTTCTTGTCAGCTTCGCAATTTGGGTACAACAATTTCTTGTGATACTCTAACATGCGCTGCAACTTCAGCCTCTCCTTTTCAGTTGCGCAATTTCTCTTTGCATCGGCAACAGCCCAACCTAGATCATCAGCGGGCTCATCTGATGCCTCTTCTTCAGCTTCTTCCCGCATTGTCGGCTCAGCTTCTTCCCCCATTGTTGTACCATCATATTTAGGGAACCCATGGCCAGGACAGCTGTCGTCGTCCTCTTCGTCTTCTTCATTGCCTTCCATCATTACCCGTCTTTCTCCATGCTTGGTCTAAACATTTTAGTGGGGCATGAAACCGGACTCAAGCAGGTGGATGTGACTGGTTTTTAACTTAGAGTAATTCCGATCATTCTTACAGGCAGCACATGGACAAGGCATAAGACCATCCGCCCGCTTGTTTGCCTCAGCCGGAAGCAGAAAAGTATGCACGCCATCAATGAACTGGGGAGAGCATTGGTCATGGTACATCCATTGCCGGCTCATCTTCATTACACAACACCGGAAATACCAAATTAATACAAGTTCATGCATAATATTCGTACACTACTTAAATGCAACATACAAATAACTCTCTAGCTAAAGCATTTAAATGCAACAACTAAGGCGATCAAGATCGCAACTAAGGTAACAATTGATCCAACAGTATAATGATACCAAGCCTCACTATCAATGGCATATTTTCTAATCTTTCTAATTTTCAGCGAATTTTCTCCATCTTGATCTTGTGATCATCGACGACATCGGTAACATGCAACTCCAATTCCATCTCCTCCCCCTCAATTCTTTTCAATTTCTCTTTCAAATACTCGTTTTCTTTTTCAACTCAATTTAACCTGTCGACAATAGGGTCGGTTGGAATTTCCAGTTCACATACCTCCTAGATAAAAATATTTATGTCAACTTGATGGGCATAATTTGTCATAAACATGAAATGCAACAAAAAGTTATAAAAGAGAATATACCACATCCGAATCATAAACCGGACGAGGGCCGACGGGGACGGATATCAAAACCATGGCACTATGTATACCAAATAATGTACGGGTAATAAAATTAGACAAGTAACTATATATGTAAATCACACAAACATGATTTTTTTTATACAAAAGATAAGAACAGGAGGCTCACCACAAGTTGGTGCCGGCGACGGGACGTTGCGGGCGATCGACTGTGGTTAGGACGGAGACGGGAAGGCACTAAGTAAACCACACCTACATATGTAAACTAGGATTTATTTTGACCAAAAATTTCATATAAATTAAATACTACCACATATAATGTTGGGAAACGTAGTATTTTAAAATTTTCCTACGATCACGCAAGATCTATCTACCAGATGTATAGCAACGAGAGGGGAGAGTGTGTCTACGTACCCTCGTAGACCGGGAGCGGAAGCGTCAAGTGACGCGGTTGATGTTGTCGAACTTCTTCGCGATCCAACCGATCAAGCACCGAACGTACGGCACCTCCGCGTTCAGCACACGTTCAGCTTGATGACGTCCCACGAGCTCTTGATCCAGTTGAGCTTCATGGGAGAGTTTCGTCAGCACGACGGCGTGGTGACGATCTTGATGTTCTACCGTTGCAGGGCTTCGCCTAAGCACCGCTACAATATTTATCGAGGAGAACTATGGTGGAGGGGGGCACCGCACACGGCTAAGAGATCAAGAGATCAATTGTTGTGTCTAGAGGTGCCCCCCTGCCCCCGTATATAAAGGAGGTAGGGAGAGGCCGGCCCTTGAGGGGGCGCACCAAGTGTGGGGAGTCCTACGGGTTCGAGAACTATGTAGACATGACCGAGACTCATCTCCGGTCAATAACCAATAGCGGAACCTGGATGTTCATATTGGCTCCTACATATTCTACGAAGATCTTTTATCGGTCAAAACCGCATAACAACATAAGTTGTTCCTTTTGTCATCGGTATGTTACTTGTCCGAGATTCGATCGTCGGTATCTCCATACCTAGTTCAATCTTGTTACCGGCAAGTCTCTTTACTCGTACCGTAACACATCATCTCGTGACTAACTCATTAGTCTTTTGCTTGCAAGGCTTATTGTGATGTGTGTTACCGAGAGGGCCCAGAGATACCTCTCCGACACTCGGAGTGACAAATCCTAATCTTGATCTATGCCAACACCACGAATACTTTCGGAGACACCTGTAGAGCATCTTTATGATCACCCAGTTACGTTGTGACGTTTGATAGCACACAAGGTGTTCCTACGGTATTCAGGAGTTGCATAATCTCATAGTCATAGGAACATGTATAAGTCATGAAGAAAGCAATAGCAGTAAAACTAAACGATCATAGTGCTATGCTGACGGATGGGTCTTGTCCATCACATCATTCTCCTAATGATGTGATCCCGTTGATCAAATGACAACTCATGTCTATGGTTAGGAAACATAACCATCTTTGATCAATGAGCTAGTCTAGTAGAGGCATACTAGGGACACTCTGTTTTGTCTATGTATTCACACATGTACTAAGTTTCCGGTTAATGAAATTCTAGCATGAATAATAAACATTTATCAGGATATAAGGAAATATAAATAACAACTTTATTATTGCCTCTAGGGCATATTTCCTTCAGTCTCCCACTTGCACTAGAGTCAATAATCTAGCTCACATCGCCATGTGATTTAATACCGATAGTTCACATCGTTATGTGAATAACACCCATAGTTCACATCACCATGTGACCAACACCCAAAGGGTTTACTAGAGTCAATAATCTAGTTCACATCGCTATGTGATTAATACCCAAGAGTAATAAGGTGTGATCATGTTTTGTTTGTGAGAGAAGTTTAGTCAACAGGTCTGTCACATTCAGATCCGTATGTATTTCGCAAATTTCTATGTCTACAATGCTCTGCATGGAGCTACTCTAGCTAATTGCTCTCACTTTCAATACGCATCCAGATTGATACTTAGAGTCATCTGGATTTAGTGTCAAAGCTTGCATCGGCGTAACCCTTTACGACGAACTCTTTATCACCTCCATAATCGAGAAATATTTCCTTAGTCATCCAATTACTAAGGATAATTTTGACCGCTGTACAGTGATCTACTCCTGGATCACTATTGTACCTCCCTATCAAACTCATGGCAAGGTACACAACGTGTTTTGTACACAGCATGGCATACTTTATAGAACCTATGGCTGAGGCATAGGGAATGACTTTCATTCTCTCTATATTTTTCTGCCGTGGTCTGGCTTTGAGTCTTACTCAACTTCACACCTTACAAGTCAGGCAAGAACTCCTTCTTTGACTGATCCATTTTGAACTACTTCAAAATCTTATCAAGGTATGTACTCATCGAAAGTCTTATCAAGCGTCTTGATCTATCTCTATAGATCTTGATGCCCAATATGTAAGCAGCTTCACCAAGGTCTTTCTTTGAAAAAACTCCTTTCAAACACTTCTTTATGCTTTCCAGAAAATTCTACATCATTTCCGATCGACAATAAGTCATTCACATATACTTATCAGAAAAGTTGTAGTGCTCCCACTCACTTCTTGTAAATACAGGCTTCACCGCAAGTCTGTATAAATCTATATGCTTTGATCAACTTATCAAAGCGTATATTCCAACTCCGAGATGCTTGCACCAGTCCATAGATGGATCGCTGGAGCTTGCACATTTTGTTAGCACCTTTTGGATTGACAAAACCTTCTGGTTGCATCATATACAAGTCTTCTTTAATAAATCCATTAAAGAATGCAGTTTTGTTATCCATTTGCCAGATTTCTTAAAATGCGGCAATTACTAACATGATTCGGACAGACTTAAGCATCGCTACAGGTGAGAAAGTCTCATCGTAGTCAACTCCTTGAACTTGTCGAAACCCTTTCGCAACAAGTCGAGCTTTGTAAACAGTAACATTACCGTCTGCGTCGGTCTTCCTCTTGAAGATCCATTTATTTTCGATGGCCTGCCGATCATCGGGCAAGTCAACCAAAGTCCATACTTTGTTCTCATACATGGATCCCATCTCAGATTTCATGGCTTCAAGCCATTTTGCGGAATCTGGGCTCATCATCGCTTCCTCATAGTTCGTAGGTTCATCATGGTCTAGTAACATGATTTCCAGAACTGGGTTGCCGTACCACTCTGGTGCGGAACGTACTCTGGTTGATCTACGACGTTCAGCAGAAACTTGGTCCGAAGTTTCATGATCATCATCATTAACTTCCTCACTGATTGGTGTAGGAATCACTGGAACAATTTTCTTTGATGTACTACTTTCCAATTCGGGAGAAGGTACAATTACCTCATCAAGTTCTACTTTCCTCCCACTCACTTCTTTCGAGAGAAACTCCTTCTCTAGAAAGGATCCACTCTTAGCAACAAAGACCTTGCCTTCGGATCTGTGATAGAAGGTGTACCCAACAGTTTCTTTTGGGTATCCTATGAAGATTTACTTCTCCGATTTGGGTTCGAGCTTATCATGTTGAAACTTTTTCACATAAGCATCGCAGTCCCAACCTTAAAAAAATGACATCTTAGGTTTCTCGTCAAACCACAGTTCATACGGTGTCATCTCCACGGATTTAGATGGTGCCCTATTTAACGTGAATGTAGCTGTCTCTAATGCATAACCCCAAAAGCGATAGTGGTAGATCGGTAAGAGACATCATCGATCGCACCATATCTAATAAAGTACGGTTATGACGTTCAGACACACCATTACACTATGGTGTTCCGGGTGGCGTGAGTTGTGAAACTATTCCACATTGTTTCAAATGAAGACCAAACTCGTAACTCAAATATTCTCCTCCACGATCGGATCGTAGAAACTTTATTTTCTTGTTACGATGATTTTCTACTTCACTCTGAAATTCTTTGAACCTTTCAAATGTCTCAGACTTGTGCTTCATTAAGTAGATATACCCATATCTGCTCAAATCATCAGTGAAGGTCAGAAAATAACGATACCCGCCGCGAGCTTCAACACTCATTGGCCCACATACATCAGTATGTATGATTTCCAACAAATCTGTTGTTCACTCCATAGTTCCGGAGAACGGAGTTTTTGTCATCTTGCCCATGATGCATGGTTCGCAAGGACCAAGTGATTCATAATCAAGTGATTCCAAAAGTCCATCATTATGGAGTTTCTTCATGCGTTTTACACCAATATGACCTAAACGGCAGTGCCACAAATAAGTTGCACTATCATTATTAACCTTGCATCTTTTGGCTTCAATATTATGAATATGTGTATCACACGATCGAGATCCAACGAACTATTTTCATTGGGTGTATGACCATAGAAGGTTTTATTCATGTAAACAGAACAACAATTATTCTCTAACTTACATGAATAACCGTATTGCAATAAACATGATCAAATCACATTCATGCTCAACACAAACACCAAATAACACTTATTTAGGTTCAACACTAATCCCGAAAGTATAGGGAGTGTGCGATGATGATCATATCAATCTTGGAACTGCTTCCAATACACATCGTCACTTCATCCTTTAACTAGTTTATGTTCATTATGCAACTCCCATTTCGAGTTACTACTCTTTAGCAACTGAACCAGTATCAAATATCGAGGGGTTGCTATGAACACTAGTAAAATACACATCAATAATCTGTATATCAAATATACCTTTGTTCACTTTGCCATCCTTCTTATCCGCCAAGTATCTAGGGCAGTTCCACTTCCGGTGACCATTTCCTTTGCAGTAGAAGCACTTAGTTTCAGGCTTGAGTTTAGCTTTGGGTTTATTCATGGGAGTGACAACTTGCTTGTCATTCTTCTTGAAGTTCCCCTTCTATCCCTTTGCCCTTTACTTGAAACAAGTGGTCTTATTAACCACCAACACTTTATGTTCTTTCTTGATTTCTACCTTCGCCGATTTCAGCATTGCGAAGAGATCGGGAATTACCTTCGTCATCCCTTGCATATTATAGTTCATCACGAAGTTCTACTAACTTGGTGATAGTGACTAGAGAACTTTGTCAATTACTATCTTATCTGGAAGATTAACGACTACATGATTCAAGTAATTGTAGTACCCTGATAATCTGAGCACATGCTCACTGGTTGAGCTATTCTCCTCCATCTTGTAGGCAAAGTACTGTCAGAAGTCTTATACCTCTCGACACGGGCATGAGTATGAAATACTAATTTCAACTCTTGGAACATCTTATATGCTCCGTGGCGTTCAAAACGTTTTTGAAGTCCCGGTTATAAGCCGTAAAGCATGGTGCACTAAACTATCAAGTAGTCATCATACCGAGCTTTTGTCAAAACGTTCATAACGTCTACATCTGCTCCTGCAATAGGTCTATCACCTAGCGGTGCATCAAGGACATATTTCTCTGTGCAGCAATGAGGATAATCCTCAGATCACGGAACAATTCCGCATCATTGCTACTAACATCTTTCAACTTGGTTTTCTCTAGGAACATATACAAATAAACGTGGAGCAACGTCGCGAGCTATTGATCTACAACATAGATATGCTAATACTACCAGGACTAAGTTCATGATAAATTAAAGTTCAATTAATCATATTACTTAAGAACTCCCACTTAGATAGACATCCCTCCGGTCATCTAAATGATCACGTGATCCAAATCAACTAAACCATGTCCGATCATCACGTGAGATGGAGTAGTTTCAATGGTGAACATCTTATGTTGATCATATCTACTATATGATTCACGCTCGATCTTTCGGTCTCCAGTGTTCCGTGGCCATATCTGCATATGCTAGGCTCGTCAAGTTTAACCGGAGTATTCTGCGTGTGCAAAACTGGCTTACACCCGTTGTATTTGAACGTAGAGCTTATCACACCCGATCATCACGTGGTGTCTCGGCACGACGAACTTTCGCAATGGTGCATACTCAGGGAGAACACTTATATCTTGAAATTTAGTAAGGGATCATCTTATAATGCTACCGTCGTTCTAAGCAAAATAAGAAGCATAATAAGATAAACATCACATGCAATCAAAATATGTGACATGATATGGCCATCATCATCTTGTGCTTTTGATCTCCATCTCCAAAGCACCTTCATGATCACCTTCGTCACCGGCGCGACACCTTGATCTCCATCATAGCATCGTTGTCGTCTCGCCAACTATTGCTTCTACGACTATCGCTACCGCTTAGTGATAAAGTAAAGCAATTAATGGCAATTGCATTTCATACAATAAAGCGACAACCATATGGCTCCTGCCAGTTGCCGATAACATTAAAAAACATGATCATCTCATACATAACCGTATAACTCATCATGTCTTGACCATATCACATCACAACATGCCCTGCAAAAACAAGTTAGACGTCCTCTACTTTGTTGTTGCAAGTTTTACGTGGCTGCTACGGGCTTAGCAAGAACCGTTCTTACCTACGCATACAAAACCACAACGATGTTTCGTCAAGTATGTGTTGTTTTAACCTTCACAAGGACCGGGCGTAGCCACACTTGATTCAGCTAAAGTGAGAGAGACAGACACCCGCCAGACACCTTTAAGCAACGAGTGCTCGTAACGGTGAAACCAGTCTCGCGTAAGCGTACGCGTAATGTCGGTCCGGGCCGCTTCATCTCACAATACCGCCGAAGCAAAGTATGACATGCTGGTAAGCAGTATGACTAGTATCGCGCACAACTCATTGTGTTCTACTTGTGCATATCATCTACGCATAGACCTGGCTCAGGATGCCACTGTTGGGCAACGTAGTATTTTAAAATTTTCCTACGATCACGCAAGATCTATCTACCAGATGTATAGCAATGAGAGGGGAGAGTGTGTCTACGTACCCTCGTAGACCGGGAGCGGAAGCGTCAAGTGACGCGGTTGATGTTGTCGAACTTCTTCGCGATCCAACCGATCAAGCACCGAACGTACGGCACCTCCGCGTTCAGCACAAGTTCAGCTTGATGACGTCCCACGAGCTCTTGATCCAGGAGAGTTTCGTCAGCACGACGGCGTGGTGACGATCTTGATGTTCTACCGTCGCAGGGCTTCGCCTAAGCACCGCTACAATATTTATCGAGGAGAACTATGGTGGAGGGGGCACCGCACACAGCTAAGAGATCAAGAGATCAATTGTTGTGTCTAGAGGTGCCCCCCTGCCCCCGTATATAAAGGAGGGAGGGAGAGGCCGGCCCTAGAGGGGGCGCACCAAGTGTGGGGAGTCCTACGGGTTCGAGAACTATGTAGACATGACCGAGACTCAAATCCGGTCAATAACCAATAGCGGAACCTGGATGTTCATATTGGCTCCTACATATTCTACGAAGATCTTTTATCGGTCAAAACCGCATAACAACATAAGTTGTTCCTTTTGTCATCGGTATGTTACTTGTCCGAGATTCGATCGTCGGTATCTCCATACCTAGTTCAATCTCGTTACCGGCAAGTCTCTTTACTCGTACCGTAACACATCATCTCGTGACTAACTCATTAGTCTTTTGCTTGCAAGGCTTATTGTGATGTGTGTTACCGAGAGGGCCCAGAGATACCTCTCCGACACTCGGAGTGACAAATCCTAATCTTGATCTATGCCAACACCACGAATACTTTCGGAGACACCTGTAGAGCATCTTTATGATCACCCAGTTACGTTGTGACGTTTGATAGCACACAAGGTGTTCCTACGGTATTCGGGAGTTGCATAATCTCATAGTCATAGGAACATGTATAAGTCATGAAGAAAGCAATAGCAGTAAAACTAAACGATCATAGTGCTATGCTAACGGATGGGTCTTGTCCATCACATCATTCTCCTAATGATGTGATCCCGTTGATCAAATGACAACTCATGTCTATGGTTAGGAAACATAACCATCTTTGATCAATGAGCTAGTCTAGTAGAGGCATACTAGGGACACTCTGTTTTGTCTATGTATTCACACATGTACTAAGTTTCCGGTTAATACAATTCTAGCATGAATAATAAACATTTATCATGATATAAGGAAATATAAATAACAACTTTATTATTGCCTCTAGGGCATATTTCCTTCATATAATTCCTCCCAAAATAAAACCAACAAATCACTATACTTATAGAGCATTGCAAGAGTTAATCTAGCAATGAGAGATGAAAGGACAAAGTTGCTAACCTTTGTGATCACTTGGATGGATGGGGTGCCTTCAAATCTTCATAAATTTTGGCAAAAATGGAGTGTGAGCTCGAGAGGAAGAGGAAGAAAACAGAGGAGAGGGGAAAGGGCATGAACACAACGCTCGGGATGGACGAAGGGGTTTATATAGGATGACCTCTAGTACCGGTTAGTTATATGAACCGGGACTAAAGGTGAATCTCCAGTCCCGGTTCATATCACCAATTGGTACTAAAGGTGATCGTGGGGCCCCAGCCTGACACAGCATGTCACCACGTCATTGGTGCCGGTTTGTGGCACGAACCGGTGATAAAAGTTCGCCACAAACCGGTACTAATGATCGCCGCCCGCCAAGCCGTTGGAACCGGCACTAATGTGACCATTAGTGCCGGTTCAGTTACAAACCGAGACTAATGTGCTTCACATTAAGCCCTTTTTCTACTAGTTTTAATGGGCCAACCAAGTAATTTAGGCTGGGCCGGCCTTTTTAAAACTGAATGGGCCAATTTTGGGCCATGCCATGTGTCGACGTATCATAGGCGTCTCCCGTCCATTTGTCGGTTGACATCTGTCCACACGGGGATGTGACACGTGGTCCCTTCGGCCAATGAGAATTTTACACGTGGAAAATCCCCATTGGTCCAGGCTGTTAGCGGGTTATCGGAGCCAAAACCGGACCCGATAGTTTAACGGCAACCCGTTACGGTGGATGCCACGTGCCGGTTATCCTTGACGAAAGTACTTACATGACCCGCCATTTATCATCATGAAAATGGACACTTCCGTGATAATAATTTTGGTATTGTCATGGAACACTTCTACGACAGCACAGGTATGATTATCTTGATTCTGTCATAAAATCGTCATGGATGTAAATGCATGACAGAAAACGTGACATACTATGACAAACACGTATTATCACAGAAGTGTTTTTTTTTGTAGTGCTCGTCTACGCATGCTCGGTGCTGGCAACACTGATGTGTGCCTTCATCCCTGACGTGTCGAAGTTTGCAGGTGTCCACGTATTTTATGGTTTGATGCTGCAAAATGAACTTTGATGAACAATTACTATTTCAATATATTAGTTATACGAATCAATCGTCATACCAGCATATCTGTATTTGAAATTAATTTTCAAAATATCTGATTTTGTAACAACCAAAGAATATTTAGATTTCGTTTTTTAGCATTTTGAAGATTGTGCCAAGTAAATTCGGGACTCCAGAACTGATGAACCTAGTGCCAGTTCCCAACTATTGAAAAAAACTTAGGGCTATTATCACTTGGGTTCTGTTTGACTTTTTGAGGAGCATGTCCCTAGTAAACCAGCAACTCATATTAGAAAATCCAATTTTATTCGTATTTCGTCAGATGGTGTTCATTTATGTTGCATTATAATTTACAATATAGGTTTGCGGCCCGCTTTGTAAATAAAACCGCACGGTCAAACACTAACAAGAAACCTTTTTCAAAGCAGATAAAAGAACATCGGACAAACAAAGAGGCTAATGCAAAAGAATGCACAAGGAGTACACTACAGGACACCACCATCTCGCCACCGAGCAAGAACATAGGTGTGGCCGAATCAAAGCAATTATCATCTGCGGATACTGGCAAAGAGCGACCCCTCATATCCTAGAGAAACCACCGGACATCGTCGCAATGTTCTGCCCATACTAGTGCCAGCTTCTCGCTTTGGGCCATGGAGAACTGATCCCGCTGGCACATAGAGAGGACCGAGAACGTTGACATCAAGGTCACGTGCGAAGGATAGGAGGTAGAGAAACCACCCAACGTTGGTGCTGAACAAGCCACAAGCAATGATCCAAGCATGCCCGAACACGCCACCACGCCATGACCATAAGGTGCATGAGCTCCCTGACAATGCCATACAAATATCCATCTCCGGAGAAGGCCACAACGTCCTTGCCTGGTTCAAAAGGGGTCGCACCATCGAAAGATGGATATGTTCCTCCCAAGAATAGGTATGGATGTCGCAGGAAGATGAGCTCTCCTCCTGTAATCTGTTAAATTGTGATCCAAATTATACCGTATTGGACTAGACGTAGTACATACGGTGTGGGCCTTTCCGTTGACGTCGACGTGTACGAGTACAACTCGTTTACTTGTCCTCCAAGGACTCTTATGTATTGCCCTCAATATATACCCCATGTAGTCGCACCTAAGACGGTCTGTCGTCTCGTGCTTGTAATACTCCTCCTCATAGTGATTGCGCCTTCGTGCGTCCGTGGTTTTCTCCCGCAAGGGTTTCCACGTAAAAATCCGTGTCTCTCGTGTCTCGTTTATCTCGTTATTATCTAACAACTGGTATACAGAGCTGAGGTTCCAGGTACGAGATTTGAGACGAGAGGATTAGGGTTCGTGTGCGCTGGCGATCCATTGATCCGAAGTCGGATCAATATCTGCTGCCGCTGCCGCCGTACAAAGCCAAGACCGACAGGAGTTCCATCACAGTCAGCGATCCGCCGAGTCGCCGTATTCTACTTCACGTGAAGACAAGTTCCATCGGTGGCACTGCTTGTATTGCTTCGCAAGCGACGTGGTCCGATTGATTTGGAGTACTACTCACTGAAGCGATTTGCGGTACGCCGAGCCGCCGTACAGGATCAAGTCCCAAGGAGCAATCCGATCCGCCGAGTTGCTGCTACGTACAGGCTCCCGGGGTGATCACACGTAGCTGCTGGTACTACTTGGTAACGTGAAGGCTAGTACTCACGTGCTAGTACTAGTACTACTTTAGATTTTCTGTTCTGCGTTCATCTGCTCGCTTCATGCACTGCTAATACTATCAGGTGCTATTTACTCTGTTCTATTCGCTCCCCATATTAATTCTGTCAAGAATTTTTCTACCGGTTTGCACTACTTGTGTACACAGATTTTATAGACTCATGGCTTCCATGAAGTACGATCTTCCGTTGCTGGATCGTGACACAAGGTTTACCCTATGGCAAGTCAAGATGCGGGCGTTGTTGGCACAGGCCGACTATGATGATGCACTGGATAGTTTTGGGAAGGACCGAATTCAGGACTGGACTGCTGATGAGAAAAGAAGGGATCGTAAGGCTTTGTCACAAATTCAACTCCATTTGCATAATAATATTTTACAGGAAGTTTTGAGCGAGAAAACTGCCGCCGCTCTATGGTTAAAGCTGGAAAGCATTTGCATGACAAAAGATCTTACCAGCAAGATGCATCTGAAGCAAAAATTATTCCTGCACAGGTTACCCGAGGGAGGTAATGTTTTGAATCATATTTCTGAATTTAAAGAGATCATATCCGATCTAGCTGCAATGGAGGTTAAGTATGAAGAGGAAGATACTGCTTTAATGTTACTTTGTTCACTGCCAAGTTCTTATACCAATTTTAGAGACACCATATTATATAGTCGTGATACTCTCACACTTAATGAAGTTTATGAAGCTTTGAACTCTAAGGAGAAGATGAAATTAATGGTGCCTCATGATGGTTCGAGTTCATCCCAAGCCGAGGGATTATCTGTTCGTGGCAGGACAAAGGAGAAGAACTCCAATAATGGAAAGAGAGGCAAAAGTAAGAACGGCCACAGGGGCCGATCACAATCCAGAGACAAGAAGTATTGCAGATACTGCAAGAGAGACGGGCATGACATCTCCAAGTGTTTCAAGTTACAGAACAAGGAAAAGAGAAAAGGTAACAAACAAGGTGAAAATTCTGCTAACGTTGCTCGTGATGATAGTTCCGATGATGCTCTTGTCGTTACTGCTCGATGTGCTGAGACCAATGATGAGTGGGTACTTGACACTGCATGTACTTTTCATATGTGCCCGCATAGAGATTGGTTTACTACTTTTGATTCTACTACTGCTGCTGGTTCCGTTTTGGGTTTTGATAATTCACCATGCAAGATTGAAGGCATAGGTTCCGTTCGAATCAAGATGTTTGATGGCACAATCAGAACTTTGACAGATGTTCGATATATTTCGAAGATGAAGAGAAATCTTATCTCTGTGAGTGCCCTTGATGCAAAGGGGTACAAGTATTCAGGTGGAGATAGTGTTTTGAAGGTCACCAGAGGTTCCCTTATTGTGATGAAAGGTGACTTAAGTTCGACCAATGGTCTTTATTACCTTCGAGGTTCTACCGTTTCAGGTAACGCTACTCCAGTAATTTCAAAGAATTCTCATTGTGATGCTGCTAACCTTTGGCATATGCGTCTTGGACATATGAGTGAACTTGGTTTGGCAGAGTTAAATAAGAGAGGTCTTCTGAAAGGATACGAAACTGGAAAATTGAAATTTTGCGAGCATTGTATTTTCGGCAAGCACAAGAGGGTGAAGTTCAATACTTCGACTCATACAACTGAAGGTATTCTTGATTATGTGCATTCTGATTTATGGGGACCGTCTCGCAAGAAGTCACTAGGTGGTGCTAGTTACATGCTGACCATAATTGATGATTATTCAAGAAAAGTTTGGCCTTATTTCTTGAAGCATAAATGGCAAGCATTCTCAGCATTTAAGGAGTGGAAGATTATGATTGAAAGACAAACTGAAAAGAAGGTAAAAATACTTCGCACTGATAATGGTATGGAATTCTGTTCTAAGCAATTTAAGAATTATTGCAAGTCTGAAGGCATTGTCAGACACTACACCGTTCCTTATACTCCTCAACAAAACGATGTTGCTGAGCGTATGAACAGGACCATTATTTCCAGAGCCCGTTGCATGTTGTCTAATGCAGGTTTGCATAAGCGTTTTTGGGCTGAGGCTGCTTTCACTGCTTGTTATCTCATTAACCGTTCATCATCTATTGCTCTTAATAAGAAAACTCCAATTGAGGTATGGTCTGGTTCACCTACTGATTATTCACAGTTGAGAGTTTTTGGTTGCACTGCTTATGCTCATGTTGATAATGGAAAATTGGAGCCTAGGGCTGTTAAGTGCATCTTTCTTGGTTATAAGTCTGGTGTTAAAGGTTTTAAATTGTGGAATCCTGAAACCCAGAAGGTTGTTATTAGTAGAAACGTTATCTTTAATGAATCTTCTATGTTACATGATGTTCCATCTACTAATGTTCCTGTTGAGGGTGAACAGCAGGCTACTCTTCAGCATCCTACTGTTCAGGTGGAGCATGTTATTGATTCAGATGATACATCCGGTAATGAAAATGTTGATGCACATGATGATCCCGTCATTGATGATGAACATGTCACTCCCACTCCAAATCAGCCTATTGTTCCACCCGGTTGGAATCTTGCACGTGACTGAGTTAGGCGGGGTACTGATAAACCTAAAAGGTTAATTGAAGAGTGCAATATTGTTTCTTTTGCTTTATCTGTTGCAGAGGAAATTGAAGGTAATGCTGAGCCTTCTTCATATTCCGAGGCTATTATTTCTAGTGATAGTAATAAGTGGATGACCGCTATGCATGATGAGATGGAATCACTTGAAAAGAATGGCACTTGGGATTTAGTAAAATTACCGAGAGAGAAGAAACCTATTCGTTGCAAGTGGGTTTTCAAGAGGAAAGAAGGTGTTTCTCCTAATGATGAGACAAGATATAAAGCAAGGTTAGTTGCTAAAGGTTACAGTCAGATTCCAGGTATTGACTATAACGAAGTTTTTTCTCCTGTTGTGAAGCATAGCTCTATTCGCACTTTACTCAGTATTGTTGCCATGCATGATTTTGAGCTTGAACAATTGGATGTTAAAACTGCATTCTTACATGGAGAATTAGAAGAGGATATTTATATGGAACAACCTGAAGGTTTTGTTATTCCTAGAAAAGAAAAGCTTGTCTGCAAGTTAAGGAAATCTCTTTATGGATTGAAGCAATCCCCTAGACAGTGGTACAAGAGATTTGACACTTTTATGCTCTCTCGAGGTTTCAAAAGGTCTAATTATGATAGTTGTGTCTATTTGAAAACTGTAAAAGGTTCAACTATTTATTTGCTCCTTTATGTTGATGATATGCTAATTGCTGCAAAGAGTATGTCAGATGTTGATGAACTAAAGAAGCAATTGAGTAATGAATTTGAGATGAAGGATTTGGGTGCAGCAAAGAAAATTCTTGGCATGGAAATATCCAGAGATGGGCCGTCTGGAAAGGTATATCTAAGTCAGAAGGGATATATTGATAAAGTTCTTCGTCGTTTTAATATGCATAATGCCAAGCCAGTAAGTACTCCATTAGCTGCACACTTCAAGTTATCATCAGCTTTATGTCCTAAGTCAGATGCAGATATTGAGTACATGTCTAGAGTTCCCTATTCGAGTGCAGTTGGTTCACTTATGTATGCCATGGTTTGTTCCCGTCCAGATTTATCATATGCTTTGAGTGTTGTTAGTAGATACATGGCTAATCCTGGAAAAGAGCATTGGAGAGCAGTTCAGTGGATTTTCAGATACCTGCAAGGTACTTCTAATGCTTATTTACAGTTTGGGAAAACTGGAGATGGACTTGTTGGTTTTGTTGATTCTGATTTTGCTGGTGATTTGGATAAGAGAAGATCACTCACAGGTTATGTTTTCACCATTGATGGTTGTGCTGTGAGTTGGAGAGCAACTTTGCAGTCTATTGTGGCTTGTTCCACTACTGATGCCGAGTATATGGCTATTTCTGAGGCATGCAAAGAAGCTATCTGGTTGAAAGGTTTGTACGCTGAGCTTTGTGGAGATTTATCTTGCCCTACCGTATTTAGTGACAGTCAAAGTGCTATATATCTTACAAAGAATCCAATGTATCATGAGAGAACGAAGCACATTGATGTCAGATTTCACTATATTCGAGATGTTGTTGCTGAAGGTGATTTGAAGGTATGCAAGATAAGTACTCATGATAATCCTGCTGATATGATGACAAAGCCAGTTCCAACCAATAAGTTTGAGCTTTGCTGAGGCTTAGTTGGTATTTCTCACTAGTCCTATGGACTTTGACGCACAAGGTGTTTATTCTGATTTGGATGGAGTTATTCACTTTCTTCGACTACTAGAGGGAATTTGGATCAAGGTGGAGATTGTTAAATTGTGATCCAAATTATACCGTATTGGACTAGACGTAGTACATACGGTGTGGGCCTTTCCGTTGACGTCGACGTGTACGAGTACAACTCGTTTACTTGTCCTCCAAGGACTCCTATGTATTGCCCTCAATATATACCCCATGTAGTCGCACCTAAGACGGTCTGTCGTCTCGTGCTTATAATACTCCTCCTCATAGTGATTGCGCCTTCGTGCGTCCGTGATTTTCTCCCGCAAGGGTTTCCACGTAAAAATCCGTGTCTCTCGTGTCTCGTTTATCTCGTTATTATCTAACATAATCAATGTTGCTGCCCATGGCCAGCCCACATAGGAGGGAACGCTTCAAGCTTGGACAATGAAGGGTACTACTGCCGCCACCACCTGCAACCCAACAATGCCCACCGATCATATAGCTCCCAAAGCAGTGCTTTCAAGAAGGTTATGACGCTGAGAGCACTGCCGCCACCACCTGCAACCCAACAATGCCCGCCTTCGTCTCGCTGACGCGCCAGTCCCGCCACTCTTTTGTGCCAAAACGTTCGCGTCGGCGCCCCCGGGCGCCCCCCAGTGCGCCGGGTTCGGGTTGGGTGCGCCGGCGCCAATTTTGGCCCAATCCGGCGAAAAACAGGACCGTGGGGGCGCGACTGGGCCAATTTTTCTGCGCCGGCGCTAAAAACGGCCTTGGGGGGCCTGTTGGGGCGTGGCTGGAGATGCTCTAAGGGTTAATAGGATTGACATCTTACTATTGTCAGGAAAACAACAAGTGCAGACTTGGAAACGAGTGGGAATAGAACCCAAAAGTTAAGCGTACTTAGTCTGGGGTAGTGAGAGGATGGGTGACCGACCGGGAAGTTAGACGATTTGGAATGAGTGATTCACACTTGAGCAGTTAAGAGGGGTGATTAGAGACTAAATTATCAAATAATTCAGAAAATAGAAATTTGAAAAAAAAGGAAAAAAATATCGAAAAAATTCAAAAAAAAATTCAAATTTTTTTCAAAATAAAACCTTTAGTACCGGTTGGTGTTACCAACCGGTACTAAAGATCCCCCATACTACGACGCGAGCTCATGCCACGTGGTGGGCCTTTAGTGGCGGTTCGTGCTGAACTAGGACTAAAGGGCGGGGGGGAGCTTTAGTCTCCACCGTTTAGTGCCGGTTCGGTAATAAAGCTCCGTTTCCTACTAGTGTCAATCCGTCTTGAGTTTTACGGATGCTTAAAGTATTGTTATGTATGTCAGGACTCGGAGCATCTCCAATAGATGATGTATAATTTGGTGGTCCAAACCGGTGATGGTCCAAATTTGGAGCACCAAAAAGTGCTTTCTTACATCTTCGAAAATGGCTCAAATCCAACAGATGGTTCAAAACGGAGATGTAAAAAAAAGATACACTCCAACAGATGGTCCAAAATGAAGATGTAAATCCGGCTGGCGACCGCACGGCTGCTGTTCATCCACTGTACAGCCGCACATATTGCTAAAAACATCTAATAAAAACAACATAAAAAATTATACATGTCCACAATATCAAATTATTACATAGATCTTCAAATCCACGAGATCAGATGCAACACAAATATAACATGGTTTTGCACAATACAACATAGTTTTTCACAAACAAATAATGAATCTATGACGATCTTTCGTCATGCCATTTCCAATGCTCTTCCATCAAATCTTTCCGGAGTTGAGCATGCACATCGGTGTCTCTAATCTCGTTGTACACCTTCATGAAACGTCTAATGCACTGTTGTTTTCGCATGGGGTCAGGAATGCCCATCAAGCGATAGAAGTAGTAATCTAAATGTTTTCCACGCTCGTTCTCAATGATGATATTATGCATAATCACGCAAGCAGAGGATCTTTTGATAGCAGAATCTAGATGGTCCTCACACAATAGCAAATTGAGATTGCAAAATCCCGAAAGCCCTCTCAACATCTTTTCTAGCGGCCGCTTGTGCAATGTGAAAGGCGAGTTCTTTCTTACCTTCGGGTTTTGCAACCGGCTTGACAAATGTACTCCACCTTGGGTAGATCCCATCTGCAAGATAGTACCCATAGCTGTATGTGTGGCCATTTGCTTCAAAGGTCATTGGTGGTGCTTCTCCATTTGCTAACTTGGCAAACAGAGGTGACCGGTCAAGCACGTTGATGTCGTTGCAAGATCTAGGCATACCAAAATATGGATGCCAAATCCATGTTTCATGATCTACAACTACCTCAAGAATGATAGTGGCATCCTTCCCACGACCCTTGATCTGCTTTTGGGCAGTTGTTCCATTTCCAATGCATGCAATCCATAGACCCGAGCATATCTAGAAACCCTCGAGCTTTGTTCATCTCCAAAAGCCTTTGAGTGTCCTAAGCATTGGGTGCTCTCATGTACTGTGGACCAAACATTTCTACCATAGTCATTGCAAATTGCTTGACATAGAAGATAGCAGTGCTCTCTGCCATCGCCAAGTTGTCATCAATGTAATCTATTGGAACACCATATGCCATCATGCGCAAAGCGGCAGTGACCTTCTGTTCAATGCTATGGCCAAGCAACCCAGCACTGTTCCTTCTCTGCTCGAATGCTGGATTGTGCTGCTTCACGGAATTGCAACTATGCACGGACAAGTCTTTCGACATTCTGAAACGGCGTCAAAAGTAATTCTCCAGGAAAACAGGTGGTGATCCAAAGTAGTTGCGCATCAACCGTTTCTGTGCATCAATCCATTCTCTCCGAATGAACGCACGACCATAGACGGAACCACCGTGCTTTGGCTTCTTCCCCACTAGCATAGCAATGTCCTCTTCTTCATTCAAATCAAATTCCTCGTCTGACGATGAATCATCCACGAATGAGGAGTCAACCGAGCTCATCTACAATGCACACAACCACCGTCAAACATACTATACAATCCCAAATTAAATCATCAAGGTTCATCATTTTTTTAGGTGGGGAATTCCGCCGAACACCTTGTGTGCGGGATGGAAGGAGATGGCCAGCGGCGCAGAGGAGAATGGAGCACGGCGGCCGGCAGCGCAGACGATAAGGGAGCACGGCGGCCAGCGGTGCAGAGCAGAAGGGAGCACAGCAGTGATGGCTTCTCGCCCCTCGTTGGTTACCCCAAGTGGAAGGTTTGAGATGTAGCATAGCGGTAGTTTTCCCTTGGCAAAGATACCAAGGATCGAATCCCGTGAGACTCCGAGGGTCGACAAGAAGGTGTCAACTGCTAACGGTGCCAGATACTTAGCGATTGACAGGACCTGCACACAGATACAAATAACTTTGCTCCCAACTAGTACAGAGAGGTTGTCAATCCCTCCGGCCTTGTCGTTTACAAAGGATCAAACACAAGAGATAATAGTGATAGGTATGACTGCAACTAGTAAATAAGAACAGGAAATAAATAGCGGGTGTGATCAGTGATGGTAATATGGACCGGGGTCCCATGATGTTCACTAGTGATGTCTCTCTCCCAAAAGACGGTAAAACAGCTAAGCAAGGTAAACGAATTACAGCTGGGCAATTGACAGGATTATGTGCGCAAACCAATGCTAACTATGCTGCAAAGAAAGGTAGAGGCTCAAAAGCATGGGCGGTACGCCAATGCAAGTAGACCAAAATCCATCTGCATCTACTACTAATCATCCACCTTGAGATATCTATCCAGAACATCTCGCTGGTATTAAGTTGCGAGTCCCACCCATAGTGTAAACTCAAAGCAACAGACAACTGCATTAAAAGAAATTTGCGTAAAGTAAACAATCCTTGCACCCGCAAGTACAAGCACCGTTGTTTTCCCCCTTGTGGCAACATCACATCCCCTAGACTCATGTTTCTGTCACTCAAGCTAGTCATCGAGGGGCATGAACCCACAATCAAGCATAACGTTCCCTCTTGGAGTTACTACCTACTACTTGGCCAAAGCAATAAACAGCAACGGAGAACATGCAAGAATTACTCAAGAACATAAATATAAAAGAGGTGAATCAAATATATTACTCACACACAACCTGAACATAATCTCATAATCCATCGGATCCCAGCAAACTTATCATAGCTACAGCATAAGGATTACATATGTGCCTCGATCATGTAGGGCAGCTCACGAGGTCTAATCGGTGAAGAACAAAGAGGGGAGGAGAACATCACATAGCTACTGGTCATGGACCCATGGTCCAAGGGAGACTACTCACAACTCATCTGGGAGGCGTCCATGGTGGAGGAGAGGCTCCCGGTGGTGGTTCTCCCCTCCGGCAGGGTGCCAGGAAGAGTTCTCCTGGTGCTCCCGATCTTGGAAGCGCGGCGGCCGCGGAACAGAGATGAGATCGCGAAAAAGGGTTCCGTCCTCAAGGGTTTCGGGACGCGGTGTAAATATATGCCAAAGGGGGGCGTCAGAGGAGGTAAGGGGGGCCCAGGCGGCCTGGCGTGGCGGCCAGGAGGGGGGTCGCGCCCTCTGGGCGCCTGGAGCCCCGGTGGCCCCCCTCTGGCCCTACTTTGGCCGCATGGAAGCTTCCGGAACGCTGATTTTATATATATTTTTCCCGGAATTTTTCTGGCAATTTACGTAATGGGAAAACCTGAAATACAAAAACAGCAGAAAACAGAAACTGGCACTGGGGTGCACTAAGTTAATAGGTTAGTCCAACTATGATCAAAAGTGTATGGAAGTGCATAAATATCATAGCAATATCACACAAAAGAGGCATGCAGCAAGCAGAAATTATAGATACGTTTTGGACGTATCAACATCCCCAAGCTTAATTCCTGCTCGTCCTCGAGTAGGTAAATGATAACAAGCATAATTTCTGTGGTGACATGCTATTAACCATATAAGACCTTTTCACAGTCACATGACAAATGCTTACTGAGATAATGAATCTTTAGTAATTAAGTTGCCTCATGAGAATATCACAAAGAACTGAAAGTTTTACAATATGATACTGAAACACTCAATAGATTTGTAGTGAGCATGGTGTGCAAACATGACAAAGTGATACCTCGCTTGCCCCCTTTAGTGAAGAAAAACATAAATGCAGGAGCACCTCCAAAGTTTAAGTGACGAATAGATACAATGATTTCAAAATAAACGATATCATAATCATGCAGAAGACAATGGTACTTTGGGACAATGCACATTACACTCAGAATGACTATCATGCTCTCAATAGTTGGTGCTTTGAAGAAAGAAGGTGGAGACTCTCGAACCGTGGCTTTTGATGGCAAGGTTGAAAATCCGTGGTCGGAAACAAAGACTAAACATGTACCAGAGCTCTTGGTTTTTAAAAACAGAGGTAAAAATTATTTTTTTTGGGATATGCATATTTCGTCAATGAATGCTAGTAGATAACTCAATTACTTCTCTAGATGGACAAGTTTCGAGGAACGGCTCCCGCACGGGGACGATCACATCCCCTTAATCTCCTTTGTTTATCACTGCCAAAGTTTTCTGATTTCTCATGAACAAAGCATGAAGGAGGGTTTGTTTGTTGTATATTTTTTTAATGAGCCGGGCGCACTCTTTGCCAGTTCCTTCTCGTATTAGGGGTTTGCAGATTAGACATGCAATCCCGGGGTGAAGCTTGTCCAACTTAAAAAGATCATGAATTAACAACTACTTCCTCATGAGCTAAAACAGAGGCACAAAAGAGAAATGCTTTCTTGAATAATTTCGAGATGGTACAAGATAGTCTTCGTTAGGAATGTCAAGTAAATACCATGTATAGGAAGGTATGGTGGACTCATATGGCATAACTGGTTTAAAGGATTTTGGATGCACAAGCAGTCAGTCCGCTTAGTACACGCGAAGGTTAGCAAAAGACTGGGAGCGACCAACTAAGAGAGCAATGACGGTCATAATCATGCAGAGCGACAAAACAACATTGAATCGGGCATGGAAGTTATATCGCTACTCAGAAATTAAAGATCATCAAGGCTTGATAGACTTTCTTTACAGTCTTAAATATGCGTGAGCATATGCCAAGTCAATCAAAATAAATTCTTGGAGGAAGATATCACTAAAACATACCACATCATAGGCAAACAAATCATGTTGGTACTTCAATAACACATTAAGAACCCCCCAGCTATTTGAGACTAACCATAAGAAAACATGAACTACTAAGCACCATTATGCACATAGCATTTTTATCATAGACATATCAACCAGTGCAACAGAAGCCAACTCTCTTAACAAGATAAGCATGATAACTCAAGAGAGTTCCAGCAACCAACTAAACAAAAGCTCTGTAAAAAGAAAAGCATGAAAACTAAGAGCTAAACCTGACAGTAGCTATTGAAAGACAAAGAACATACACAGCAAAGATAAACATGAAAATCCTATGTTGTGTTCTAGGTTGAAGTGGAGCGTGTTTCTCTCCCACACAAAGAAAGCTGGGTTCTAACTCGTTATGAATAGCAAGCAAAGCTAAAGAAAACTAAAAAGAAACTAAAAGCAAGACGCTCCAAGCATAGCACATAACACATGAAGTGATTAAAATATAGTGGAACGAAAGACGAACTGATAATTGTTGATGGAGAAGGGGATGCACGGGGGCATCCCCAAGCTTAGACGCTTGAGTCTTCTTGAATATTTCTTGGGGGTGCACGGGGGCATCCCCAAGCTTGAGCGTTTGACACTCCTGAATCTTTTTATCATCTTCCCTCGCACACTTGAAAACTCCCTTCATACATAACTCATCATAATCTGATTAGCGAGGTTAGTACCCATAATAAAATAATTTTTCCTTGCTGGAAATAAAGATAATCTTGAAGGTCTACTGTTTCTCAAGATTGCCAAAAGGTTTTTGCAAAGAAAAAGCAAGCTCAAGGTTTGCAAAACGAAGAAAAGGCAAAACAGGACAGAATCTGTGAAAAACAGACCAGCAGGTAGTAAATAATTTTTTCGGGGCACTTCTCCAACTCAAATCAAAAAACTCAGAACAGACGCCCGAAAGCCAATTGTATAGAGCACGCTGTCGAAAAAATTAAGACCAAAAGGAGGATCCGGTGATTTTATACGAATTTTTCTGTCCAAGGACAGAATCTGTTTCCTGGACAGCACGTCACAACTTTTGAACTTTCTTCCAATCAGAGGCTAAACTTAGCACAAAGCTGAAAAGTAAAGATACAATGATGTTGCTACAGTAGTAACAAACATCAAGACCACTAAAACTGAAAGAACAAACTGAAAGCAAAGATAACAAGGGTTGTCTCCCTAGAGCTCTTTCTTTATAGCCATAAAGATAGGCTTAAGACTTTAATGATGCTCTCGTAGGAATAAGAGTTGAAGAACAAAAAAGAGCATCAAGGAGCAAATACCAAACACATTTAAGCCTAACATGCTTCCTATGCATAGGAATATTGCAATACAATAATTCATTGAAGCACAAAGCAATAAGCATAGGAAGACAAAACAAGTGCAGCTTCAAAACCTTCAACATAAAGAGTGGGAACTTGATATTATTGAAATATCTATAAGCATATGTTCCCTTCTCATAATAATTTTCAGTGGAACCACGAATAAACTCAACAATATAAGCATCACAGAAAGCATTGTTACCATGATCCACATGCAAAAAGGTATCATTACTCTTCATATAAGCAAAATCTTTCTTATTAGGAATAGTGAGAGTAAAGCAATCATAACCATCATGGTAATCATTGTATTTAGGAGGCATATCATAATCATAATAAATTTTATCCTCAATAGTAGGTGGACTGAAAACATCATATTCATCATTGTAATCATATATAGGAAGCAAAGTATCATCAAAGTAAATTTTCTCTTCAAAAGTTGGGGGACTAAAAATATCATGTTCAAACGTGTCATCCCCAAGCTTAGAGCTTTCCATGTCATTAGCGATATTGATATTCAAAGAAAGCATACTAATAACATCACCACCATCATGATTGTTATGCAAATAATAAAGTTCCATAGGTTTTTTAATTTTCTCTTCAAACACATCATGTCCCAAAGCAAGGTAGAGCTTATAAAGCTCTCTCATATTTTTGTTGTTTTCCATTAAGCAAAAGTAGTGAAAAGACATAAAGAAAACTAAAAGGTGAACTAACAAGACTAAAAAGCGTGCAACTCCCCTATCTTGAAGAGTGGAGTCCCCGGCAACGGCGCCAGAAAACTTTGCTTGATGGCTTCTCGCCCCTTGTTGGTTACCCCAAGTGGAAGGTGTGAGATGTAGCGTAGCGGTAGTTTTCCCTTGGCAAAGATACCAAGGATCGAATCCCGTGAGACTCCGAGGGTCGACAAGAAGGTGTCAACTGCTAACGGCGCCAGATACTTAGCTATTGACAGGACCTGCACACAGATACAAATAACTTTGCTCCCAACGAGTACAAAGAGGTTGTCAATCCCTCCGGCCTTGTCGTTTACAAAGGATCAAACACAAGAGATAATAGTGATAGGTATGACTACAACTAGTAAATAAGAACAGGAAGTAAATAGCGGGTGTGATCAGTGATGGTAATATGGACCGGGGTCCCATGATGTTCACTAGTGATGTCTCTCTCCCAAAAGACGGTAAAACAGCTAAGCGAGGTAAACAAATTACAGCTGGGCAATTGACAGGATTATGTGCGCAAACCAATGCTAACTATGCTGCAAAGAAAGGTAGAGGCTCAAAAGCATGGGCGGTACGCCAAGGCAAGTTGACCGAAATCTATCTGCATCTACTACTAATCATCCACCTTGAGATATCTATCCAGAACATCTCGCTGGTATTAAGTTGCGAGTCCCACCCATAGTATAAACTCAAAGCAACAGACAACTGCATTAAAAGAACTTTGCGTAAAGTAAACAATCCTTGCACCCGCAAGTACAAGCACCGTTGTTTTCCCCCTTGTGGCAACATCACATCCCCTAGACTCATGTTTCTGTCACTCAAGCTAGTCATCGAGGGGCATGAACCCACAATCAAGCATAACGTTCCCTCTTGGAGTTACTACCTACTACTTGGCCAAAGCAATAAATAGCAACGGAGAACATGCAAGAATAACTCAAGAACATAAATATAAAAGAGGTGAATCAAATATATTACTCACACACAATCTGAACATAATCTCATAATCCATCGGATCCCAGAAAACTCATCATAGCAACAGCATAAGGATTACATATGTGCCTCGATCATGTAGGGCAGCTCACGAGGTCTAATCGGTGAAGAACAAAGAGGGGAGGAGAACATCACATAGCTACTGGTCATGGACCCATGGTCCAAGGGAGACTACTCACAACTCATCCGGGAGGCATCCATGGTGGTGGAGAAGCTCCCGGTGGTGGTTCTCCCCTCCGGCAGGGTGCCGGGAAGAGTTCTCCTGGTGCACCCGATTTTGGAAGCGCGGCGGCGGCGGAACAGAGATGAGATCGCAAAAAAGGGTTCCGTCCTCGAGGGTTTCGGGACGCGGTGTAAATATATGCCAAAGGGGGGCGTCAGAGGAGGTTAGGGGGGCCCAGGCGGCCTGGCGCGGCGGCCAGGAGGGGGGCCGCGCCCTCTGGGCGCCTGGAGCCCCGGTGGCCCCCCTCTGGCCCTACTTTGGCCGCATGGAAGCTTCCGGAACGCTGATTTTTTATATATTTTTCCCGGAATTTTTCTGGCAATTTACGTAATGGGAAAACCTGAAATACAAAAACAACAGAAAACAGAAACTGGCACTGGGGTGCACTGAGTTAATAAGTTAGTCCAAATATGATCAAAAGTGTATGGAAGTGCATAAATATCATAGCAATATCACACAAAAGAGGCATGTAGCAAGCAGAAATTATAGATATGTTTTGGACGTATCAGGCGGCACAAATCCAGCCGCGACTGCTTCCTGAAACGGCGGCATAGGGGTGGATGCAAGACGCCCTCCAGTGGGGGGAGGCGACATGGGCTAGGGCGGCGAAGGCGATTTGGGGCGGTGGCGGCGACGACGACGGTGACTTGGGCGGTGCCGGCAGCTGGTGCTCAGTCGCGGGCGGTGGCAACAATGGTGACGGCGACTTGGGCGGTGCCGGCGGCGACTTTTGGCGGCTGGTGCTTGCTACTTCTCGAGCTTGCATTGTATTCCCTCGAAGAGGAAAGGGAGATGCAGTACAGTAGCGTAAGTATTTCCCTCAGTTTTTGAGAACCAAGGTATCAATCCAGTAGGAGACCATGCGCGAGTCCCTCGCACCTGCACAAACAAATAAGAACTTCGCAACCAACGCGATAAGGGGTTGTCAATCCCTTTACGGTCACTTACGAAAGTGAGATCTGATAGAGATGATAGTTTGATATTTTTCATTATATGAACAGAAAGTAAAAGCGGAAAAGTAAAGTAGATTGTAGATTGATATGTTGAGAATAGACCCGGGGGCCATAGTTTTCTCTAGTGGCTTCTCTCATGATAGCGAAATTTTACGACGGGTAAACAAATTATTGTCGAGAAATTGATAGAAAAGCGAATAATTATGAGACTATCTAGGCATGATCATTATATATAGGCATCACGTCCGAGACAAGTAGACCGAAACGATTCTGCATCTACTACTATTACTCCAGACATCGACTGCTATCCGGCATGCATCTAGAGTATTAAGTTCATAAGAACAGAGTAACGCCTTAAGCAAGATGACATGATGTAGAGGGATAAACTCAAACATAGTGATATAAACCCCATCTTTTTATCCTCGATGGCAACAATACAATACGTGCCTTGCTGCCCCTACTGTCACTGGGAAAGGACACCGCAAGATTGAACCCAAAGTCAAGCACTTCTCCCATTGCAAGAACTATAGATCTAGTAGGCGAAACCAAACCAATAATTCGAAGAGACTTGCAAAGATATTATAATCATACATAAAGAGTTCAGAGAAGAACCAGATATTTCTCATAGATAATCTTGATCATAAACCCACAATTCATCGGATCTCGACAAACACACCGCAAAAAGAGATTACATCGAATAGATCTCCTCTAAGACCGAGGAGAACTTTGTATTGATATCTAAAGAGAGAGAAGAAGCCATATAGATATGAGCTATGGACCCGAAGGTCTCTGGTAAACTACTCACAACTCATGGTGAGACGATGATGATGATGTAGAAGCAGTCCGTGAAAGATCCCCCTTCGGCGGAGCTCCGAAACAGGCCCCAAGATGGGATCTCATGGGAACAGAAGGTTGCGGCGGTGGAACTAGGGTTTTCTCTGTTGTTCTGGTAGTTTCAGGCTACGTAGGTATATATAGGAGGAAGGAGAGCACCGGGGGCCAGATGGGGTGCCAACGAGGCAGGGGCGCGCCCTATAGGGGGCGTGCACCCCACCCTCGTGGATGCCACGTCAGCCCTACTCCATGTTTCTCAAGTCTCCCATGCGTATTTTGCTCCAAAAATATCTCTCCTGAAGGTTTCATTCCGTTTGGACTCCGTTTGATATTCCTTTTCTGTAAAGCCCTAAAACAGGCAAAAGAACAACAATCTGGACTGGGCCTTTGGGTTAATAGGTTAGTCACAAAAATAATATAAAAGTGTATAACAAAGCCCATCAAACATCCAAAACATCATAAATAATAGCATGGAACAATAAAAAATTATAGATACATTGGAGACGTATCAGTGCTCGGTCGCGGATGGGCGGTCGCGTGGCGTAAGGGGACTGAAGTGGCAGTTGGTCGTTGATACGTCCATTTTGCATGATGCTTTTATATTGATATTTATTCCATCACGGGCTGTTATTACACTTTATATCACAATACTTATGCCTATTCACTCTTATTTTAGAAGGTTTACACGAAGAGGGAGAATGCCGGCAGCTGGAATTCTGCACTGGAAAAAGAGCAAATCAGAGATACCTATTCTGCACAACTCCAAAAGTCCTGAAACTTCACGGAGAATATTTTTGGAATATATAAGGAATAGTGGGCGAAAGAAATACCAGAGGGGGGCCACCAGCCATCCACAAGGGCGAGGTGGGCGCCCTACCCCCCTGGGCGCGCCCCCTACAGTCCCCCACATCCATCTTCTGCTATATCAATGTGTTTTGACCTGGAAAAAATAAGAGGGAGGTTTTTGGGACAAAGTGCTGCCGTCTCGAGGCAGAACCTGGGCGAAACCAACCTAGAGCTCCGGCAGGGCTGTTCTACCGGGGATACTTCTCTCCGGGAGGGGGAAATCGAAGCCATCGTCATCACCAACGGTCCTCACCAGCACCATCTCCTCTCAACCCTAGTTCATCTCCTGTATCCGATCTTTGTCTCAAAACCCCAGATTGGTACCTATGGGTTGCTAGTATTGTTGATTACTCCTTGTAGTTGATCCTAGTTGGTTTATTCGGTGGAAGATCATATGTTCAGATCCTTAATGCAATTCAATATACCTGTGATCATGAACATGAACATGCTTTGTGAGTAGTTACGTTTGTTCCCGAGTACATGGGAGAAATCTTGTTATAAGTAATCATGTGAATTTGTTATCTGTTCGATATTTTGATGAGATGTATGTTGTCTTTCCTCTAGTGGTGTTATATGAACGTTGACTACATGACACTTCACCATTATTTGGGCCTAGGGGAAGGCATTGGGAAGTAATAAGTAGATGATGGGTTGCTAGAGTGACAGAAGCTTAAACCCTAGTTTATGCGTTGCTTCGTAAGGGGCTGATTTGGATCCCTATGTTTCAGGCTATGATTAGATTTATCTTAATACTTCTTTCGTAGTTGTGGATGCTTGCGAGAGTGGTTAATCACAAGTGGGAGGCTTGTCCAAGGAAGTACAACACCAAAGCACCGGTCCACCCACATATCAAATTATCAAAGTACCGAACACGAATCATATGAGCATGATGAAAACTAGCTTGACAGTAATTCCCATGTGTCTTCGGGATCGGTTTGCTTTATATAAGAGTACGTCCAGGCTTGTCCTTTGCTACAAAAAGGATTGGGCCACCTTGCTGCACCTTAGTTAGTTTTGTTACTTGTTACCTGTTACGAATCATACTACCACATAACTATCTGTTACCGATAATTTCAGTGCTTGAAGAGAAAACCTTGATGAAAACCGCTTGTCATTTCCTTCTGCTCCTCGTGGGGTTCGACGCTCTTACTTATTGAATGGACTGTGATAGATCCCCTACACTTGTGGGTCATCAAGACTCTTTTCTGGCACCGTTGCCGGGGAGTGAGGCGCCTTTGGTAAGGAAACATTTATATAGTGTGCTGAAATTTACTGTCACTTGTTACTATGGAAAAGAATCCTTTGTGGTGTTTGTTCGGGGTATCCTCACCCGATTGGAAGAACAAAGAGTTACTCCTGAACCTACTGCACCTACTGAAAATATTTACTTTGAAATTCCTTTGGGTATGGTAGAGAAACTGCTAGCTAATGCTTATGCAGGAGACATAACATTGCATGCTGATTTACACCTAATCTATGTGGACGAAGTTTGCGGATTATTTAAGCTTGCAGGTATCCCAGAGGATTTTTTCAAGAAGAAGGTGTTCCCTTTATCTTTGAAGGGAAATGCATTGACATAGTATAGGCTATGTGATGATATTGGATCATGGAACTACAACCGGTTGAAATTGGAATTTCATCAGAAGTTTTATCCTATGCATCTAGTTCATCGTGATCGGAATTATATATATAATTTTTAGCCCTATAAAAGAGAAAGTATCGCTCAAGCTTGGGGGAGGCTTAAGTCAATGGTATATTCATGCCCCAATCATGAGCTCTCAAGAGAAATTATTATTCAAAAAATTTATGCTCGGCTTTCTAATAATGATCAATCCATGCTCGATACTTCTTTTGCTGGCTCTTATATGAATAATACAGTTGAATTCAAATGGGATTTATTGGAAATAATTAAACACAATTCTGAAGATTGGGATATCGACAAAGGTAATGAGTCAGGTATATGCCTTAAGTTTGATTGTGTTATATCTTTTATGGATACCGATGCTTTTCATGCATTTAGCACTCAATATGGACTTGACTCTGAAAAATTAGCTTCTTTATGTGAATCATTTGCTACTCATGTTAATCACCCTAAAGAGAAGTGGTTTAAATATCATCCTCCCATTGAAGTTAAAGTAGTTGAATCAATTAAAGTTGAAGAAGAAACTATCACTTATAAAGTTGATCCTGTTATTCCTACTACTTATATTGAGAACCGATTAAAGATTCACCTATGGTTAATAAAAGTAATATTAGAGCACCTAGACCACCTAAAAAATCAATGTTGAACCTAATATTGCTATGGTTAAAGATCTCTTGGTAGATAATGTTGATGGGCATGTTATTTATTTCTGTGATGAAGCTGCTAGAATTGTCAAACCCGATATTAAAGATAAACATAGACCTGTTGTTGGCATGCCTATTGTTTCTGTTAAAATAGGAGATCATTGTTATCATGGCTTATGTGATGTGGGTGTTAGTGTGAGTGCAATTCCTTTTACCTTATATGAAGAAATTATGAATGAAATTGCACCTGCTGAGTTAGAAGAAATTGATGTTACTATTAAACTTGCTAATAGAGATACTATATCACCAATTGGGATTGTTAGAGATGTGGAGGTCTTGTGTCGGGAAGTAAAATATCCTACTAATTTTCTTGTTCTTGGTTCCCCACAAGATGATTTTTGTCCCATTATATTTTGTAGACCTTTCGTGAACACTTTTAATGCTAGGATAGACTGCGAGAAAGATATTATTACTGTTGGTCTTGGGGATATGTGTCTGAAGGAAATATGCCCTAGAGGAAATAATAAAGTTGTTATTTATATTTCCTTATATCATGATAAATGTTTATTATTCATGCTAGAATTGTATTAACCGGAAACTTAGTACATGTGTGAATACATAGACAAAACAGAGTGTCCCTAGTATGCCTCTACTAGACTAGCTCATTGATCAAAGATGGTTATGTTTCCTAACCATAGACATGAGTTGTCATTTGATCAACGGGATCACATCATTAGGAGAATGATGTGATGGACAAGACCCATCCATTAGCTTAGCACTATGATCGTTTAGTTTTACTGCTATTGCTTTCTTCATGACTTATACATGTTCCTATGACTATGAGATTATGCAACTCGCGAATACCGTAGGAACACCTTGTGTGCTATCAAACGTCACAACGTAACTAGGTGATCATAAAGATGCTCTACAGGTGTCTCCGAAAGTGTTCGTGGTGTTGGCATAGATCAAGACTAGGATTTGTCACTCCGAGTGTCGGAGAGGTATCTCTGGGCCCTCTCGGTAATGCACATCAAAATAAGCCTTGCAAGCAATAGACTAATGAGTTAGTCACGAGATGATGTATTACGGAACGAGTAAAGAGACTTGCCGGTAACGAGATTGAACTAGGTATAGAGATACCGACGATCGAATCTCGGGCAAGTAAGATACCAATGACAAAAGGAACAACGTATGTTGTTATGCGGTTTGACCGATAAAGAACTTCATAGAATATGTAGGAGCCAATATGAGCATCCAGCTTCTGCTATTGGTTATTGACCGGAGATGAGTCTCGGTCATGTCTACATAGTTCTCGAACCCGTAGGGTCCGCACGCTTAACGTTTGATGACGATCGGTATTACGAGTTTATGAGTTTTGATGTACCGAAGGAGTTTGGAGTCCCGGATGAGACCGGGGACATCACGAGGAGTCTCGAAATGGTCGAGACGTAAAGATCGATATATTGGACGACTATATTCGGACATCGGAAAGGTTCTGAATGATTCGGGTATTTTTCAGAGTATATGGGCCTTATTGGGCCATACGGGAATAGAGGAGAAAGGCCAAAAGGAAGGAGGCGCGCGCCCCCCCTCTGGTCCGAATTGGACAAGGGGTGCAGCCCCCTTTTCCTTCTCCCTCTCCACCTCTTTCCTTCTCTCCTACTCCGGAAAGGAAAGGGGAATCCTACTAGGACTTGGGAGTCCTAGTAGGACTCCCCACACTTGGCGCGCCCCCTCTAGGGCCAGCCTCTCCCTTGCTCCTTTATATACGGGGGCAGGGGGGCACCCTAGGACACACAAGTTGAATTGTTTTAGCCGTGTGCGGTGCCCCCCTCCACAGAAACACACCTCGATCATACCGTTGCAGTGCTTAGGCGAAGCCCTGCGCCGGTAGATACATCATATCTGTCACCACGCCGTCGTGCTGACGAAACTCTCCCGTGAAGCTCAACTGGATCAAGAGCTCGTGGGACGTCATCAAGCTGAACGTGTGCTGAACGCGGAGGTGCCGTACGTTCGGTGCTTGATCGGTTGGATCGCGAAGAAGTTCGACTACATCAACCACGTCACTTGACGCTTCCGCTCCCAGTCTACGAGGGTACGTAGACACACTCTTCCCCTCGTTGCTATACATCTGATAGATAGATCTTGCGTGATCGTAGGAAAATTTTGAAAATACTACGTTCCCCAACGGTGGCATCATGAGCCAGGTCTATGCGTAGATGATATGCACGAGTAGAACACAATGAGTTGTGGGCGATACTAGTCATACTGCTTACCAGCATGTCATACTTTGCTTCGGCGGTATTGTGAGATGAAGCGGCCCGGACCGACATTACGCGTACGCTTACGCAAGACTGGTTTCACCGTTATGAGCACTCGTTGCTTAAAGGTGACTGGCGGGTGTCTGTCTCTCTCACTTTAGCTGAATCAAGTGTGCCTACGCCCGGTCCTTGTGAAGGTTAAAACAGCACATACTTGACGAAACATCGTTGTGGTTTTGTATGCGTAGGTAAGAACGGTTCTTGCTAAAGCCCGTAGCAGCCACGTAAAACTTGCAACAACAAAGTAGAGGACGTCTAACTTGTTTTTGCAGGGCATGTTGTGATGTGATATGGTCAAGACATGATGAGTTATACGGTTTTGTATGAGATGATCATGTTTTGTAAAGTTATCGGCAACTGGCAGGAGCCATATGGTTGTCGCTTTATTGTATGAAATGCAATCGCCATGTAATTGCTTTACTTTATCACTAAGCAGTAGCGATAGTCGTAGAAGCAATAGTTGGCGAGACGACAACGATGCTACGATGGAGATCAAGGTGTCGCGCCGGTGACAAAGGTGATCATGACGGTGCTTTGGAGATGGAGATCAAAAGCACAAGATGATGATGGCCATATCATGTCACATATTTTGATTTGCATGTGATGTTTATCTTATTATGCTTCTTATTTTGCTTGAAATGACGGTAGCATTATAAGATGATCCCTTACAAAATTTCAAGGTATAAGTGTTCTCCCTGAGTATGCACCATTGCGAAAGTTCGTCGTGCCGAGACACCACGTGATGATCAGGTGTGATAAGCTCTACGTTCAAATACAACGGGTGTAAGCCAGTTTTGCACACGCAGAATACTCGGGTTAAACTTGACGAGCCTAGCATATGCAGATATGGCCTCGGAACACTGGAGACCGAAAGGTCGAGCGTGAATCATATAGTAAATATGATCAACATAAGATGTTCACCATTGAAACTACTCCATCTCACGTGATGATCGGACATGGTTTAGTTGATTTGGATCACGTGATCATTTAGATGACTAGAGGGATGTCTATCCAAGTGGGAGTTCTTAAGTAATATGATTAAATTGAACTTTAATTTATCATGAACTTAGTCCTCGTAGTATTAGCATATTTATGTTGTAGATCAATAGCTCACGATGTTGCTCCCCGTTTATTTTTTATATGTTCCTAGAGAAAACTAAGTTGAAAGATGTTAGTAGCAATGATGCGGAATTGTTCCGTGATCTGAGGATTATCCTCATTGCTGCACAGAGAATTATGTCCTTGATGCACCGCTAGGTGACAAACCTATTGCAGGAGCAGATGTAGATGTTATGAACGTTTTGACAAAAGCTCGGTATGATGACTACTTGATAGTTTAAGTGCACCATGCTTTACGGCTTAGAACCGGGACTTCAAAAACGTTTTGAACGCCACGGAGCATATAAGATGTTCCAAGAGTTGAAATTAATATTTCATACTCATGCCCGTGTCGAGAGGTATAAGACTTCTGATAGTACTTTGCCTACAAGATGGAGGAGAATAGCTCAACCAGTGAGCATGTCCTCCGATTGTCTGGGTACTACAATTACTTGAATCAAGTGGGAGTTAATCTTCCAGATAAGATAGTAATTGACAAAGTTCTCTAGTGACTATCACCAAGTTAGTAGAACTTCGTGCTGAACTATAATATGCAAGGGATGACGAAAGGAATTCCCGAGCTCTTCGCGATGCTGAAGTCGGCGAAGGTAGAAATCATGAAAAAGCATCAAGTGTTGATGGTTAACAAGACCACTTGTTTCAAGTAAAGGGCAAAGGGATAGAAGGGGAACTTCAAGAAGAATGACAAGCAAGTTGTCACTCCCGTGAAAAAACCCAAAGCTAAAACTTAAGCCTGAAACTAAGTGATTCTACTGCAAAGGAAATGGTCACTGGAAGTGGAACTGCCCTAGATACTTGGCGGATAAGAAGGATGGCAAAGTGAATAAAGGTATATTTTCATATACAGATTATTGATGTGTACTTTACTAGTGTTCATAGCAACCCCTGGGTATTCGATATCGGTTCAGTTGCTAAAATTAGTAACTCGAAACGAGAATTGCAGAATGAACAGAGACTAGTTAAAGGTGAAGTGACGATGTGTGTTGGAAGTGGTTCCAAGATTGATATGATCATCATCGCACACTCCCTACACTTTCGGGATTAGTGTAAAATCTAAATAAATGTTATTTGGCATTTGCGTTGAGCATGAATATGATTTGATCATTTTTGTTGCAATACGGTTATTCATTTAAAGTCATAGAATAATTGTTATTCTGTTTACATGAATAAAACCTTCGATGGTCATACACCCAATGAAAATAGTTTGTTGGATCTCGATCGTGGTGATACACATATTCATAATATTGAAGCCAAAAGATGCAAGGTTAATAATGATAGTGCAACTTATTTGTGGCACTGCCATTTAGGTCATAATGGTGTAAAGCACATGAAGAAACTCCATAGTTATGGACTTTTGGAATCACTTGATTATGAATCACTTGGTGCTTGCGAACCATGCCTCATGGGCAAGATGACTAAAACTCCGTTCTCCGGAACAATGGAGCGAGCAATAGATTTGTTGGAGATCATACATACAGATGTATGTGGACCAATGAGTGTTAAAGCTCGCGGCGGGTATCGTTATTTTCTTACCTTCACTGATGATTTGAGCAGATATGGGTATATCTACTTAATGAAGCATAAGTCTGAAACATTTGAAAAGTTCAAAGAATTTCAGAGGGAAGTGGAGAATCATCGTAACAAGAAAATAAGAGTTTCTACGATATGATCGTAGAGGTAAAATATTTGAGTTAGCGAGCTTGGCCTTCAGTAAAAACAATGTGAAATAGTTTCACTACTCACGCCACCTGGAACACCATAGTGTAATGGTGTGTCCGAACGTTATATCCATACTTTATTAGATATGGTGCGATCGATGATGTCTCTTACCGATCTACCACTATCGCTTTTGGGGTTATGCATTAGAGACAGCTACATTCATGTTAAATAGGGCACCATCTAAATCCATGGAGATGACACCGTATGAACTGTGGTTTGACGAGAAACCTAAGCTGTCATTTCTTTAAGTTTGGGACTCCGATGCTTATGTGAAAAAGTTTCAACATGATAAGCTCGAACCCAAATCGGAGAAGTAAATCTTCATAGGATACCCAAAAGAAACTGTTGGGTACACCTTCTATCACAGATCCAAAGGCAAGGTCTTTGTTGCTAAGAGTGGATCCTTTCTAGAGAAGGAGTTTCTCTCGAAAGAAGTGAGTGGGAGGAAAGTAGAACTTGACGAGGTAATTGTACCTTATCCCGAATTGGAAAGTGGAACATCACAGAAACTAGTTCCAGTGATTCCTACACCAATTAGTGAGGAAGCTAATGATGATGATCATGAAACTTCAGATCAAGTTTCTGCTGAACTTCGTAGATTAACCAGAGTTCGTTCCGCATCAGAGTGGTACGGCAACCTGGTTCTGGAAGTCATGTTACTGGACCATGATGAACCTACGAACCATGCGGAAGCGATGATGAGCCCAAATTCCGCAAAATGGCTTGAGGCCATGAAATCTGAGATGGGATCCTTGCATGAGAACCAAGTGTGGACTTTGGTTGACTTGCCCGATGATTGGCATGCCATCGAAAATAAATGGATCTTCAAGAGGAAGACTGACGCTGACGGTAATGTTACTGTTTACAAAGCTCGACTTGTTGTGAAAGTTTTTTCAACAAGTTCAAGGAGTTGACTACGATGAGACTTTCTCACCCGTAGCGATGCTTAAGTCTGTCCGAATCATGTTAGCAATTGCCGCATTTTATGAAATCTGGCAAATGGATAACAAAATTGCATTCTTTAATGGATTTACTTAAGAAGACTTGTATACGATGCAACCAGAAGGTTTTGTCAATCCTGAAGGTGCTAACAAAATGTGCAAGCTCTAGCGATCCATCTATGGACTGGTGCAAGCATCTCGGAGTTGGAATATACGCTTTGATAAGTTGATCAAAGCATATAGATTTATACAGACTTGCGGTGAAGCCTGTATTTACAAGAAGTGAGTGGGAGCACTACAACCTTTCTGATAAGTATATGTGAATGACATATTGTCGATCGGAAATGATATAGAATTTTCTGGAAAGCATAAAGGAGTGTTTGAAAGGAGTTTTTCAAAGAAAGACCTTGGTGAAGCTGCTTACATATTGGGCATCAAGATCTATAGAGATTGATCAAGACGCTTGATAAGACTTTCGATGAGTACATACCTTGATAAGATTTTGAAGTAGTTCAAAATGGATCAATCAAAGAAGGAGTTCTTGCCTGACTTGTAAGGTGTGAAGTTGAGTAAGACTCAAAGCCAGACCACGGCAGACAAATATAGAGAGACTGAAAGTCATTCCCTATGCCTCAGCCATAGGTTCTATAAAGTATGCCATGCTGTGTACCAAACACGTTGTGTACCTTGCCATGAGTTTGTCAAGGGAGTACAATAGTGATCCAGGAGTAGATCACTGTACAACGGTCAAAATTATCCTTAGTAACTGGATGACTAAGGAAATGTTTCTCGATTATGGAGGTGATAAAGAGTTCGTCGTAAAGGGTTACGCCGATGCAAGCTTTGACACTAAATCCAGATGACTCTAAGTATCAATCTGGATGCGTATTGAAAGTGGGAGCAATTAGCTAGAGTAGCTCTATGCAGAGCATTGTAGACATAGAAATTTGCGAAATACATACGGATCTGAATGTGACAGACTCGTTGACTAAACTTCTCTCACAAGCAAAACATGATCACACCTTATTACTCTTGGGTATTAATCACATAGCAATGTGAACTAGATTATTGACTCTAGTAAACCCTTTGGGTGTTGGTCACATGGCGATGTGAACTATGGGTGTTATTCACATAACGATGTGAACTATCGGTATTAAATCACATGGCGATGTGAGCTAGATTATTGACTCTAGTGCAAGTGGGAGACTGAAGGAAATATGCCCTAGAGGCAATAATAAAGTTGTTATTTATATTTCCTTATATCATGATAAATGTTTATTATTCATGCTAGAATTGTATTAACCGGAAACTTAGTACATGTGTGAATACATAGACAAAACAGAGTGTCCCTAGTATGCCTCTACTAGATTAGCTCATTGATCAAAGATGGTTATGTTTCCTAACCGTAGACATGAGTTGTCATTTGATAAATGGGATCACATCATTAGGAGAATGATGTGATGGACAAGACCCATCCGTTAGCTTAGCACTATGATCGTTTAGTTTTACTGCTATGGCTTTCTTCATGACTTATACATGTTCCTATGACTATGAGATTATGCAACTCCCGAATACCGTAGGAACACCTTGTGTGCTATCAAACGTCACAACGTAACTGGGTGATCATAAAGATGCTCTACAGGTGTCTCCGAAAGTGTTCGTGGTGTTGGCATAGATCCAGACTAGGATTTGTCACTCCGAGTGTCGGAGAGGTATCTCTGGGCCCTCTCGGTAATGCACATCATAATAAGCCTTGCAAGCAAAAGACTAATGAGTTAGTCACGAGATGATGTATTACGGAACGAGTAAAGAGACTTGCCGGTAACGAGATTGAACTAGGTATAGAGATACCGACGATCGAATCTCGGGCAAGTAACATAGCAATGACAAAAGGAACAACATATGTTGTTATGCGGTTTGACCGATAAAGATCTTTGTAGAATATGTAGGAGACAATATGAGCATCCAGGTTCTGCTATTGGTTATTGACCAGAGATGAGTCTCGGTCATGTCTACATAGTTCTCGAACCCGTAGGGTCCGCACGCTTAACGTTTGATGACGATCGGTATTATGAGTTTATGAGTTTTGATGTACCGAAGGAGTTCGGAGTTCCGTATGAGAATGGGGACATGACGAGGAGTCTCGAAATGGTCGAGACGTAAAGATCGATATATTGGACGACTATATTCGGACATCGGAAAGGTTCCGAGTGATTCGGGTATTTTTTGGAGTATATGGGCCTTATTGGGCCATACGGGAATAGAGGAGAAAGGCCAAAAGGAAGGAGGCGCGCACCCCCCCTCTGGTCCGAATTGGACAAGGGGTGCAGCCCCCTTTTCCTTCTCCCTCTCCACCTCTTTCCTTCTCTCCTACTCCGGAAAGGAAAGGGGAATCCTACTAGGACTTGGGAGTCCTAGTAGGCCTCCCCACACTTGGCGCGCCCCCTCTAGGGCCGGCCTCTCCCTTGCTTCTTTATATACGGGGGCAGGGGGGCACCATAGGACACACAAGTTGAATTGTTTTAGCCGTGTGCGGTGCCCCCTCCACAGAAACACACCTCGATCATACCGTTGCAGTGCTTAGGCGAAGCCCTGCGCCGGTAGATACATCATATCCGTCACCACGCCGTCGTGCTGACGAAACTCTCCCGTGAATCTCAACTGGATCAAGAGCTCGTGGGACGTCATCAAGCTGAACGTGTGCTGAACGCGGAGGTGCCGTACATTCGGTGCTTGATCGGTTGGATCGCGAAGAAGTTCGACTACATCAACCGCGTCACTTGACGCTTCCGCTCCCGGTCTACAAGGGTATGTAGACACACTCTTCCCCTCGTTGCTATACATCTGGTAGATAGATCTTGCGTGATCGTAGGAAAATTTTGAAAATACTACGTTCCCCAATAGTGTCATGATATTAATTTATCTAAATTTCGTAAACAACCCCGTGATAAAGAATTTCCTAGTAAGGATTAAATTATTGGTCTTACTTCTATTGCCGTGCCTCCTACTGAACCTTTAGAACAGTGTCTGCTAGACCATCAGAATGATATGTTTATGAATGTAAGAACAGAAATAGAAGAAATATTCTTTAAGCAAGGGCCTATTCTGAAAAACAATTTGCCTGTTGAAATCCTTGGGGATCCTCCTCCACCAAAGGGTGATCCCGTGTTTGAGCTTAAACCTTTGCATGATACTTCGAAATATGCTTATCTTGATGAAAAGAAGATCTATCATGTTATTATTAGTGCTAACCTTTCAGAGCATGAAGAAAAGAGACTATTGAAAACTCTGAAGAAGCATCGTGCTGCTATTGAATATACTCTTGAAGATCTTAAGGGCATTAGTCCCACCTTATGCCAACACAAAATTAAGTTGGAGCGAGACATTAAACGGGTTGTTGATCACCAACGTCGATTAAATTCGAAGATGTAAGAGGTGGTAAGAAATGAAGTACTAAAACTTCTAGAGGCAGGTATTATTTATCATATTGCTGATAGTCAGTAGGTAAGCCCTATTCATTGTGTCCCCAAGAATGGACGCATTACTGTTGTTTCTAATGATAAAGATGAATTGATCCCGCAAAGAATTGTTATAGGTTATAGAATTGTAATTGGTTTTTTGTAAATTTAATAAAGCTACTAAGAAAGATCTTTACCCTCTACCTTTTATTGATCATATTCTAGAAAGTCTATCCAAACATACACATTTATGCTTTCTAGATAGTTATTATGGATTCTCTCAAATACCTGTGTCAAAAGAGGATCAAGAAAATACTACTTTTACTTGCCCCTTTGGTACTTTTAATTATAGACATGTGCCTTTTGATTTATGCAATGCACCTGCTACCTTACAAAGATGTATGACTGATATATTCTCTGACTTCTGTGAAAAAGATTGTTGAGTTTTTTCTTCTTTTGATGATTGCTTAAGCAACCTTGATCGAGTTTTGTAGAGATGCGAAGAAACTAATCTTGTATTGAATTGAGAGAAGTGTCACTTTATGGTTAATGAAGGCATTGTCTTGGGGCATAAGATTTCTGAAAGAGGTATTGAAGTTGATAAAGCTAAAGTATATGCTATTGTAAAGATGGCGTGTCCGAAAGATATCAAAGGTATTAGAAGTTTTCTTGGTCGCGCTGGTTTCTATAGGAGGTTTATTAAAGACTTCTCTAAAATTTCTAGGCCTCTCACTAATCTCTTGCGAAAAGATGTTCCTTTTATTTTTGATGATGATTGTGTGGAAGCATTTGAAATACTAAAGAAATTCTTGATTACTACACCTATTGTTCAACCACCTGATTGGAATTTACCCTTTGAAATTATGTGTGATGCGAGTGATTATGCTGTTGGTGATGTTTTAGGACAAAGAGTTGATAAAAAATTGATTGTTATTCATTATGCTAGTAAAACCCTAGACAGTGCCTAGAGAAATGATGCTACTACTGAAAAATATTTTTTAGCAGTTCTTTTTGCTTGTGATAAGTTCAGATCCTATATTGTTGATTCCAAAGTAACTATTCACACTGATCATGCTGCTATTAAATATCTTATGGAAAAGAAAGATGCTAAACCTAGGCTTATTAGATGGGTTATCTTGGTACAAGAATTTGAGTTGCATATTATTGATAGAAAGGGAGTAGAGAACCCCGTTGTAGATAACTTGTGTAGGTTAGAAAATGTTCTTGATGGCCCACTACCCATTGATTATAGCTTTCCCGATGAACAATTGGATGTCATAAATGCTTCTCGTAATGCTCCATGGTATGCTAATTATATTGTTGCTAAATTTATACCACCTAGCTTCACATAGCAGCAAAAGAAAAAGTTTTTCTATGATTTAAGACATTACTTTTGGGACCCACACCTTTATAAAGAAGGAGTATATGGTGTTATTATACGTTATGTACCTGAGCATGAACAGGAACAGATCCTACGTAAGTGTCACTCCGAGGCCTATGGAGGACACCATGCTGGAGATAGAACTGCACATAAGGTATTACAATATGGTTTTTATTAGCCTACTCTCTTCAAAGATGCCCGTAAGTTTGTCTTGTCTTGTGATGAATGTTAGAGAATTGGTAATATTAGTAGACGTCAGGAAATTCCTATGAACTATTCACTTGTTATTGAACCATTTGATGTTTGGCGCTTTGATTATATGGGACCTTTTGCTTCCTCTAATGGGTATACACATATTTTAGTTGCTCTTGATTACGTTACTAAGTGGGTAGAAGCTACTACAACTAGTAGTGTTGATCATAACACTGCTATTAACATGCTTAAAGAAGTTATTTTTCCGAGGTTTGGAGTCCCTAGATATTTAATGAATGATGGTGGTTCACATTTTATTCATGGTGCTTTCCGTAAGACGCTTGCAAAATATGATGTTAACCATAGAATTGCATCGCCGTATCACCCTTAGTCTAGTGGTCAAGTATAATTGAGCAATAGAGAGATTAAATTGATTTTGCAAAATACTGTTAATAGATCTAGAAAGAATTGGTCTAAGAAACTTGATGATGCATTATGGGCTTATAGAACTGCTTATCTCCGTATAAAATGGTTTATGGAAAAGCATGTCACTTACCTCTTGAATTAGAACATAAGGCATATTGGGCTATTAAAGAGCTCAAATATGACTTCAAACTTGCTGGTGAGAAGAGGTTATTTGACATCAGCTCACTTGATGAATGGAGAACCCAAGACTATGAGAATGACAAGTTGTTTAAAGAAAAGGTTAAAAGATGGCATGATAAGAGAATACAAAAACGGGAGTTTACCGTAGGTGATCATGTCTTGCTATACAACTCTCGTTTAAGATTTTTTGCAGGAAAGCTTCTCTATAAATGGGAAGGCCCTTACATTATCGAGGAGGTCTATCATTCCGGCGCCATCAAAATCAACAACGCCGAAGGCACAATCTGAAGGTGGTAAATGGTCACAGAATCAAACACTATATCTCAGACTCTGAAAAGGAATAGATCTAGAGCAAGATGTCGTCCCAAGATTTAGAGGGAGAGAGCTAATAGCTGATTATATTGCAGACGCCAAGGTATATGGGGAATTGGAGCATTATGGGTGGACCACAGAGGAAGAAGAAGACTATGATCCGAATGGAAAGGAAGAGACAAGTTCTGATGAAGAGGAAGTTCCACTACCCCGTCCTGGGGACATACATGTGGAGTTCAAAAACACAAGTGTTCCTAATAAAGCAAATAAACCAAAGATAGAGTTTATCCCTTTTACTATTTTGTAGGAGAACAAGAAATAATTACGCAGGAGGGTATTCACACTGGAACAGAATATTGGTGAGCTAAAGGAGGAAAATTCGATACTTAAGCGTAAGACGAGGGAAAAAGATAAACCTGCTTCATCAACAACTCCTTCATCACCACCTCCGAAGAAAGAAACATAAATACATGGGTGTGGGCACTCCCCTTGGCAACTGCCAAGCTTGGGGGAGGTTCCCCCACTAGTAGAAAAGGGCCTAATGTGAAGCACATTAGTCCCGGTATGTAACTGAACCTGCATTAATGATCACATTAGTGCCGGTTCCAACGGTTAGGCAGGCGGCGATCATTAGTACCAGTTCGTGGCAAACCTTTAGTACCGGTTTGTGCTACGAACCGACACTAATGACGTGGTGGCAGGCTTGTGTCAGGCTGGGTACTCATGATCACCTTTAGTACCGGTTGGTGATATGAGCTGGGACTAGAGATTCACCTTTATTCCTGGTTCGTATAACTAACCGGTACTAGAGGTCATCCTATATAAACCCCTTCGTCCAGCCCGAGCGCTCTGTTCTTCCCCTTTCCCTTCTCCTCTGTTTTCTTCCTCTTCGTTTAGAGCCCACACTCCATTTTTGCCAAAAAATTTGAAGATATGAAGGCACCCCATCCATCCAAGTGATCTCAAAGGTTAGCAACTTTGGCCATTCATCTCTCATTGCTAGATTAGCTCTTGCAATGCTCTATAAGTATAGTGATTTGAAGGCACCCCATCCATCCAAGTGATCACAAAGGTTAGCAACTTTGTCCTTTCATCTCTCACAAAGATTTGAAGGCACCCCATCCATCCAAGAGATGATGGCCATCCCTTTGCTTTTTCACCTCTGTCCCTAGGAAATAATGCAATTCTCCAAGATCCTTGATGGCAAACTATGCACTGAGATCCTTCAAAAGTCATGTGATGGCTTCATCAGATGAACTTGTACCAATGATATAATCAACATATATGAGAACAAATACGTGTGTGTTGCATTTATTGTAAATGAATAGTGAGGTGTCGGACTTGGAAAGAACAAAACCAAGTGTTTGCATTTTGTGACTGAGAAGTGAGTACCATGCTCGAGGAGCTTGCTTAAAGCCATATAATGCCTTATCAAATTTGCATACATGAGAGGGTGCATTCTTGTTCTCAAACCCAGGAGGTTGCTTCATATATACTTCCTCTTCCTGAACACCATGAAGAAACGCGTTCTGTACAACTAGCTGTTGGGGAACGTAGCATAAATCAAAAAATTTCTACGTCTTCACCAAGATCCAAGTATGGAGACATCTAGCAACGAGCAACTAAGAGTGCATCTACATACCGTTATGTAGATCGCGTGCGGAAGCTTTCAACGAAGCAAGGATGAAGTAGTCGTACTCTTCACGTTCTTCGTCACCGATGATCTAGCGCCGAACGGACGGCACCTCCGCGTTCAACACACGTACGGTGCAGCAACGTCACCTCCTTCTTGATCCAGCAAGGGGGGAGGAGAAGTCGTCAGAGATCCGGCAGCACGACGACGTGATGACGGATGCAGTGGAGATCGCAGCAGGGCTTCGCCGGGCTGCCCTACAAAGGAGTTGGGAGGTGTGACGGGAGGGGGAGAGGCGCCAGGGCTGAGGTGCGGCTGCCCTCTCCCCCCCCCCCACATATATATAGGGGGCCAGGGGGGGGCCAGCCCCTTGCAGATCTAATCTGCAAGGGGGGCGGCGGCCAGGGAGGAGTCCCCCTCCCCCAAGGCAAGTGGTGGCCCCCCCTCCCCTTAGGGTTTATCCCTAGGCGCAGGGGAGGTGGGCCTCCCTTGGTGGTGCGCCAGCCCAGGGGGCTGCACGCATCCCCTTGCGGCCTAGGGGCCCCACCGGGAGGGGTGGCCCCACCCGGTGGACCCCCGGGGCCCCTCCGGTGGTCCCGGGACGCTCCCGGTGACCCCCGGAGATCACCCGTTGGCCGAAACTGGACTTCCCATATATCAATCTTTACCTCCGGACCATTCCGGAACTCCTCGTAACGTCCGGGATCTCATTCGGGACTCCGAACAACTTTCGGGTTTCCACGTGCATTAATCTCTACGACCCTAGCGTTACCGAACCTTAAGTGTGTAGACCCTACGGGTTCGGGAGACACGTAGACATGACCGAGACCACTCTCCGGTCAATAACCAACAGCGGGATCTGGATACCCATGTTGGTTCCCACGTGTTCCTCGATGATCTTCATCGGATGAACCACTGTGTCAAGGATCCACTCAATCCCGTATGTTATTCCCTTTGTCCATTGGTACGGTACTTGCCCGAGATTCGATCGTCGGTATTCCCAATACCTTGTTCAATCTCGTTATGGCAAGTCTCTTTACTCGATCCGTAATCCATCATCCCGTGACTAACTACTTAGTCACATTGAGCTCATTATGATGATGTATTACCGAGTGGGCCCAGAGGTACCTCTCCGTCATACGGAGTGACAACATCCCAGTCTCGGTTCGTACCAACTCAACAGACACTTTCGGAGATACCCGATGCGTACCTTTATAGCCACCCAGTTACGTTGTGACGGTTGGCACACCCAAAGCACTCCTACGGTATCCGGGAGTTGTACAACCTCATGGCCTAAGGAATAAATACTTGACACCGAAAAGCTTATGCATTACGAACTATACGATCTCGTGTTATGCTCAAGTTTGGGTCTTGTCCATCACATCATTCTCCTAATGATGTGATCCCGTTATCACTGACATCTCATGTCCATGGTCAGGAAACCGTGACCATCTGTTGATCAACGAGCTGGTTACTAGAGGCTTACCAGGGACTCATTGTGGTCTGTGTATTCACACATGTATCGCTGTTTCCGTACAATACAATTCAAGCATGAATAACAGACAATTATCATGAACAAGGAGATATAATAATAATGCTTTTATTATTGCCTCTAGGGCATATCTCCAACACTAGCTGTCTAAGAATCTAGCCTCTAGAAACTGCAATGAACAAAACAAGATGGATGGTGGCAGCTTTTACAACAGGACAAAAAGAGTCCTCATAGTCTATACCATATCGTCACTACTAGGAAAAGGCCTACTAATGGCGCACCTAATTTGGCCATTAATGGCGCATTAGTTGTGCGCCATTAGTGCCACGCCATTAGTATATTTTACTAATGGCGCACCTCTGGTGCGCCATTAGTATCTGGTATACTAATGGCGCACCGCTGATGCGCCATTAGTATGCACAGTAGTGCGCCATTAGTATGCCTCCCAGGGGCCATGTGTACCCAGGTGCTTCGGCATACTAATGGTGCACTCCAGCAGGATGCGCCATTAGTAATGTCCGCATAGTAATGGCGCACTGTCTGGTGATGCGCCATTAGTATGCTTTGGCATACTAATGGCGCACTGTGTTGTGATGCGCCATTAGTATGAATATTAGGTTTTTTTTATTATTTTTCTGTTTTTTTGCACAGATTACAAAATGTATAATTGCACAGAATATAGACAGCACACATCAACAACAAATTCATCGAATACAATAGAAGATTAGTCTCTGAATACAATTCATCATATTAGTCTCCGAATACAATTCATCATATTAGTCTCCGAATTGAAAAGAACGAACAAAGATAGAACAATATATTACAAGTCTCGAGACCGCGAGTAGCGAGTTTGTCTTCACATTACAAGTCGATATCGAACACCCATAGAGTTCTGGTGTTGATCATGTTTTGCTCGTGAAAGAGGTTTAGTCAACGGGTCTGCTACATTCAGATCCGTATGCACTTTACAAATATCTATGTCTCCATCCTGAACATAATTCCGGATGGAGTTGAAACGGCGCTTGATGTGCTTGGTCTTCTTGTGAAACCTGGACTCCTTGGTAATAGCAATAGCACCAGTGTTGTCACAGAAGAGAGTCATCGGGCTTGACGCGCTTGGAATGACTCCTAGGTCGGTGATGAACTCCTTCATCCAGACTCCTTCCTGTGCTGCTTTAGAAGCAGCTATGTACTCCGCTTCACATGTAGATGCTGCCACCACGCTTTGCTTGCAACTGCACCAGCTGACTGCCCCTCTATTCAAAATATACACGTATCCGGTTTGTGACTTAGAGTCATCCAGATCTGTGTCGAAGCTAGCATCGACGTAACCCTTTACGACGAGCTCTTCGTCACCTCCATAAACGAGAAACATATCCTTAGTCCTTTTCAGGTACTTCAGGATGTTCTTGACCGCTGTCCAGTGTTCCGTACCGGGATCACTTTGGTACCTCCCTACCAAACTTATGGCAAGGTTCACATCAGGTCTGGTACACAGCATGGCATACATGATAGAACCTATTGCCGAGGCATAGGGAATGACACTCATCTTTTCTCTATCTTCTGCCGTGGTCGGCGACTGAGTCTTACTCAATCTCATACCTTGCAAAACAGGCAAGAATCCTTTCTTTGACTGATCCATATTGAACTTCTTCAATATTTTGTCAAGGTATGTACTTTGTGAAAGACCAATGAGGCGTCTCGATCTATCTCTATAGATTTTGATGCCTAATATGTAAGCAGCTTCTCCAAGAATTCTATATCATTTCCCATCAGCAATATGTCATCCACATATAATATGAGAAATGCTACAGAGCTCCCACTCACTTTCTTGTAAATACAGGCTTCTCCATAAGTCTGTATAAAGCCAAACGCTTTGATCACCTCATCAAAGCGAATATTCCAACTCCGAGATGCTTGCACCAGCCCGTAAATCAAGCGCTGGAGCTTGCATACCTTGTTAGCGTTATCTGGATCGACAAAACCTTCCGGTTGCATCATATACAACTCTTCCTTGAGGAAGCCATTAAGGAATGCTGTTTTGACGTCCATTTGCCATATCTCATAATCATAGAATGCGGCATAGCTAAAATGATTCTGACTGACTTCAGCATCGCTACGGGAGAGAAAGTCTCGTCGTAGTCAATCCCTTGAACTTGTCGATAACCCTTAGCGACAAGCCGAGCCTTATAGATGGTCACATTACCATCCGCGTCTGTCTTCTTCTTAAATATCCATTTGTTTTCTATGGCGTGCCTATCATCAGGCAAGTCCACCAAAGTCCATACTTTGTTTTCATACATGGATTCAATCTCGGATTTCATGGCTCCAAGCCATTTATTAGAATCTGGGCCCGCCATCGCTTCTTCATAGTTCGAAGGTTCACCGTTGTCTAACAACATGATTTCCAGTACAGGGTTGCCGTACCACTCTGGTGCGGAACGTGCCCTTGTGGACCTTCGAAGTTCAGTAGTAACTTGATCTGTATCTTCATGATCATTATCATTATCTTCCTCCCTTGTCAGTGCAGGCACCTCAGGAACAGTTTCCTGCGCTGCGCTACTTTCCGGTACAGGAGTGGTGACTATCACCTCATCAAGTTCTACTTTCCTCCCACTCACTTCTTTCGAGAGAAACTCTTTCTCCAGAAAGTATCCATTCTTGGCAACAAAGACTTTGCCTTCGGATCTGTGGTAGAAGGTGTACCCAATAGTTTCCTTTGGGTATCCTATGAAGACGCATTTCTCCGATTTGGGTTCGAGCTTCTCAGGTTGAAGTTTCTTGACATAAGCATCGCAACCCCAAACTTTCAGAAACGACAGCTTCGGTTTCTTGCCAAACCAAAGTTCATATGGAGTCGTCTCAACGGATTTTGACGGAGCCCTATTTAAAGTGAATGCGGCAGTGTCTAAAGCATAACCCCAAAAAGATAGCGGTAAATCGGTGAGGGACATCATAGATCGCACCATGTCCAACAGAGTACGATTTCGACGTTCGGACACACCGTTACGTTGAGGTGTTCCGGGCGGTGTCAATTGTGAAACAATTCCACAGCTCCTAAGGTGTGTGCCAAATTCATGACTTAAATATTCACCCCCACGATCCGATCGCAAGAACTTTATTTTTCTGTCACGTTGATTCTCAACCTCATTCTGAAATTCCTTGAACTTTTCAAAGGTCTCAGACTTGTGTTTCATCAAATAGATATACCCATATCTACTCAAGTCATCCGTGAGGGTGAGAACATAACGGTATCCTCCGCGAGCCTCAACACTCATTGGACCGCACACATCAGTATGTATGATTTCCAACAAGTTGGTTGCTCGCTCCATTGTTCCGGAGAACGGAGTCTTGGTCATCTTGCCCAAGAGGCAAGGTTCGCACGTGTCAAATGATTTATAATCAAGAGACTCTAGAAGTCCATCCGAATGGAGCTTCTTCATACGTTTGACACCAATATGACCAAGGCGGCAATGCCACAAGTATGTGGGACTATCATTATCAACTTTACATCTTTTGGCATCTACACTATGAATATGTGTATCACTACGTTCGAGATTCATCAAAAATAAACCATTGACCAGCGGGGCATGACCATAAAACATATCTCTCAAATAAATAGAACAACCATTATTCTCCGATTTGAAAGAATATCCATCTCGCATAAGACGAGATCCAGAAACAATGTTCATGCTCAAAGCTGGTACTAAATAACAATTATTCAGGTTCAAAACTAATCCCGAGGGTAGATGTAGAGGTAGCGTGCCGACGGCGATCACATCGACCTTGGAACCATTCCCGACGCGCATCGTCACCTCATCCTTCGCCAGTCTCCGTTTATTCCGCAGCTCCTGTTTTGAGTTATAAATGTGAGCAACTGCACCGGTATCGAATACCCAGGAGCTACTACGAGTGCTGGTAAGGTACACATCAATAACATGTATATCATATATACCTTTGACGTTGCCGGCCTTCTTGTCTGCTAAGTATTTGGGGCAGTTCCGCTTCCAGTGACCCGTTCCCTTGCAATAAAAGCACTCTGTTTCAGGCTTGGGTCCATACTTTGGCTTCTTCCCAGCAACAGGCTTGCCAGGCGCGGCAACTTGCTTGCCGTCCTTCTTGAAGTTCTTCTTACCCTTGCCTTTCTTGAACTTAGTGGTTTTATTGACCATCAACACTTGATGTTCTTTCTTGATGTCTACCTCCGTTGATTTCAGCATCGAATACACCTCGGGAATGGACTTCTCCATCCCCTGCATATTGAAGTTCAGCACGAAGCTCTTGAAGCTTGGTGGGAGCGACTGGAGGATTCTGTCAACTACCGCTTCATCTGGGAGATTCATTCCCAGCTGAGACAAGCGGTTGTGCAATCCTGAAATCTTGAGGATGTGCTCACTGACAGAACTGTTCTCCTCCATCTTACAGCTGTAGAATGCGTCGGAGACATCATATCTCTCGACTCGGGCATGAGCTTGGAAAACCATTTTCAGCTCTTCGAACATCTCATATGCTCCATGGTGCTCAAAACGCTTTTGAAGCCCCGATTCTAAACTGTAAAGCATGCCGCACTGAACCAGGGAGTAATCATCACTACGCGACTGCCAGACGTTCAAAATGTCTTGGTCAGCATCGGGAGCAGGTGCATCACCTAGCGGTGCTTCTAGGACATATGATCTCTTGGCAGCTATGAGGATGATCCTCAGGTTACGGACCCAATCCGTATAGTTGCTACCATCGTCTTTCAGCTTGGTTTTCTCTAGGAACGCGTTGAAGTTGAGGGAAACCTGAGCGTGGGCCATTTGATCTACGAGAGATATTGTAAAGAATTTAGACTAAGTTCATGATAATTAAGTTCATCTTAATCAAATTATAATGAACTCCCACTCAGAATGACATCTCTCAAGTCATCTAAGTGATACACGATCCGAATCGAGTAGTCCGTGTCCGATCATCACGTGAGACGGACTAGTCAAAAATGGTGAACATCTTCATGTTGATCGTATCTTCTATACGACTCGTGTTCGACCTTTCGGTCTTCCGTGTTCCGAGGCCATGTTTGTACATGCTAGGCTCGTCAAGTGAACCCTAAGTGTATCGCGTGTGTAAATCTGTCTTACACCCGTTGTATGTGAACGTTAGAACCTATCACACCCGATCATCACGTGGTGCTTCGGAACAACGAGCTTTAGCAACGGTGCACAGTTAGGGGAAACACATTACTTGAAATTTTAGTGAGAGATCATCTTATTTACTACCGTCGTTCTAAGTAAACAAGATGCAAAAACATGATAAACATCACATGCAATCAATTATAGTGACATGATATGGCCAATATCATCTTGCTCCTTGGATCTCCATCTTCGGGGCACCATGATCATCTTGTCACCGGCTCGACACCATGATCTTCATCATCATGATCTCCATCATCGTGTCTTGAGAAAGTCGTCACGCCAACTATTACTTCTACTACTATAGCTAACGTTTAGCAACGAAGTAAAGTAATTACATGGCGTTATTCAGTGACACGCAGGTCATACAATAATAAAGACAACTCCTATGGCTCCTGCCGGTTGTCAAGTTCATCGACATGCAAGTCGTGATTCCCTATTACAAAAACATGATCAATCTCATACATCACATATATCATTCATCACATCTTCGTTCTTGGCCATACCACGTCACAAAACATATGCTGCAAAAACAAGTTAGACGTCCTCTAATTGTTGTTGCAAGTTTTTACGTGGCTTCTATAGGATTTCTAGCAAGAACGTTTCTTACCTACGCCAAAACCACAACGTGATTTGTCAACTTCTATTTACCCTTCATAAGGACCCTTTTCATCGAATCCGATCCGACTAAAGTAGGAGAGACAGACACCCGCCAGCCACCTTATGCATCTAGTGCATGTCTGTCGGTGGAACCAGTCTCACGTAAGCGTACGTGTAAGGTCGGTCCGGGCCGCTTCATCCCACAATACCGCCGAATCAAGATTGACTAGTAACGGTAAGAAAGTTGAACAAGATCATACGCCCACAACTGCTTTGTGTTCTACTCGTGCCAAGATGCTACGCATAAAACCTAGGCTCAGATGCCACTGTTGGGGAACGTAGCATAAATCAAAAAATTTCTACGTCTTCACCAAGATCCAACTATGGAGACATCTAGCAACGAGTAACTAAGAGTGCATCTACATACCGTTATGAAGATTGCGTGCGGAAGCTTTCAACGAAGCAAGGATGAAGTAGTCGTACTCTTCACGTTCTTCGTCACCGATGATCTAGCGCCGAACGGACGGCACCTCCGCGTTCAACACACGTATGGTGCAGCAACGTCACCTCCTTCTTGATCCAGCAAGGGGGGAGGAGAAGTCGTCAGAGATCCGGCAGCACGACGGCGTGATGACGGATGCAGTGGAGATCGCAGCAGGGCTTCGCCGGGCGCCCTGCGTGGGAGTTGGGAGGTGTGACGGGAGGGGGAGAGGCGCCAGGGCTTGGGTGCGGCTGCCCTCTCCCCCCCACATATATATAGGGGCCAGGGGGGCGCCTGGACCCCCTGCAGATCCAATCTGCAAGGGGGCGGCGGCCAAGGGGGGTTCCTTGCCCCCCAAGGCAAGTGGAGCCCCCCTCCCCTTTAGGGTTTGAACCCTAGGCGCAGGGGAGGTGGGCCTCCCTTAGTGGTGCGCCAGCCCAGAGGGCTGGACACATCCCCTTGCGGCCTAGGGGCCCCACCGGGATGGGTGGCCCCACCCGGTGGACCCCCGGGGCCCCTCCGGTGGTCCCGGGACGCTCCCGGTGACCCCCGGAGATCACCCGTTGGCCGAAACTGGACTTCCCATATATCAATCTTTACCTCCAGACCATTCCGGAACTCCTCGTGACGTCCGGGATCTCATCCGGGACTCCGAACAACTTTCGGGTTTCCACGTGCATTAATCTCTACGACCCTAGCGTTACCGAACCTTAAGTGTGTAGACCCTACGGGTTCGGGAGACACGTAGACATGACCGAGACCACTCTCCGGTCAATAACCAACAGCGGGATCTGGATACCCATGTTGGTTCCCACGTGTTCCTCGATGATCTTCATCGGATGAACCACTGTGTCAAGGATTCACTCAATCCCGTATGTTATTCCCTTTGTCCATTGGTACGGTACTTGCCCGAGATTCGATCGTCGGTATTCCCAATACCTTGTTCAATCTCGTTATGGCAAGTCTCTTTACTCGATCCGTAATCCATCATCCCGTGACTAACTACTTAGTCACATTGAGCTCATTATGATGATGTATTACCGAGTGGGCCCAGAGGTACCTCTCAGTCATACGGAGTGACAACATCCCAGTCTCGGTTCGTACCAACTCAACAGACACTTTCGGAGATACCCGATGCGTACCTTTATAGCCACCCAGTTACGTTGTGACGGTTGGCACACCCAAAGCACTCCTACGGTATCCGGGAGTTGTACAACCTCATGGTCTAAGGAATAAATACTTGACACCGAAAAGCTTATGCATTACGAACTATACGATCTCGTGTTATGCTCAAGTTTGGGTCTTGTCCATCACATCATTCTCCTAATGATGTGATCCCGTTATCACTGACATCTCATGTCCATGGTCAGGAAACCGTGACCATCTGTTGATCAACGAGCTGGTTACTAGAGGCTTACCAGGGACTCATTGTGGTCTGTGTATTCACACATGTATCGCTGTTTCCGTACAATACAATTCAAGCATGAATAACAGACAATTATCATGAACAAGGAGATATAATAATAATGCTTTTATTATTGCCTCTAGGGCATATCTCCAACACTAGCTGTCTAAGAATCTAGCCTCTGGAAACTGCAATGAACAAAACAAGATGGATGGTGGCAGCTTTTACAACAGGACAAAAAGAGTCCTCATAGTCTATACCATATCGTCACTACTAGGAAAAGGCCTACTAATGGCGCACCTAATTTGGCCATTAATGGCGCATTAGTTGTGCGCCATTAGTGCCACGCCATTAGTATATTTTACTAATGGCGCACCTCTGGTGCGCCATTAGTATCTGGTATACTAATGGCGCACCGCTGATGCGCCATTAGTATGCACAGTAGTGCGCCATTAGTATGCCTCCCAGGGGCCATGTGTACCCAGGTGCTTCGGCATACTAATGGTGCACTCCAGCAGGATGCGCCATTAGTAATGTCCGCATAGTAATGGCGCACTGTCTGGTGATGCGCCATTAGTATGCTTTGGCATACTAATGGCGCACTGTGTTGTGATGCGCCATTAGTATGAATATTAGGTTTTTTTTATTATTTTTCTGTTTTTTTGCACAGATTACAAAATGTATAATTGCACAGAATATAGACAGCACACATCAACAACAAATTCATCGAATGCAATAGAAGATTAGTCTCTGAATACAATTCATCATATTAGTCTCCGAATACAATTCATCATATTAGTCTCCGAATTGAAAAGACCGAACAAAGATAGAACAATATATTACAAGTCTCGAGACCGCGAGTAGCGAGTTTGTCTTCACATTACAAGTCGATATCGATCATCTAAACTACCATCACATAGAAGAGAGCTGCGGTCATCACGATGAGCATCATCACGATGAAACTCGTCTTCATCCGGTTCCTCCAACGCTCCCTCCCCTCTCCCGCTAGATAGCGGGCGTATCTAGATTCGGCCTCGGCCCTAGTGGTGTACCCTTTGTAACTGTTACCGCTGAATCGGTGAACCTGTCTCCGACACTCCTCCCAGTCGTCGTAGACTCCGGGAACCTTACCCTTGTACACGACATACGACGGCATCTCTATGCACTAGCCAAACGAAACGTTAGTACCAATTCACAGACAATACATAAGCAATATATAAGTATGCAACAGAACGATCGAAAGAGAAAAGCAAGACATTAATAGCATCGATTACATCTAAGTTGAACGACTCTCGAAACCAAAGAAACATACTACAAGTTCAATAAAGTTTAATTACAACATGAGCCAATCGATGCTTCAGAATTAGACACAGCATCACTGCTTTCGACTCGACTCAAGGGACCGGAGCGTGGATGAAGCCGCCGTCTATCGTGGGAGTCATGAAATCACGGGCGTTGTCAGCCTGCATTTGTAGCATTGTGTGTTGGGGAACGTTGCATGGGAAACAAAAATTTTCCTACGCTCACCAAGATCAATCTAGGAGATGCACATCTACGAGAGGAGAGTTGGATCCACATACCCTTGTAGATCGCTAAGCGGAAGCGTTGCTAGAACGCGGTTGATGGAGTCGTACTCGCGGCGATTCAAATCGCGGAAGATCCGATCTAGCGCCGAACGGACGGCGCCTCCGCGTTCAACACACGTGCAGCCCGGTGACGTCTCCCACGCCTTGATCCAGCAAGGAGAGAGGGAGAGGTTGGGGAAGACTCCATCCAACAGCAGCACGACGGCGTGGTGGTGGTGGAGGAGCGCGGGACTCCAGCAGGGCTTCGCCAAGCGCTGCAAGAGACGAGGAGGGAGAGGGGTAGGGCTGCACCAAGAGGGAGACGTTCTCGTGTGTCTAGCAGCCCCAAAACCTCACATATATATAGGGGGAAGGGAGGGCTGCGCCCCCTTTAGGGTTCCCACCCCTAGGGGTGCGGCCAGCCCTAGAAAACCCATCTAGGGTGCGGCCAAGGGGGGGAGAGAGAGGGGGCGCCCTAGGGTGGGCCTTAAGGCCCATCTGGACCTAGGGTTTGCCCCCCTCCCCTCTCCATGCGCCTAGGGACTTGGTGGGGGGGCGCACCAGCCCCCTTGGGGCTGGTCCCCTCCCACACTTAGCCCACGCAGCCTTCTGGGGCTGGTGGCCCCACCTGGTGGACCCCCGGGACCCTCCCGGTGGTCCCGGTACATTACCGATATCGCCCGAAACTTTTCCGGTGACCAAAACAGGACTTCCCATATATGAATCTTTACCTCCGGACCATTCCGGAACTCCTCGTGACGTCCGGGATCTCATCCGGGACTCCGAACAACATTCGGTAACCGCGTACATACTTTCCCTATAACCCTAGCGTCATCGAACCTTAAGTGTGTAGACCCTACGGGCTCGGGAATCATGTAGTCATGACCGAGACAACTCTCCGGCCAATAACCAACAGCGGGATCTGGATACCCATGTTGGCTCCCACATGTTCCACGATGATCTCATCGGATGAACCACGATGTCAAGGATTCAATCAATCCCGTATACGATTCCCTTTGTCTATCGGTATAGCACTTGCCCGAGATTCGATCGTCGGTATACCGATACCTTGCTCAATCTCGTTACCAGCAAGCCTCTTTACTCGTTCCGTAACACATCATCCCGTGATCAACTCCTTGATCACATATTGTGCACATTATGATGATGTCCTACCGAGTGGGCCCAGAGATACCTCTCCGTCATACGGAGTGACAAATCCCAGTCTCGATTCGTGCCAACCCATCAGACACTTTCGGAGATACCTGTAGTGCACCTTTATAGCCACCCAGTTACGTTGTGACGTTTGGTACACCCAAGGCATTCCTACGGTATCCGGGAGTTGCACAATCTCATGGTCTAAGGAAAAGATACTTGACATATAGAAAAGCTTTAGCATACGAACTACACGATCTGTGCTAGGCTTAGGATTGGGTCTTGTCCATCACATCATTCTCCTAATGATGTGATCCCGTTATCAATGACATCCAATGTCCATGGTCAGGAAACCGTAACCATCTATTGATCAACGAGCTAGTCATCTAGAGGCTCACTAGGGACATGGTGTTTGTCTATGTATCCACACATGTATCTGAGTTTCCTATCAATACAATTCTAGCATGGATAATAAACGATTATCATGAACAAGGAAATATAATAATAACCAATTTATTATTGCCTCTAGGGCATATTTCCAACAGTCTCCCACTTGCACTAGAGTCAATAATCTAGTTCACATCGCCATGTGATTAACACTCATAGGTCACATCGCCATGTGACTAACATCCAAAGAGTTCACTAGAGTCAGTAATCTAGTTCACATCAATATGTGATTAACACTCAATGAGTTCTGTGTTTGATCATGTTATGCTTGTGAGAGAGGTTGTAGTCAACGGGTCTGCAACATTCAGATCCCTATGTACTTCGCAAAACTTTATGTCATATCGTAGATGCTGCTACCACGTTCCACTTGGAGCTATTCCAAACCGTTGCTCCATTATACGTATCCGGTATCTCCACTTAGAGTTATCCGGATAGGTGTTAAGCTTGCATCGACGCAACTCTTTACGTCGAACTCTTTATCACCTCCATAACCGAGAAACATTTCCTTATTCCTCTAAGGATAATTTTGACCACTATCTAGTAATCCACTCCTGGATCACCTTTGTACCCTCTTGCCAGACATGTGGCAAGGCACACATCAGGTGCGGTACTTAGCATGGCATATCGTATAGAGCCTATGACAAAACCATAGGGGACGACCTTCGTCCTTCCTCTTTCTTCTGCCGTGGTCAAGCTTTGAGTCTTACTCAACTTCACACCTTACAAATCAGGCAAGAACTCCTTCTTTGACTGACCTATTTTGAACTCCTTCAAAATCATGTCAAAGGTGTGTGTTCCTTTTGAAAGTATCATCAGGCGTCTTGATCTATCTCTATAGATCTTGATGCCCAATTATGTAAGCAACTTTATCCAGGTCTTCCTTTGAAAAATACCTTTCAAACAACCCTTTACTCTTTCCAGAAATTCTACATCATTTCGGATCAACCATATGTCATTCACATATACTTATCAGAAATGTTGTAGTGCTCCCACTCACTTTATTGTAAATACAAGTTTCTAACAAACTTTGTATACCCAAAAACTTTGATCACTCCATCAAAGCATATATTCCGACTCCGAGATGCTTGCTCTAGTCCATAGAAGGATCGCTGGAGCCAGCATATCTTTTAGCATCCTTAGGATCGACAAAACCTTTCTGATTGTATCATATACAACCTTTCCTTACGAAAACTGGTAAGGAAACTTGTTTTGTCATCCATCTGCCAGATTTCATAAATGTAGCTAATGCTAACATGATTCCGACGGACTTAAGCATCGCTACGGGTGAGAAAATCTCATCGTAGTCAACTCCTTGAACTTGTGAAAAACTCTTTGCCACAAGTCGAGCTTCATAGACGGTGACATTACCGTCCACGTCCGTCTTCTTCTTAAAGATCCATTTATCTCAATGGCTTGCCAGTCAACGGGCAAGTCCACCAAAGTCCATACTTTGTTTCGATACATGGATCCTATCTCGGATTTCTCGGCTTCTAACCATTTGTCGGAATATGGGCCCACCATCGCTTCTCCATAGTTCGTAGGCTCATCGTTGTCCAACAACATGACCTCTAAGACAGGATCACCGTACCACTCAGGAGTAGTACATATCCTTGTCGACCTACGAGGATCGATAGCAACTTGATCTGGAGCTTCATGATCACTATCATTAGTTTCCTCTTCAACTGTCGTAGGTTCCACAGAAACATCTTTCTGTGTTGCACTACTTTCCGGTTGAAGTGAGGGTTCGACAACCTCATCAAGTTCTATCTTCCTCCCACTCAATTCTTTCGAGAGAAACTCCTTCTCGAGAAAGGACCCATTCTTAGGGACAAACATTTTTTGTCCTTGGATCTGAGATAGAAGGTATACTCAAACGTTACCTTTGGGTATTCTATGAAGATGTATTTGTCCGCTTTGGGTTCGAGCTTTTCCTGGCTGAAGCCATAAGCATCGCAGCCCCAAACATTAAGAAAACGACAACTTTGGTTTCTTGCCAAACCTTAGTTCATACGGCGTTGTCTCAACGGACTTAGATGGTGCCCTATCTAAAGTGAATGCAGCTGTCTCTAATGCATAACCTCAAAATAACAGCGGTAGATCGGTAAGATACACCATAGATCACACCATATCTCATAAGGTTCGATTACGATGTCCGGACACACCATTACGCTGTGGTGTTCCAGGGGGCTTCAACTGCGAAACAATTCCACAATGTCTTAAGTGATTGCCAAACTCATAATTCAGAAAATATCCCCTTGATCAGATTGTGGGAACATGATCTTCTTGTTATGATGATTCTTAATCTTCACTCTGAAATTTTTGAACCTTTCAAACGTTTCAGACTTTTGCTTCATTAAGTAAATATACCATATCTACTCAAATCGTCAGTGAAGATGAGAAAATAACGATATCCACCACACGCCTTAATTCTCATTGGATCACATACATCAGCATGTATGATTTCCAATAAGTCACTTACCCGTTTCATTGTACCTGAAAACGAGATCTCAGTCATCCTGCCCATGAGGCATGGCTCGCATGTGTCAAGCGATTCAAAATCAAGTGACTCCAAACGTCCATCAGCATGGAGTTTCTTCATGCATTTTATGCCAAAAATGACCTAAGCGGCAGTGCCACAAGAAAGTGGTACTATCATTATTAACTCTCCATCTTTTGGCATTAATATTATCATTATGTGTATTACCATGATCGAGATTCAACGAACCATTGGGTGCATGACCATAAAGGTGTTATTCATGTAAATAGAATAACCATTATTCTCTAACTTAAATGAATAACCGTATTGCGATGAACATGATCTAATCATTTTCATGCTCAACGTAGACACCTGATAACATTTATCTAGGTTCAACACTAATCTCGAAAATAGAGGAAGTGTGCGATGGTGATCTCATCAACCTTGGAAACACTTCCAACACACATCGTCACCTCGCCCTTAGCTAGTCTCCGTTCAGTCCGTAGCTTTTGTTTCAAGTCACTAATAATAGCAACTGAACCGGTATCCAATACCCAGGTGCTACAAGGAGTACTACTAAGGTACACATCAATAACACGTATATCAAATATACTTTGTTGAAGTTGCCAGCTATCATATCTACCATGTATTTGGGGTGGTTCCGCTACCATGTGACCGTTCCCCTTACAATAGAAGCACTTAGTCTCGAGGTTTGGGTTCAACCATGGGTTCCTTCATCAGAGCGACAACAGGTTTGCCATTCATGAAGTTTCCCTTCTAGCCCTTACCCCTTTTGAAAACAGTGGTCTTGCTAAACCATCAACACTTGATGCTCCTTCTTGATCTCTACTTTTGCGGTACTAAGAACCGCTGACAGCACCGGGATTATCACCATCCTTTGCATGTCATAGTTCATCACGAAGTTCTAGTAGCTTGGTGATAGTGTCTAGAGAATTCCGTCAACCACTATCTCACCTGGAAGATTAACTCCCACTTGGTTCAAGTGATTTCAGCACCCAGACATTCTGAGCACATGCTCACTAGTTGAGCCATTCTCCTCCATCTTTTTGGCAAAAGAACTTGTCAGAGGTCTCATACCTCTCAACACGGGCATGAGCCTGAAATCCCAATTTCAGCTCTTAGAACATCTCATATGTTCTATGGCGTTCAAAACGTCATTGGAATCCCGATTCTAAACCGTAAAGTTTGGTGCACTAAACTATCAAGTAGTCATCAGGACGTCTCTGTCAGGTGTTCACAACATCCACAGACAACGTTGTAGGGGTTTGCACATCGAGCGGTGCATCAAAGACGTAAGCCTTCTGTGCAGCAGTGAGGACACTCCTCGGACTACGGACCCAGTCCGCATCATTGCTTACAATATCTTTCAACTTAGTCTTTCTCTAGGATCGTATTAAACAGGGAGCTACAACGTAGTTATTGGTCTACTACATAATTTGCAAAGACAACTTAGACTATTGTTCATGACAAGTGAGTTTTAACTAATCAAATTACTTATAACTCCCACTCAAATTGACATCCCTCCGGTCATCCGAGCGTGACATGATCCAAATTCACCAACCCAAGTCCGATCATCACGTGAGATGAGGTGGTGTCAATGGTGAACATCTACATGTTGATCATATCTACTATATGACTCATGCTCGACCTTTCGGTCTTCCGTGTTCCGAGGCCATGTCTGTACATGCTAGGCTCGTCAAGTCTAACCCGAGTGTTCTGCATGTGCAAAACTGGCTTGCACCCGTTGTATGCGAACGTAGAGTCTATCACACCCGATCATCACGTGGTGCTTCGAAACGACGAACCTTCGCAACGGCGCACACTCGGGGGGAACACAATTTTATCTTGAAATTTTAGTGAGGGATCATCTTATAATGCTACCGTCGTCCTAAGCAAAATAAGATGCATAAAAGGATTAACATCACATGCAAATCATAAGTGACATGATATGGCCATCAACTCGTGCTTTTGATCTCCATCTCCAAAGCACCGGCATGATCTCCATCGTCACCGGCGTAACACCATGATCCCTATCATCATGATCTCCATCATCGTGTCGCCATCGGGGTTGTCGCGCGCCCACCATGCTCTTACTACTATTGCTACCGTTTAGCGATAAAGTAAAGCATTACATAGCGCTAAATGATTGACACGCAGGTCATACAAAAAATAAAGACAACCCTATGGCTCCTGCCGGTTGCCGTATACATCGACATGCAAGTCGATATTAACTATTACAACATGATCATCTCATACATCAAATATATCTCATCATGTCATTGGCCATATCATATCACAAACATACCCTGCAAAAACAAGTTAGACGTCCTCTAATTTGTTGTTGCATGTTTTACGTGGCTGCTATGGGTATCTAGCAAGAACGCTTCTTACCTACGCAAAGCCACAACGGTGATATTCAAGTTGCTATTTAACCTTCTACAAGGACCGCCTTTGTCTATTCCGATTCAACTAAGATAGGAGAGACAGACACCCGCCAGCCATCTTATGCAACAAAAGTCACATGTCTGTCGATGGAACCGGTCTCATGTACGTGGACATGTAAAGTTGGTCCGGGCCGCTTCATCCCATAATACCGCTGAATCAAGAAAGACTAAGGAGGGCAGCAATTTAAACATCAACGCCCACAAACCCTTTTGTGTTCTACTCGTGAAAGCATCTACGCAAGATCCTAGCTCATGATGCCACTGTTGGGGAACGTTGCATGGGAAACAAAAATTTTCCTACGCTCACCAAGATCAATCTAGGAGATGCACATCTACGAGAGGAGAGTTGGATCCACATACCCTTGTAGATCGCTAAGCGGAAGCGTTGCTAGAACGCGGTTGATGGAGTCGTACTCGCGGCGATTCAAATCGCGGAAGATCCGATCTAGCGCCGAACGGACGGCGCCTCCGCGTTCAACACACGTGCAGCCCGGTGACGTCTCCCACGCCTTGATCCAGCAAGGAGAGAGGGAGAGGTTGGGGAAGACTCCATCCAACAGCAGCACGACGGCGTGGTGGTGGTGGAGGAGCGCGGGACTCCAGCAGGGCTTCGCCAAGCGCTGCAAGAGACGAGGAGGGAGAGGGGTAGGGCTGCACCAAGAGGGAGACGTTCTCGTGTGTCTAGCAGCCCCAAAACCTCACATATATATAGGGGGAAGGGAGGGCTGCGCCCCCTTTAGGGTTCCCACCCCTAGGGGTGCGGCCAGCCCTAGAAAACCCATCTAGGGTGCGGCCAAGGGGGGGAGAGAGAGGGGGCGCCCTAGGGTGGGCCTTAAGGCCCATCTGGACCTAGGGTTTGCCCCCCTCCCCTCTCCATGCGCCTAGGGACTTGGTGGGGGGGCGCACCAGCCCCCTTGGGGCTGGTCCCCTCCCACACTTAGCCCACGCAGCCTTCTGGGGCTGGTGGCCCCACCTGGTGGACCCCCGGGACCCTCCCGGTGGTCCCGGTACATTACCGATATCGCCCGAAACTTTTCCGGTGACCAAAACAGGACTTCCCATATATGAATCTTTACCTCCGGACCATTCCGGAACTCCTCGTGACGTCCGGGATCTCATCCGGGACTCCGAACAACATTCGGTAACCGCGTACATACTTTCCCTATAACCCTAGCGTCATCGAACCTTAAGTGTGTAGACCCTACGGGCTCGGGAATCATGTAGTCATGACCGAGACAACTCTCCGGCCAATAACCAACAGCGGGATCTGGATACCCATGTTGGCTCCCACATGTTCCACGATGATCTCATCGGATGAACCACGATGTCAAGGATTCAATCAATCCCGTATACGATTCCCTTTGTCTATCGGTATAGCACTTGCCCGAGATTCGATCGTCGGTATACCGATACCTTGCTCAATCTCGTTACCAGCAAGCCTCTTTACTCGTTCCGTAACACATCATCCCGTGATCAACTCCTTGATCACATATTGTGCACATTATGATGATGTCCTACCGAGTGGGCCCAGAGATACCTCTCCGTCATACGGAGTGACAAATCCCAGTCTCGATTCGTGCCAACCCATCAGACACTTTCGGAGATACCTGTAGTGCACCTTTATAGCCACCCAGTTACGTTGTGACGTTTGGTACACCCAAGGCATTCCTACGGTATCCGGGAGTTGCACAATCTCATGGTCTAAGGAAAAGATACTTGACATATAGAAAAGCTTTAGCATACGAACTACACGATCTGTGCTAGGCTTAGGATTGGGTCTTGTCCATCACATCATTCTCCTAATGATGTGATCCCGTTATCAATGACATCCAATGTCCATGGTCAGGAAACCGTAACCATCTATTGATCAACGAGCTAGTCATCTAGAGGCTTACTAGGGACATGGTGTTTGTCTATGTATCCACACATGTATCTGAGTTTCCTATCAATACAATTCTAGCATGGATAATAAACGATTATCGTGAACAAGGAAATATAATAATAACCAATTTATTATTGCCTCTAGGGCATATTTCCAACATTGTGTCGATGTCACTGTTCGACGGTTGATTTCTGAGGTAGAACTGCCCCGAGGTACGAAGGACATCTTGATGGATGATTTCCGCAAACTCCGACTGGATGCGAAAGAATTCTTGTCTGATGTCCGCGTCCTGGATTGCCGACACGCTCGCGGCCCAATCTTTGAGTTTACTCGGTAGCAGAAGTTGATGATGGTCCCGTACGATCGCCCGCATGTGATGGATGGCGTAGTAGGCACCCTTCTGACCGCCAGGCGGCTGCTTGACGCAGGAGAACGTCGTATTGTGGGAGAACACGTGCTTGCCGTACTTACGAATAGGCCTGGTGAAGGTGCCTCCAGATTTGTCGTAGCCGGGGAGAACATCATCAAGAACCTTCTTGACATTTGTGTAGTCTACTTTCGACTGACGGTCCGGGTCGAAATACGTGGCCATGGAATATTTGGGGCTTAGGAGGATGAGCGTGCAATGTGTGTCACTACAGAAAACACGGAATGTTAAAAGAAGAACGATCGAAATCTAAGAATTCATATGTTACGGGGCGGTTGAGGCGGAGGACTTACTCGGAAAAGTAAGGCACGAGGAAGTTATCCTTATCTCGGTTTGCTAGAATGACGCCTTCGAGGTAAGAACTCGCGACTTGCCGGTCCCCAGCGCTGCCCAAGATCTTGGCACGCATGTAGAAGGGGTCGACTATCACGATGTCTGGGGTCTTGTCGCGAATGATCTGCATCTCCATACTCAGCGAAAATAGCCGAACGAAGGTGTAGTGCAGCGGAAGAAGGTTCAACATAGCGTGGATGTCATCGAACCGCAGGACGATCATACCCCCGATGGAGTTATCCACAAAGCCCTTTCCCTCTGGCACCTTGGCCGCGAAAACTGGGTATGCCACATCCTTCTCTCTGAGACGCCGCTTCTCCAAAGAAAGAACACTGTCATGCAGACTCCGCATAGCACCGGTTGCAGCATCGAGCATATTTCTCGGTAGCATCGACCTACCCACCACATGCACCCTCCTCATTACATCCTCAGGTGAAGGTGACCCGTCCTGAGCACGGATCGTACTCGGTGCCGGCTGGCTCGCACCCTTGTTAGTTTTTCTTTTGCGTGCCTTCTTCTTCTCCTGAATTGGGACCGAGTTCTGCTCAGAGACCGCCTTCTTGAGTGTGTTGGGGCTGATAATATTTTGCACCTCGCCTATCTGAGGCTCGGTGAAGTCGGCAGCTGGAGGCGTCTCCTGAGAGCTGAATGGCAGACGACGCCTGTTGCAACTTGGATTCTCCGCGGTACCAGCTAGATCGCGCACGTCTTTTGGTGGGTTGGGTTCTTGAGAAGGAGGCCCCATGAAGTCGCCACCGTACCCATGATCGGCAAAGTACTGATCAACGTTGGCAAATGTATCGTCGTCGTCATCGTTCTGATCCTGTGGCATATGCATGTTTGGATCCAGTGGCATAGGGATTTCCGGCACCGTTGCGGCGGTCTTGCCATGGGGACGACTTGGCGCCGGCACGACTGGCGGTGTTGTCTTTGGGGTGGTGTCCCCCGCCCCCAAACTAATCTAGCTCTTCGGCCAAAGCAGGGGCCAGCTCAGGCAGGCGCTGAGGGTCATCACGTCATCATCGTCGGCCCCGACGGGTCGAATCGAAGGTAACACCTCGTCGTAGCCTGGCAGCACCCGAACCAGTTGAACCCTAAACAAGTTGGGTGGCATCTGGGTACCGTGGAACAAGGGGTTGCCCGGTTGAACGATTTTGCCCTTGGCGACATCGACCAACTCGTTGTTCATGAAGTGCAGGAGAGTGCACGGAACATTGGCGGCGCCCTGCGAAAACATGTAGGGCGTCAGTGATGCCCAGTCAAAGGCAAGGAGATGAAGTCCTCGGCCGAGAGAGGCTTAATTAGTTACCGTGATGATGGCATCGAGCTCGGCTAATGTTGAGGCACCGCCAACGGCGGGCGTGCAGTTGACGGAGGGGCCGCTTGCTACAGAGGTGCCGGCCGGCGTACACCCGGGTGCATTAAGCTCCCGTGCCGGCGTCGGAGACACCAATGCCGCCTCCGCTGGAGACACCAATAGCCCCGCCATCGCGTTCTGCGAGTTGCTGGCCATGAAGCTGGGAATCGGGGGCGGCCCCTGTTGGCCGCCCGCAATCCACGCCTGCAACCCCTCGATCAAGCTAGGCACAATAGAGGTGATCGTCGCTCCGAGCTGTTGTTGCACTTGCTCTTGGACAATCTCCGGAATCCGCGCCACCTATGCCTTGAGTTCTTGAACCTCGCGCGCCTGGCTTTCCGAGCTGGTCTTTTTCTCCTTTCGCCCACCAGCGTTATAGTATTACGACCATTTTGTCGACAAGCCTTTGCCGGCCACACGATTAGCTGACGTCGACTTATCGAGCTTATCATTGTTCTTCATTACATTCAACGCCCTATTTAGAGTCGTGTCCCAAGGTTTACTCTTAGTCGACCCCGCGCTACTGCTTTCAGTCGCCTGCGGAAGGAATGTGAATCATTTAGAAATTTTGCTTCATTAATTATAATGCAACCATATGGAGCTAATTACGCGGGGGTGTATTCCTTACCAGAACAAGCTCAAGCGCCCTGGTCTTCGGATCCGTGGTAAGCTCCTTTGTTTTCGGGTCCTTCTTGTACCGGGCCCTGACAAAGTTCCTGGTCTGCTTGTCACCGTATTTATCGAAGAGGGGCGGTAGGCCTTGCTCGGCACGGTCCGCCTCCTCCTTGTCCCATATAGGCTCCGCCACTCTGTAACCGCCGGGACCGAGTGTGTGTTCCCCTAAGTTGAGCTCCCGCATTTCATTCCCCCACTGACTTGATTCGGAGTGTGCGGTGCTCGAGCAATTGATCTTGAAGTCGTTGTAGTCATCTTCGGTGATCGAAGGATTTTTCTCCTTGATCTTCTCATAACTCTCACCTTTCTCGATCATTCTATTCACATTGGTTTTCCAAGTAGACAGGGCCTTGCTCATCCTCGTGAGGGCAGCATTGTTCACTTTATTCCCTTTGAGGCTTGTGTTTTCAAATTGAGCGGGGAACTTGTATCGTTCGTGCAGCTTCGTGAAGAGGAGGTTGCGCAAATTCCCTCGGTCAGGATGCCTCAGGTTCTCGGTGTTGATCAAGACGGTGCTCCGGAGAATGCACCCGAGCTGAAGCGAGTACACCTTGACTATTCATTCGGGCGCCGTTGGATTCCCGTCGGAGTCCACTTCAGTAACTTCCTCCTTGAGGGTGCGAAGCACGGTCGGGCGCCGGTCCTTCCGTTGCCTCTTCGGTTGGCTACCATCTGTGCGTGCGCCGCCATCATCAGTGGTGGCATCCTCGGCGGCACCATCAGTGGTGGCATCAGTGGGGTCATCCTCGGCGGTACCATCAGTGGTGTCAGCATCGGTGGGGAAGGCGGCGTCCTCATACAAGTGAGGTTGTTCCTCCATCTCCTAGGACAGCTCCCAGAATGCCTTGCCGCCCGAACCGCCTGCCTCATCGTTGTTGGCCATGTTTCTCTCTAAATAGGAACAAAGTTTGGTTAAAAAGTTGGTTATTGTCAAGGAACAAGATCATGGTCTCATCATTTAGGGTTTGTCGACACCGAGGCATCCTAAAAGCTAAGCTTTTATAATTGAGGGTTTTTCGACGCCGAGCCACCCTAAAAGCCTAAGCTTTCATCATTTCGGTTTTTATCGACACCGAGGCACCCTAAAAGCCAAGGTTTTATAATTTATGGTTTGTCGACACCGAGGCATCCTAAACGCTAAGCTGGGAAGGAGAATTCTAAGTTGGGCCTAATCACTTGGCTCTATTGCCGCCTATGGTTTAATGCAGGTAGAATAAAGGGGCACTTGATCCTACTTAATTAACTACTAAGATACCCCGGCCCATGCATTAGTCACAAGTACCCTATATGTCCTATTTTTAGCAAAGTCATGCTAAAATTCACGGAAAATTTCAGCATGACCTTTGTTGAAAATAGGACATATGGAGTACCCGAATTTGCCGGAACGGAAGTTAATCGACATTCCAGCAAACTCAAGGGCCTCTCGGGGTACCTGCAAAATCATTATCCCCGCCTAATGAAGTCGCCAATGGGTCATTTCAGAAGATCACAAGTAGCATCATCACAAGTACAACATCATGACAAGTACAGTAGCAACAGCAGTGAATACAGGTATAACAGCAGTATCAACAGTTAAGAAAAAGTTGCGGAAGCTTGTAAAACAATAGTTTGAAGTTCAAATATTTACAACAATAATTTATGAATACTGTATTCTTCAGGAGACAAGGTCATGCTGAAATTATTTACAACAATATTTACAACAATAGGCTGACTAAACACCTTATGAATACTGTATTCTTCAGGAGATGCAACTTGGATTTGTATTTTTTAGGTGACAAAATATAGAATTATTCATCCCTTTTTAGCAGGGGAAAACAATAGTTTTCTTGAGCATATGTCTGTAGTAAGTGTTTCTGCTCTCAGTGTTTCAGAATTGCTGTTAGACCACCTTTCAACCATCGTAGTGAGATCTAACTGTTCAGTATGTAGTTGTTATAGTAATTATTGATGCTGTCACAACCCTAGTTCTGGTATGCACTAGGTTAGTCTTGTGGTTTGCATCATGTTTAAATTTCAAATGAAATTGAATTGAGGACTTGTGAAACCCTCAGAAACCCTTTTAAAAATGACTCAAATAAAAGTTGCTCCAAAAAGGTCCAAGAAAATGTTCATGTGGCCCTCTAAAAATATTGGTCAGAGATAAAAATCAAACCAATATTATTAGGAGCTCATAAGTATTGATTTTGGGCATTTGGAATTAATGCAATAGCTATTTGCTTGGATATATATATATTATATATTTTTTATATGTCCAAAATTCTGGTTCTTTATTTTGAGGGGTTTGGGTTAATTCCTAGGTCCCTGCAAAATAAAATGTCAGAAGGAAAACAAATGATTTAATTTAGAAATTAAATCAAAACAAATGTCAGAAAAAATAGAAAAGAAAAATAAAAAGGGCAGACTTACCTGTGCTGGCCCAGCACAGCACGGCCTGGCCGGCCCAGCTGGCCAGCCCAGCCCGCTCCCTCCCTGTCGTCTTCCTCCTTGCCAGGAGGACGAGCGCGTGCTCGGCGCCCGCGGCCACACGCCACGGCCACCTCCTGCTTCCGCCGCTGCCCGACGCGCCTGGTTGCCTCTAGACGACGCCACGCACCCCCTGGACCCTATCACTCCCCCTCGGTCCCTTCCCCTCCTCTCCTGGTGCTCTTCCTTGCGAGCGCCCGAACGCCACCGTCGCCGCCGTTCCCCATAGCCGTGGCCACCGTCCACCTCTCGCCTCGCCGGAGTGCCCAGTAGCTCCGCCCCGTTCCTCTCCTTCTCCTCGCCGAGCTGCCCGACGTCAGAAGCCCCTGGAGCGCTGTCGTCGACCTCGTCTTCATCCTGCGGCCGCGGAGATCGCCGGCGACCGTGCGCCCGCTCCGACGCGTCCCCGAGCTCGCTGACGACGCCATAAGATCGCCGTGAGCTCCTCTTCTTTTCCCCCATTCTCCCGTGCTCGCGCCTGTCCCCTAGCTCCGATTCCTCCCGCGGCCGAGAGCTTCTCGCCGCTGTCCATGGTGTAGCCGTGGCCACAGCCGCACGAGCTCACAACGGAGCACGTCATCGTGCTCTCGAAGCCCCCAGGAGCCTAACGCACCCACTCCCTCGCCTTCTCGTGCACCGTAGCACCTAAACCGTCGGTGCCCGAACTCCGGCCGCCGCTGGGCTCGATGCCGGCGACGATTCCGGCCACCCCAGCTGTTGCCGCCTAGCGCGTTGGAAGCGCAAGAGCCTGTGCATCCTGTAGGTGCCCTCCGCTGCTCGAATGGTCGACGGGGGTGGGTTTCCGACGCCCTCCGCCGCGTTCGGCCTCGCCGGCGGCTAACCGCCGGTGGGTTTGACCCAAGCCCACCGGGTTAGAATTCCCCTGAGTCAATGACATGTGGGGCCAGCCTTGACTAATTTTTAGTTTAGGGTTTTAATTAAGTTTTAATTGCTGACATTAATCTAATTAGACACTGACATGTGGGCCCCGTGACTGTTTAGTTTAGTTTTAAACTTTAGTTAAGTGCTGAGAGACTGACCAGTGGGACCCACTGTCAGGTTTGACTCTGGACTAGCCCCTTTGACCTGCTGACGTCATGCTTGTGTCATGCTGACGCAGTAAACCAGTTCTGGTATTTAAATAAATCTTAAATGATTTATTTATTTCAGAAATTGGCCTAAACTTCAAAAAATCACAGAAATTCAACCGTAGCTCAGAATGAAATAATTTATATATGAAAAATTATCAGAAAAATTCAATCTATCCATCTGTACAATTTTCATGCATGAAAAATGAAGTTATACCTACTGTTTATATGAAAACACATATTTGGCATTTAAAATGCTTATTTTTAAAATTGCAATTGAACCCTTGGTTCAATTGGACTTCTTTCAAATTGAATGCTAGTTGCACTAGCTCAAACAACATCATAACTTCATGCCATATTCATGCATCATATTGTTGCATATGCTTGTGTCTGATTGTCGGCACCGTTCTTCTCGATAGGTCCAGCTCCGGAGACCGATCCAGAGTACCTGTCAGAGGAGCAGTGCTCTGCACATTGTTTTACCAGGCAAGCAAACCCCCCTTGCTCATTTCGATAAAATCCCTCTCTCGCTCCTGCTCCCTGTTATTGCATTAGGACAACAACGACTTCACCTGCTACTTTATGCTGCGGTAGTTGAACCCATTCCTCTGCATGACCTGTCTTTCCACAGTAAATAGTTGAAACCCACTAGCATGTGTAGGAGTTGATTGAAGCCATGTTGTGATCTTACCATGCCTTGCTTGCTATTGCTTAGAGTGTGTCAGGTCTGATTCATCGGGAATGAATTGGAGTACATTGATATGTTCTGATGCTGAGGGTTAAGTGTGTGAACATGATTTGGTAAAGGCAGTGGTGAGAGGCCATGTAGGAGTACATCGTGGGTTGTCTCACTAGGACCGTCCCTAAGAACTGAGTTCTGTGTATGTTGTCCAATGACCAGCTACTACCACGCATTGGAATGCTTAAGTGCCCCTCTCGACTTATTAATCAACATGATCTCTGTCCAGGAGTTGCAACTAGTTTCTGGTGTTTGTAGGTAGTGTTATTTCTCTACCAGGTGGCACCCGACAGGGTGGGCTTGGGACAGACTAGGCACACGTGGCCCGGTGTACCGAGTGGCACCCGGATGGTGGGCTCTGGAACCCTGTACACATCGTTTGGGGCCGTGATGGAAACCTCGGCCGGACTCCCTTGCGGATGGAACCCGAATAGGCGATAAACCTGGACGAGAGACTTGTGTGGTTAGTCAGGTCGTGGCCGACACCCTCGCTAGGCTTCCACTTGAAGGTTGCCGAGATACACGACGTGTACCTGGCAGTAAGTGGCGAGAGTGTGTGTGAAGAAGTACACCCCTGCAGGGTTAACATAATCTATTCGAATAGCCGGGTCCGCGGATATGGACTTCTTGGATGCTTACGTGGTACATAGACAACTTGAAGTGGATACTCTAAAATACTCAAGACAAGTGTGAGTTCTATGGATGGCCTTCTCGTAGGGAGACGAGGATGAATCCATAGTGGTGTATTGTGTGGTGCTTAGTGGACACGTGTGCGCCACCTCAAAAGAGTTACCAGCAATCATAGAATAGGATAGCCACTGAGTGAAAGCTGGCTTGCTGCAACTAAACCCCACCTTGCCATCTTGATACATGTGCATGTATGATAGGATCTGATGTAAGTCTTGCTGAGTACCTTTGTACTCATGTTTGCTTAATTTATGTTTTGCAGATAGGATTGATGTCTCACTAGTAGTTCCGCTTGGACTTCGACAAGTAGCTTGTACCTCAGCTACGTTCTTGGACGAGTGTTGTAGATAGTCAGGCTCTTCAGCCTTTTTCATTTGTAGATGTCTGTACTCAGACATGTAGTGCTTCCGCTTGTTGCTTGTATGCTCTGAATGTTGGGTCATGAGACCCATGTTTGTAATATCTGGCTCCTCGGAGCCTAATGAATAAATACTTTGTTTATTAGAGTCTTGTTGTGATGCCATGTTGTACTTGCACATATTGAGCATATTGTGTGTATGTTATTGAAATTCTTGGTATGTGTGGGATCCGACACCTAGTTGTTTACCCTTGGTAGCCTATCTTACAGGGAAATGTCTCCTAGTGTTTCCACTCAGCCTTGGTAGCTTGCTACTGCTTCGGAACACTTAGGCTGACCGGCATGTGTCCTTCTTCGTTCATGTGTCTGTCCCTTAGGGGAAATGTCACGCGTTGCTCCTTTAAGTCCTTGTAGCTTGCTACGACTTGGGTTCATACGTTGATGACCGACACGTTCGTTGCTGGGTCATGAATGCCTGTCTCTGTAATTTAGTACCACTTTTGGTTTATAACTGGTCATGTCGGCCCGGGTTCTCTGTCATATGGATGCTAGCGACACTATCATATACGTGAGCCAAAATGCGCAAACGGTCCCGGGCCAGGTAAGGTGGCACACGTGGGGATACCGTGCGTGAGGCCGCAAAGTGATATGGTGTGTTACATGCTAGACCGGTGTGACTTAGGATCGGGGTCCCGACAGCGTTGGTATCAGAGCCTGACTGCCTGTAGGATTATCAAGCCAAAATGGTCGAAGTTGAGTCTAGAAATTCCTTAGTTATATAAGGGAATTGATTTTGGAAGGGAACGTAAGGCTCTTTTTACTCCTTTTACCTCGTGTCTTCTGATCTGAGTCATCTTACTTTTCCTACGGGGTTAAGGAACTAGGCTTTCTCTTCCGTCTATCAGGATCACGAGTTACTACTCCGTAGTCCCTTAGGATTGGTTGATCAGAGTCCTACTCCTGTTTTCTAGTTCTTTCAGTATAGCTTGTTCAGTACTATCACAGTACCTTGAGTGAGGATGTTGAGATGTTGTACTACCCTTTGCTAGCAGGATGTCTCACTCTGAGCATTTTACTGCCGTTATGCTGCCGGAATTATCCTAGTAGTTCGAGAGATACTAATTTCTTGTTCTACCTTATGCATCCTATAGTTGTTGATGTTTCCGTCTTCGGTTTCGCTTCTCAGGATGTCTTCAGTTAAGCGAAGCTCAGCTGCTCGTAGACAGAACCCCGGAGGTGGTGGGGATGAGGAGGATCCTCCCGACCAGCCTTCGTTGGCGGAGTTAATGTTAGAGATGGAGAGAAACAAGCGTGACTCTAACCGCTTGTTGGCACGTATTGAGGAGAACACCGCACATTAGTGCAAGGAATCAGCAACCATCCATGACTTCATTCATCTGAAACCACCCACCTTCCATCATCCCATTGAGCCACTCGACGCATATGACTGGCTCCGTAGTATCACCCACAAGCTGCGTTCTGCGAACGTAGCTGAAGATGACAAGGTTATCTATGCCACTTAGCACCTGGAAGGTCCTGCTAGTCTTTGGTGGCAGAACTATGAGGCCATGATTCCAGCTGGCCAGATTGCTACCTAGAGAGATTTCACCGAGGCTTTCCGTGAGCATCATATCCCTCAAGCCCTTATCGATCGTAAGAGAAGAGTTCTGTCGTCTTACACAGGCTAAGATGGTTGTTGATGCTTATAGTCGAGAGTTTGAGAACCTCGCCCGCTATGCTACAGAAGAAGTGTCCACGGACGCCAAGAAGCAGGCTAGGTTCCGGAAGGGTCTCAACCCCAAACTGCATCGTGATCTCCACTTGCATCATTGCAACACGTTCCAGGCTCTTGTGAACAAGGCCATCAATGCCGAGACAGCTCAACTCACTTACGAGGAGTCTCGTAAGCACACCCTTGATTTGGGATCTTCCTCCGGTACTAGTTCCCAGAAGCGCCGGATTTCGGTTCTGAACTCTGTTCTTCCAACCACTTATCCTCCGAGGCCATCTTGTGTGGTACCTTATCCAGCTCAGTCTTATGCTCCACCCAAGCCTTTTGGCAAACCGCTTGTCAATGCGGGTCCACGACCTACCTCAGGGACTTGCTTTACATGCGGAAAGCCAGGACACTATGCACGTGACTGTTCTCAGGCCAGTCTTGCTCCACCCCAGCCCGAGAAGTCCGTTCTTCGTAGTAAGCCACCACGCAAGACTATCATTGCCAATCCAGCTCCCACTAAACATGGACGTGTGCATCACGTCTCAGCTAAAGACGCTCATGATGATCCAAATGTCGTTCTTGGTACACTCCTTGTCAATTGCCATCCGGCTTCGGTTTTGTTCGATACCGGAGCATCTCACTCCTTCATCTCTGAAGGCTATGCTCGTTTGCACGACATGTCATTTTGTGACATGCCAACTCCGCTTGAAATCCAAACCCCGGGGTCTAGATGGCAGACTACCAGAATAAGCCATGGTAATGGAATCCTTGTTGACAGACTTGTATTCCTTGCCTTACTCATACCCCTCAAGTCTTCAGATGTTAACATCATCTTGGGTATGGACTGGATGACAGCTCATCATGCCAAGATCGATTGTTACACTAGGTCTGTTCAGCTTACACACCCATCTGGCAAGATAGTCACTGTCTCCACTAGAGTTGCAAAGCGTCAACTCTATTTTCTTAATGCCAGCCCCCTTCCACACCTTGAAGATATCCCGGTAGTCCGAGACTTTCCGGATGTCTTTCCAGAAGAACTACCAGGTGGTCCACCTGATAGGGATGTAGAGTTCGTCATAGATCTTATCCCAGGAACTGTTCCAATTTCTAAGAGACCTTACAAGATGGCACCCCTAGAACTAGCTGAGCTTAAGAAACAGCTTGATGAGTCCTTGCAAAAGGGTTTTATTCGTCCTAGTTCTTCTCCTTGGGCTTGTCCCGTCCTCTTCGTCAAGAAGAAGGATGGCACGGAACGGATGGTTGTAGATTATCATCCCGTTAATTTGGTCACGATAAAGAACAAGTATCCGCTCCCCAGGATCAACGACCTGTATGGTCAGCTCGCTGGATCCTCAGTCTTCTCCAAAATGAATTTGAGGTTAGGCTACCATCAAATCAAAATTAAAAACGGAGACATTCCTAAGACGGCTTTTGTCACTCGTTATGGCCAGTACGAGTACACCGTCATGTCTTTCGGTCTAACCAATGCTCCAGCCACTTTCTCCCGCTTGATGAACTCGATCTTCATGGAGTATTTGGATAAGTTCGTCGTGGTTTACCTCGATGATATTCTTATTTACTCGAAGAACGAGGAAGAGCATGCCGAACATCTTAGACTTGTTCTAGAAAAACTTAGAGACCACCGCCTTTATGCCAAATTCTCCAAGTGCTAATTTTGGTTGCCAGAAGTAACCTATCTCGGCCACGTAATCTCAGGGAAGGGCATTGCTGTCAATCCTGAGAGAGTTCAGGCCGTTCTTGATTGGACTCCGCCTGAAACAGTTAAACAAGTTAGGAGTTTCCTTGGTCTAGCCAGCTATTGTCGCCGCTTTGTTGAAAACTTCTCAAAAGTGGCCAAACCTCTCACGGAACTTCTCAAGAAAGATAAAAAGTTTGAGTGGTCCCCACAGTGTGAGCACAGTTTTCAGGAACTGAAAAGACGCCTGACCTCTGCTCCCATACTTGTGCCACCGGATTTCACTAAGGACTTTGTTATCTACTGTGATGCCTCACGACAGGCACTAGGTTGCATTCTTATGCAGGATCGTCGTGTGATTGCCTATGCATCTCGGCAGTTGCATCCACATGAGGAGAATTATCCTACACATGATCTAGAGCTTGCAGCTGCAGTCTATGCACTTAAGACCTGGCGGCATTACCTCCTTGGTAATCGTTGCGAGATCTACACCGATCACCAGAGTCTCAAGTATATCTTCACCCAACCAGATTTGAACCTTAGGCAAAGACGTTGGTTGGAGTTGATCTCAGATTACGACTTAGGAATTACCTACACCCCAGGCAAGGGAAATGTCATAGCTGATGCGCTAAGTCGTAAGACCTATTGCAACAATCTCATGTTGCAGCAGGGCCAACCACTTCTCCATGAGGAACTATGTAGGCTTAACCTTCACATTGCTCCTCGCGGATTCCTTTCTACCTTGTTGGCGAAACCTACCCTTGAGGATCAGATCATTTCTGACCAGAAGTTTGATAGGGGTGTTGCCCGCATCAAGAGAAACATTAAAAGGGGAGTTGGTGGATGTTTCTCTATGGATGATCGAGGTGTTGTTTTCTTCGAGAATCGTCTGGTGGTTCCCAAGAATCAACATCTGCGACAATTGATCCTTAAAGAGGCTCATGAATCTCCTCTCACGATTCATCCCGGTAGTACTAAGATGTATCAGGTCCTACGCCAGAGGTTCTGGTGGACTAGGATGAAGAGAGAAATTGCTGAATTCATTGCTAAATGTGACGTTTGTCGTCGCGTTAAGGCAGAACATCAAAGACCTGCTAGCACCCTTCAGCCTCTAGCTATTCCTGAGTGGAAATGGGATAAAGTTGGTATGGACTTCATCACCGGCTTTCCCAGGACCAAGAGAGGGAATAATGCTATCTTCGTAGTCATTGATCGTCTCTCCAAAGTGGCTCACTTCCTACCTGTTCGAGAGAGTATCACTGCTAGCCAGCTTGCTGACTTGTATATTTCTCGAATAGTGTCACTTCATGGTGTTCCACTAGAGATCAATTCAGACCGTGGTAGTCTTTTCACTTCTCATTTCTGGGAGAGTTTCCAGACTGTCATGGGCACCCATCTTTCTTTCAGTACCGCTTTCCACCCTCAGTCAAGTGGTCAAGTGGAACGGGTTAACCAAATTCTTGAAGACATGCTTAGAGCTTGCGTTATCTCATTCGGTATGGATTGGGAGAAATGTCTTCCTTTCGCCGAGTTTGCTTATAACAATAGCTATCAATCTAGTCTCAAACAAGCTCCTTTTGAGATTCTTTATGGATGAAGATGTCGAACACCTTTGAACTGGTCAGAAACCGGTGAAATACAATTCTTTGGACCGGATATGATCCAGGAAGTAGAAGAGCAAGTTCGTATCATTCGTGAGAATTTGAAAACAGCCCAATCTCGTCAGAAGAGCCAGTATGATCGTCATCATAAGGAAGTGGCTTATGAGGTTGGTGACAAAGCTTATCTTCGGGTTACTCCTTTGAAGGGTACCCATCGTTTCAGTATCAAGGGCAAGTTGGCTCCTCGTTACATTGGTCCTTTTCGCATTCTTGCTAAACGAGGAGAGGTTGCCTACCAATTGGAACTACCCCCACATCTTTCTCGAGTTCATGATGTCTTCCACGTCTCTCAACTCAGGCGTTGCTTCTCGGATCCCATCCGCGGAGTGGACCACGAAACGCTTGATCTCCAAGATAACCTCACATATCGAGAGTATCCCATTCGCATTCTGGATCAAGCAGAGCGTGTCACTCGACGTCATAACATCAAGTTTCTCAAGGTTCAGTGCTCTCATCATTCCGAGAAAGAAGCTACTTGGGAGCGAGAAGATCGTCTCCGACTGGAGTACCCCACCTTCTTTCCGCCTACTCCTGAATCTCGGGACGAGATTCTTTCGAGTGGAGGCGAGTTGTCACAACCCTAGTTCTGGTATGCACTAGGTTAGTCTTGTGGTTTGCATCATGTTTAAATTTCAAATGAAATTGAATTTAGGACTTGTGAAACCCTCAGAAACCCTTTTAAAAATGACTCAAATAAAAGTTGCTCCAAAAAGGTCCAAGAAAATGTTCATGTGGCCCTCTAAAAATATTGGTCAGAGATAAAATTCAAACCAATATTATTAGGAGCTCATAAGTATTTATTTTGGGCATTTGGAATTAATGCAATAGCTATTTGCTTGGATATATATATATATTATATATTTTGTATATGTCCAAAATTCTGGTTCTTTATTTTGAGGGGTTTGGGTTAATTCCTAGGTCCCTGCAAAATAAAATGTCAGAAGGAAAACAAATGATTTAATTTAGAAATTAAATCAAAACAAATGTTAGAAAAAAATAGAAAAGAAAAATAAAAAGGGCAGACTTACCTGTGCTGGCCCAGCACAGCACGGCCTGGCCGGCCCAGCTGGCCAGCCCAGCCCGCTCCCTCCCTGTCGTCTTCCTCCTTGCCAGGAGGACGAGCGCGTGCTCGGTGCCCGCGGCCACACGCCACGGCCACCTCCTGCTTCCGCCGCTGCCCGACGCGCCTGGTTGCCTCTGGACGACGCCACGCACCCCCTGGACCCTATCACTCCCCCTCGGTCCCTTCCCCCCCTCTCCTGGTGCTCTTCCTTGCGAGCGCCCCAACGCCACCGTCGCCGCCGTTCCCCATAGCCGTGGCCACCGTCCACCTCTCGCCTCGCCGGAGTGCCCAGTAGCTCCGCCCCGTTCCTCTCCTTCTCCTCGCCGAGCTACCCGACGTCAGAAGCCCCTGGAGCGCTGTCGTCGACCTCGTCTTCAACCTGCGGCCGCGGAGATCGCCGGCGACCGTGCGCCCGCTCCGACGCGTCCCCGAGCTCGCTGACGACGCCATCAAGATCGCCGTGAGCTCCTCTTCTTTTCCCCCCTTCTCCCGTGCTCGCGCCTGTCCCCTAGCTCCGATTCCTCCCGCGACCGAGAGCTTCTCGTCGCCGGCCATGGTGTAGCCGTGGCCACAGCCGCACGAGCTCACAACGGAGCACGTCATCGTGCTCTGGAAGCCCCCAGGAGCCTAACGCACCCACTCCCTCGCCTTCTCGTGCACCGTAGCACCTAAACCGTCGGTGCCCGAACTCCGGCCGCCGCTGGGCTCGACGCCGGTGACGATTCCGGCCACCCCAGCTGTTGTCGCCTAGCGCGTTGGATGCGCAAGAGCCTGCGCATCCTGTAGGTGCCCTCCGCCGCTCGAATGGTCGACGGGGGCGGGTTTCCGATGCCCTCCACCGCGTACGGCCTCGCCAGCGGCTAACCGCCGGTGGGTTTGACCCAAGCCCACCGGGTTTGACTTCTCCTGAGTCAATGACATGTGGGGCCAGCCTTGACTAATTTTTAGTTTAGGGTTTTAATTAAGTTTTAATTGCTGACATTAATCTAATTAGACACTGACATGTGGGCCCCGTGACTGTTTAGTTTAGTTCTAAACTTTAGTTAAGTGCTGAGAGACTGACCAGTGGGACCCACTGTCAGGTTTGACTCTGGACCAGCCCCTTTGACCTGCTGACGTCATGCTTGTGTCATGCTGACGCAGTAAACCAGTTCTGGTATTTAAATAAATCTTAAATGATATATTTATTTCATAAATTGGCCTAAACTTCAAAAAATCACAGAAATTCAACCGTAGCTCAGAATGAAATAATTTATATATGAAAAATTATCAGAAAAATTCAATCTATCCATCTGTACCATTTTCATGCATGACAAATGAAGTTATACCTACTGTTTATATGAAAACACATATTTGGCATTTAAAATGCTTATTTTTAAAATTGCAATTGAACCCTTGGTTCAATTGGACTTCTTTCAAATTGAATGCTAGTTGCACTAGCTCAAACAACATCATAACTTCATGCCATATTCATGCATCATATTGTTGCATATGCTTGTGTCTGATTGTCGGCACCGTTCTTCTCGATAGGTCCAGCTCCGGAGTCCGATCCAGAGTACCTGTCAGAGGAGCAGTGCTCTCCACGTTGTTTTACCAGGCAAGCAAACCCGCCTTGTTCATTCTGATACAATCCCTCTCTCGCTCCTGCTCCCTGTTATTGCATTAGGACAACAACGACTTCACCTGCTACTTTATGCTGCGGTAGTTGAACCCATTCCTCTGCATGACCTGTCTTTCCACAGTAAATAGTTGAAACCCACTAGCATGTGTAGGAGTTGATTGAAGCCATGTTGTGATCTTACCATGCCTTGCTTGCTATTGCTTAGAGTGTGTCAGGTCTGATTCATCGGGAATGAATTAGAGTACATTGATATGTTCTGATGCTGAGGGTTAAGTGTGTGAACACGATTTGGTAAAGGTAGTGGTGAGAGGCCATGTAGGAGTACATGGTGGGTTGTCTCACTGGGACCGTCCCTAAGAACTGAGTTCTGTGTATGTTGTCCAATGACCAGCTACTACCACGCATTGGAATGCTTAAGTGCCCCTCTCGACTTATTAATCAACATGATCTCTTTCCAGGAGTTGCAACTAGTTTCTGGTGTTTGTAGGTAGTGTTATTTCTCTACCAGGTGGCACCCGGCAGGGTGGGCTTGGGATAGACTAGGCACACGTGGCCCGGTGTACCGAGTGGCACCCGGATGGTGGGCTCGGGAACCCTGTACACATCGTTTGGGGCCGTGATGGAAACCTCGGCCGGACTCCCTTGCGGATGGAACCCGAATAGGCGATAAACCTGGACGAGAGACTTGTGTAGTTAGTCAGGTCGTGGCCGACACCCTCGCCAGGCTTCCGCTTGAAGGTTGCCGAGATACACGACGTGTACCAGGCGGTAAGTGGCGAGAGCGTGTGTGAAGAAGTACACCCCTGCAGGGTTAACATAATCTATTCGAATAGACGGGTCCGCGGATATGGACTTCTGGATGCTTACGTGGTACATAGACAACTTGAAGTGGATACTCTAAAATACTCAAAACAAGTGTGAGTCCTATGGATGGCCTTCCCGTAGGGAGACGGGGATGAATCCATAGTGGTGTATTGTGTGGTGCTTAGTGGACTCGTGTGCGCCACCTCAAAAGAGTTACCAGCAATCATAGAATAGGATAGCCACTGAGTCAAAGCTGGCTTGCTGCAACTAAACCCCACCTTGCCATCTTGATACATGTGCATGTATGATAGGATCTGATGTAAGTCTTGCTGAGTACCTTTGTACTCATGTTTGCTTAATTTATGTTTTGCAGATAGGATTGATGTCTCACTAGTAGTTCCGCTTGGACTTCGACAAGTAGCTTGTACCTCAGCTACGTTCTTGGACGAGTGTTGTAGATAGTCAGGCTCTTCAGCCTTTTTCATTTGTAGATGTCTGTACTCAGACATGTAGTGCTTCCGCTTGTTGCTTGTATGCTCTGAATGTTGGGTCACGAGACCCATGTTTGTAATATCTGGCTCCTCGGAGCCTAATGAATAAATACTTTGTTTATTAGAGTCTTGTTGTGATGCCATGTTGTACTTGCACATATTGAGCATATTGTGTGTATGTTATTGAAATGCTTGGTATGTGTGGGATCCGACACCTAGTTGTTTACCCTTGGTAGCCTATCTTACAGGGAAATGTCTCCTAGTGTTTCCACTGAGCCTTGGTAGCTTGCTACTGCTTCGAAACACTTAGGCTGGCCGGCATGTGTCCTTCTTCGTTCCTGTGTCTGTCCCTTAGGGGAAATGTCACGCGTTGCTCCTTTAAGTCCTTGTAGCTTGCTACGACTTGGGTTCATACGTTGATGACCGACACGTTCGTTGCTGGGTCATGAATGCCTGTCTCTGTAATTTAGTGCCACTTTTGGTTTATAACTGGTCATGTCGGCCCGGGTTCTCTGTCATATGGATGCTAGCGACACTATCATATACGTGAGCCAAAATGCGCAAACAGTCCTGGGCCAGGTAAGGTGGCACCCGTGGGGATACCGTGCGTGAGGCCGCAAAGTGATATGGTGTGTTACATGCTAGACCGGTGACTTAGGATCGGGGTCCCGACAATCATGGCCAGAAACATTTTAATGTTAAGCTAAAAGCATGACTGTCAAATTTTAGTTCTGAAAGAACACATGTAGTTGAAAGCTTCTTTTATTTCAGTTCTACAATGAATAAGAGGTTTTTGATGAAAAAGAAGAAGAAATCGAAGGTACTCCCTCTGTAAACAAATATAAGAGCATTTGGATCACTACTTTAGTTATCTTCAGCATATTTAAAACACATTTTGAAAACCAGGAGCACGCGCTCCCATGTGCCAAAACGTCACTCTCATCTATTCAGCTCTATATTTTCAGATTCTGCTGTTTGTTTTCTTCCTATTTTCTCGCAGATGTTGTAACCCTTGATGTACTATGTCCATGAGATGAATAAATTGGCACTGTTGGTGTCTTGCTTTGTTCAACAAAAAAAAACACACACACATTTATGAAACTACAACCACAAGCAAATCCATGCGAAAAAATAAGAGTAAGCACATCATACATGCGTCTACCCTGAAGCAATCCAGACAGAGAGCAACGAATCATACGGACATACAGCCCCCAGATGCTGCTCTGGCCATGCCCAACCCACCCACCCAGCCACCAGCCCACCACCCACAAGCAGGCACAGCACATTCCAAGGCCAGAAGGACATGTACCATCTTTGGCAAGAAAAAGGAAATAAAACCACCCCAGTAACAGCGACAAACAAATAAGGCCAGACATAGCGGTATCTTCCACGAAGTTAGAAACATTCCCCACAAGCAAACGCACCTGCGGCTGCAGCGCACAGATTTGGCATACCCTCATTTGGAGTAAACACCAAGAGATATGCGTGTGCAGTTCAGGGGAAGATGAGAGTGAATACTACAGTTTCTTTAAACCATGGTTTTTTTGAAGATAGATATGCTGAAGATACATATGCTGAAGATGTGTACACAGTTATTTTTTTACTAAGTTTACTAAGTTTTGACTGCATCTTATTGAATTTTACTAAGTTTCTTTAAACCCACTTCTCAAATATAAATTCAGCTTCTTTAAACCCACTGCATCTTATTGACTGCATCTTATTGAAGTTTTGACTGAAGATAGATATGCTGAAGATATGCTGAAGATAGATATGCTGAAGATATGCTGAGGAGAGGTACCTGGGCGGGCGCGGCCGGTCACCGTCGGGGTCGGGGTCGGCGGCGGCGGCGGCGTCAAAGCTTGAGGGCGGCGGCGCAGGGCAGGGGCCGACGCAGGGCAGGGGTCGACGCGGGGAGGGGCCGCTGGCGTCGAAGAGGTGCGAGCGGCGGCGATGTCAAGGCCACTGGCGTCGAAGAGGCCTCGTGCGCGGTGACGACGATGGTGACGATGGCGCGGCGACGACGGGCTTAGTAGGGGCGGCTAGGGTTCGTTGGGAGGGAAGGGGAGCGACAGGGCAGCGAGCGTGGGAGGTGGAGGAGGGCAGTGGAGGCCGGGGCAGCGGCGGCGCAGTCGAGGCCGAGGAGTTGACGGGGCGGCGGCGCAGTGGAGGCGGCGGAGCAGCGGCGATCTGGCGAAGTGCGCGCGGGGGGG